>BMAU01001365.1:0-697332 GCA_019973935.1 Trichonephila clavipes | reverse complement strand
ATCGTAAAATGCTGATGTGATATTTTATGTGTGTGTTTGTTTTATTAAATATCATAACTTAAGTGCTTTCGTAAAAATATTTTTGCAACTTTATTTTTTAGCTATATTTACAATCTGGGTATCTAGAAAATAAATTTCAAAACTCGTAACAGAATGATTTATATCAAAAGTCATACACTTAAATTACATATTCCGTGTTTTCAGCATATTCACGTAAAACGTAAAGGTGAAACACTGCTTTCATAAACAACTATGCAGATGCAACTGCGTGTGAATTTAACTGCCTATGTTAACTTTTACCAGTATCCAAAGAAAGGTCATTTACCGAGCGTTTTGAACTGAGTCTTGTGTGAGCATTAATAATTATAATATAATTCCCTTTAGTTTCGTCTAAGCAACATTTAATTTTTAGTGGTCCTGACCCTTCAGAACTCGCGCGTAAATAATTAATTAGCTTGCCTACCTAACGTAATTTAATCGTGACTATATCTCTTAAAAATCAACAGCTCAACGTATTTAAAGTAAGGTTGCATCAGACTTCACCGCACCAAACAGACCCTTTCCACCAATTATAAGCTCCATCCACAGAAGTCATGAATTTTGGAACTTCTGGTTGCCACTTCATATAAAAGCTCTTATTCGTCGAGCTTGGTTTTAATAGTGTTCAGCCAGGTTCTGGTATTATCGCAATTCCTGCCTGAAATAAAAATATCAAATTCTACATTAAAAAAAGTCATGCGCATTAATATTACATTTTATATTGTATCCAAATTAAATACATAATTAATCTACTTTATACTATCACATTATGTCACATCAGTGGCGCACACAAGGGGGGTCCGGACCCCCCAAAACCCTTGATTTTTTTCCGATTGATCATAATTCTAAGTATATAGTACGTAAAATTTATTTAAGTATTTGTTATTAATGATTATTTTGATTAATTAATGCTAATTATTTATTCAATAATTATTTTTTTACTGTGTTTTGCTCCCGAAAATCGACAAAATCAAAAGGAACATGATACAAGAAAGTGAACTTTCAACCCGGAACCCCCTCCTTGAAAATTCCTGTGTGCGCTACTGTGTTACATTATTGTCAATCTTTTTTATATATCAGGTTTTTATATTTGTTTCTACTTAGGAAAGAAGACGAAAAAAATCCGTTAAGTTTCTTATAATTTGGATTTCAAGAACTCGTATTGTGTTTAAATAAAAAAAAAAAAAAAAAAAAAAAAAAAAAAAAAAAAAAAAAAGCTGACCTCACTCAGTAACACAAAAATCTAAATATTTAACTATTTTAGAGAATAAAAATTCTGCTCTCATAACTCTGTTAAATAATTTTTTAAAAATTAAATACTATGAATTATAAATAAATTTTAAGTATGAAATCATTTAAGGTGGAGATGTAGGTTTTCCTTACTTGCTAAAATAGTGTTTTTCTTATCCTAGACACTTCAAAGCAATCGAATACTCTTCCCTCAGAAAAGAGCACCTCTACGGCAAGCAGTACGACAGAAAAGGCCGTGAAGAAAAAGAAAACTAGGTATTTATTATTCTAAAACATTATTTTAAAGATTTTATGCGTTAAAGGCCTATGTATTTATAAATATATATATTTTTTTCGTTTTAAACTTGTGATATAAGAGCCCTTGGAATGTTCTTTTCAGTATCATTTAATGCAGAAAAATATACTGTTACATAAAACTTAAGGATTTTTGCAATGTTAGTATTTACAAGTTCTCCACAAGTTAATAAATTTGCAATATAATTTTTTACCTATAAACTTTATTTTAAAATAAAAATATTCATAAATATAAAATATTAACCATATAACCATAAATTAAAATTATTAACCATAAAAAACGCGTTAGAAAGATGAAATGAAAATAATATAATGAAGATGAACAGTCTTCTCTGGAAAGAACTTGACGAAGAAAAGGATAGTTAAAGAGTTTCTTTAATAAAAATATTACCAATGCATGTAACTGAAAAAAATGCAATATGGAAATAATATACATTTTTTTCTCTACGTAAGTTTGATATTTACTTATGAAATTAAATTTTTAAGATAAATATTCCTTTATACATTTTTTTCTTAAGTATTATACTAAAGAGGAAAATAAGTTTTAAGATGAAATAAAAAAAGAGAAGGAATTTGAATATTATTTGTACTTTTTTTAAATTAGCAATAATTACCTTTACTGGCATTTTTAACTCTTTCCGATGTAATTTTCAAATAAACTAAAATCATGTATGTCCTACTAAAGGTTTTTAAGCTTATTGTATGAATTTCTTAGCATAACTTTAATTACATAACTATTTGGTCTGCAAAATTGGACAATTAAATCATGAATGAACAAGCATATTAGTAACTAAAAATTATACAGTGAGACCTCAATTTTGACCTCACAAATCCTTCTTTATGTATCGAAAAACTCAATTTCCTAATTACTTTCTCGGGAAATCAATTAATTAATTAACAAAGTCAAATTCAAAAATTTTTTTCGAAAAAAGAAAATGTATTTGCTTGGAAAAGAAAATCCATGAAAATTATCCAGCGATTATGTATTTGACTTTACTTTAATGTCATTATGAAATGATTTATGATATCGGCATGAACGATATCGGGACTTCAAAAGCAACGTCTTGATCACACAAACACAATTCTCCTAATGATACCTCCATTTAAAAAAATACTATAGGTTTTGTTTTAATTACCCTTTTTTTAATTCTATCTTCTTCCTTAGAAGATAAAAAAGTAATGTTAATAAAAGTTTATTTTTGAAAATAAATTGTTAATAAAAAGTTCATAGTTCCTTCCATTAAGTTGTCTGGTACATTAAGAAAGTATTGTATCTCTTATCTCTAGCAATTTTGCATCTGGTCAAAACACAATCTAAAAAAAAAGTGTTTATTGATAGAGTGATTTAAAAGTTAGGTACTATTCATTCTTTTTTCTAAGTTTTATGCTTGATTAATTCTTTGAATAAAACTTTGTAATTCCGTTTTTTTGCACAATTTATTATTTTAAAATTCTAAGCTTTTAAATTTATTGGATAGACTCATAATCTGAAACTCTTATTTCAGAACTACTTTTACGGCTTTTCAATTAGAAGAATTAGAAAGAGCATTTCAAAGAGCTCCTTATCCTGACGTATTTGCCAGAGAAGAATTAGCCTTGAGGTTGACACTTAGTGAGTCCAGAGTACAAGTAAGTTTAATACATTAAAATATAAGTATATATACTGTGTGTGTGTTTATATCTCATTTTGTATTTGAATTAAATGATCAGAACACATGCAAGAACTAAATATTTAAAATCCTCTGAAGATATTCGTCCCAAAGGAATATTTGAATTTTTTTAGATGAACAAAATCTTTTAAAAACGCAAACTACGTAAAGGATTTAATCACAATTGTTTCATTATAGGTGTGGTTTCAAAATCGCAGAGCCAAATGGAGGAAAAGAGAGCCACCAAGAAAAACTAATTATTTACAAACAGGTAACTACACTTTTGCAATTTTTTTTATATATTTTCGAAAACAACAACTCCAAATAGATCCTTATATAATGACTTATTAATCCTTTGCAATACATAATGAAGGGAGTTTTTTCATATTTATACCCTTTACTTTATATTATTTTAATAAAATATAAGGATTCTTTTTAAACTGTGAAAAATAACAAGTAATTAAAAATTATAAAAAATTACTTTTATTTCATTTTGAGTTTTTTCTTTATTTAATAGAATGCATTATCATTTATTCCTTTACGTTATAAAACGCTATATCATAGCATATTTTCTCATTTTTGTATTCATTCCAAGTATATATTTTATGATCTATGCCTAATAGCTTTGACTTGTTAAATAATACAGTCATGGACAAAAAAATTAGCACACCAAGAAATAATTGCGGGATCGTAACGAAACTTGGCATGAAGGTACATGTCGGGAAAATATGCAAATGATTAGAAATGCAGGGTGATTGCGCATCACGTATAGCCGGTAAATGGCATTTAATGTCGTTCTCAGTGGAGTATAAAAAAGGTAACCAAAGTTTGTTTGAGTATGCTGAATCGTTTACAAAGAAAGAGCTGAGGTAGATATGCCATTACGTCATTTTTGAAGACAATATGAGCAACTGTTGCAGTTCGAGAGAGAGAGAATTATCGGCATGATGGAAGCCAGGTGGTCAGCTAGGCGAGTAGCTCGTCAATTAGGCCGCTCTGATTGTGCTGTGAGGAGGTGTTGAGACCAGTGGATCCGAGAAATGTCATTTACATGAAGACCTGGCTCAGGACGCCGTCGACAGACCAGTCGTCAAGAAGACCGCTACATCGAACGAAATACCCACGTACAGATAACTGCTTCATTGACCGCTATCTAGGCACAGGTAGCACCTTCACTAGGGCCTCTGTGTCTTCTCGAACCATACGAAGGCACCTGGCCGAAGGACATTTGGGATCGCGGCACCCATTACATGTGCCGCTCTTGACGCCCACCCATCGACGCCTCCGTTTGGAGTGGGGCCGCGCACGTGGAAACTGCACTGAAACGCGATGAAACCAGGGCGTCTTTAGCGACGAATCCAGATTCAATCTCAGCAGTGATGGCAATTGTGTTCGTGTGTGAAGATCCCGTGGTGAACGCCTCAACCTTGCCTTTGCTGTACAGCGACACACCGCTCCCACAGGTGGGATGGTATGGAATGTCATTGAGTACAATACGGTCACCCCTAGTATTGATCCGTGGTACCACATGACAGCTCAGCGGTATGTCCATGACACCCTGCAACATCATGTGTTGCCACTCGTACAACGGTTCCCACGAGCCATTTTTCAACAAGACAATGCTCAGTCTCTCACGGCAAGGGTGTCACAAGACTGTCTCCACACAGTTACTACCCTTCCTTTGCCTGCTCGATCCTTAGATTTCTCTCCAATAGAGCATATCTGGAATCATTTGGGCCGGTGAGTTGGGCATCTCACGAGTTTGAACGAACTAGAGCAGTGTTTCTCAAACTGTGTGGAGATACATTTATAATATACATTTACACTTATAAATATATTGGTGCTACACAATGTATTTTATAATTAATTTAACAATACTGAGTTAAAAACAAGTTTATTAATTACCAGTGAGCTCATGGGCTTGTCATATATATATATAAAATTTAAAACAGAAATTAACATTTATTTTGATAATTTTTGTACGTTTTATATTTAAACCTTGACTGCCGATCAAAAATTTCACGATTCGCTTCCAAATGCCAACCGTTTTCCACGTAGGCACGCGCATGTGATGTATTGGGGGAGGAGGAAGAAATAAAGAAGCAAAAAAATAAACTGGAATAAGTAAATCCTTCGCAAACATTGTCAAGGTCCTTTTATTGCATTCCAAAGTCTTCGGAATAATTTTACAGATAGCAGTGCACAGAAAAGATCGTTCTTCGGAAAGACGTATATATACGTCTGGGGAAAGAAACACTCTGGCTTAGCGAGACGTTTATATACATAGGGGGTTACTTAAGAGGTAAAAGTCGTATCGTAGTTTTAGCATCAAAGTATGGTATTGAACTCAGTACATTGTTATTGTACGGGGGGGGCGATGAAAATTATGATTAAATGATTGGGTCGCGAGTGTTGCAACTTTGAGAAGCACTGAACTAGAGGCAAGGTTACAGCAAACATGGAACGGAATGACTCAAGACATCATTCAGAACTTGTATGCCTCAATGCCCGATCGTATCGCATCGTGCATTCGCGCTAGAGGGGGTTCAACGGGGTATTAAATCCTCCTTTCTTTTGCCCTTTTCTCTGAAATAAATTATCCTTTTTCTTTGATTTTCAAATCATTTACTTTTATCAAAGTAGTCATTATTTATGTAAAATTTCGTTTCATTTTGATGACTTCTTCTTGGTGCGCTAATTTTTTTGTCCATGAGTGAATTTAGATATTTTTTCAAAAGATCAAAAAATACTTGTTTCATTTTTAATAAAAGAATTATACATATTACTTAAATCTAATGAATCTTCTTAAAACTTGTGAGCATTCTTACTCTTTATATAAAAATTAAATTCGTCTATCATAAGTAAATGGCTCACCTAACCCTTTTAACAAATTTAACCAATTTTTTGCAGTATCTTCTCCGTCGATGGCCAAAACCTTCACCAACACGACACCTCTTCCATCTCTCACTCCAAGCATGGATAGCACTTGGGCCAGTTTCGCAAGCAATCCATACGACTTTGGTTTCCAAAACGCTTTGGCCACTTCACCATATGCTGGATTTTCAACAAGTCCGCACAGCAACCTCGGCGCTGGTCCCACCTCAACCGGATTCTACAGTGGAATGATATCACAGGGTGATCCATTGTTGCCTTCCTTGACATCAACAAGATCAGATATGCACCAGAGCTCCCCTCTCAATAAGTCTCCTAGTCCCCCTAATGTGTATGGTAACAGCGGCAATAATTCGAACGGGGATAAAAAATTAAGTGGTTTAGTTGGATTGGATCCCAATGATGTTGATCCACACCGCCTTACTACCCTGCCACCTTTGATGCTCAAGACCAAAGACAATTCTGTGTCACCTTTACCTTCACTTGATTTCTTTACTTAGAATTTAGTTAAAAACTTCAGCACGACGAAACATAAGCTTGAAGCCAAAGATAGATCCTTAAATATAGTTTTATTTTTCCAAAGTTTTTCTTTCGTAAGTGAGGGAGCATATCTTGAACAACAATTACGAGCATAAACTACTTCAAATTTAGCTTTAAATTCAAGTGAGTGTTTGTAGTGGCCTGCGAGGACATATAACTTTTTTTCAAAAGAAAAATATTGCACTTATTTCCTGCATATAAATTCAAACAATTTTTAGTGTTGGATGAACTTTGCCACAAGAAGTTTTTGGTGTCTTCGATAACTCCGCAACGTTTGTCGAAATTGTTGATGATATTTCGCATAAACCATTTTAATCTAAGTGGCATGTGTTTGTGATTAATGCCATGAAGTTTTGAATTTAAAATAAAATATTACTCACCTATAAACACAAGTCGCATTATTCTTCTGCTATGACTGATACATTTTATGATGATTGAAGTTTTATTTGTTGTGGGAGTAGAAAAGATAAGTACAAACTCTCAAATAAACTTTATTACCGATCTTTTTATGGCCAAAGAATAACCATCAAAAGTTCAATTGTAGATTCACAACGAATATTTCCAAGTATATAACCAAACCACCGTTGAATGAAGAAGAATCTCAAGAACTGGCGAATCGCCTTGTCTGTGCCCTGTTTTATGACCTCACGCATCTATTAACTGTGAACAAAGGTTTAGGATCTCTTGTTGTTCGTTCACATCTGAGAACGCATCATCACAAACAGTTTATCATCTACAAGAGGTAAATAAACTCTTTCGTATATGGCAGACAATTCGTTACTTCTAATTGTGGCTCCTAACGTTGATCCGTTATTTCACGTAGATGGACAACAATTCTTCGTTTATTGCATTTATTACCATTTGTAACGAAGTGAGCAGTTTATGATTATGCAAACCCTGTACATATCACAGCTTTATTTTATGCTGCATATGAAAACTTTCTAAAAATTTATCAAGAAGAATTTACTTTTAAAAGTTTTGTCTTGTCAAAGAGAGAAAGTAATGTAGAAAGAGATTTTCTATGTTGTGGTAGGCTTCTAAAGTATTAAATGTTTCGTAACAAAAGGACTTTTAGCGTATTCCCCTGATGATCTGTATAAACAAATCAATAATCTTTGTGGAAATACCGACAAAAATCAGTAATCTAATTAAAAAGTTTTGATAGATTTACTGTCGTAAAATTTAAATTTCCTGTAGAATATAGTAATGTTTGAAAGCAAGCATTGATTACATTAATCTTTGTTAATACAAATACAAACTGGATAATTTAAAAATAACTTTGCTTATACAAATATTTTTAATTTATTAACGTTATTTTTAAATTGTCTGTTTATTTTAAATATTTAAATTAATTAAATTAAAGCTATTATAGATGACATAAGCATATAATTTTTATACAATTTTGAAATTTAAATGTTGTTTTAAAATTAACGTTTTCTTTATGCTGCACGGCTCATTGCATAAGGATTGACCTAGGATATATATTTCGTATTTATAGCATACAATCTATCAAATGCCATTTTATTTGTAAACGATAGAATTAAACGGTTATCTCAGAAATGAAATAAAGAAATAAATGACATGGTTTTAATTTGTCTTTAATTACTTTATTAAAAAGCATTAAAAATTAAATGAAAAATATGGCATGAAATATAATTAAACATTTGTAATAGTTTGTCTGTCTTCGTTATTAGAGAGAATTCAGGCTATATAGCCTGCCTTAAAAATGCAAGGACTTTTAATGATTGTGTATTGGTGCTACATTCATTATACGCGTTACATCCATTGAGCATTTTTCACAGTAGTTCAAATTTCTTAGAAATAAGCAACTTATGTGCAATTTTCTATTTTTATCTATCTTGAAATGTAAATACGTGTTTTGTAAAATTGACCTCATGTATGTTTGTGATAATCTCATATTTATCATATATATTTGTAAATGACGAAAGTCATGAAGTCCAGATATATTTCGTACATCATTTATCATTAATGTTTTATCATTAATGTTACTGGCTACACCGATGTGCCTTAATATTTCGATATGTCAGTAATAAAAGATAATTTTGGCTCAAATATATGCTTTTATTAAAGGAAAATGTATTTTATGAATAAAAACTTGTGTATTTGAACAGCATTTTGTGAGATGTGACAGTAAAGTTCATTTGTGCAAAACTTTTGTTTGTTTCTTCTCTTTTGAGCATGAGGTAAAATACTTATTTGGAATCTATTTTCGTCTTCTTAGTAAAAAAAAAAATATGTTTTAAAAAGTCAAACATATTAAAAAATTCAACTGAAAATTTTATTAATTTATTTTATATATAATGACGAACAATGTTCTAAAAATGTCACAAAGGAAAGTATACATAAATTTAAATAGTTTATCATCTTAAGACTTATTTGCTCAACAAAGAAACTAGAAATAATATTATTAATATTAACAACTCTTAAGAAAAACTCTATCTGGAGCAGTGGCGCCCACAAGGGGGGAGGGTCCTGGGGGTTCCCCCCCAAAGCCCTTGATTTTTTTCTGATTGATTATAATTCTAAGTATATAGTACGTAAAATTTAATTAAGTATTTGTTATTAATGATTAATTTTATTAATTAATGCTAATTATTTATTCAAAAATTAGTTTTTTACTGTGTTTTGTTCCCAAAAATCGACAAAATCAAATGGAGCATGATACAAGAATGGTGAACTTTCGACCCCGGACCCTCCCCCTCCCCTCCTTGAAAAATTCCTGTGTGCGCTACTGATCTGGAGAGTATAACAAGTTTATTTAATAGCTCTAATTTTTCATTTCAACATATTCACGAAAAAATCTGAGAAAAATTATACATTTATTAGAAAATAATGTTACAGAAATAAATACAATGTTTCATTGAGCACTTCAAAAACAAATTCATTTTAGTAATAACTGAAGAAAAATAATTGCAGTCGTCTTTCAACATATTTGAAATGTTGATATCAATATACGCCTACTGTAAGATAAATTTCGTTCAAATGTAAAAAGAAAAAAAAAAGATGTGTGTGTAACACACTAATTTTATATATTCACAGAACAGTTCAAAAGTGTGCATTACACTATTAGAAATTTTTTTAAATGAGATTGAAAAATGTTCTATCCTTTCCGCCCACTTAGTTATTAATAACACTGAATTAGGCTACTGTTCTGATACTACAACAGGATCTTATGGGCTTGGTAATGATAAATATTCTGAAAAAGAAAGTGATGAAGAGAATTAAAATAAATTAATTTGTATCAAAATGGGTGCATTATGCTATGATATTTTATAAATGAATTAAAAGCACTTTGAAATTTTTTTCTTAAAATTACATATGAGGACAGGGCATTTACATTCCAGATCAATATAACAATACGTGTACAAAACAGGACTGCATAAAATATTAATGAATTTATATATATGTATATATATATGTATTCCATTAACTGAAAATGGTTAATTTATTCGTGTTTTACTTTATAGATGGAGTAAATAATTTATTGAATTATAAACTGAATACCAGTACGTTCATCAGATTATAAATGAAATTTACTTATAACACCTACCACAAATTATAAACATAATACAAATACATATATCAGATTATAAAGGAAAATAATACGTTTTTATCTGTAACATATCATTTACATTTAAAAGAGATAAAAGTGGCAATAAATTTATATTGAAAATTAAAATTACAAGAAAATATAAAATTTAAAGGGATTTCTTCTCCGTGCAAATAATGAATCTGCTAGATAACTTGGAATTATAATTATTGCAATCATTTTCAAAAATTTTTAATTAAATTATTTAAGAAAAAGGAAAAATCAATTACATTTAAAAATGTTCCGATAATGATTTCCGTAGTCTTCTCAAAATAAACGTAAAGTACAAAGTTATATTTATATATTTATTGAAGGGAGGAACTTTTTACTACAGATCTTGTGATAACTATATATTTATACAAAATTTCTATCCTCAATATTTCACACGTCAGTATTACATTTACAATATTTCGTTACAGAGCTATAGTTAACAAATTTACCTGAAACACTTCAAAAACAAATTTTAATTTCTAATGAATTATTGAAATCATGACGTATGTTTAATCAAATGTTACCGAGAAAGTAACAATGTTTTAACGTACTTCTTACGAAGGTGTTTTAAACAATAATTCTAAAGTCAATTCATTTACTTTTAAAGTGGCAGCAAAGTTCCATTTTCAGGCTGTTTTGTTATCAGAGAAAGAGTTCGTTACCTTCATAAACGTAAAATTCTTATTGAGTTATACGTTATAACTTCTTTAAAGGATGCATATTAGATATTGTATGATTCATCTGTTCTAATACAATAAAATACGTACGAGTATTTTGATGAAAAATAATGTTTAATTAATTCGAAATTCAACAAAATAAAGACATATTAAACAATACAAAAAACTGTATTCAATGGGTCTGTTTGCTTAAAAAATCAAGTAGTCAACATTAAAATATTAAATAATGGTATTGTTTTTTTAATCTTCATATGTATTGTCTTGTTATTATATTATTCCCTGGAAAAAAGTGTTTATTCTCCATATGATTCATTTTACATCGCACCTGACTGTTTTTATTAACACTAGCTCTAATCTGCATACTAAAATTTTAGCCTTCAATGCGCTATGAGTTACAATAAATAATTTAATAAATAACAACTTTAATTTTGGAGACATCTATATTCGGAACTAAACTACTTCAAACAGGTTTTCCTTTTGCAATTGAGGAATCAATTTAATATAGCTGCACATACAATATGCTGGCATTTCGGAAGTGGAAAGGCACCCAGTGCCAATTTAAGCTTATTTCGGGACCTGGGTGCGCAGAAGATATATAAGCCCCCTTAACACTAGAGGATCGAAATTTATAACCAGAAAATCTGGTTAAGTCCAGCTCATCCGGGCTCATCTAGGCCTCTCCGGGTTCCTGGGCGCCCGGCACTGAAGGAACCCTATAAATTCTTTTTAAGGAATCATCTTATTTATTTGATTAATAGAAACTATATTGTAAACAACTAAGCACATATTATTTATTTGATTTGACTGATATAACTAAAAATAATTGTGGATTTTATGAATAATTGTCATGAACTAATTTTATTTTTGAAATGAAGACAAATATTAAACTAATTCAGTATTTATCTCTCTCTATAAACTTTTAAGACCCAAATTGCTCAATCTGTGTTAGATATTATTATTCCTCTTAAAACCCGAAATATTTTTATTTTTAAATGTTACATTATTCTTGTTATTAACACTATACTGACCCCAATGATGCTAGAAAAAATAATAAAAAAATTTTGCTACTTTACTGGAATGTGAAGTGTTTCAAGACGAACGTGAGGTCTGGGTCTCAAAGGAATATACAATCTACTACAGTCCTGAAATAGTAACCCTCTTATTGTTATATTACGATAAGAATTATATATATATACATCACATGACATTGAAAATGCAACCCCACATGACATTGAAAATGCAGCACCACATGTCATTGAAAATGCAACCCCACATGACGTTGAAAATGCAGCACCACATGACATCGAAGGATTGGTCGGAAAGTGAAGAAACTAGGCAGAGAGACAACAATGAACAATTAATGGTGCTTATTTTAAAACGATTCTTGTAACACTGAGCTAGAAGAACATGAGCTCCGTAATCTGTGAATCCGAGTGGAACGTGACACATCAAGGTACAAAGTCAATGATACTGCGAGGTAGCTCTTCATTCATCGTGAATCATCAACACAGTTCTTTTGAATGTGGCGGTGGTAGGGCATTGATACGGTGTTCAATATCGTCCTAGACATGTTTGATTGCTGAGAGATACGAGAGGAAAAGATAGCCAATGAAGTAGCTTTACATATTATGCAGCATATTGCCTGAAGCGTGCTATGTGCAATCGGGTATTATCCTGCTGGTAAAAGGAATTAGCCTGAGATACTTCCAAAGGAAGGTGAAGTAGATTAGTCAATTAGTAACTAATCGAAAGTAATAGTTCTGTTCGACATCAAATGCAAAATGGTGGTAAAAGTTAATTGCTAGACCACTCCATTTATCGATGAGTGGATCGATACTTGGATCGATTGTTGACATCAATCTGTTTGCACCTACACAATTTAGTCTTTCTCATTTACTTGTTCCATCCACCTTTGCTTCAGTGACCTATGGATGCTTTAGGTTGGAATCAGTTAAAATTTGATGTATGTATCAATCGACTCTTTTCAGTCGAATCACCATGCCCCGCAGACCTGACCTCTGATACAAGAAAATGAAATTTTCCAATGATTTCCTTGGAAGAACTAAAGACATGAATATTGTCTATTCTTCGGGTTTCTTCTCTAATATCCTACTCGACGTGTGCTGGAGAGCTTTTTAACATCATCTGCATTAGTTGGTGCGTAACGCCTAGGTTGAAATTGAGAAATTCTCTCTCCCTCTCTCTCTCTCTCTCTATATATATAGGGAGAGAGAACTCATTTTTTACTTTATTAATAATTTTCAGAAAAGATTGACCATGGTTGCTTATATCAAAATTTTGTTTATTATCAAAGAAAGAAAAAGTATTAAATACTTAGAACTTTTTGATTTTTAGATTTATAGGCATTTTCTTGGATTAATACAATTGAAAATTAGTCCATAAAAATATTAATACAAGTTGAGGCCTAAAAGTCTTAAGATAACTGTTGTAAAATACTAATACTCCGTTTTATGAATACGATTTTCAGTTTTTTTCTCAAAACATTTTTATTAGAAACATAAATTTTTTCAAATTTATTTGTAAGCTTTATATTCTCCAGAAAGTATAACTTGATTATTGAATTCTATTGTCTATACATATCCATGAAAGCACTATTTAAATATTTATTTAAAAATATTTAAAATACCAATTTTTAACCATCGATAAAATTAATATCGCTAATAAAAATATTGCCCTAAATTATTATAAAATATTCGGTAGAATGCTCGCTTTCAAGGAGACTTAGAAGGCATTTATATACCGTAAAATCCAGCGTATAACGCGCACTTTGAACACAAAAAATAACATCGAAATTGACGGGTGTGCGTTATACACCGGGTATAAAAATGATAGCTTCAAAAATAAAAAAAAAGAGATGTGCATAAAAAACTTTGACTTCAACAAAAATCGGAATACCGTTTATTTAAAAGAAACATCATATCGTATGAACTAAAAAGGTTGTTTTTCTAGAAATATACTAGTTTTCAAAATCGTGGGTCAATACCTCGAATAGATGGCATGAAACAATAGTATTGCTAACGTACATTGCAGATTCCTTCGTAAAAGAGGAGGTTTTTCGTTATACGGCGAATATACCTTAAAATTAAACAAATGCAGCTTGAAAGTATAGGTGCACGTTATACGCCGGATTTTACGGTAGTATAAAACATAGAAGTCTTGAACGCTGTTTAGTTTGTAGATATAATTAACGTTTCAATAATGCTAATGATATTTAGTAATTATATTTTGATTAATAATTAAATTAAAAAGTGCATAAGGCTTTTTTGCTTTGAAAAATGGTAAATATTATTTTGAACCCATAATGCATTGCTCAGCGCATGTGTGAACGAAACCGCACAAGTAGGGGGAAAAAAGAGTATCTTCCACGCGTGTTAGTGATCGAGAAGAGGTTGAGTTCTTTGAAAAAGCTGGGCTGGTGTCCCTTTGAAATGCAGACGCGGTGCTCTGTCGTCATGCGTCATCCGCAGCTTTGTTCTTGTCCATATTTTATTTTTATAGACAGTACCGAGTTGATTGGTGGCGACTCGGGGCCTCCACTAATCAAAGATAATTGAGGAAATGGCCGCTGCAGTAATTCCGCTGTTAGCTCTCATCAAAGCGTCACTTGAAGTAACGTAACCCTGGGTTGCCGCAGTGCACCCCTTGCCACCCTACCACCAGACCGTCGAACGTTAGGTCGCCAAGTTATCAGAATTATATGCTGGACGACAACCGCAAGGAATATCGAGGGGAAAATATAAAATGTTAGAAAGGATAACAAATAACAACAGAAGATGCAATTATTAGATTTACAAAATATGTAAATACCGTTTAAGCGTGAAAAAAAGAGAAAATTCCGATTTCCATTCCTATTTTTAATTAAAAAATAACAATAAAAAAGACTTCTTCTCCATATTGTTCACAGTACCTGATACTATCAAACACAAATTCCAAACTTACATACTGATTTTTTTTAAATTTGATAATTTTTTTATTTACTATATATATATACATACTTCTATATTCAGAAATATTGTTATTAATTATATACAACGCAATTAATTTCTGGTGTCAAAAAAATCAGAAATAATAAATAACTATATTTTACTAAATATTACTTAAATCAGAAATACCCTATTAATTTTATTAATAGTTATATGAATAAAGCTATTCAAAATTGTAAGGATTAAAAATTCTTAGATTAATAATAGCTTAATACTATAAATTTACACATTTCATAGTTATAGTTATCTCCATATTCTATTATTAGTTAAAATTACTTATTATTATTTAATTCATATATACTCTAGTGTCACTAAAGTTATGGTAATTTGTAACTCTTTTATTAATTTTGTTTCTATTCTTTTTATACTTTTAAGTGCTACATTTCATCCATTCACATGCTTTGAATCTGCATTAGGGACCAGAATCTGGCAATAACTTAATTATTGCACTCAGATTTAGCGCGGGCTCTGCATTTTCAAGTGCAATTTTTAGATAAGTTACCTCTATTTTGTAATGGATTTAGATATTCCTATCTATTACTTTCAATAGGTTTTTGCTCAGTATTATTTACAAAAAGGGGGAAGGTTGGCTGGCCAAAAAACATGTTCGACCCCACTTTTATATAAATTATTTTATATATTAGCTGTCCTAAGTTAGCAATGTTTATAATAATGCAGCATCCATTTTATAATTTTTACTCTAGTGTCCTTCATTGTATGATCTCTTTACTGTCTCTGTGTTTTTTTCTGATGTGATTGATGAATGTTTATCTCTTGTTTGTAGAGACTTAGACTATATGACTATATATATATATATATATATATATATATATATATATATATATATATATATATATATATTTCGATTGCTACATTTCAATTCTTTTGAAAACTTTCTTGGTTTGAAGAATAATGAAGATTGGAATCCTTGAAATGTATTAAAATTCAAAAGTTGGATGAAAGGTTATAGATCCTTTCTTTTAGAAATATCACAAAATTATGGCATTCGTTGGCAATGATGATACATCTACGGAAAGAACCATTTCAAGGGAAGTCAAAGAATGACTTTAATGAGGACACAAACTTTTAAGGAATTTTTATGACATTTACATCAAATTATTTTTTAATATATGTTTATATCAGATTTAAAATGCTTTCAAAAGTTTTTAATTAAGATTTTAATCTATTTAAATTGCTCTTTGTGCTCTGAAATTGAAACTAATTTTTTAAAGCTTTTACGCATACTTAAAATAAAAATACAGAATTTAACAAGATCATCTTTAAAATAAATTGTCAATAGGAAAAATTAAATAAATTGAACTTTATTATTAAATGTTTTTTTTTTTCTCCGATATCTTTGAGTTTGTTTCTATAGAAGAATTTTTTTTATGTCATTATATATATTGTGAAGCTGGAAACTTACCCTGTTTGTCTCTTTTCAGAAAGGCATTCCTTTCATTTAAACATAGAAGAATTTTGAATTTTAAATTGAGTAATACTGCAAAAATATATACTATACAGTTTTACAGCTTTAAATAGTTTTTTCATTACAATTCTATTAAATTTTAAGTAAATTATTGTTATTTTTATGTATACCAATAACAACAACAAAGTAATAAAATTTTTAAGTTTCCTTCACCAATATTTATACAATAAATAAACTTAACCAACATTAAAATGACAGAAAAATAATTAACTTAAAAATACCCATTATTACTGCATTGTTATTTTACATTAACATACTTTCTATGGATGGTTCATAAGTATGCATGTAGAAGGTAAATTTTGATAAGAGCTACTATATATTACTATAAAAAACTATTATACATTTTTAAAAACATTACATGTATTTAATAAATGTATGCTACATGTATGCTATAAGAAAAGAAACTAAAGTTATTAACTTAAAGTCAACCTAATTACTTAGATAATCTAAATAACTAACAAAGATTTCAAAGTTACTCACGGTATTTCTTTATTTCTTTGAGGAAAGTAATAAACTTAATTAATTAAATTCTAAATGAATGCTGTTAATATATTTAATAATTATATATATATATATATTGATTGAATATATTATATATATTTTGATAGAGCTTTTGGATTGAATACATACATTATGTAGGGCTTCCATTGCTAAATTAAAGTTCATTCCGAAGTACTTGAGTAGCTTTTTTCTTAAAAAAGAGTGTCCGTATAAAGAGTGCGAGCATAAGAATTGTGTGTTTAGTCTTTTTTCCTTGTATTTATAATTAATATTTATAAAAACGAACAATTTTGTTTTATATCGATATTTTTGAATGTTTTAGGATTACGTTGAAAAATTTTAATCATCAATAAGTAGAGGTAAAGTTCAGTAACACCCACCAATACAAAATTCCCAGAAACTCAAAATGAGAAAGAGTGTCACCGGAATCACTTTTCACGATGCTTCCATTTCCATTCGTGCATTACACTTTTATTTTAGTTACAACTGCAAATTTAAGACAGAAATAAGCTTTTCCTTATTTTAAAACAAAATTTAGCGGTTGCAATTTTTTAAAACGATAACTTTAGCTTAGGAAATAATTTGATTGATTTGTATGAAGTAACAGAAGACAACATATTTTTCTCAAAACATGTTGACATATTTGCTTTAAATTAATACAGTGCTTCTCAAACTTTCTATATTTGCGACCCAATATTCAGTCATCATTTTCATAGCGCCTTCCTTCCATACAACAACAATGTAATGAATTCTAAATACTATATTTTAATGCTAAACCTACAATACGACTTAAACCTTTTAAGGGTGACCGGCGTATATAAACGTCTCGCTCATCCAAAACGTTAATTACCCCGAACGTATATGTACGTCTTCCCGAAGTACGACCTTTTCTGAGCTCTGCCATCCATAAAATTATTCCGAAGGCTTTGGAATGCAATAAAAGGATCTCGACAGTGTTTGCGAAGGATTTACTTATTTCAGAGGATTTGCTTATTTATTCCTTTTTCTTCACACCCCTCCCCTAATACACCACATACGCTCAACTACGTGTTAAACCGTGGCATTGGGGATCGAATCACGTAATTTTTAATCAACATTTAAGGCAGTGTTTCTCAAACTGTGGGGCGCGCCCCCCTGGGGGGCGCGGTAACCCTGTGAGGGGGGCGCGAACATATTGAAAATAAAAGGTTTAAAAATAATTTTTTGGAATGAAGTAAAACAAGATGCTTTCTGACATAATAAAAAATACACATTTACACTGATATAATTTATTTTTATTATCTGGTGATCATCAAAAATAAAAGATTCCACTTTAAACGCTCATTAGCCATCTTTGATCCTACAACCAAATTAAATAAGTATTTTGTTTGCTTTGCGGTGAATATGAGAGAACGATGAGAGTTTTTTTTTACGTTTCTTTTAACGATATCAAACGATGAGAGATTTTTTATTACGTTTCTTTTAACCTAAAATATTACTTTAGCTGACCTTCGAACTTACTGGTATGGTTATCTCCGTCTTTTATTTAGGGAAGTTGTAAATATATATAATATATTTCTGTTTCATCTTTTTTCCATGTGAAAGAGTTTTATGATATATGGATAATTATGAGTATTCTGAAACATATAATGCATAATGAAAAACGTTTCACACAATTATTTTTTAGAACATGCTACACTTTCCCCATGAACAATTTTGTAGTTTCAATTGCTGTGTTGTACGACTTATTATGGTTTATAAATGTAAATAAGCAGAATATTAAAAAAATGGGCATCTGTGATCCCTATTAAAGGAAGTTGAAACTGATCAAGCAATTGAAGAACCTACTGAAATAATACATATTAATCAAGATATATATATATATATATAGCGAAGGTATATCAGAAAAGCGTGAGACATGAAACGTTTGAGTTGATTTGAGTTTAGCTGGAAAATAACGTTCCTGTGTTGTTAGCGAAAAGTGTCTGTGATTTATGTCCTTTATTAAGGGCATTATTTATTTGGAACATTTTCTTTAGTTTTATTGGATTTTTTCTCAAATTTTCTAAGAAAAATTGAAAAGTCCTTGAAAGTAGGGGTAAGTATATTTTCTCTTAATTAAATTATTCACTGGAATTGTGATTTTTATAGTGTATAGTAAAAATAACTATAAAATAAATTATAGTTTTAAAACAAACTAAAAAACACGCTTTTATAGTGAATCGAACTAAAAAAAAAAAAAAAAAAAAAAAATATATATATATATATATATATTACTTAAAAGTAAGATATACAAAATTTAATACTTATCTTGTTAATTTGTACGGTTTATAATTATGATCGTATTGTAGCTTTTGCCACAAAGTGCATTATTATTGCATTCTGTACATTGTTAATGTATAAGGGGGGCGCGATAAAAATTGTGATTGAAAAGAGGGGTGCCAGTAGTGAAAGTTTGAGAACCACTGATTTAAGGGATTAATTATAAGCCATACAAATTATCAAGTGTTAATTTTTGCCCATGATTTTATATAGAATAAGCCCATGGGGTCACTTTTAATTATCAAACTTATTCTTAACTTAGTACTGTTAAAATAATTATAAAATTCATTCCGCAGTACTGTCATATTTATATTAGTGTATTATATCAATATAAATTTATTTTTTATTATTTCAGAATGTATTTTGTTTGTTTACTTTCATTAAATTAATAACTTTTTAAAATAATTTTTAGTTTTCGACTTTTCAATATGTTCACACCCTCCCTTTCAGGGTTATCACGCCCCCCCTAGGGGGAGCACCTAACAGTTTGAGAAACACTGAATTAATATACTAATAAGATTCTCAAACGGAAAGTCAGACCTATAGTTTCAGAAGTATGTACTGGTTGTAATCCTACATCTTGGTAAATGCTATATTATGCGTGTTATGAAAGTTAAAATGTTTCAAAAAGTATTACTGCTATTAACAACTGATATTACAAGTATCAAATTTATACGTAATCTTTATTTTATTTTACAAATGCCACACGCTACAATAGCAATTACGCCATTAGTGCACGTGCTCTCCAGTATTTTTCGACAACTGAATTAAGACTAACTAGTGCAGGACACACGGCCAATTGTTCACCGATACCAATTCTGCATAGATTAGATCTCAGTCAGTCATGCCCTGTCAAAAGTCTAAAATGAACTACAGCAACTTTTCTAGGAGCTCCAGGGACGCAGGATGAGTTCTCGTTCAAAATTTTCAAGATCTTGTCCTTCGACATCTCCGTAGCATCCATTTTAAAAGCCATACTTAATATTTAATATTTATAGTTGTATTCCTTTTTAACATAAAATATTAATAATGAAGCTCTTTACATCAGCCAAAGCTAAAACTAAACAGTTTTTATTATTATTATTATTTTTTAATGAACTGAAGGTATTTGATTTTGGATGTATATGAAGCTAAGAAAAAGGTCTATCTCATTCTGAAAAAAGTAAAATATTTTTATAAACTTATTTATATAAACACAGTACATTTTAAAACTTTTAAAACTGCATATAATGGTATTACAAAAGAAATAACATTTTATTTCATAATGATTTGATTGTTGGCTTACAGGTTACGCAACATAACTCTTCCGGGAAAAAAAAATACAACACTCAATAATTTATTCTCAAAACGTATGTATGTCTTAAAAATTTTAAATAGGTTTAATTTTAATTATTTTTTAACAAAAAATATATTGTCTTGCGTTAAATCGAGAATTATTTGGAGAAATAATAGCAATTAATTTTAATCTTGTTATAATTTCAGCTTCTTTCAATGTCAATAATTTATGAAAAATGAAAAATCATATCTATCTAGAAAAAGTTTTTGAAACATAACCGGAGAATTTAAATTACCTTACATAACGTTGATGACATAAATACTATACCAAGACAAATCAATCTGTGAGGTTCAAATCATTTTAGAATTTGTAACAATAGAAAAAAATTTTAAAAAATAATTTTTAGTTTTTTTTTTTTTTTTGAAAATTTGATTTTAGATTCGTTTATACAAAACTTTTCTAAAGCAAATACAATCAATGCCACGTGATAAGAGGTATTATTATTCTTCGTTAAATTAAATTTTGAGGTTTTCTTTAAAAAAATAACAACGTAATACTGAATATAATATTTGGAACATAAATAAACACTTAAATTTATTTACTCATTTCTCTAAGAACAGGACATAAAAAATATTAATTCTAAAATCAAGAATACCGTGATTAAAAATTATTCCTTAAATGTGAAAAATATTATACTTAAAGGGATTTTGTTAGCACAACAACAGCTATTCTTTTAACGGATAATGTTCACGATATTTAAAAATATTAAATTTCTGGTTATTCAAATATTTTACATTGAGTTGTATAGCTATGATTTCATAAAAACGGATATCTTTCTATCTCTTTTATTTCTAATGGGCGGCGAATTACTGTTTTACCATTGCAGACCTAGTACATTCCCCGGAAACAGGTTTCTCTTTTTAGTGAGGCACCATATAGGCGAATACCAATAGTCGCAGGTAATTTTGACGCCCACTTTCCTCTCTAGAGGGAGGCACCTGAGCTCTGACGATGCGAACCTATACTAGGATTTAATTTTGCAGTGAGCACCCAAGTCGAACAGACACTCTAAGGTTCTTTTATATGCCGTGTAATCATGCGACATGGCCGCTGTCGATTTTCTACATCATGACAATCCACAGACTTGGACCGGGGTCGAACCCGCAACCTTAGGTGCAAATGGCCAGCTGCAAACAAACCACGCCACCCAGCCAGATCACTAGATAATGTATTTTTTGTAGGTTCAAGTACTGGGAAGGTCGGCTTGAAATAAGTTAAATCTGGTGAGACCCAGAGTCCTCACATTGACGTAGCGTGAAAGTTTGAAGAATTAGAGAAATTTTAGAATGCCCACTCAAGTTGAATGGGGTAGAAAATCCCGAGGTATGCCATTAATAGTCTCGTGTATAGCTTCAAAAAACTAATCATTTAATGAATCAATGTATTTTGTTGTAGTGTTGTGGTTTTTTAGTAGTATTGGTGGCTGTGTTGTTTATTGATCCTTTTCAACATTATACGATTATTCTGTTCCATCAAATTTACGTCATACACAATGAAGCAATAAAATTTTTATCTACTTTCAGATTTCAGTTACATTTTACTTTATTTTTTGTTGTCTATATGCAACGTGTTTAAATATTATTTTTGCTCGAGTTATTCTCTTTTGAATAATGTCTATCAGTGACGTACATAAGGATACGGTTTGGAGGTTCAGACTCCTCCCACACACCGAGAGATTTTTAATTTTTTAGGATAAAGATTATATCTCTGCCATTCTCTTGTTCTCGTTTACTTGTTTTTTTAAATATAAACCACTTCCATAATTCTAGTCTGTGTACGCCCCTGTTGTCTCTCTGCATTGATTTCTTTCTCTTTCCGAACGGTTGGCATCTTTTGAATCTTAAGTTGATGAAAACTAAAAACATTTTTAAGTTAATGGACTAATTAAATGATATTTTAAATAAAACTTGGATATATTTTTAAGTATATATAGTTGAAATTTTTGCTTGTAGATTTATTATATAAATTTATCATTATGGCCTTATCGTAAATAAATGCACTTTCTGTTTCAGAAGTTTCTTCCTCCTTAGTTCACATCTTCGTAAAATTCATAATCATTAAGTAACTCATGATGCAAATAATTAACAACGAAACTATCCTAATATCCAGTAAGAGTAATAGTAATCAAAGTATATGTGGGATATTAATAATTTTTTTCTTGTCAAATAATAATTATATTTATTTTAATAACATTTGCCTTAAAATATTACAAATTACTGAATTGTAGGCATGTTATCTAATTAAGATAAATTTACAGAAAATGATTGTACGTGTACGTATATATATTTAATAATTTCCAGTAATTTAATCTTAATAGTTTTTGATTTATGCATCGTCCAGTCCTTCAGGACAACTGCTTTATTAATAACTTAGCTATCTACCTAACGAGAGTATCTTGAACTACATCTATCTACCTATTCAGATCATGTGATTAGAGCGTCCTATATAAACCGAGGTTTCTGGAAATTGTTCTCTTCTGTCTTCGTGTGCCTTCAACATCTAGCCGGCTGCAGTTGGCATGTGTGTATTTTTGTTGTGTGTTTTCTTTGTGATACCGTCAATATATGTTTGTGTGTCTCTACATGTTCAATGCAATAAACTGGATTACTAACCTCAACAAACTGCCTTGTCAATGCCACCAAATAATAAACACCAACCATCTAAAATATGATCAATACTACAATAATACCATCCACTTGCCACTGCTTTAGAGTTATATTTAGTGCTCGCCAGAAATATTAAAGAAACATGTCATATATATATATATATATATACATATATGTGTGAATTTTTATTTAATCGTTTTCTGATTAAATAATTTGAAAAGAAATACATTAATATACTTATTATCTATATTTATTATTTTTTGACTACTTTTTGAAATGGATGACTGTAGTATCAATTATCAAGCTCTTCACTTTCATTAAGCTTTTTAAATGTTTTTTTTCTCTGTATGCATTTTAATAAGAAATTCCTTTATTTTCTTCTATATTTTTCTTTCTTTTGAGGAGCGCTACAATCAATTAAAAGTGATATGTATGTTCTAATGCAAATAAAAGAACAAAATCAAGCAAATTTAAATTATTTGAATATATTATGATCATGCTTATTTCTTTTCCATAAACACAGTGCTAAAAATATATTTATATAAAAAAATGATGTCAGAATTTACCTACAACATAGAACTTAAATTATCAACAATCTTTCATTATGAAACTATAAATGAGTAGTATGAAATAGACCATATCTTCCATTAAACTAATTTGAAAGCAATAAAATGTTGCTCGCAAACAGTTAAAACATCATTGGTCTTTAGTGGCGCACACAAGGGGGTCCTGGGGTCCGGAACCCCCCCCAAAGCCCTTGATTTTTTTCCGATTGATTATAGTTCTAAGTATATAGTACGTAAAATTTAATTAATTACTTGCTATTGATGATTAATTTTATTAATTAATGCTAATTATTTATTCAAAAACTAGTTTTTTACTGTATTTTGTTCCCGAAAATCAACAAAATCAAACGGAGCATGATACAAGAATGGTGAACTTTCGATCCCCCTTGAAAAATTCCTGTGTGCGCCACTGTTGGTCTTATATATGTTATAAGGAGCTTTAAATAGAAGATCATACTTCTAGAAAGCAAGTTTTCCCGACAACAACTTTACAAAGATATTATTGAATAATGGAGTTCTGAGTATATAAAACCAAATTAGAATGATCAACTAGTAAAAAAATGTTCACTCACAATTAATATTTAAAAGTTATGTATCTTTCCACGCACACATGGTTTTTAAATTTAATTAATTTTTGAAATTTCAAGAGTTACATTTTTAATTTTAATCCTTATATTAGTGATTACGACAATCTTAAATATGTTATTAATTTGTCCTGTGCACATAAGTAAAATAAGCAGATTCGCTAAAAATGACAAAGGGAATTTCAGTGTGTATGGGTTCTTGTTTGCTTAAAACTAGTCTCTTCAAAAGACGCTTAGATTTCTAAATCTTCATTTTGAACGCTATCTTATTTAAATGAATTTAATTCGTTTTAAGTTATTACATTCTCTTTTATAAAATGAAATATTTTTATTTGCTTCCTGTAAAATTGTTTGTCCTATTTTAATCCATGCTATATTATTTGCCTTAGACTAGTGATCATGGTCACGAATTCGAGACTGGGGTGTCATGAGTTTGAACCAAGTGCTACTGAAGACCCACCGTGTAGAGGAATTAATGCTGTTTAAATCTGTCGAGGCTCTGTTGCACGCTTGAAATCCACAAATCTGAATAAGTGACGTCATCTTGCATATTTTATTTATTTTCTGATAATAAATACGAGGGTTGGGGCATAAGTTATAGCAACTATTTTTTCTTGTATATATGTGAATGGATCCCAAACGTAAATGTGTCGTGTGGAAGTTCTACAGGCATAGTGTGTATACAAAAGAACAGATGGCTCTGTGATACCTGGTAGTAGCGCAGTGAAAGCTGTGAAATCAGTCAATTGGGAGTACCGTGTGATGGAAGTAACCTGTGTAGAGCAGTGTTCTTACATCAAAATAGCCGTTCTCCGAGGGAAAAATGCGATGGAATATCACAGTGAATTAGTGGAAGCTCTTAGAAATAATGCCTTACCATACCGTACAGTAGCATGGTGGGTGTACTGTGTTATCATTCTTTTGCACCGTGAAGACCATATTGCCCTGTATACTACCGTAATAAATTAGTGTGTTATGATATTTCAGTGCTATTCATTGTCCACACATGTAGTTAACACCTTGTCCTTTCGTCTGCATATGTCACATTTTCCAACCGGACTGGTATCTTCAAAAAAAGAAAACAGTTGCCATGACTTTTGCCCCAACCCTCGTATTACTTCTTATTCTTATTCTGATAAAAATGATTAAGTACTGTTGTGAGTGGCAACAGTTTTGTTTTGTGTACAAAAGAATAATAAGCGAATGTAGCGAGAAGAATGACGCTGTTGTTTTTAAATGTTTATTTAATTTCTGTTTAGCGTTTAATTACTTAATAGGCTCAAATTCCACCCGTTAGCATGGTGTGGAAGCTCAGATAGGAGGTGTCAGCTCAGGTATCAGCCTCGTCGCTTGACCAGAGTTGAAAATTACAAGGTCCGTTACCATTGTTGTAATACAGGGCGACGATAATAAACAATAACACTTACAAGAAAATTTTGTTTGGATTCTTTGTGTGCCATTCAATTTTGAAAAAATAAGTTAGGTCATAAGACTTGAACGAAGAGTCAAGGGAACAAAAGTAAATTTATTTGTTATAACAATAGCTGTATAGAAGACCTTGACTTGAATCCAAGTCAGCAAAGAGAGTCGGTTTAGTTTGTATAAATTTAACTTCTATCATTTTTTTTAAAAATTAATCAAACTGTTTACATCGAAGCAGACCTTATGGAGTTCTTTCAAGTGTCCCCGAGAATTTCCTGCATGAAAATCATCCAGAGACCGCCACTGGAAGAAGAAGGTCACGAGTAGAAAAATCAGATTTAAAAGGAAAAATAAATTATAAAAACAAATCTCATCTCTGATTTCTTCTCAAAAAATAATTAGTAATTGAAATAGAACTACTTAAGTTCATTGGTTTGAATCAAAGTTTACTCTTCAAACATAAAAGCAAGCATTTAAATCTAGTCCATTTTATTTAAGAGAATTAAATGGGAAAGTGAATTGGCTGAACGACATCAAGGCAATTCAGCTGTCCAAAGGAATATCATGAGTAATATGAGAGAAACTACTCTATAAAAGAACTCTAAACAAATCAGATCACTAATTAAGTCCGAACAATTGGCGGTTTCCAGTTGCTACATCGGGTCTTCTTTGAGCCAATATCGCCAAATGTGCGATAACTCTTAAGATCGAGCCACACTGATATGTGCTCCAGAATAAATTAGATAATCGTTGCATCTACACTTTTTTTTACGTGGTCTATTACTCTCCCAACCCCGCATTTTTCTGTGTACCAATAGGAGACCGCCGTTTCCGCTCTCGAGATGACGTAATGAGTGAGAACGTCCCAAATAAAGAAAGAGATCTCCTAGAAAAAGAACAAAAGGTCACGATGTGAAAGAGATATAGGGATGCACCTTGTCTGAGAATTAAAAAAGAAGTAAGAAGCAAGATTTGAAAACACTTTTCTTTTCTTCTTCGTTTGCTTTGAAAATTAAACTCCAACACATTTGAAGGCGCAGTGTCTTCATTGCGGAAGTTTCTTCAAAAGTCAAGAAAAAGGTCTTTTAAAATATTGTTTAATTCTTTTTGGTACCTATTTATATAAACTTTAAAAACGTCGCCAATGGTGCAGATTTGTTAATGCAGCATTTAAGTTCTTAGAAGTGCATTTGCATTCAAAATGTTTACTTGTATTGTAAGACAATTTTTTAAAATTATTATTATAGAAAATGAATATTGTTTAATGACATGTAAAGTAATGGAAGCTCGCATTATTTAATCAAACACAAATTCTAATTTTAAATGTTATCTTGAGTAAAATTTAAACATTAGGATATTTGATTAAAATATTTGTGAAAATATAGCAGGTATTTTAATCATAATACTAATAAAGCTAATTTTGAAAATATTTATTTGGAAATGTATGTGATATAAAACATCGTTTGGAAGTTTAAACATGTATATTCACGAATTATCGAACAATGTTGAATCAGTCCTTATTATTAGGAATCAATTCTACATTTTGTATATTTGTATTAAAATTTTGAGCAAACAGTAATTTTATAAAAAAACATTATTTATTTGGATTTTTTTTTCAAAACTAGATTGAAATTGTAATGAATAGACTGTTTCAAACTTTGATACAGCATTCAATAAATCAAAACATTTTTCACAGAATTTATCTACCCTTAATGTAAAAAAAAAATAAAAACCATAAAAGTTAATTCTAGTTTGGGGGCTTAAAAAGTGCGCTTATTACATGGGTTAGAAAAACGAGAACCCATGAAAAAATACAAAAACAAAATGTAAATGTAATCAAGAAAAAACATTCTTTCCCTTTATATTTAAGTAATATTTCAAAATATTAAATATTTTTTTGGAATTTCGCCTTTCACATCAATAAGACACTGTTGTATTTAAGCCTGAAGTTTGTTACATATTATAAAGAGCTACCTTCTCCAAAAATATAAATAATTACAAATTTAAAGTTACTATTTTCTGTTTTTATATTGAAATTTGAGGTAAGACATGATTTCAAAGGCATGCGAATGCTTTAAAGATATCTAAATCAATGAGAAAATGGTACCATTGATGCCATAAGGTTTTTTTTAATGCTACAAATATTTTCTCTTTTTTAA
Organism: Trichonephila clavipes; assembly: GCA_019973935.1. NCBI lineage: Eukaryota > Metazoa > Arthropoda > Arachnida > Araneae > Nephilidae > Trichonephila > Trichonephila clavipes. The sequence goes on along the minus strand of BMAU01001365.1, from coordinate 669,424 downwards.
AAAAAGGACGAAGTGGTTCTGTATGAATTAAAATCATGAATACACCAGTGAGTGAAACATTAACCGTTAAGAATCTTGCTCTCATCATTGGCAACAATTACAAACGGGATCATCGTCATTCAGTACTTAAGCTAATAAAAAAATTGTTAGCGTATTACATTGAATCGGAACTTGGTTAAAATTGGGCACGTTTCCAGTTCAACTAAAAACAGACCATGAATAAAACTTCATTAATACCATTAAACTTCATTGATATTCTTACGAATGTGAAAACGAACAAATTTTTGCTACAAACAAAAAATTTTGATTGTTATAATAATGTTGCCCAAATAAAAAAAATTAAAAACAGGTAATATAAAAAAATTAAGTCAATTCCTACTTAGGTCAACAAAGAAAAATTTCATTTTAGTTATTTTTTATTAATAGTTACAATTAATGTAAATATGTGTACATACATATGACAGAATCACAGTATTAAGTGGCAAAATAGAAAGCGATTTTTTTCCCTTTATATTTATATAGTGTTGGACTATTATTTTTGTTAGTTACTATTTATTCATTAGTTAAATTTAATTATTACAATAAAGTAGTATAGTAAAAAGAAATGACATTCTGAGAAATTAGGCCATCCTAGGTGGGATTCAAACCCACGACCGTTGGATTAGAAGTCCAATGCGCTGTCCATAGCACAACAGGGACACAACGGGAGATTTTCATTTTTATGTATGGTGTTGGACTATTATCTTTGTTTTTTACTATTTATTCATTAATTTAATAGAATTAATGAATCAATGTTTGAAAAACTGTATTAACATCAAGTGTCATTCACTAGAAGTTAAAAAAAAATTATTTTAACTTGAGCGGATGAAAAATAATATTTTATTAACGTTTGAAAGTTTATGAACAAGATATATATATATATATATATATATATATATATATATATATATATATATATATATATATATATATAGTCTAATTCTCTACAAACAAGAGATAAACACATTCATCAATCACATTCGAAAAAAACACATAGACAGTAGAAAGATAATACAATGAAGGACACATGAGCAGCCGAGATTAAAAATTATAAAATGGATGCTGCAGTATTATAAACATTGCTGACTTAGGGACAGCTAATATATAAAATAATTTATATAAAAGTGGGGTTATATATATATGCGTGTGCGTGCGTGCGTGTGTGTGTGCGTGTGTGTGTGCTTGTATAGGAAGAGTGTGAACTAATAGTAGAAATTGAAAAAAACACCCGTTTCTTTGTTTTTTAATAAATAACGATTCTATAACTAGAGTACTTTTCCTTACTTCTGTATTCTGTTATTTAACTATAACTTGCACTAAACTATTTTTTTACTATTGCTATTTTTAACTTCTTCATTTATCCGGATCTTAGACTCATTTTGTGGCCGCGGTAGCCGAGTGGTATAGGTATCGGATCGTGGCTGGCTTTGACAGATTGTGCATGCTATATCTGTCGAAAGCTGAAACCTCCTCCCGTTGGTGTGGTATTTAGGAGAGGGGGTGCCAGCTCAGGTGTCGTCAAGTCACTTGACCATGGCTCAAAATTACGTGGTCCGTCACCAAAAGCCCTCGTGTAGCTTAACAGCGCGACGTTAATGCTCACTCACTCACTTGAGACTCATTTATGGAAACATGGGCTTACAAGCCTCTCTACAAGTTACCTGTGAACTTATTTTAAGTACTTCTACTCTATTTTAACAAGTATGCCTATAATATAATGTAAGAATTAATATTAATTTTAATTCCACATAAAGATAATCTTTTAAATACAAGATGCCATTTCTAAATACTTAATTATGATTTTCCTCTACAAATAAAAAGAATTTTTAAAAACGGTTTTGCTCGTGAATGTTTATCAGTTAAAATCTTCGTAATATAAAAGCGCCTAACATAATATTGTATGATGTGTATTACCAAAATTATATTTTTTTCGGTAAGAGTAGCAGGGAAAGTATTAAATTTTTTTCAGTAGAGTAATTGAAATATTTTAATATATGCTTCTAAGAACAAATTATTTTTAACTCATTTACTGTGTGGAATCTTATCAGACAAAAGTTCAATCAATATTGAAAACTATGAAAAATTTATTTTATTAATTTAGAGACAGTAAATAATTAGTCATGTGAATCAAATGTCATTGTATAAAATGTAGGTAATTTAAATTCATTTACAAGATTACGATTAATTTCTTTCTTCCATAGAAACGGTCTTTAAACTGCATTCCAAGGAACTCTAGGGTTCCACGAGGCATATCCAAGGAAATGTGTATGTCAAAAGGATTTACGTTCTCTTTGAAGTTTGTATAAACACAAGTATATATCTATTCTTGTGATAATGATATTCAACCAAGTCATTAAAAAGAAAAGTTTTATTTATACGTATTACAACTTCTTTGTAGTACTTTTCAAACTTTTATTATAATGTAATGAAAGAGCATCTGTGTGTGTGTGTGTGAAATTTTTTTTTTTCTTCTTCATATGCATTATCTTCTAGATTGTGAATGTACTGTTGTTTACCGTCCTGAGTTTCGTGAAATAATTTTATACTCATTAGTATAATGTTTTGCACAACTAAATAATTTTATAATAGAAAATTCCCTTTTTTCAATCGTGGGAATACTTATAATGAAGAGGGAACAACTTATTGATATATCAATAAATTCGATGCTGAAATTTAAATTTAAGCAAAAAATTATTCTTGTGATTGTTATATTGTAAATTTTATATTGAAAATTCTCTCTCTTTCATGCAAAAAACTGGATTTCTCACACAATTAAAAGCCTTTGAATGACATTCAGAACAATGTTTTTAAATGAAAAATATTTCTCAACGTGACTGGCTACAGAAACAAAATTTAAAAGCGAATAAAATGCAGAATAGGAAATACAAACTGCAGAAATTTTTTACAAAATTTACATTTGAGAACAAAAATGTAAGCACGTATCCTAGTTACTAAATAACATACTTGAGTAGGTTACACTTGTATTATACAAATTAATATTATTAATGTGACTAAATTATATTAAAAAATACACTAAAAATTTTTAAGAACAAATAAAATATTTTTTTTAAATAAAAAAATGTCTATAAAATAAAAATATGTTATAAAAATGTCTTTATATAAAGTACCTATATATAACACACACATATTAATCTACTTTAAATATTATTTTAAGATACTTTCGTCTAAGTCTGTATGTGAAATGGGATTACACGGAAGCACCCAAGCATGAGTCAAAAAAGTTCGAAGACCATAGTTCTGTACAGTGGCGCACACAAGGGGGTCCTGGGGGTCCCCCCTCAAAGCCCTTGATTTTTTTCCGATTGATTATAATTCTAAATATAAAGTACGTAAAATTTAATTAATTACTTGCTATTAATGATTAATTTTATTAATTAATGCTAATTATTTATTCAAAAATAGTTCTTTTACTGTGTTTTGTTCCCGAAAATCGACAAAATCAAAAGGAGCATGATACAAGAATGGTGAACTTTCGACCCCGGATCCCCCCCTTGAAAAATTCCTGTGTGCGCCACTGGTTCTGTAGTAAAGGGTGTTTTTTTAGAGGTATAGAACTTTAAATTGCAATAAAACAACGATGCATTATTCGATTGACATGAATTTTTTTTATTCGGAAGATAATCTTGTAGCATTATATTTTAAATATGATTTCTGGCATATGACTGCCACGGCTGGCTCGGATGTAGTCCAATCTGGACGTCCAATTTTCGATGACTTTTTCCAACATTTGTGGCCGTATATCGGCAATAACACGGCGAATGTTGTCTTCCAAATGGTCAAGCGTTTGTGGCTTATCCGCATAGACCAATGACTTTACATAGCCCCACAGAAAATAGTCTAGTGGTGTTAAATCACAAGATCTTGGAGGCCAATTCACAGGTCCAAAACGTGAAATTAGGCGGGCACCAAACGTGTCTTTCAATAAATCGATTGTGGGACGAGCTGTGTGACATGTTGGGCCGTCTTGTTGGAACCACAGCTCCTAGACATCCTGATTGTTCAATTCAGGAATGAAAAGTTAGTAATCATGGCTCTATACCGATTACCATTGACTGTAACGTTGTGGCCTTCATCGTTTTTGAAGAAGGATTCCCCCAGCCCATAAAGCGCACCAAAAAGTCAGTTTTTCTCGATGTAACGGTGTTTCGACATACACTTGTGGATTAACTTCACTCCAAATGCGGCAGTTTTGTTTGTTGACGTAGCCATTCAACCAGAAGTGCGCTTCATCGCTAAACAAAATTCGCTTATGAAAATCGGGAACAACGGCAATCTCGTTTTGGGCCCATTCGACGAATCTACGCCTTGCTTGATGATCGTTTGGCTTCAATTCTTGCACGAGTTGGATTTTTTAAGCACGCAAACCAAGATCCTTCCGCAAAATCTTCCATTAAGGGGATGGACACAGATCCAATTCCTGCGCTCGATGGCAGGTGGACTCATTCGGGTCTTCCTCAATGCTACGCTCGACAGTAGCAATAGCTTCTTCTGTACGCACCGTACGGCGTCTCTGGGGATGCGAGTTATCAATTAGAGTAAACGTGGTGCAAAAACGTTCCATGGTTAATCGAATTAACTGCTCTGATGAACGATTTTGTCGACGATAAAATGGACGTAGTGCGCGATACGTATTCCATACAGAACCATTATTTTCGAAATAAAATTGCACAATTTGAAAGCGTTGTTCAGGCGTGAGTCTATTCATGATGAATTGCCAAACCAAACTGAGAATAAATCACTTGACAGCTGTCTTGGAAAGTAATGCCAACTTAAACTTCTATACCTGGAAAAAAACACTCTTTATATCAATATGCATGTTTCTCGAAATCAGAATATTTTACTAAAAATTGTATCATTATTATTATATTAACTTTTAAAGTCAAAAGTGAATTAAAGTTTGGGAGATTATACATTTTGCAAATTATTTTTAAGGTACACAAAATGGTTTGTACAATATAGCAATCTAATTTCATTACTAATATTAATTTTACATTACACTTTGACATACCCCACTTCATTCAGTTTTCTCAAGTATATTTATTTTAATTTGTACTCATACTATGGGTAACGCAAAATGGTTTCATTTCGTTAAATTAAATTAAGACAACTTCAGAACTACTTAAGAGAGAGAGAGGTGTTGGAAACCTAAAATCTTCTTAATATGACAGTTTTGAGATTTTTACATGTTCAAATTGTATAGATTTTAATTTTGTCTAAAAATAGGGTAATTAGGTCTTCTAGGGTAATTCGAAGCCCTTAAAAAGTATTTTTAAATAATCATTGAAACTGGACCTGCCCCATTAAAGGCCGAAAAATGTAAACAAAATATTTTGTTTTTGCTTAAAAGTTTAATGAATGATGGAAATCAAAACATTTAATCCAGAATTACAAAAAAAGTATTTACATGAAGGTACCCAAAATTCCAATGAAAGTGTAAACAACGTAATATGGTTTCGAGTACTGAAAGAAATATTTATACAAATAGATGTAATATCACTGGTGCATATGATGCAATTTCATCTTTTAATATGGGAAATGTATCAAAATCAGAAATTTTGAGAAAATTTAATATTGAGCCTGGTACAGGCAATGGAGCGCCTTGACAAACAGAGGCTGTTGAAGGCTAAATAATCATGTTTACAAAAAACAAAAGAAGTTAGGAAAGAAAAAAGATTCAAAAGGAAGAGGGAGAGGAATGACGAGAGATTAAAAAAATGTAGATCATTTGGAGTATGGGGAGGAATGTTTTAATAAAAAAAAGTAATTATACATTAAAGTTCATTTATCTCAAAATGTAAATTTTTGTTTTTCGATGTACCTTTTCTGGGAAAATAATGTTTACAGGTATGTAAGTTTTTTATGACATATTTATAATGATGGCTAATATATACTGAAATAAGCTTTTTGTAAAAAACTCAAATTTATTTTTTACAAATTTTTTATGTGAAAAATGGATCAAATATTTAATAAATTATTAAAAAACTCAAAATTAGCTAAAAGCTCATTTCAGTATAATGAGAAAGGTGTACTTTAACTGTATCAAAAGTTTCAAGCATGTACATGTAACAGATTTTCAGAAAAGGTACATCGAAAACAGCCAATTTTACATTGTTGGTATAGAGGCTTCCAACTCCTCTTATGTTTTCAGTTCCTAATGTCCGTGAATTTGAGTCAGATTTTCTTCAGGTAAATAAATGAATACTAATATTTGGAGAGCAACGTATTTTTTATCTTTGACTCATTTCTGTTAAAAAAAAATCAATCATTTATTTTCTTTCATGAAAAAAGCATTCTATTTTGTTTCTTGCTTTTGATATGCTAAAATAAAAACTATGTATTCATTGAAAGTTTCATTATCAAAAACTCAATTTTAATAAATGGGTATATTTTTCACAATTCCTACTATTAGTTCACACTCTTCCTTATATATATATATATATATATATATATATATATATATATATATATATATATATATATATATATATATATATATATATATATATCTTGTTCAAATTTTCAATCGTTAATAAAATACTTTCTATTCATCCAATCAAGTTAAAATAATTTTTTAAACTTGTAGTAGATGACACTTGATGTTAATACAGATTTGTTTCAAATATCAATTCATTAATTAAATTAAATTTAATTAATTACTGGTTTTCGTCGCCAACTTTGATTCTTCTCTATTGTTGTAATAATGTAACTGTTAAAACAATGACAAAAGTTGGCATTGAAAACCGATTTTTCAGCCAAACTAGCCACACGGGATGTGCATTTTAATAACAAGGCAGACAAATCATGTTCTTTTTTAATTCCTTCTATTATATATATATATATATATATATATATATATATATATATATATATAGTTCACACTCTCTCCCTGTATATATATATTTATTTACTTATATATATATTATCGTTCAAATTTTCAATCGTAATAAAATATTTTCTTTTCATCCATTCAAAGTAGGAATTGACTAAAAAAAATTTTTATATTACTTGTTTATGTGAAAAAATCACCTACTAGTTTTTATAATAATAAAATATGTCACAAATATTTAGGTTCAAGTCATAAACATTTTCATACACGTACATAACGCAAGTTTCGTTGTAACAAATTTTTCCAATCATTCCCACGCCTACGGTCTAAATGTACACACTTCACCGATACATTAAAATTCTAATTTCTCGCTGAAAATTCTATTATATAAACCGTTGTAGATGCACTTAAGAATATTCAGTACAAAATACCATCCATAAAGAGAGAGAAAGAGAAAAAAAACAGAAAAAAAAAGAAAAACGTTCTCGTTCTTCGTTATAGTTTGTATCCTGAAAAAAAGAAAAAAAAAGAGAAGTGACTGAAAATGACTCTTTGGATGTTCGGGGGGAACGGAGTATTGCTCGCTCATCCTCTCATCTTCGCACGCATTGGGCGAGTTTAATAGAGGGTGTTCTTTAGTGGCACGTGTCAAGCAGCTGTTTTTGGGGTCGAGAGGTAGGAAAAGGGAGGGAATGACAAAATGACGAGGAGGGGGAGTGAAGCGGTTTTTGTAGATGGAAAAACGCAGGATTCTCTCTGTCTATTTTCTGATCGGTTTTGTGTTTAATCTGATTTTTATCGGTATTTTTTTCCGATGACGATTAATGATAACTCAGTATCTTCTTATGTACGTATTAAATTTGCTACAATTATTTTATTATGAATTTTATATATCTCTTTTTCCCCCACCATAATTTTCCCACGCTGTAATTTATATATATAACGAAAGATTATCCCTCATCAGTGGAGCACACAGGAATTTTTCAAGTGAGAAGGGTTGTCCAGGGTCGCAAGTCTATCATTCTCGTATCATGCTCCAACATATCGGGAACAAAAAACAGTTAAAAATTAATTATTGAATAAATAATTTTAGCAAGACTTAATAAAATTAATTGTTTATAACAAATACTTCATTAAATGTTACGTACTATATACATGGGGTTATAATCAATCGAAAAAAGTCAAGGACTGGGGGTGGGCAGTCCGGACCCGGACCCTCCCCTTGTGTCCACCATTCTCGTATCATGCTCCAATACGCCACCCAACATAATCTCTTGATTTTGTCGAATTTCGGGAACAAATAAAAGTTAAAAATTAATTGTTGAATAAATAATTAGCAATAATTAATAAAATTAATTGTTTATAACAAATACTTCATTAAATGTTACGTACTATATACATGGGGTTATAATCAATCGAAAAAAGTCAAGGACTGGGGGTGGGCAGTCCGGACCCGGACCCTCCCTTGTGTCCACCATTCTCGTATCATGCTCCAATACGCCACCCAACATAATCTCTTGATTTTGTCGAATTTCGGGAACAAATAAAAGTTAAAAATTAATTGTTGAATAAATAATTAGCAATAATTAATAAAATTAATTGTTTATAACAAATACTTCATTAAATGTTACGTACTATATACATGGGGTTATAATCAATCGAAAAAAGTCAAGGACTGGGGGTGGGCAGTCCGGACCCGGACCCTCCCTTGTGTCCACCATTCTCGTATCATGCTCCAATACGCCGCCCAACATAATCTCTTGATTTTGTCGATTTTCAGGAGAACAAAAAACAGCAAAATTAATTATTGAATAAATAATTAGCATTAATTAACAAAATAAATTATTAGTAACAAATACTTAATTATTTACGTATTATATACACAGGATTATAATCAATCGGGAAAAAAATCAAGAGCTATAACCCGCTCCCCCCCTTCTTGTGTGCGCCACTGTTCCACATATCTACCTATATGCATAGTTTGATATTGTTAAGGTAGACACACATCTATCTAGTCGTGCAAATAAATTTTTTAAAGATTCGTAAATAATTGAAAACTAATGCTAATTAACTACCGAATGCTAAGAATGATTAGAAACTAATAAATTCTTATAAGGTCTGGTGTATAACTGTGTTTGATCACGTGAGCAACAGGCATGATCAAAAAGAAAGGCAAAGGTGTGTGAGAGTGTTTGTTAACGTATCACTATAAAGCAGCATGAAGGCTACAGGCGATAGAGTTCGTTCGTTTGAACCATGGTCAAGAAACGAGGATTACACACCTAAGCTGCTATCCTCCTCACCAAACTACCACACCACGCCAACGGATGTATTTTTATAGGCACGAAATATTTAACAATCATTAGCCTCTCTACGCAGTAGATCTTCGTCGATACAAAGGTTCGAACTCACGACACACAGGCCCCGAGATCGTGACCTCGACCACTGCTACCGATGCCACTAGCTGAAGTTATTGTACTGAATATCTCTATTGAAATTTAGGTAATTTTGTGTCATGGTCGTTTGGTTTACACTTGAAAAAAAAAACGAGATTTGAGCTGGTGTGTATCCTTTTTCTTTTTCTTTTTAATCGAAGAGAAAGTTTTGTTACCAAGCTTATTACAAATGACAGTTTTTTACATTGTTTTTGATGTTCTTTAATGAGATCGATCCTGAAACAACGCCGAATGAAAAATAAATAAATAAAACTAAGGGTCCTAAAAGAGATAGTGATACAGGCTCTTCAATACGGCACAAGAAAATTATAGAGGGGCTGTTTTAACTTGCCCATGGTTGTGTCTTTGAGATCTTAAGTATTTTTTCTAGGACTTGAGTTATTAAAAACATAGTATAACCTTGGAGAAATTTAATACATAATTATAAGTCTTTCAAAAAAGTAGAACTGTTATTATTTCAGATCCCTAGAAGCATAGATGCAGTGAATATAATACGAACAAAAATAATCAAATTCTATTTTATAAAATAAAAATGGATTCGTCAATAGAATCTGAAAATAATATTATCCAGTAAATCATAGACGTCAACACAAAAGAAAACAAAATTAACGTAACTTTATTTCTAAAGGTCTCCTCCCACCCCAGAGTAACCTATATAACTCCGAGAGGTTATAACTCGAACCTGATCTGGACACAGTAGCTGATTGGTCATGGTCATGAACTCGTAGCTAGCGTTGTCAAGCAGCAGTTTTGAAATTTATATAACGCCACTGAAGATTCGTTATGTAGAGGAACTGATGTATGCTAAACCTGTCGATGCTCAGACTCCCATCGTTGGCCTAATGCGGAAATTTGGAGAGAAGTGCCAGCTCAAGCATCATCCTTGTTGCTTGACTGTGGCTCAAAATTACGAGGTCCGTTGCCAATAGCTCTTGTATGTCTACAGAGGGTAACTGAAATTCAAATTAAACCACTACTAACATTAATTTAATTGTTTTGTATATTTCATCGCCACGTAACTCTGCATTTGGCGTTAACCAATCAGCATTTGTCACTCCCCCTGGAGTCATGGCCTTGATAACGACTGTAGGAGTGATGAGTCGATTCTGAACCAAATACGAGAACGCGTATAATCGTTCTTCGTCACTTTAGAAATTTAAAAAATACTCATGTGCCATAGGATATCTTTTAGTTTAACTGAACATGGGTGCATAAGTTATGTAAATAAACCTTAATTGTTGAATTTAACAAAAATACAGCTTACATCATTTATTTTGTGCTTTGATTACAATAAAATTCCTCTGTATTGTTAACGTTAACCATTGACTAACTTTCTTCTTTCTCATTTTCTCTCTCTTTTATACATTAGAACCAATCAACCCATTCTGTTTTCACTGTAAGGCGATAGCAGTTAAGGTATCCGACTACGTTTGGAACCGTGATTTTGCAAAAGTGTATAAATGGATAATATTTATGATATTGAGTGTCACTTAAATTAGAAAATGTATATAAAATTGTTTTAAGAATATTATTACAATAAAAAATTATATAAGTACAATATTTTGACAAAAAAAGGAACATAGCATGACCAATTTTCAAAATATTCTTCTTTTGTGAAAAATGCTTCTATTGTAATAATATTGTGCCTGTCTATAGCACAGACCTCTGTACAGAGGCTCAACTAGAATTTTTGAAATATATAACTTAGAAATAGGTTTATCCATGTTTTACGACAACAGAGGGGAGAAATTTTAAGAAAAAAACGCCTACAATTTTTTTAACTCTGAAAATATTGTGAATTTTTTTAAAAAAATAGTTCAGACTCTCTGGAGAAGTCTTTACTTTATAAAAGCAAAATATTTTATTATTTTAGAAGCATTTTTTATAAAAGGAGAACATTTTGAAAAAAGTTTATTCTAAGTTAGTTTGTTGCCAAAATATTGTATTTAAATTTTTTTTGTCAAAATGTCCTTAAAACAATTTTATACATGTATTCTAATCTAAGTGACACTAAATATCATGAAAAGTATCCATTTGTGTGCTTTTTTAAAATCACGGTTCCGAACGTAGCTGGATACCTTAAGCTTTCAATAAATCTTTAAAAGGATATTACCTCTGGTTAGCTTAGAGCAGTGGTGTTCCAACTGTGTTCCACGGAACTCTGGGGCTTCATGAGACATACTCAGGGGCTCTACGAGTCACATTAAAAAAATCAAAAAGAGAATTATAAATGTGTTTGCAAAAGATTCACGTTCTCAATGAAGTTTGCATACCCACTAAAATTTAAAGAGTCATTAAGAAAATTCTTAATGACATCTCTGTCATTAATAAAATGAAAATTTTATTTTTACATAAAAACTTTATTTTGCAGCACTTTTTAAATTTTTATTATAACATAATAAAAGAATATTAAAATGTTTTATTTTTATATATTACCTACTAGATTGTAAATATTTTGTTTACACAATCTAGGGGTCCACGAAATAATTGTTACTCGTTTGTACGATGTCTTGCAAAATTAAATAGTTTTCCAATGGAAAATGCACCTTTTAGCATTTATTAAAAAAACACCTACATGAAAGGAGAGGGAACAACTTATGGACCTATCAACAAATTTGATGTCAAAACTCTAAATTTAAGCAAGAACAACTCCTATGCTGCAAATTCAGGCAATATACACAGTATTTCTCTAAACCTTTTAATGCCATTCAGAATAATATCTGTAAGTGAAAAATGTTTCTCACCATAAGTGGCTATAAGCTTAAAATATGTAATGATTGCAGTTAATTTCAATATGCTTAGACTTCGACAGTTTGTGTGAAAAAATGCAAGCACATATCCCAGCTACTAAACGTAATACATGGGTGGGTGCACTTGGATCCCAGATTAATATCATTAATAAGTAAATTATATTAAAAGTAGATTGAAATTTTTAATAATAGATGCAATATATACCTTTTTTGATTTCTTTTACAAAAAGTACAAATAAGATGTTGATATACTTTATACATTATTTTAAGATATATTCTTCAAAGTGCGTGTTTGGAAAAGAGTTCCCCGAAAACACTTTCTAGTTCTAGAGGTTCCTCGAAAGCACCTTCGAGTTCTAGGGGTTCCGTGAGTTGAAAAAGTTTGAAGACTAACTGGTTTAGAGATATAACTTCACTAGTAGCCCACTGCAAAATTTGTTGCTAGAAATTTAGCAGACTTAACTATTATCTACTTATATATATTCAAATCTTCACATAAATTATTTTCCATTGAAAGCATTTTAATAATTCATCTAATGACGACAGAAGAATCGATCATTTGCAATGTATATCAATTTAATCCCAGTTTCAGCTGACCCGTGCTCACGTTCGACCCCTAAATGAAAGCTACCTGCAACTAAAGAGAGAAAATCATTGAGTTAAAGTGGAGGAGGTTCATCTCTCCTTTATGTGAGATCATAAATAATATATTTAAATGATACACACAATTAAAAATATGAGGTAACATTGCAAGTACATCACACAGTTTTGACAAAACCGTCATTAAAATAAGGCGCTGCTTTAAGTGACGTGGATTAAAAAATCACGAGAAAACATCTTGAGCATAGACTGATAACTATATTTATGGAATTTAAATAGCTTTCATAAATCAGTAATTGTGTGTAAGCTTATATTTTTTGTAAGTTTTTCTTAAAGCATATAATAAATTGGTGAAGACTCTAAAACTAATATGATACGTCGAGTACTATTTTAAGTAATTTATTTTCAAAAGTTGCAAAACGCACTTTTAGAAAGTAATTTAACACAATGCTTGGAACACGGATTTTTTTTTTTTTATGTGTAAGGGAAAAAGTTCAACTTAAAAAAATACTGTATGTGATTAGTAAAAATGTTTGATGAGAAAAAATAGGGGAGAGAGAGAAAAATAAACTCTCAGAAATTCTAAGATCAAATTTGGTGTTTGCTTCGTTATGATATATTTTTACCTTTCTTTGTTATAAAAAAACACCTTATAAAAAAAAACAGACACCTTATCTTTAATTATTTTTCAATATTAAGAAAATTTTAGATATATTCTTGGATTCATTCTCAGATATTAATGATCAAGGGACAACATGCCAATTTTTAGACAGACATTTTTGAAATAGGTATTTAAGGTATCCGACTACGTTGGGAACCGTGATCTTGCAAAAGCGTATAAATTAATAATTTTCATGATATTTAATGTCACTTAGATTAGAATGCATGTATAAAATTGTTTTAAGAACATAGTGACAAAAAAATTATTTAAATACAATATTTTGGCAAAAAATTAACTTACAATAATCTTTTTTCAAAAATGTTCTCCTTTTATAAAAAAATACTTCTAAAATAATAATATTTCGCTTATATAAAGTAAAGACTTCTCCAGAGAGTCTAAACTAGGAGTTTAGAAAAATTTAAATTGTTTTCAGAGTTAAAACCAATTGAAAGAATTATTAGCGTTTTTTTTCCTTAAAATTGCTCCCCTCTGTTGTAATAAAATACGGTTAAAAGCACTCCTAAGTTATATATTTCAAAACTTCTAGTTGAGCCTCTGTAGAGAGGTCTGAGCTATATACAGGCAAAGTATTGTTGTAATAGAAGCATTTTTCACAAAAGGAGAATATTGTGAAAATGGGTCATTCTAAGTTCATTTTTTGTCAAAATGTTGCTTTTAAATAATTTTTTATTGTAATAATATTCTTAAAACAATTTTATATACATTTTCTAATCTAAATGACACTAAATATCATAAATATTATCCATTTATACGCTTTTGCAAAATCACGGTTCCGAACGTATTGGGATACCTTAAGAGGGAAAATTAGTTTGAACTTATTAGATATATCTTTAAAAAAAATAAGGGGGGGGGGTAATAAGAGAATGCTTTGAGCGTCACACACTTTAGAAATAACATCATCATAGTATGCCATACGAATTACCAACATCATTTCGCACCTCCTACCATCTGTAAAGGATTATTAATATAGGCAATTTACAAATTTTATGCGTGGGGAATGAATTGTCTGTCTTAAAAAGAAAACAATTAGTAAACAATATTATGAAATTTATCCCCTTGCACATCACGTGACCACTAGTGGATGCATGTTATGTATAGGGAAAAATCCCATTATATAATCTCATGAGGATACATGGCTTATTTAGGTGTACAGCCATTGTAACTAGCACTGAAAGCATTATAAAGTAGGTTTTTTTTATTGTGGGATTGTACAAAATTCTATAAGTTCAATTACAAAATGTTCTGATTACAAAAAATTTGGAAAAATAGAAAAATAAAAATTAAAATTACAAACCTTTGTGAAATGCTTGAAATGTTCATTGGAATAAAAAGCTTTCCACATGAGTTACATAAGTGTATTGACAGTTTTTTGTTCCGTTTCTTCATCTCTTTATAACAAACTGATAAATCCGTATCAGTCACTGTCGGATTCATCGCTTTCCAGTAAATATTCTCTTCAGTATCACTTTCGTTGAAATCAGACGATGAAGCCATATTAGCAAGGAAAAGTAAAGATAAACTATAAAAATAATTGTACAAACTTTAGAAAGCGATACGAAACACGAACGAGCTTGCATCTTAGTTAGCGTCAAATGGAAAAATACAATGTGTAAGTCGTAATGTCAAGGTCAGTATCCCCAGAAATCTGAGATTTGCGAGTAAGCTAGAAGGCGTATTCTGGCATGCAAGGGATTAATACAGCAATATTTTAATTAATGTTGCAAACAAAATAAAAGTTTAAGGTTTAATTTTTGACAATAAGTTAGCGTTTTATTTTTATATTTCGCAATTTTGAGAAAATTGAGAAAAGACTTTTTGTAAAAAAATATTGTGCATATCATAGATTCTGATCGCTCATGTATTTTGCTTTTATGCTAATTATTTAACTGTAAAAAATTGTATTATGGATGGGAAGTAAATAACTCTGCAAATAAAAAAAACTGTCTTGAGTATTTTATAGGTACCATACATCATTCGATATTACGTTTTTTTTTTATATATATTCGGTAGCCTTCTGAACATTTCTCAAACATAATTTGTATATGGATTGCTTAGATCTATTATTAAATTTAAGGTGACAGCTTATGTATCTTATATATACATAAAGATAGTAAGAAACAATTTTACCATCATAACAATTATTTTACCATTCACAAGCAAAAACTTGTTTTTAGAAAGATTTTATCTCTCCAAAATAAAGTACTTTACCATTTCTTAGAAGAATTTAAGATTTAACCAACGACGGTGGAATACTTCAGCGTTGAAAGCAACTGAATTTTTTTTTACCTTGGGCACAAATACGCATTTGAATAAAAAAATCCTTTAAAAATTTTACCAAGTAGATACTGTTAATAGTAGTTATAAACAACTTTTTAATGACTTTGTAGAATAAATTTATTTATATTTACATGGATGGTTCTAAGACAACGAATCCTATTGTTTGCCTCTTATATGATATAGATCAGCAGTTTTCACCCTGTATGTTCCTTTTTTTACCATTCAAATATATACCATTAAGAGAGCATTAGACTATGTCTCTAATTGAAGTTTTGTCCTTGTGATCATAGATTTTTAAAGTAGTGTTGAGATTATAAGTCACTCAAATTTTTCATCACACCCATTGGTTTTTAAAACCTTAAAACTAATTAATAGCCTATAATTTCATAATATTATGTTTTTATTTAGTTGGATATTTTTCCAAGTAGGAATACGGAGCAATGAAATAGTCGGCTTTGCTACTTAAACATAATCAAGTATAATCTCTTGCAGTTGCGCACAAAGGAATTTTTCAAGGGTCCAGGGTTGAAAGCCCACCATTGTCGTATCATGCGCTAATACTCCACCCAACATATTCTTTTGATTTTGTCAATTTTCGGAAAAAAAACAGTAAAAAAATTAATTATTGAATAAATAGTTAGCATTAATTAATAAAATTAATTATTAATCCGGGACCCGGGATCCCCGCACTTTTGTGCGCCACTGATCTCATGCCATCCCTTTTAACGGTATTACAGCTACTCGCAAGATCAATGGAATGTACAAACTATGCAATATATAAAACCTATTGTCTCTCAATGGAAAACACTGCCACCTAGAAGACAAGACATTATTTTAAAATGATTAGTCATACAAGACTTGCACAGATGCAACTTTTTCTGAGAAATAAATCATTTCATGTATTATCTTAATGTTTGCCCACTGACTGCGATTTTGGTAGAATGCTCTGTTTTTAACTCCACTCATTTTAAACAATTTAAATTGTCCGCTTTAATTTTAATTGACATGTTTGCAGTAATACTTCAACCTGAATTATTTATCTTCTTACATGTGGCCCTTCTCTGCCTATGCATGTAGTTTGGCTGAAAATGTATTTTTACTTTATTTATTATTCACGGTAAATTAAAAAAAATTTGTATTTAATGAGATAAAACCTCATGTTGTGTGTTTGGAGCTATTTATCCCTTAAGGGGACTTGGCACCCTTTGAGCAAACTTCTTTATTTACGTATTTAAAAATTATATTTTAACATTTTATACAATGTTTCTATTCAAGAAAATGTTACCAGATGAAAATTTTCATATATTATTCACACAATTTTAAAAAATTAAATTTTTTGAAGAAAATTGGGAAAATTTTAAAATTCTACTCCTTTTGTAAAAATTAATTTTCTGACCTGAAATTTTCTTATAATATTCTTATGGATGTTCTTAAGAACTTTAGGGATCGATTTTAGAATAACTTCATTTGTTTTTGAGAAAAAAAATAAAATGTTGATATACAGGCTAAAAATCAACGAAAAAGCCAACATGTCTTACATTTTATTTTTTTAAAAAAAGTATTCAGTTTATAGCAAAACGGATCCCTAATTTTATTACATGCTTTACTTTTAACACGCAGGAAAAAAATTGAAGTGATTGGTAAATAATTGTCGAAGGAGTAGCATTTTGAATGCACTAAGGTTTCGAAAAACACAAACTGAGAAAACCACTTTAAAGTTTATAATTCTGAAAAAATAATTATTATAAGCTTAATTAAACTTAAAATACCACTTTAAGATATTACTTATACGTTTTTCTTTAAAATAATTGCATTTTCATATGTTTTCAACCCACACATTTTTATAAATGATCAACTTTTAGAGAGTACTAATTGCACAAGAAAACTCAAGAAAAACTTTAAAAAAAAATTTTTTCTGTCACGACAGAAATTTTAGCTGTTTTTCTTCTTATAATATTAAAGTATTACATTTGTATGAAAAACATATCAGAAATAAGAACTGAAATTATAAAATTATTAATAAAAAATGCCTTAATTTAAAAATTTTACATGCACACATTTCACAAGGAAGAAAAATTATAGTATTTTATTGCCTCGAAAATATTCCTTCTTTTAATACTACACATTCTTTTTATAGTTATTATTTCTATTTATAAAATAGATTTTTTTTTATCATAACGCATTTTTTAGCTTTTTTTTCTAAAAAGGGGGTGTGGCTGAATTGCCCAATTTGTTTTCAAATGAAGTTTTATTCAACTTCTAACTTTCCGACATTCACAAGTGATATATCAATCGAAAGATAATAATGCAAAGAATAAGATTAAATGAAATTTAAAAAAAAACGATAGGTTTGTGATGTTTAGGGTACCAAGTCCCCTTAATTACCCAAAGCCAGTAATTTCAAACAATCAACTAATTTATTACAAAAAAATGCTCTAAATAATATCCATTTCACTATCACAAAACTATATTTCGTACTAGAAATACAGTCCCCATGTAAGCCATTTTATTAGGGGATCAGATTGAAATTACTAATCGCCTGCTGATGCCCACTTAACTGGAGAAGCATTAGGGTTCTCTACAATCATCGGTATTGACACGTGTTCTTCCACAGTGTGGCTGAGACCACTGACGGGATGCTTATTGAATTTTATCAAGTGGGGTTTTCCGCAGTAGGATAGATGGAGGGCGAGCGAAGTAAAAAGTGATAAATGAGGTTCCGCTTTTGCCCCTGGGACAAGAGGGAATGAATGCTTATGAAGATATCTTGTATAGTAATTAATAATCGTGCCGCTTGGGAAATGCTATCATCGCTGAAATTTTTTATGTACTTTTTTTAGCTTATTAGTTTTTTGAGGTAATTTGCAATCTTTTTTTTACTTTTAATTTAATAGCCTTTTTGTTTTTCTAACACTGTAATTATAGAACATTGGGTCACGAAAATATTACTTTTGTTATTTCTTAAATGGAGACAGATTAACTTGAAAACTAGTACTATAAAAAAATTAAGTCTATTTCTACGTAGGTCAACAAAGAAAAAGTTTATTTATTAAATAGTTACAATTAGTATAAATATGTATATACATATGACAGTATCACAATATTATGTAAATGACAAAACAGGAAGCGATTTTCCATTTTCCTTTCTATATAAGGTGTTGGACTTTTTTTTTTTGTTTGCTTGTTACTTTTTACTCATTAATTAAATTTAATTATTTTAATAAAATAGTATAGTAAAAAAGAAATCACATTCTCGGAAATTAGGTCATTTTGGATTAGAAGTTCAACGCGCTATCCATTGCACTACAGGGACACAAAGAATGGTTTTCCTTTCTATATATGCTGTCGGACTATTACTTTTGTTTGTTACTATTAATTCATTTTTAAATTTAATTGATGAATTAATATTTAAAAAAACTGCATTATCTTCAAGTGTCATTTACTACGTTTAAAAAAATGTATTTGAACTTGAATGGAGGAATAAAAAATATTTTATTAACGATTAAAAATTTGAACAAGATACATATACATAGGGAGAGAGTGAAGTAATAACAGAAATTGAAAAAGAGGGAGGAGAAGTACTTTAAGATATTTTATATTTATTAATATTAATTAAGATAATCAATTAAAGGCAATATTAGCAATTAATTAGGTAAGAGTCAAATTTCCTTCAGAATTGTTATTTACCTTTTCATTTCTTCCTACATTCTGTGAATGAAAAGTATGTAAAATTGTTAGAATTCCCATTTATTTATTTTTCACTGCATAGCAATTTTAACTAATGACTACTAAATTTTCATGTCTAGCTAAAAGTAAAATATTTTTTGAAAGTTTAATTCCTCTTATCACTAAAGATTTCAAAATGTAATTTTTAAGTACGCACATAAATATTTGTTATGACAGTGTAGCTCTATAACAAAATATATTTTTTATTAATCATTAATTTTTATATTCCTATTTTTAATTAATTTTATATTATAAAAACAAGGTTTTCTAGCGTCTAAGTTTTTCTTCTCCTTACTGAAGATAAAGTAATTTAAATAGCCAAGCGGCTTGATTTAATATAAATGAATTTTGAGGAATAAATCAAACTTGTTCTTTAAAGCTTTATTCTATTAAGCAAGAGTTGAAGTAAACAATTAAATTCTTCTAATTAAAAAGTATATACAACCACAATCTTTGCCTTAAGAAAAATAAGTAATCTTTAAAGAAATGTATGAATTAAAAATATACTCTGTAGAGGAAGTAATTCTTAATGGTAAATTGAAACTTCATATTAAAGCATGAGGGGCTTTATTTTTGAAAGGTTTCACTCTTATTGGTTTACTACTTTAAATATCGGCTTAAGTCTTTTTTAATAAAGTCCTAAACTTCATATTTCTGACAATATATATATATATATATATATATATATATATATATATATATATATATATATATATACGTAGTAATAAGTAATAAGACTAATTTTACTGCCGCGAAACCACTCATCGGAATGTTAATTTCTGTGGCATAAGAAAAGTTTGTTGTCTGTATTAACAAAAGCTATTGATAGATGGCGTGTACAGACTAATGTTCTTGAGACTCACGTGCTCGAACTGAAGCGTGTTTGCGGGCGCCTACGAGACGCGGCCAGTTGTCGAAATGGAAGCAAAAATAAGCATCGGAGACCTTTGATATGATACGATATGATTAAAGATTGGAACAAGAAGGCGACAATATCTTAAAACGCTTCATCACAGCAGACAAAGCTTGGTTGCATCACTGATCCAACCATAAAACAACAAAGCAGTGAATGGAAACATCCATCTTCACCTAATCCCAAGAAAGCAAAAACTGTGGAATTGACTGGTAAAGTTATGACCATAATTTTTTTTTTTTTTTTTTTTTTTGATTCTGAAGGAATTGTGTAACAACACACTGTTGGTTGAACCCAGTACTACCGTAAACGGCTCGTACTGCGCGAATGTCCGTCGACAATACAGCACGTTAAAAGGAAACGTCCATAGCTCCAAAATGACTTCCTATTGCACCATGACAATGCCCGACCACATGTTGCAAATTGCGTACTGGATGTTTCGCTGCAGAAAAACGTGACATTTTATCACACCCTTCTTACAGTCCTGATAAAACTCCATGTGATTTTTGGCTGTTTCCTCAACTTAAGAAACCATAACGAGGCAAACGTTTTGCAAGCAACAAAGTATGTGTAAAGGCTGCGGAGGCGATTTTGATAAAGCTCTTACAAAACGGACTTTTACAAGTTTTAAAGAAGTACACAAAACGTTGGGATAAATGTATTACGTGCCACGGAAGTTATTTTGAAAAAGACCGTGTAAATGATGACGATTAAAGGTATAGTTTTTATAAATAACTTTAGTCTTATTACTTATTGAACAGGCCCTGGTATATATACAGTCGGGCCCTGATTTTACGAATTAATTGGGACACTATATTTTTTAATTCGGGGGTCCAAACAAATGCAAATTTTTTGCACTTACCATTTGAAAATTCTATAAGCAACTGCACAAGAAATATCCACAGTTAGAAATTACACTCTTTTTATTCAACAGCTAAAAATACTGCTGGTGAATTATCATGCACCAGTTAATTGGAAATTTTAAAAAACTGACTAATCAATGTTCGACAATCTTTTTTATTCCTGTTTCAAAAGAGCTCTTTTTTTACTTTATGCAAATATCTATTACATCCCGCAGAGCCTGAGAGAGAGGTATATTTTCACAATTTTCACAAAATACGTAAAATATTAGAAAATATAACAGTTTTGAAAGGAATTTCATTTTTAATTTCTGCATTAGAATCGCTATTCAAGAGCTCTTACAAATTAACATTTTTTTCAACTTTGGTTGCGTCAAATTGTTAAAATCTTAAAATATCCCCTGTGTCGTTGTTGTTGTGGAGCGAGATGAGATAAGATAAGAACTCCCTGTCCTTCTCAAGACTCAAACGATAGGTAGAACTCATGACTCATCTGCACTTCTAATGGCTAAAGAGGGTCTGCACCCTTTAACGTTGAAATTTGTTGTTGCTAAAAAGAAAAAAAAATTTTTTTGTTCCGGACAAAGAGGATATGTCATTTGAAAATAATCCAATGTTTTCGAATACAAACTAATAAAAAAAAAAAATTTGGGCTGTTGAATAATTCTCTATTTTGAGGTGTACTATTTGTTCAATAGAGTTTATGTCTTCATTTTAATCGGGAAAAGAAAAAATTGTGAAATCGCGATATTCGTTAAATTAGGGTCTGACTGTAGTATGTGTGTGTGTGTCTTTATATTTATTAAATAAAATTGCACATTTTCATTTTTTTCAAAAAAAAAATTTCACTCGCATGACCTTTTGTTAATATTTTCTATACATTTCACAACGTACTCTTAATTATCAGTTTTATGATAACAGAAGATAAAAAAATTTTATAGTTAAATCTTTGTTTTTGGCCATTATTTTCGTGTCTTAATAAACTTCAGTAAATTAAGTCTGTCTTTTAAAAAGTCTATCTATTTATAAACTTCATCCATTTTAGATGCTAGCAAATAATTTTTATAAGAAATTTTTAAAAGATGCCCTGTTTTCTTTTAAAAACTTAGGAGTTAATTCACTAATATGCTTAGCACTAAATAATTTTTTTAAAGAATTAATAAGCAATATCTACCCATTTTAGATCCATTTAAACTTTTATTATATTGAAGCAATAATAAAGAGGGCTTAAAAATTTTATAAATTACCGTTTACAACACAAACATTCTTTCCTCTTGCCTTCTTTCTGACTCTCTCTCTCTTTCTTTTGTTTATTTATTTGTAAGCATTGCCTTATTTTAGGAGTGGATCAAGACAGTGCTCTGCACCCAGATAAAGTTTTTTGTAATGCAGTGCTATCGCCATCTGTTGTCCAAAATATTATTTATTTTTGTGAATATATCTCATGATTATTTATCAAACCTCAGTTTAATTTGCAATTTATTTAGTTAATAAAAATAATTTACTATTAAATATTAATATTTTCATTGATTCATTTCTATTTACCTTTGTAGAATGTTAATTTCCTCTCTTACATCCAAACATATATTTTTATGAAATCATTCTTTCTGTAAGGCCAAATTAAATAAAATGTTTTTTAAATGCAACTATTCATACCCCTGAAAGTATTGAATTCCGTCAAAATCTCTTCATCTACATCACACTGTTGGTGATCATGAATATTTTTTAAATGCCTTTTCAAACAGAAAGGACGAGGGAAGACTTGATTACAAAATGAGCAGATAAAGTCTCTGCTATGCACATTCATTTCAGAAAACAATAAGTATGCAAAAATGGATTACAGAAAATGAAAAAAACAGATTGACTAATTAAAATAACAAGAAAGATAACAAAACAATTAACAAAATAAAGCAAAAAAAAAAAAAAACCAAGAAACCAAAAGTAAAAATTATAAAAAATGTAAATAAAATGCAAAAGCACTTCCTCAAAAATCGTTCGACTAATGCAGGGATACAAAAATAGCAAGGCAATCAATTATTTTAGTTTCCATATTTCGTAACAGATGGCGCTACCACTGCATTAAAAAAATCTAACTGGGTGCAGAGCGCTGTCTTGATCCACTCCTCTTATTTTCCCAATATTATTTGTAACGTTATGTTTTCAACAAAGTTCGACACCAGGGGGCGGCAACCTCAGCGTGCTACACAGTAGAACATTTCTGAAAACAATTCGATTCCCGCGAAAATGCATGAACAATTAGAGAAAAGAGGTCAATAATATAGATTTACAGCGTTATTATATATTAAATTTGCATCAGTTAAAGATATTTCTTAACATAAAAATAAGCAGCATAAAATATAACTATTACTTCAACAAAAATTAAAATCGTACATGTTATGTATTTTTAAACATATTTTTTAAAATAAGAAACAAACAACATAAAATACAAGTATTTCCCTTCATTATAGTTTAATAAAAAGACAAATAAAAATTTTAAAGCGAATCTACTATCTACACCGCTCTATTTTCATATCGCAAAATCATGGCTATAATTTGTGATTTTTAATTTGACACGATTCTGAGCATTCAGGTTTTAAACAATTTCTTTGTGGACTCCAAATATATATATTTTTCATAAGGAGAAAGATTTTTTTTAAGATGTGTCGAACTAAAAGCGGAAAGCAGAGTGCATGCAATTTTCTCTCATCAAACAATCTCTCCAGCAATAACATTCAATAATTAACAAAATGGCTGTAGATTTATCTTTAGAGTTATCTTTTAGATTTTTTTCATAATTGTATAAATGCCCATAATCAAACTGTATGTCAAATGCGGTAAATTGCAAATTTAACAGCTTCCATACCTTCAAAAATTTTCAAATTTCTAAAGTAGTGCAGATTGCCCCTGAGAATTGTACTGCGTGCCACATGTGACTCGCGTACCGTAGGTTGCCGACCCTGTTCTACACATTCATCACTTTATTACAATATTTTATTACATTCACATGCTTGTTAAATTGTGAAAGAGTTATTATTTAACTCAGAAAATCAGTCAATCATCAAAAAATGTTTGATTTTTTTTCTTTGCCTTTCCTTCTGATTATATGTAAGTGTAAACATAATTATCTTTAAACACATTTTTGTGCTTAGAATTATTTTAATTTGTCTACATAATATAAAACTTAACACTTGAAAGATGTAAATTCTGGAACACTCGATGTGAAAAAAAAAATATGCGCGAAAACATTTCTCAAATATATGTATATATATATATATATATATATATATATAAATACAAAAAATGAAGTTTTTCTATTGTACAGAAAAAAATATGCAATTTTGGCATCATCTCTTTTATTTAATTCGAACATTCTACACATTCAAATACATAGGTTAAATACTCACACTAGGCATATGGTTTTGTGCTGCCATCTGTTGGTTACAGGGATTATTAAAACTGGAGTCGAAGAAATAAAAATGTAAGGGTCTGAAAAACGGATTTCACTCGAATAAGAACGGTTGCTGCAATTTTTTAAATCAGCAATTTTCACTTAAAAAATTACTATAAAGTAAAGAAGTAAAAATGTATGACAAAAAAGTATGCATGTCATAAAAGTAGAAGGGTATAAAAAAGAATTTGCAAATCAAGTATAAGAGATTTTTATCAGCAAGAAGAGTTTTATTATACTTCTTAAAAACGCACACAAACACAAAACAAAAAGCTAATATGTTTCATAACTCATTGATTTATTTTCTAAAATCAAAATTTTCTCGAAACAAAATTTTTTAAATGTAGTTTTAAGGTTTTACATAAATTAATTCGGCGCTGTCAATTAACCGTGGTTCAAACTTTCGAAGTCCGTTGCCAAAAGATCGAGTGTTGCTTCCAAGAGCGAAGTCAATTATCAGTCAATCATCCGCATAAATCAATAATTTAATATTTGAATTTTTATTTCATTTATTGTTTTGAATCAAGAATTTAATTGTTTAAATGGGAAAATACCTCTTTTTTTTTTTTTTTTTTTTTTGGGGAGAGATCAGAATGTCAGCGTCGTTTAATGATCGTCACTTAGAAAGCCACTAATAAGCATCGTGTTGCTTTTAGTGAGATGTTAGTTCAAATCACCTACCGTAAAATCCGGCGTCGTTTATTAAGGTATCCGACTACGTTCGGAACCATCATTTTAAAAAAAGCGCATAAATGGATACTTTTCATGATATTTAGTGTCACTCAGATTAGAATACATGCATAAAACTGTTTTAAAGACATTTTGACAAAAAAATATTATTTAAATACAATATTTTGGCAAAAAATTAACTTAGAATAATCTTTTTTCAAAATGTTCTCCTTTTGTGTAAAATGCTTCTTCTCTTATAAAAATATTTTTCCTGTATATAGCTCAGATCTTTCTACAGATGCTCAACTAGAATTTTTGAAAAATTCACATTATTTTCAGAATTACCACCAATTGAAATAATTGTTGGTGTTTTTTCCTTAAAATTGCTCCCCTCCGTAGTAAAATATAGATAAACCCACTTCTAAGATATATATTTCAAAAATTCTAGTCGAGTCTCTGTAGAGAGGTTTGAGCTATATACAGGCAAAATATTATTATAATAGAAGCATTTTTCACAAAAGGAGAATATTTTGAAAATGGGTCATTCTATGTTCATTTTTTTGTCAAAATATTATACTTAAATAGTTTTTTATTGTAATACTATTCTTAAAACAGTTTTATATACATTTTCTAATTTAAGTGACACTAAATATCAGGAAAAAGATCCATTTATGCGCTTTTTTAAAATCACGGTTCCGAACGTAGTCGCATATCTTAAAGGTATTATCCCAGACTTTTGAAAAAAATTCAGTATACTTCTCTTGAACAACCCTTTTTTTTTAAAAAAAAAGTTCATTAGGCATGTCATTTCTTTTAAATAAACAGTATTCCAATCTATATAGAAGTCTAATTTTTTTCATCCCCATCTCTCTCTCTCTCTTTCTTTTTTTTAAAGCTATTATTATTATATCCACCGCATGACACTCACCCATAAATTTTAATCACATTTTTAGTGTTCAAAGGGCGCGTTATACTCCGGATATTACGGTAACTAAAAATTCGTATTACATTATGAAGAAGAAGATGGAGTACGGAAAGTGTTTTGTAACATATATATATATATATATATATATATATTAAATTAAACAGAAAAATGAGTAGTGTTACGTCATCAGCGCACTGTAGCGCCATCTGTAAAAAATTTGTAAAAGTAGACATTGTCTAGCTGTACCCCAACAAAAGCGGGTGCACGAATAAAGTAGGCTTAGCGTTGCGAAAAAGACTGATTTTTTATTCTTTAACCAGTTTTACAGTCCACACAAATATTGACGAAACATTTGTCCTACGAAGCCACAGAAAATGGATAAAAAATCGAAAAATAAAAATAACTCCAACGTAACTACTGAAGAGAAATTGAATCGTTTAAAAGATTCAATCAAAGGAACTTTAACTAGGTTAGAGGCTTTTACCTCGGAGAAGACAGTGTCAAAGGATACTAGTGTCACTGAAATCGAAATTAAACTCAAAAAAAAAAAAATTGAGCAATTACAGATAAATCTAGAAAAAATAGCTGAGGATTATTGTGAAATAGAAATTTTCGAAAGCTTGGAAATCATTCAGCTGGACATTGAATATATAAATCAACGGATCGAGACAACAGAGGTAGGTCTCAAACTTTTAATGTATTCTTTGAAAATTCTGAAAATGTAAACATTAATTTAAATGACAATGGTAAAAATAGTATCCGCTTACCTCAAATTCCATTGCCAGAATTTTCTGGTGTAATAGCAGAATTTTCTAATTTTAAAAATCAATTTATTAATTTAATAAGTAATAATGAGCAATTGAATGATTCGCAAAAACTATACTATCTTCGAGCATCTCTAAAAGGAGAAGCAAAGCTCTTAGAGTCGCCTAGCGATAGTTTCGATTCTCTCTTTAAAGCATTAGAAGATCGTTATGAAAACAAACGGCAGTTGATAGATTCACATGTCCTTGAGATAATTAATTATGAAAAAATTTATAGCGAATCAGCCAAAGAACTGCGCGCTTTAATGGATTGTATCAATAGAAACATTAGAGCACTTAAAGTTTTGAAATATGAGCAGAATGATCTATCAGATATAATTTTAATAAATATAATTCTTCAAAAAATTGACAAAGAATCTAGAAAACAATTCGAACTTTCGTTGAAATCAGCAGAAGTTCCAACATTTGATTCTATTATGAAATTTTTAGAAAAGAGAAGTGCCGTGTTAGAAAACATTACTCGCATTCCTAGTACTAAAATGATCCATAAAAATACTGCAATGTCAACTAAAGCCAAATCGCTGGTAGTTAATAGTAAAAAAATAACTGTTAAACCTTGTATTCTCTGTCGAAATTCTCATCCTCTTTATAAATGTATTGCATTTCAAAATATGTCTGTGGAGTGCAGAAAGAAATTTGTTACCAATAACAAACTTTGTATAAATTGCCTCAGACTTCATTATGGTGCCTGCATGTCTAAATATAAATGCACAGTTAGTGGTTGCAAAGGATTACATAATTCATTGCTTCACGATTCTGCTGAACTTTGCTCTGCAGTTAAAAATCAAACTGTAGGGGAAAGGGGGATAGAGACCATTTCGAATACTACTCGGTTTGAAGGTCAGCCAGAAGTGGCGGTTTTGACTTATGGAAATAAATGTGTTTTATTGAATACATTCATGATTTTCGTTAAAAGTGCTGATGGATATAGAATTAAGTTAAGACAGTGCTTCTCAAACTTTCAATACTGGCGCCCCCTTTTCAATCACAATTTTTATCGCGCCCCCTTATACATAATAATTTACTGAATGCAATAATAATGCTCTTTTTACGATAAAGCAACAATATTTATTATAAACCGTACAAATTCATGACATAAGTTTTAAATTTTGTATGTTACTTTTAAGCAAAAAAGTTAAGTAATAGGATAATTACTAAGTTATTTTTCCTTTCTCTGATTTTTAAATTGGAACATATTACAAAAATGCGGTGGTTGCTTAGAAGACAAAATATAGATATCAGCTAAATATAGAAAATGAACTCAGAGGGTCAATTTCTTATCTTAAAACTCCTTTCAAAACTTTGCTCTGTAAGACAAGCCCATGGAAGCCCAGCTAATAATTATTAAACTTGTTCTTAATTTAGTATTAATTAATTAGTCATAAAATACTCTGTGCACCACTCATACATTAAAAGCAGTGTTTCTCAAAACTTTCAATACTGGCGACCCAATTTTCAATCATAATTTTTGTCTCGCCCCCTGTACAACAATAATGTATTTACTGCAATAAAAATGCACTTTGAGAGAGAGACGCTAAAGTTACAATACGATCTTAATTATAAACCGTACAAATTAATACGATAAGTATATTAAATTTTGTGTATATGTAACTTTTAAGTAATATATATTTTAAGAAAATTACTTAAAATATATATTACTTAGAATTATGTTATTTTTCTCTTTCTCTAATTTTTAAATTGGAACAGATCGCAAAATGATGTATTTAATTAAAGATTTATTTCCTTCAGCATTCATTTCTCAAAGTACAAATGTCATTAGAAAAATAGTCTAGTCAATGTCGCTCTCTATCATATCCATCACATCTGGCATTATAGGGTACGTTTGCGTGAGTCTGGGCAACCTATCCGACGTCTGCGCAAAACATGTAAAAATGCTTTTCCTCGTACAATTCCAGTCAGTTTTGGTCGACTCGATACTCCTATAGCTACCGAATCTAGCTTGAATGTACATTTTTTTTAATTTCCACGTTAATTGTAATTCACGGTAATTAAGTATTTACGGCAGTAGATGAAAACAATATCATACATACATTTTTATGTCGTAAGCAAACATTCGACCATAATAAAGAATCAACAAGTACACAGACGAGCATGGTTCCGAAAATTAAATCAAGGCGATCTTCTCAAAAATACTTAAATTTTGGATTTACCACTACTGAAGTAAATGATGGAAAAAAAGCCCCAGCTCGATATGTGTTAAAACTTACAAATCTGTAGAACAACATGTGAAAGTTGTTTTTAAAACATGTAAAATCATTTAGCTATGTTGGCAAAGAATTTTAAAAAGTATTTTCTTGATGAGGACAGCTTGGTAGCAAGTTACGAGTGGATTAGGGATCTATTTCGAGATACTCCAGAAGGGCTCTCTACTTCCGAAGAAGAAATCTTCATAGATTTCACATCCAGTGAAAAATTAAAAGGCAATTTTGTAATAAATCGCTCTTTGAATTTGGGGTAGAGGTGGATGAGGAATTATCTGTACTGAAAACAAAAGCATTTCGTATACTATTACCATTTTCAACATCCTACCTTTTTCAAACCGGATTTTCTGCAGTGGATGCCTTGAAGACAAAATATAGATCTCAGCTAAATATAGAAAAATAACTCTTTAAGTGTCAATTTCTGATATTAAACCTTCCTTTGAAAAACTTTCCTCTACAAGACAAGCCCGTGGAAGTCCCTAATAATTATTAAACTTGTTCTTAATTTAGTAATAAGATTGATTGATTGAATATTAACGTCGCATTCTTCAGCTGCACGAGGGCTTTTGACGACGGACCACGTAATTTTGAACCATGGTCAAGTGACGTGGATGACACCTGAGCTGGCACCCCTCTCTCCTAACTACCACACCACACCAACGGGAAAACGTTTCAACTCTCAACAGATTTAACGTGCTTCGCTGCCCTACACGGCGGATCTTTAGTGGTACTGGGCTCGAACTCGTGACAAGGCAAGCCACGATCCGATACCTATGCCACTCGGCTACCGCGGCCAAATTCAGTAATAAGAAATTATTTATAAAATACCTTCTTCAGTACTGATACATCAAACGTATACTGGCTGAAACACCGACTCTTTCGCACGAGTTCATTTTTTTATATAAAAATAAAACATTATTCTTGATATAATAGCTGAACTGTAAGGAGAGTAAAACTGTGTGCACGACATTGTATACAAAAATGTAAAATGATTTTTTTAGATAAATGCTATAATTGTAAATAACTGTTTAAAAGAACTGTAATTTTAAACCTCACACAATTAGCATTTAGAATTAATGTTAAATTATGAAAAAGAATATAAAATTCCGATGAAGTATAATTTTGTTACTTTTTAACATTTAAAGCGAGAACACTTCAAAATGTTTTAACCCGGGAGCAGGCGCTTACTCGATACTAACATTAATGGTAGTGCGGGGGGACTCAGTCACCCCAATCATTTGCTTAGAATTATTTTTACTGTACACGATACAAATCGGAATTCTAGTGAATATTTTAATTTAAAGAAAGTATACTTACCTTCTTTCAAGGACTATTCAATTCTTTGATGATTTGAGAAAAAATCCAATAAAACTGAACTAAAATGATTCAAAAGTACAAGACCATAATAAAGGACGCAAATCAGACACTTTTCAATTATCCTGCAGAAATGTTAAACCAATCAATTCTTTTCCAAATATCGCAAAACTCAATTATTTACAATTCCCCTAAGCGAAAAGCAAACACATAAAAGATGGGAGGGAACTAATATTGATAATAACCATACCATAAGATTGAAGGTCAATCAAATGATTAGCAAACGTACTATGCAGCCTGGCTGAAAAGTGAATCATGACTTCCTTTTCTTTTTCTACAACTAATGTACAGTATTTCAATAATAATTACAGTGGTGAATTGTTTATCTTAGAATTTTTCTCAGGGTCTGGGTTTCGTTTTTTCTTTTAACGAGTAATCTTTTATGTTAAAACGTAATAAAATTCTCTCATTGAGGAAATACAGCAAATAAAACAAAATGTTTTTTTTTCTTTGATTTGGTTTTGGGATCAAAGATAGCTATTTGATGACGGAAAAAAGCCAGATAATAAACATAAATTATGTCAGTGTTGTTGTGTGTATTTTTTTTTATTATGGAAGAAAGCATTTTGTTTTACTTCTCTTTCCGGTTACTTTTTTTAAAAAAAATCTTTAAATTTTCGATACGCTCGCGCCCCCCTTGTAGGGTCATCGCGCCCCCCAGGGGGGCGCGCCCCACACTTTGAGAAACACTGAGTTAAGAGGATTATTAGATAATGCGTCTACGATATGCGTTATGAGAGAAGACATAGCAAGAAAGTTGGGATTTAAATTTAAGTCTGCAAACCAATCTATAACAGGCATTAACGGAATTACGCAATCATCGAAATATTCAGCTAATATTGAAGTTTCAAATCGGGATTATACTTTTGCACGCAATGTACAATTTTCACTTTTACCTAAAATTATCGATGCGATTCCTGTACCGAAATTAAATATATCGGATTTAAATATTCCAGCTTCAATTGAGCTGGCTAATTCTAATTTCCATATGCCAGGTCAAATAGATATATTGATAGGAAGTGAACTATTTTTTGAAATTTTAAATCCAGAACAATATTATTTGCAGGAGGGAAATGTAATTTTACAAAATACAAAATTTGGCTACTTAGTCACAGGTACCCTTCTCAGTCACAACAACAAGCCAATTGTTGTTTAATAAGTGAACCAAGCTTAGATATAACAGTAAAAGAAATTCTTTGAACTGGAATCACTTCCAGATGATTCTAAGGAAATAACAAAAAGTGAAGAGGAAATTTATTGTGAGGAACTTTTTGTTAGTACCTATAAAAGTGATAAAACCGGAAGATTTATAGTTCGGTTACCCATAAAGGAAAATGCAGAAACATTATTAGGATATTCCAAAGAGAATGCGATCAAACGACTAAATGGTATTTGGGAAAAAAATTAAACAAAAACAATACAATGGGAACTTTGTATAAAGAATTTATGAATGAATATGAACATTTAGGCCATATGGAGGAGATTAAAAATGAAACATTAGATAAGATTAACTATTACATTCCTCATCATTCCGTATACAAACCAGAGAAGACATCCACTCCATTGAGAGTTGTCTTCGATGCAAGTGCAAAAACAACAAGTGGTTTTTCTAAACTCCATTTTACTAAACGGAGGAATTATTCAACAAGATCTCTTTTCCATAGTGAGTAGATTTAGAAAACACGAGTACGCGTTTAGTGCAGATATTAAAAAAATGTACAGGCAGATACTTGTTGATCCTAATCAAAGGGATTTACAACGAATTATGTGGAAGACTAGTGCAGATGCTCCAGTCAAGACTTACAAGCTAGCTACCGTAACTTATGGGACAGTTTCTGCACCATTTTTAGCTACCAGGACCTTAAGGGCCTTAGCAGATGAAGAAAAAGCGGAATTTCCTGACGCAGCAGATGTGATTTGTAATGATAGTTATATGGATGATATTCTTTCTGGAGAGTCTACATTAGAGGGTGCAAAAAAAAAACTCCAAACCAGATTATCTCAACTATTACAGAGAGGGGGTTTTGAGCTACACAAATGGGTGTCAAATAGCCCAGAACTGTTGAAAGATTTATCTGCATCTTCCTATGTGTTTGATAAGGAATTTCAGGATGCTCCAGTGAAAGCATTAGGTATGCTATGGGATCCAAGAGTGGATTGTCTCACATACAAAGTAAAGATTAGTGACAAAGTCAACTTCTCAAAAAGAGACGTGCTTTCAGAAATTGCAAGGCTATATGACCCTTTGGGCCTGATAGGACCCATTGTTACGAAGGCTAAGATATTCATCCAAGAACTTTGGAAAATAAAATTAGATTGGAGTGAACAGCTACCACCAGATGCAATGGAAGAGTGGATGAACTTCTACCAAAAATTAGCGAAAGTAAATAACTTAAAAATCCCAAGGTGCATTCTACTTCCTTCAACAATACGGATTGAAATACATGGCTTTTCCGATGCATCAGAACGTGCCTATGCTGCTGTTGTCTACATAAAATGTTTCAACGAATCTGGACAATCTCAAACTAGATTATTATGCAGCAAGTCCAGAGTGGCTCCTTTGAAAACACTCACCATACCGAGGTTAGAACTGTCTGCAGCTTTACTACTATCGAGATTAGTCAAAAAGGTTGTGCCAATTCTACAATTACCTATTAATAAAATTTGGATGTGGACGGACTCAACGATTGCTTTAGCGTGGATAAAGACTGAACCTCATAAACTCAAAACATTTGTCAGCAACAGGGTGGCGGAGATCCAAGCACTTTCAAAGGACTATAATTGGAAACATGTTAGCTCCAAGGTCAATCCTGCCGACTTAATTTCTAGAGGCTGCAATGTGGATGAACTTTTAAAGAACGAAATGTGGTTCTCGGGTCCAGATTTACAAACTGATGAATACGAGGACAATCAACTTTTTCCTGATCCTTCCTACAGAGATGAACTAAAATGTGCTGTGACTCTTTCAATGACTGAGTGTTCTTCAAATTTTTATGATGAACTCTTTAATGTTACAAATAATTTCATAAAATTAATTAGAATTTTTAGCTTTATTTTTAGGTTCATTAATAACATCAAAGCTAAGGAGTCTTGTAATAATGAGAAATATCTAACTGCAGATGAAGTAAAGAGGAGTACGGAATTTTTAGCTAAAATAGCACAATTAAGTGAGTTTAAAGCAGAAATCGATGCCTTGAAAAAAGGTAAAGGTGTTTCAAAAACAAGTAAGTTAAAGCAGTGTTTCTCAAAGTGTGGGGCGCGCCCCCCTGGGGAGGCGCGATAACCCTGCAAGGGGGGCGCGAGCATATCGAAAATTTAATGATTTTTAAAAAAAAAATAACCGGAAAGAAGTGAAATAAAATACTTTTTCCATAATAAAAGAAATACACAACAACACTGATATAATTTATGTTTATCATCTGGCGTTCGTCTGTTTTAACATAAAATATTAGTCGTTAAAAGAAAAAACGAAACTCAGACCCTGAGAAAAATTCTAAGAAGATAAACATTTCATCACTGTAATTATTATTGAAATACTGTATATTAGTTGTAGAAAGAAAAGGAAGACATGATTCACTTTTCAGCCAGGCAGCATAATACATTTGCTGGTCATTTATTTGATTGACCTTCAAACTTACTGGTAGGGTTTCTACATTAGTTCCATCCCATCTTTTATGTATTTGTTTTTCGCATAGGGAAATTGTAAATAATGAAGAGTTTTACTATATTTGGCAAATAATTGATTGATTTTTGAAGGATTATTTGGCTAAGATTTTTATTTACGAGTAATCTCAAACATATAAAGCATAGTGAAAAACGTCATAATCCTTTTTAGAGCATCCGTATTTTTTTCTGAATACACTTATAACCAGGCAGCGGTGGCATCTGTGATCTGTATTGAAGGAAGTTGAAACTGATGCATAGTATTCATGATTGAGAAACACGATGAACATGAAACGAAAGGAAAATTTTCAATGGCTTCCTAAAGAACTCCATCAACTGAAATATGAAACCATAAGTGTACCACAAGGTTCAGTTCGACTTGTCAAAAAGACACATGAAAGAAAAGTTCAACTTGCTATTTGTTGATCACCAAAGGTGTCACGAGTTCGAGCCCAGTACCACTAAAGACCCGTCGTGAAAGGGAGAGGTGCACGTTAAATCTGTAAAGAGCTCAAACGTCCTCTTGTTGGAATGGTGTGGTAGTTAAAAGAGGCCAGCTCAAGTATCGTCCTCGTTATCCATGGTTCAAAATTACGAGGTCCGTCTCTAAAAGCCCTCGTGTAGCTGAACAGTGCGACGTTAATATTCACTCACTCGATCATGAATGCTCATTAAAACTACAATTACTTGAACAAAATATGACAGCTTTGCCAGCAAGTAACATTTCTGTAATATTAGTGAAAAGTATCTTTGCTTTTCGTCCTTTATTAAAGTATTTCACTTGTCAATCATTTTAGTTCAGTTTTACTGGACTTTTCTCAAATCATCATCAAAGAAAGAATGAACATTGCTTGAAAGCCGGTAAGTATACTTTCTCTTAATTAAATTATTCACTGGAATTCCAATTTGTATCGTGTAGAGTAAAAATAATTATAAATGAATGATTGGGGTGACTGAGTTCCCCCGCACTACCATCAGCGTTGGTATCGAGTGCGCGCCTGCTCCCGAGTTAAAACATTTTGAAGTCTTCTCGCTTTAAATATTAAAAAGTAACACAATTATTCTTCATAGGAATTTTATATTCTTTTTCATTACTTAAAATTAATTCTAAATGCTAATTCTGTGATGCTTAAAATTACAGTTCTTTGAAACAGTTATTTACAATTATAGCATTTATCTAAAAAATCATTTTACATTTTTGTATACAATGTCGTGCACGCAGTTTTACTCTCCTTACAGTTCAGCTATTATATCAAGAATAATGTTATATTTTTTTAAAAATTAACTCGTGCGAAGAGCCGGTGTTTCAGCCAGGATACGTTTAATGTATCAGTACTGAAGAAGGCATTTTATAAATAATTTCTTAATACTAAATTAATCTAAGTTTAATAATTATCAGTGACTTCCATGGGCTTGCCTTGTAGAGCAAAGTTTTTCAAAGAAAGGTTTAATATCAGATATTGACACTGAGTTATTTTTCTTTATTTAGCTGAGATCTATATTTTGTCTTCAAAGCAGCCACCGCAGAAAATCCTGTTTAACATAGGTAGGATTTTCAAAATGGTAATAGTATACGAAGTGCTTTTGTTTTCAGTGCAGAAATTATGATTGAAATTGGGTCGCCAGTATTGAAAGTTTGAGAAACACTGGTGTACTATAAAAATAATTATAAAAAAAGGATTAGGGTGACTCAATAACCTCGCTGGACCATTACTATCGAGTGCGTGCCTGCTCCAGGGTTAAAACATGTTGAAGTCTTTTCTCGCTTTAAATATTAAAAATAATATAATTATTCTTCATCTGAATTTTATATTATTGTTCATTATTCAACATCAATTCTAAATGATAATTCTGTAAGGCTTAGAATTATAGTTCGCTTTAAACTAATTATACTTTGAGCAATCATTTAAAAAAAATCATTTTACATTTTTGTAAACATTGTCGCGCACTTGGCTTTACTCTCCTTACAAAATTCAGCGATTATTTTTTCAATAATGTTTTATTTTCTTATAAATGAACTCGTGCAAAGAGCGGGTACTTCAGCTGGTGTACTTTTAATGTATCAGTGCTCCATAGTAGTTTATAACTAATTAATTAATACTAAATTAAGAACAAGTTTAATAAGTATTAACGACTTCCATGGGCTTGTCTTGCAAAGCAAAGTTTTTATAAGGAATGCTTATGATTAGAAATTCACCCTCTGAGTTCTTTTTCTATATTTAGCAGATATCTATATTTTGTCTTCTAAGCAGCCACCGTATTTTGCAATAAGTCCAATTTAAAAATTAAAGAAAGGAAAAATAACACACATAATAATTATCCTATTATTTTATTTATTTATTTATTACTTAAAAGTAGTATACAAAATTTAATACTTATGTTACTAATTTGTATGGTTTATAATTAAGATCGCCTTTTGTAGCTTTAGTATCAAAGTTCATTATTATTGCATTCTGTGCATTATTAATGTATAAGGGGGCGCGATAAAAATTGTGATCGAAAAGGGGGGCGCCAGTATTGAAAGTTTGAGAAGCACTGAGTTAAAGGCGTTAGATCCTTTCTTAGATGAGAATTCTTTACTCAGAGTTGGTGGAAGGCTTTGTAATGCTGATTTACCATTTGAAGCAAAACATCAAATAATTATACCTAGTAAACATAAATTTACTAAATTACTTTTTGAGCATATGCATAAGAAGTTTTTTCATATTGGTGCTCAGGGTTTAGTACATCAAATTAGAATGCAGTTTTGGCCCATTAATGGCAAGGGTATTGCACGAAAAACAGTTCATGATTGCATTGCATGCTTTAGACAGAAGCCTACTGGGGTAGATCAATTAATGGGAAATTTACCATCAGAGAGAGTAACTCAAGTGCACCATTTTTAAACTCTGGGGTGGATTTTTGCGGACCTTTTCAAATAAAATTTAAAAATCAGAGAAAGGGGATATTTTCAAAGGTTTATGTTGCGATTTTTGTATTCTTGGCTACAAAGGCTATTCATTTAGAGGCAGTGACTGATTTAACAACTGAGGCATTTATTGCAGCTTTGAAGAGGCTATGTGCCCGTAGAGGCCGCATTTCTACATTAATGTCCGATAACGCAACTAATTTTAAAGGCGCAGCTGCAGAATTAAATCGTTTCATAAAATTAATTTGTAACAAAAACGAGACATTAGCAAATTATTTTGCATCAGAAGCTATCCAGTGGAAATTTATCCCACCTCGTTCTCCTAATTTCGGGGTTTGTGGGAGGCAGGGTAAAATCATTCAAACACCATCTCTATAGAACTTTAGTTAATAGTAAAATAACTTTCGAAGAATTCGAGACAATAATAATTCAAATTGAAGGTGTACTTAATTCACGTCCATTAGTACCATTGTCAGATAATATCAATGAATATGAAGTTTTAACTCCTGGACACTTTATAATTGGTCGACCTATCAGTGCAATACCTGAGCCCGCAATTTTAGATATTTCAGATAATAGACTATCTAGGTGGCAGTATACAACAAAGTGTGTACAAACTATTTGAAAACGCTGGAAAAATGATTATCTTAATCATTTACAACAGAGAAACAAGTGGCAGTTCGAGAAAAAAAATGTTGCCGTAGGGTGTTTAGTGCTTTTAAAGGAAAATGATTTGCCTCCCTGCAAATGGGCAATGGCAAGAATCTTGGAGGTTATTTATGAAACTGACGGTAAGGTCAGAGTCGTTAAACTAAAAACTGCCACGGGGTTCTCACACGTTCTATCTCAAAATATGTATCTTACCAATAGAAAATAATAATATAAATTAAATTGTAATGTGAAGTATATTATATTCTTAGAATATTGTATTTTTCTATTTTTGAATATTGTATTTTTTCTTATTTTAGAATGTTGAATTTATTTGTATTTAATTCATTTAGGCATTTGTAAACTGTATATAGCAAATTGCCTTTTTTAAATATATTTTTTGAAATATTATATATTTCAACGCCGGGCGGAATGTTACGTCATCAGCGCACTGTAGCGCCATCTGTAAAAAATTTGTAAAAGTAGACATTGTCTAGCTGTACCCCAACAAAAGCGGGTGCACGAATAAAGTAGGCTTAGCGTTGCGAAAAAGACTGATTTTTTATTCTTTAACCAGTTTTACAGTCCACACAAATATTGACGAAACAAGTAGCATAGTAAAATAACTGTCTTTTATTGATAGTAAGTTAAAATATAATAACAATGTTGTTTAAGTACTTGTTCATACTTAAATAATTTTATGTAGACATTTAAGTACTTTTAAAAAAAATAATAAAAAGATACTCATACCATACTAAATATTTAACTTTAAATAACTAGCAGACAGTATAGCTTCATTTATTAATCAAAAAGAAACAAGAATGTTTCAGTACGAATTAAGGAATTTCTTCAAAATTTTGAATTTGCTTAGAAGGGTTTTTTAATAAGGTTTGCATAAGCTCTTAGTTATAAACAATAAATATGCAAAACGTGCAAATGCAAGAATGCAAAAATCCAAGAGTCAGCATCCATACACCAAACAAAAAAGTCTTATTGACAGCATAAATGATTAGTAATAAAAAGGCTTAATATGTCTTTTCTTTTTTCTTGGTTCCCTTCAATTGAAATATCTTGAACTAAAAATTCAATTAAAACTTAGAATTATATTTTAAGTAAAAATATAAATATTTTTGTGATAATATGTATTGTTCTTAAAAAGCTGATATGAAAATTTCTAAATGTCTTCTTTGTGAAGAATACTCTTTGATATGATATTTTAAATATCTAATATGTTTATTCTATTTTCTATTTACTGCCAAATTAAGAGCAATTAGATTTAAGAAAATTCATTAATATTTGCTGCATATTCATACATTATTATCTATAATTTAGCTCCCATTTTTAGAGTTTCATGTATTTTTTTATTAACTTAAAATCCCTTAGTTCGGTCTAAATTCTTTAAAAACTTATGAATGAATTATTTATGAATTTAGTTAAAGTGTACAAGCAACGAAAACAAAATTTCTTTTTGTAATCATTGTAAAATTATTATTATAAACTTTCATTCAAATATTTTCATTACATTTTTTCACTAGAATTGTAAGAAGAGCGATTTCGAAAATGATTTATTTGAAATACTTACGTGTGGGAAGTAATGTTTGCCGTAACTTGACTGCAGACACTGACCTTGATAACATGGATAGCTTTTATTGTTTTTCGTCATCGCCAACTCGTATATTTTTAGTTGTTTATTCTTTGAAATCAGGATATGATGCTATATATATAAAACTTAAGGTTTAATTACCTCGTCAACGAATTCTTGCGTCTTAAGAGAACGGCTATGCTTGTTGAACTTCCACTGCTACTCTTCTAAATGAATTTCCTATGGCACTTTTAAATTTAATGTTTAATGAGTTAATTTTGAAAAGATTTGTCACAAACGCATTAAATGAATGATTTATTTTAAATAAGAATGTAACTTTTTTTTTTATTTTCATTTTTGATATATCTTTTAAAAACGAAGGCACTTGTAGTTCATTCCTTTATCACAATGTATTTCGCTTGATTTGAACTTC
The DNA here is from genome assembly GCA_019973935.1 of Trichonephila clavipes. Lineage (NCBI taxonomy): Eukaryota > Metazoa > Arthropoda > Arachnida > Araneae > Nephilidae > Trichonephila > Trichonephila clavipes. The sequence continues at coordinate 629,578 of BMAU01001365.1, read as the reverse complement.
ATTCCGGTACGCAGTAGACTTGGGGCCGAACTTGTGAGTGGCATTATGAGTTGTTGGCTTAATTGGCTTAAGTCCATAATTATGTAAATAAATTATAATTAAATTGGCTTAAGTCCTGGCGCTTCTAAAGACCCGCTGTATAGTGGGGGAGGATACGTTATGTAATCTGTAAAGGCTCAAAGTCCTCATGCTGGCATGCTGTGGAAGTTTGAACAGATGGATACCAGCACAGATGCCTTTCACGTCATTCACGAGTTTAAAACTGTGAACTCCATGAGCAATAACTCTCATGCGACTTCAAAGTAAGACGTTAATAAAAAAAATTCAAATCGTTGAACGTTTGTTGAAAAATTCTTTTTCCCCTCCATTCGATACAGTGTTTTACGCTCATGGGAATTTTATTTTATTTTATTTTAATATTTACTATTAGTCTTATGTACTTTGAAGTACATTGATTTTTATCTTTAAGTTTTACTTTTTAAGCTGTCTGTTATTCAAAAAATTTGACATTTCAAGAATAGGAGTGAATTTATTATTTGTATTTATCCCCCCCCCCTTTTTTTTAAAAAAATTATCTAAAGTATTCTTCAGTTGTAAAAGGAAGGTGATTATGTCGGTAGTGGAAGGTAGCAGATTCCGAAAGTAAACATGCTTTTCTCCTTTATAACAAACACATCTTCCTAATTCTTTTTAAAAAGTTCCTGCTGTTTTCTGCTTCTTTTCAGGATTTTATGGGAACACACTCACACATACATATACTTGATATTAATAAATCATATTCAGTATTTAGTTTTAACCTACTTAAATCAGTTCAAGCAAATGTAAAGCTAAATATTAAAGTAGTCTAAGTAACAATGTTTTTAAAGAGAAATTACTTGATAAATTTATAAAAATTTACTGGTTTAGACTTAAATTATTTAAATTTCATATAAAAATGCAAGGAAATATGCTTTTAAGAATTTAATTTACTACGAAACAAAAGTTATTTTTATTTTAAAACAATATTATATATATATGCAACAATATTCTTATGATGAAGTGCAAAGATGGATTCAATTCCATATGAAGCTAATACATTCATTTTGAGGAAACTCTTTACATCAGGGGATTCGAACTCGCTGGCCGTGGACAGAATGAGGCCCACAACAAACATTTTTGTGGTCTGACCAAATAATACATAAGAAAATATCAAAATTTTGCCCAAAATTGGAAACATAGTAGCAGAGAAGGAATGCCAAGTGTCCCGATGTAAAAATTAAATTTTTCTTGTTCTTTTACTTATATTTATTATAATGTATTATTCGAAATAAAATTACATTTCTTTGAATATTGATTTTTTGCTGTCCGCCTACAGTTAATTCTTGTTTGTTTAGACCAAGTTAGCCTTGAGTTTGACACCGTCCCCCCCCTGATATCCATTGATCTTGTAGAATATTCATTAGAAATATATCATACTTTAAAATTTTTGCATGTGTGATGTATATCAGTGGAGGATATGTGATTATTTTATAAAATGTTTTTTTTATTTCTAGTGGACTGCGGATTGGTGTTTTACCATTGCAGACCTAGTACATTTCTCGGGAGTTGGTATTTCTTTTTAGTGCAGCATCATATAAGGCGGATACATATCACCGATGGTAATTTTGATGCCCAGTTTCCCGTGAGCTCTAACAATACGAATTTTCATTAGGATTTAATTTTTCCGAGAGCACCCAAGCCAAACAGACACTCTGGGAATCTTTTACATGCCGTATAATCACACGACATGGCCGCTGTCGATTTTCTGCATCATGAAAGTCCACCGACTTGAGTCGAGCCCGCAACCTTCGGCGCAGAAGACCAGCGACAAACCCAGAATCAGAACAACTTCATTTTAAATTTATTTCATGTTTTCTCTATATTTATTTATTGATTGATTGCTGTTTTTAAAAATGTTTTTTAATTAAGAAATTAGTTCTAACTTAGTAAGCTAATTATTTTATAGCCATTTAAAACTTAAGTTAAATAATATTTTCTGTAAATACTAAATGTTTGTTGACTCTTTTCCAAAAAACAATATGTTATTTCCCTATAATCCATGAAATATTCAATAAAAACAAACATATTTTTTCTTCATTTAAAGGCAAAGTTCCCTAAAACTTTTTATCTAATATTAAATGACATGAATAGGAAATAACAGGAATAGTGACACATTCCTTATAAGAATAATAGAATGTTCATGTGTGTACTTATTTTCTATTTCTCGTATCAAAATCTTTTTATCGTTGAAATTTGAAAGGAATTTCCCTATCTAAGAACTTGAGCATGATTTATAAAGGCATTTAGCATAACACTCCAATTCTCGTACTATGTCTGTTGTTTAAACATTGGATATTTTTTCCTATTGTAATATTTCCGTTAATTTAATTTTTTATAAAATATTGTTGAGGTATCATTTCTATGTTTCGTTAGTCATTTTCAATTCTGTATTCTGCTGTGAATTTTATATTCTTTACCTTTCTGTCAAGACCTGCATTCTTACCGCATAAGATGTATCTAATACCATAAAATCTTTGATTCCTTCAATGCAGTATCGTTTTTTATCAATTTTTTAGTCTTCTAGCTGTACATTTTACTTACGCTCTTAAAATCATGTACAAAATCATTAAATAAGCGAATGGGTTTGACGTCTGTCATAACTAATTATGGTCACTGAATATTCATAAGTCATGAAGTGGAACATCGTTGAATGAGGAACTAATTCAAGTTTAGTTCTCATCACTGACTCAATATTGCAAAGTACGTCACCAGTTGCCGTCATGCTATACTTACGAGCCTTTAATTAGGTGGAATGCTGCAAAATATTATAAAATCATAACATAATTGAAGTACTTTATTGCAATTTCAAGCAGTACAAGAAATTTTTTAAAAAATCGTTTCTGTACACAAAATATTCTAATACTAAAAGAAAATGGTTGTACAGCCAGCGAATTAATAATAGAATTACAAAGACATTATTAAATGTCAAAGATTTTTAGAAAGTAGATTTAGCGTAGATATCACTGTAATATGGAGATAGTGTATAGAACGCGCGTTTTAGAAGAACAAACGTTAAGTTTGTGTTATTTTATCTAATAACAAATCCGGTGATTAAAAAAAAAATAGACGCATTATTAAAAAAATGTAATCCTGTCCAACAAGTAAAAAAACATATTATAATTTGGAAATATCAAAAATGAGAGATTATTTCTTTGTGTTAACACTAATTTTTTCTTTTACCCTCACCGAAATTTACTATGAGACTATGTAAAACAAAAAAAAAAAATCCTTCTGAACACACGATGTATTTAGTGTCAAAAATATTTCTACTCGTGAAATTGCTCGAAGAATCTCTACTAGAGGGACCATGTAGTTAAGAACTACCCAAAAATCTTGTATTGTACAATGTTAAGAAAGTCCTGGGTGCCCCACGAAAGTTTATTCTTTTCTAAGGCTAAATCGAAGAACAGCATCTAATTCTACATTGAAATCACGCCATGAAACGGATGTCAGGGGTTTTCCAAGAACTCTTCAAAAGTTTCTTCAAAAAGAACACAGACTAATTCATAAAAATAACAAGAGAAAACCCTGTTTATAAAATCCCACAGCAACGAAGCTCATTTGTCGTTTTCTGAAATGTTCGTTCTTGTGTTCGTTTGAACAAAAAGGGAACATACAAACTATTAATTGGCGAGAAAAAGTTCGGTTTGGATGACTCTGATGCGCGTTCAGCAACTATTTTCATGATCTTAGAAAATAAGAATTAGTCCTGTCTATGCGGAAGCATGGACATCGATGTGTCATGATTTGGGCAAACACATTTTTGGAAATCCTATTAAAAATATTTTCACAGTGGCGAAATGAATGGTAAAGATTTATTTCACTACAATACTTTAAATGACGGGCCACAGATAACAATGCAATTTTTTTTTATTTCAACAAGATATTGCTACTTATACATGCAATATACGTAATTTGCAGCAAATAACATGGTATTTCTCAAATGGCCACCGCTATCCCCTGACCTGAAATTATAGAAAACCTTTGGAGTGAGCTGGTAAGACAAATTTATGGACATCAACAGTATCCGCATGTATTATGAACTTAAAAGTGTCCTCCTTCATTCTTGAAAAAATATAAATCAAAATTATTTGAAAATTTGTGTAAGGGAACGGTTGAAGTCTTGAATTCTAAGGTTGGTTATTTTAAATATTAATATTGTTTTAAAAATGCAACTAACGATTATATTGTAAATTGTGTCAATAATTTATTCGATCACATTTGTATCCTAATTTATTTTAATATTTCATTAAATTGTAAGTCTTTCTGTAGAAATATTTTTTATTAAATTGATTACTTTTATACTATAAGAATTTAGATTAATTTTTGTTGATAAACAATGCAATAAATTTCGAATACTTTTTGTATCTATTACTCTTTCTCTGTTTGTATTATTTGAAAACAATATAGTTACTACACGTAAATTCATCAAACTCTCTGTAATTAAAAACTGAACAACAATAATATTCAGAAAAAGAAATAATAAACTAAGTTGAAATCCCATCTAACTTTTATTTAGCATTCACATTAAGCAATGTTACATAAAAATAAAATATAAGATAAACGGAAAAAGCGAAATTAAATATCGGGGATTTTTTTTTACAGTTATTACCATCGTATTAAAAGTAAACATATTTTTTCCTAATTATTTAAATTCTTTTATTAATACAGTAATATAGCATGAAATCATTGCAAATTTTTATAATACAACTTACCTTCTGCTTTAAAATCTACTGATTGAAATATCTGCTTGAATGATTATTAGATGTAAGGAAAATTACTCGGAGGAAATAGTTTTGGGAAAACTGCAGCTATTACAGAACAAGCTAACAATTACAGTCAGAAGCAGCTGCTGTTATTTTTTTTCCTGAGATATTATGATACATATGCATTTAGTGAAAAAGCAGGTAAATTAGGGAGGATATTAACACCTCTTGGAATTAATTACCCTCTATGAGATGAAGAAAAATCTTGCAAATTAGACTGATTTTTGATTGCGTTCGTTTCGAATTTTATGTGGGCTTGTTTTGTCCTTTTGATTGTTGTGGAACCATGTTGAACAAATGTACATTAAATATTATTACTATTGTTATTCAATCCTTTCTGGAAATGTTCACAATTAAATGGTATTTGCATAGGTTTCGTCACTGCTGGTAAGCTAATTTGACAAGCGGGTTACAGACTTACTAATTGCAGGAAATTTCAATGCCAACAACTCCCTTCCTACCACGGTAGTAATTTGTAGAACTCTCTTAAAATGATATCAGAATTATTTACCAAAAGTTTACTGGAAATAACGTTAAATGTAAATAAATTTATAATTTAATAATAGTACACCTATATTATTAAATTCCTAAGCTATAAATTTATCCTATTGTATTCTATAATCTAAGCTATCTATTTATTTAATCTTTTTTAAATCAAAATATTTATACTTATTTTGTTGGTATCAATTAATAAAGAAAATGCTAAATGATAATTATTGGTGAAAGACTTCGAAAACTTGACTTTGGTTAATTGATAAAGACTATAGCTTAGTATTAACCTTTTCAACTCATGCCGTGTCCTGCTTAAGATTTATTAACTCGATATGGCGAATTAATATGTTCATCGTTTTTTCATTATTCAAGGACCCCAAAAATTAATTATTATGATTTTGAGGGTCGAAAGCGGAGATGTTCAAATCGAATAGATAGGTCCAAGCCTTAATTCTATCTAAGATTTACCATGAGGAATATTGGAAGCTGTTGCAATTCAAATGAAACTGAACCTTGAACTCCATACATATTTTAGTGTTGAAATGAGATGGTTGAGGTACTAACTCATTAGGTACTTAGCACTAGTTCAACATTGAGAGATCCATCATTAACAGCCTTATATACAGCTGCTAGATTTAACTCTAAAAAAAAAAAAAAAGGGTTCTTTAATTTCTAGGCTCCAGAAACATCTTTGCTGGTAAAGTGAAGGTTATGAATCCTTTTCCAATGAGTAAGCAAATCAATTAAATCAGAAAACTCTGCCATTCAGTGAACACAATAAAAAAGAAAAAATTTTATTGAATAACGGCCTTTTTAAAACTTTAGTTGGTATTCTTAATAACAGATACGACACACATAAATCCTTTGAAAATTTATCGCACTTTTGTTAAAAAGCAAATACCACATTTAATTTATTGTTCGCAAAAGTAAACACTTTAATTCAGATTTTTCTCTGCTAGTAGATCCCTCACAATTTTCGACAGATCCTGAAGAATTTCAAAGAATACTTATTAACGACCATTGTTCTAGAGTGAAATATTCTCTAGAGTTTGGCTTTGATAAAACCAGAACTTTAATATATAAATTGATTCGAATGGTTAATAACCTTGAAGCTGACGAAGAAATTAGAATTATGGTAATCTTCAAAGTGTAAAATGAATGCATTTCTCAATTAGTGCATCAGGGAAAAAATTGTTGTGTTCAAATTTGAATCTCTTATTTAAGAAATATAGCTTTATAAATCTTGTAATTAATAATGCATAATGTAACTAAAAAAATAAAAATTATAACTAATTTTTAAGAAAATGCTACATAGAATTAATTTATCAAATCATCGCTTAGTTTGCAATTTAATTATTTTACGCTACGAATTTAATTTATATATAAATGAATATCTTAGGATTTTTCAATTTAACTGTACCATGTCACAAAAATGTGATATCGGCTTTTCAAATCTGTAATTTATATACATGTATAAACTTTTTGCTTCATTCATAATAAAGCACACTTGTTACGCAAAAAATTATGCATACCATAGGTTTTCTTTCGAATGAAGTTTTATGTGAATTTCTTAAGCAAATAATTTGCTTTCGTAAAATACAGAATCATTTAGAACGTTTTATATTAATTTCAATAGTTATTTCATCGAGAATAATATTAATAGATTTATTTTATATTTGAGTGTGCCTTTGTATAATTCACTCTACGAGACTTTGAAAATGCAATACCAAGTGGAGTAACTTGAAAATCATGCAGAGTAGGTACGCATCACCAAGTAACGCAAATTATGTGTCTTAGACACATTAAATTGGATATAAGAGAAGGAACCTACAGAATGGGGAATGCTGTTATTTATATCGGTGAAATTACCAAGGAATGTTTTTCTTGTCTCAGAGGAACTTGAAATAGCAAGGAATGCTAGGTCTCCACTAATTGAGGCAGTTCCAACAAACAGAGGATTTTACAAAGGGCATGTAGATTGAACTGACAAGGGCAGTAAAGAAAAACCTTTCTCTTTGTTGTGTCTACAGTGTGGTAACAGCGCGTGCTTCCTATTGTTTTCGATGAGTGCAATCACTGGTTTTTATATCAGAATAAATTTTGGTTTCGAAGGGAGAGAGTTTCCATGTGTCTCTCTTTACTGCAGATATAGATTTTTTTTCTCAGCTGGTTGGTTCATACAGCAAATCTCAACAGACATTCCCAAGACGCATTGACGGTGTACCAGCTGAGTCATGATAATTAGAACAAGGGGATGGAGCAAATATGAAGTGTGCTGGTGCGACCAGAACAACGATAACATACGTAGATCGGCGCATTCACCAACAAACAGTGGATGTCCCTGAACTTCCGCCGCCATTTTTCAGCATGTGCAGTACACTCTTAATGTTCCCAAATCCAGTCCCATTGCTTATCGATTGCTTACTAGTAGCCTGCACTCATGATGCCCGTTAAAAAGGATACCATTGATGTCACTAACGACACTGTTTGCAGTGGTGCCATACTAGAGCGTTGTGTGACAACGGAATGGTGCAAGTCATGTTCTCAGATGGCACGCTTCTCTTTGTCTAATAAAAGTCACTGTGTACGTTGTGTGTGTGGTGCTGACGAGGTGAATGTCAAGTAGCATTCCTCAAAGCATGGCAATGCGGCCTTACAGTTTGGGATGTCATCGCATACGATAGCAGGTCACCTCTGGTTTTTATTTGGGTCAATATGATGGCTTGACGATACGTGAATGATGAGAGGCACCCAGTCACCTTCTTTAATCAACGTGTAATGTGTGTGGAAGTGTTTCTCTGGGAACCATTCTCCAATTATCTCTCGCCAATAAAATGCATCTGGGACTGGATTGGTATTGTATGCCCTCCCACGGCCTGATTTTGAAGACTAACTGAGGCAAATTTGTTGCCAGAGAATTGAAGACGACATCCTTCTCATTGACTTTGTACCCATAATGTGTTACTTCGATTATCTACGTCCGCAGTGGTCCTACAACTTACTGAACTGAAGCTGGGTTGTGTGTTGTTCCGCGTTATATATAAATACCATTCCAAAATAAGCCCCATTTATTGTTTGCTGCATTTTCACTGTCTGCCGAGTTTATTCACTTTCTGGCGATCTTTCTAGATGCTAATATTTCAATGTCTCGCAGTTTAACTCTATAAACGGCATTCACAGATATTATTATATTTTAACTCGCATTTCTATGGTATGCGGTAGTTATCTATTTTTAGGTAGTATGAATTTTAAAAGAAGTATAATTTAAATCGTTAATCTACATAACCTGATTTATTACTTTTCTCGTTTAGTATTTTTCCATAATGCAACATTATTGATTTACATTTATCAAATAGTCAACTAATTTATTTAGGTAAAACAAGTAAAATATTTGTGTTCCCATTCTTTTTTTACTTCAAATATTGAAAAATATAATCCTATACTCATTAACAGCTAACAAAAAGAAGAAACTGAAGCTTTTCATGCAATTCTATTTCACGTGATTATCAACTTAATTTAAAGGGAACACGTAACAAGCAGCAAAGGATTTATGATTCACACTTTTATGAAAATGAAACTAAAATCAACAAAAATGTGTGAGCTCTTAAATTGTAACCAAACTTTTCATAATTACGAGAACAAAGTGTATGGGAGCAAACGATGAAAAAAATTACTTTAAAATAGATAAGATACAGATTTTTTTTATATGTTAGATGAACACAACATATTTGTTTCAAAAAGGCTGATTTTAAATAGATATGAGATAGTTATTTCACATACTTCTGAAAATAGGAACATATTTTAATTAATCATCTAACCAGTGTGAGTTGCTTAAGAATTTTGAAATATAAGATATACCCACTCTCTATAAGAAAAACTTAAGCCATAATATCGAAAGATTAAGCTAAAAAATATGCTTAGGAATTCGATGAAGTTCAATGAATTTATTGATGTAAGACATATGCACTTACAATACAATAGCTTTTATGCAACTGATTTTTTTCTTTTAGTGTAATGTCTGAAAAGAATATTTTAATAATCACTAACTCTCATTAGTTAATTAATGTTTAATACTATTTGTTTATATAAATTAATCGACACAAATAGATTCTAATTCATCTTCATTACATAGAGAGCTTCCGCTAATCAAGAAGAGTATATAAGAAACCCATTACAGATTTCTCAATGAGGGTAACTTCAATTGAATTTATTTAGTCAATCATTCCAAATACAATTCAATAACTGGAAGATTGGAGATGATCCATTAAGTTCCTGAAACCTATTTATTGTATTATAGGTTATTTTCGTTTGAGTTTGTGAGTCTAAGTAAAGAACATTCGTTACTGAGCACAATTTTCAGTTTATTTTTATTCGATATTTATTTCTTATTTTATAAGATAGAGAAATCTGCAATATATAAGGGCAATAACACATTAAACATTTTAAGTTTTATAAACGAATCACAAAATAAAAATTATCCAACAGAAAATCTTTAGCTTTCTTGAATATTTTATTCTAGGAGAAACTTTATACAATCACTGTACTTTTATATACCAATAGCCAATGTACAATGTTATGTTATTTTAGAAGCCAAAGTAAAGAGATATAATTTGCCACAGATCGTCATTAAAAAATTAATCAGTGATGGCCTTTGAAAGAAAAATTTTGTTTTTGTAAAATGAACTTTCATATTGTGGAAAATTTGACTACTCAAAAAAAGAACTGATTGTATGGACTGCATTTAAAATGAGTGGAAAATTTCCTATTTTTCGAATGCTTCCAATTCAAACAGCATATGTAGATACTGTATTTCATGTTCTTTTTTAAAGTTTACATGCATGTGTTAAAGTCTATATGCATGCTAATGTGTTTTTCCAAAATTAAATGTCAAAGAAAATATAAATAACTGTACTGGTTATTTTTGTGTAATATTTATTAAATCGAAAAAGAATCTGATAGATTTTTGAGATCCTACTAAAGTACCGTTGGTATACTAGTGAAAAACACTCATCGAAAAAAAGATGTTTTGTGCTACTTGTGCATATTTAAAGGTGTGATGACACATGCAGGGTCCGGCAAAAAACCTCCCCTGTTTCAAAAGGCAGTTATGGACAAACAAAACAAGATACAGAGAAATTCTTTTATTTATGAACAACAAATAGGATGCCAGTTTATATTAATTGGTTTTAAAAATTATCTCCGCTAACTGGCGTTATCCAATGGTGACACATTGATGAAGCCTTCCCTGTAAGTTGTCCAAAGTTTAGTTTATCTCCTTCGAAAAAATAAAGACCCCACACACCAAATTCAGCTACAACGCAACAAATTGTCACACGAGGACTGTGAAGTGGTCGTTGGTGAAGCAACTGAGGGTTTTCTGCTATCCGGTAGCAAAAATTTTGTTTAATCACAATGCAAGTGGAAAAAATCGTCAGACAAAATCAAAACAGCGTCAGCGGGAATGTTCTGAAGAACTTTCGGAAAAGACATCATCAACGTATTACCATTGGAGGACGCCATTTAGTGGACATAATTTTTAAAATCAATTAATATAAAATGGCATCGTATTTGTTGTTCACCAATAAAAGACTTTCTCTGTATCTAGTTCTGTTTGTTTGTAACTACCTTTTGAAATAGGGAAGATTTTTTTTCTCCAGACCCTGTATTTGTATAAACATAGACATTAAAATTAGAATCAACACGGGGGCATTTTTATTCAAAGAAGTCCCCGTTGATTCTAATTTTTTTCCTTTACTTTTAAGGAGGATAGAATTTGCGACCTTTGGGTTCGTAAGTAAGTATCATACCACTGGACCAAAACGTTCACTACAGTTCGGATACTGTTACTGGCTTATATAGGAACCACCGCTATACTTTCATTACATATCTTTTGTTGTTCTGCATTGAAATCTAATTACACCAAAAAGAAATCCGGAAGAATTAAAATCAACTCAACCCTTTTACCTACTGACAGTAGGAATCTTGTTGTATCATAATAAATACTGCTAACCCCATTAGCCTGTAGGTAATGTATCCTAGATTGATCTAATACACATTTACAAAAGATCCCGCTCACACCATTATAACACTATAAATCAAACAGCAGGGAATACAGTTTTTCCCGTTTATGACACAAATTATTTTTATGCATCACATAAATCCAGTAAGTTCGTCAAATATGATAATAGCCAAATATGTAATTAATGCATTCAAGCGTTCCAGCATTTATTGAACCAGCAGCTCTAATTGAATAAATGCATCAGAAATAGAAAAAAAGTCTTCTTTATCGTACATCTGTGATATTCTAGCATTTATCAAGGTCTTAGAGGAGGGCTAATGATATGAGGGCCCAAGATGACGTCATGGGGTGCCGAATATGAAAACGAAGGAATCGTGGATACCTTTCACAGGTGAGATTTTTCAGACAAAATGATAGCCCAGTTCTTATTGGCACTCATCGTCCTAAATGTTTATAATTTTTCCACTATCAAAACGGAAGGCAAAAGCAATGGAAGTATTGTTGAGAACGAGTTTTTTCCTGTGAAAGGTTTTGTGAGTATGACATTTGAATTGAATTTTTATCGGAATTTATACAAAACTCTTACATTCTTGTAAATATTAAAGTAAGAAGAATAAGAATTCAAATATTTTAATTTTTCCCTTTTTCTTAAGAAAATTTCTTTAGTTTTTTTTTTTTTTCACTGATACATTCTATTACAATAATTTTTTTCTTATACATATTTAAAAATCAATTTCTTATGTTTAGAAATATTGAGTTAATAATTTTGTATTCTATTTACTATTATTGAAATTGTTCTTCTTACGAAATATTTCCACAACATGCAATTATGAATCAAAGAAGAATTTTTAAAAATATTAATAACTCATTTTTAAATTTCTATTTTTCACTCGACCGATTTATTTTTATCTTCAGATATTTTTTGAAATCCAAACATGTAATACAATAAACACAATATGCACAATAAACACATACATACAAACATAATCATTATTATTATCATACTATGAGAATTTCCCGATTCCTTTTTAGGCATTGTTCTTATAACTTGAATACAGAAATTTATCTTTAGGTATATTAGCTTTGTTTACTGTATTTAACAGATCATGCAGCGATTACACATCTCAAATACAGGTATTAAGGAGTTATCGATTATTTCAATGCATGTTTTTCTATTTCTAAGAAAACCTAAATCCTTTTTCTTATAATTACTTATAGGGATTAAAGCTTTTTTTTTGAAACAATAATTTTACTTTTTTATTCAAATATCTTGAAATTTATATGACTTTATTTCTAGATATCACATGTAACTAAAAATCATACTTTGAAAATAAGTGTAATTTAGGGAAGCTAGTAGTCATAAATGTTACATTACCATTTAATTGATCGAGTTTTCAGTAAAAATGTTTAAATTATGCTTTTAAATATTTTCCTAGAAAATTATAACTAATGTGAGAAGCTTTTATTCGAATATATAATAATAATAATAAATACTTTAGATGCATAAAAGTTGTATTGGAACAGATCTATTTGGATTATAGCACTTCAAATGACAGAAACAATTATTTGCCTTAAGAATTTAAGACTCCAATCAAATTCAAAAATCTTCTTCCTTTTCCCAGTTTACATCAAATCTAATAAAGTATTGGAATATTCAACTTAATTTTGTTGTAATGATAAGAGTCATCTTTAGTCATTTATTGACCTTCAAATGAGGAGGCATATTAATTGTATCGAATGATTCTTCGTGATGACTGAAAATTAGAAGCATATAATAAGAAAAATACTTTCAAACGAATGAGTATCATTTGAGTAGTATTTTTTTAAAAAGTTATAGAATCTTCTTCTCCTCCCCCTTTCTCTGTATTTATTTATTTTCTATTATTATTGTGATGGTGGTGAAGAAATTTTACCACAACTCCTCTAGAACTATGATGCAAGTGTTCTGGGTGTCCATACACCCTTCTTCTTTTTCTGCTTTTATTAATACTGTGCCTCTTATTTCATTATTAAAATTATAACCCAATTTTGGAGTTTACTTTTGCATAATAAAGAAATAATGTTTTAAAAAACTATTCACGAAAAACTGCACATGACCTAGACTTCATGAGGTATTATTTGTGAATATATTTTCCCCTAATACAACTAGAGTCAAAAGGTTCCTCAAATGGTCACCTACATTCATGCAGGTGTTCGTTATAAGGAAAATATCTATTTGGAGAGTTGACAGCCCTAATAAGGAAAACCCACAGCCATTTGGGATTTATGTCCTGTACTATTGGCGTTAGGTGCAGATCATTTCTGACAAAGCAAATTTTTAATTTGTCGGACTTTTCAATGTCGACTTGGAGCAGCATGCAAAAATCAAATTCTGTGTTTTGCTCGAGAAATCTTCTAAGACGTTCAAGATGCTGTAGAAAGCATACGGAAACGATTCAATCATCAGAGGGTTTTTTCTTGTTTCCATGGCTGAAAATGAAATTAAAGGGACATCGTTTTTTGAATTTAGATGAAGTAATCCAAAATACGATGAAGAAACTGAAGGACCTCTCAAAGAAAGGATTCCAGGAGTTTTTCGAACAGTTATACGAACGTTGGAACATGTATTTGGATGCAGAAGGCATGGACGTCTTAAAGCTTGGGCCAACTGGGTCCAGACCTAGGGCCTCACACTCAGTGGGGGCCTCGTTTCATTCTTGACTCTGTATTAGTAAAATCATGATCCGGATAATTTTAATGGTCAAATATTATCCTCGTACATAATCTCGGAAACGCAGATAATTTCAAATTGCATGTAAACAGGCAAAATAAAAAGACTGTATTATCATATGAGGACCGTTGTCCATGTCTAGCCCTAGGCCTACTACTATCTACAAACATTCAATTCATTTAGTCAAAATGCGGCCATTGGTCTAGCCCCGGGGTAAGCATTACGTCGATCGTGATCGACCGGTGGACCGTCAAGGCATTTTTGAGTGACCGCCTGAAGATTTTAGCAATTAGTAATTATATAGGAAGATACTCAAGATTGGCTGAAGTATGTAGACTATACATAAAAAAGTCTTCTATGACTATAACAACAAAAACCAACTATAGAAAGAAAAAAAATTTTTATGTATTTTGAACTGTTTGATAATAAATGCATCATTTGATATTATTATACTTGTTTGTGGCTATCGTTATTATGTTTGTATCTTGCAATTTGCTTTAAATATGGTTTCAAAAGTGTTAGGTTTTTTTATTTTAGTTCTGTAGGTAAGTACATATTGCGTATTTATTATATTAAGTTATAATAAATATTGTAAGCTTTTTCCTATTTCACCTCACCTACGCCTCTGGGCCTTCGCTCACAAAGAATTTTTCAAGCAGGGGAGTTGAGGGTCGAATGTCTACCAATCTTGTATCGCACCCTAATATGCAGCCAAACATATTTTTTTGATTTTCTAGATTGTCGGGAACAAAAAACAGTCAAAATAAAGTACCAAATAAACAATCAGCATTAATTTATAAAAAACTATTAATGACACACAAATAATTAAATTTCCGTACTATATACATAGGATTATAATCAATCGGAAAAAATCAAGGGCTATAGGGAGGGTTCGGACCCGTGGACACTCCCCCCTCCTTGTGTACGCCACTGACACTAAGTGGAGCGCAACACCTTGAAAAAATTAGAAGTAGCCCGTACCCCCGAAAAGTCTGCCCACCCCTGGTCTAGCCGATTTGTGTCTAGATTTTTGAGATTGTGAATCGTGCACATTCATTTGTTTCAAATTATCATTTGAACGAGTATTTGACAATGCATACTATATACTGTCTACTTTTAAAGACTATGGTCTACTTTTGCATAGGGCCCTGGGCCTCAAATAAGATTCCTTTGGGCCCAGGGCTTCAAAGAGTCTTAAGACGTTCCTGACAGGAGGGCAGTTCTTTGAAGAGACCAATAAAATTAAATTCTTATTCTATTTTTTTAAAAAAATTTGTAATTGGCTGATTCTGGGAACACTTCTTGATCCTACTGTATTTAAAATTTCTTAAATAATATTTATGTTTCTTATTTTCATCAATCTTCACTGATAAATGTCCAAACTAATTACATTATAATAAAAGTTCGCGAGATGATATAATTAAATTAATATTATCTATTAATCTTTCACTTAAATAATTATCATAATCCCTAAAAACTCTAATTCCTTTTTGTTATCTGTACATAATATACAGCAGTATTTTTCTTTTCCGAATCAGAAATTATTTGCGTTTTATAGACGTGCATTTTTATAAATGGAAAAATTTACATTATAGTATCCAATAATAAAAAGTTCAGAGAGAAATAAAAATAATTTTTATTAAAAATAATGTGTTTTAAAATTAGAAATTATTTTTAATAAAAGAGAGACACATTTATTTTTACTGATGTATTAAATTAATCCAGATATTTTACTTAAATTATTATAAATTAGTACATAAAAAGTTAGTAAAATATATAACATTGAATTTCTTATATATATATAGAAATTACACACTTAAAAATTCCAAACCATTGAATTAAAACGATATTAATTCATTAGTTTTTCTTTGATTTCAGCAAATTTTAAGTGAGTTAAACCCAACAAAAACTGATGACGGAAGGCAAATAGTTGAAGGAGATATTGTTTTACCATGGGGCATTCGAAGAAAAGGAAGTAAATTCCAAGATGAAAAGGAAAACAAGGAACAAGAAATGAAAGGAATTATAAATATATTAACTTTATGGACAAACGGGAAAGTCTCTTACAATTTTCATAGTTGTAAGTTTGTAATTAATACATTTCTGACTAGTGAAACTAATAGAATATTTTGAAATTTGTTGTTTATCTTCAAATTATTTACGCGAGTATGCCTTATTTATTATTTATCTATTTTAAAATATGTCAAAAAATAATTTCAGAATAAAAAATAAACTTCCTTATATACTTGATAAATTCTCCATAGAATTGTTTCGATGGAAATTTCTTTATGCAGTGAAAATATTATGTAGAAAAATTGTTTATTTAGTTATGTAATTTTAACCAGTAAGATACTGGAGGAAAAGCAGTATACTTCCTCTAATATTGCTCAATTTATTCTACATAGTTTTGTTCGCAAATTAATTTAAATGCCTTAAAGAATAAACATTGTAAATTATAATACAATAAGAAACATTCTAATGAAGTAAATGTATTTTGTATAATAGTGAAAGTGGAACAATAGAAAAAGCGTAAGTGTATGTATAAAAAGGTGTAAATAATTATTTTCAATGAAAGTATTCGATTCAGTTATGGTTTAAGTCATAAAACGCTTAAATGTAAATTCATCTTGACGCTAACGTTATGTATAGGCCAATTTGCTTTTGTTGAATGTATTTTTTTAGCTGTCAAATGAAAATAATTTTAATAATATTTAGAACAGTTTTATTCACAGTGCCCGTTTATTTTTTTTAAAGTATTAATTATTTATAAATATATGACACTTGACGAATGTAAAAGTTTAATACAAATCATGTCTTAGGAAAACTAACTAAAATCTAAATAACATTTTTGTGTTAAAAACATGCATTGTAAGCTTCGAAAATATTAAAAGAAATTTAAAAACAAAAAGAATTTACAATTTTTAAAGAAATTATACTAAAAACACAAATTTTAAATTAATCCCTTTTGGCTGGTAATACGGTTCGTGATAGATTTACCTTGAGCAATAAACTCCCCTTTACTACTCGAAGATGAATTTTATTTCGATCCCAAAGAATTAACTATGATAATTAAAATGTTCATTTAATTTCAGAAAAAAAGTTAAATTAGTGCATATAAATAAGAACAAAATATTTTTCCTTTTTCTTTTTCCTCTTGGGTTAGGTACAGAAACAAACATTAGCATCCAAGATGGTAGAAATCAACTGATGAGTGAGCTTCTATTACAAGCCTATATGATTCGTATTTTAGAAACTTGATCAGTAATCATTACGACTAATATCTATCATCATTAAAAATTGAATGTCTTAAAAATTCGGCAAAAATAGATTTCTTTTCTCTGTTTTGAAGTTGTATTTACTTTAAATTTTGTTTGAATTGTTTACATTTCTTCTTCTAAATTTTGACTTGACTACCTTTAAATACTACACATATTTTACTTATCTTGATTCAATTGAATATCAAAATTTCAATGTTTTTAAAATTAGGAAAGTAGTTCATACACACACGCAATTATATATACAGAATGTTAGCAAAGTAATATTATAAATTAGTAAAAGAGGAACCGAACTTTGATATAATTAACATGAAGCCCAATTATTGCTCAAAATTCTCACAAGAAGTTTGTTACTTTAACATAACTTTTAATTTCATTTTTAAAACATTAATTTACACATTAAATATTTTCTAATAAATGTGTATTTATCTGTATTCATAAAAAATACGCAAAGTGTTATAGCGTGTATTAAAAATCGCGAAGGAAATTGCACTTTACAAAACAGGGCTGCATTACAAGTAATGAAGAATTCTATAGAACTGTTTCGATTCTTTTAAGGAAAAGAAGTGTAGATTCATATTAAATGGTATTTTTTTGCCAAGGCCTGTGTAAGAATAATGAGAAAATTTAAGAAATATTCTGAATTATCATTTACCTGTAAGTTTACCTGTTAACTTGTTACATGATAAAGGCAAAAAAAAAACAACATACTTTTGATAAATTTATGAAGGTAGATGTTTTCTCACAAACTTAAAACTTAATATTTCTTAGCATATTTAAAATGTATCAGTTCTTTTAAAAAGAATATGAAATATATATTTAGTGATATATTAATATTACTTGATGTGTATTACTTCAATGAAAAATATTTTTTTTAAATAGAATATTCGTGTTCAAGTGTTTTGCCACCTTCAATTAAGGAAATCATTTACTTATTCGTTTCATTAAATTATTGTTCCTGTTGTAGTAATTTTGTAACTGTTGTTTCTGTGTTTAAGAAAAGAGAGAAAATAATTTCTTTTTAACAAAGTTTTCATATCTTTTCCCTACGAAGCTGTGGACGATGAATTAAAAACTATGATTATCGGTGCCATAGGAGAATGGGAAAACCACACTTGCCTGACTTTCCATGAAAAAGCTTTGGATTACACTTTTATTCGTTTTAGAGCCGATAAAGATGGGTAAGAACTACAATAATATCCGTGAAACTTATTTTTAAAACGCGTCTAAGAAAGAAACACATTAATCAAAAATTTACATTATCCAGAAGTGTGAATTTTTAATACGATTTTTAAAATTAATGGGGCAATTCCTACTTAGAAATATTTTTTCTAAAAAACATCAGAAAAAATATTAAATGTATCGTAAATGCAAGATGGAAATCTTTATTTCTTTGTCTTTTTATCTAAATATTTTTTAACCAAGTAAAAGTCCAGAAAAAAATGCGTGCTCTTTTAACCCTAAAAGTAATTATTTAATTTTAAAAAGCGCAGTTTCATAATTATATTTTTTTAAAAATTGAAGCACCAATGTAAATGTTGAAATTTTCTTAGTAGTTAAGAAAAAAAGTTAAGTTAAAACACATTTTTTTATATTTTATAATATTCCTTTTTGAGTTAACTAGTTTAATTCTTTTTTATTTGCAGTAAACCAACTTTTTAGGCAGTTTAAGATATTATAATGCTAATAAACAATACAACTTGACAAATACATAATAAAAATAATAATACAAATACAAACCCACCCCCTGAGGGAATATACAATTTTAATCAATGTAATTAATTGATATCTTTTTCCCTGTAATAATCTAAGCAAAAGTATCTACAATAAAACATTTTGACCATTTCTGTAACAAATAATTAAAAGTGTTATAATTAATAGACGTTGTGTAAAACTAATATGCTAAATAAAAATAATATTAACGTATTTCTCATAATATTAACGCAACGTAACTCAAAAAAATTGTATATAATTCAAAACTATGTATTCAACTCTTGAATATCAAAATAATAATGATGATATAGTTTTATACATAAGCTGAAATTTTAGAATGACATTCTGAAAATGAAAATACTTTTATACTGATTTCTGATAAAATCTTCAGAAAAAATCTAAAAATGAACATGTTCCCGGTAAATAGCAATACATAAATAATCAAAAAAATTGTTGCATAAAATATTTATTCAAGCAAGATTATTTTTAGGAAATCAATAGTATCAGCTGTGTGTGTGTATAATTTATGTTAGAAAAAATGCCTTACAAAAATATATATTCCATAGTTATATGTTTAAATTCAACTAACTATTTAGTTCATAGATAGCTGTTGTGGTATTTATTTACAGATCATAAATATTAGTTTAATTTAAATGTAAAATAATATACTCTCCCTCAAATTACTTTTGAAAGAGAGTATAAATTATTATGTAAATCTTTTCTGTAATATAAAAGTAAATTAGTAAGAATTTTTGGAACACATAACACACACACACATTACATATGATTTTGTTATACTTAATTAAAAAAACTCTTATTGTGTTATTTTAATTCGTATTCCATAATACAGCGTTTCTCAAACTGTGGGGTGCTCCCCTCCCCCTTGGGGGCTTGACAACTCTACGAGGGGGGTGCGAGCATATTGAAAAGTCAAAAACAAAAGATATTTGAAAAAAATAATTTACTGAAAGTAAACAAACAAAATACATTCCGACATAATAAAAAATAAACACATTTACACTGATATATTACACTTATAAATGTATCAGTGCTGCACAACGTATTTTATAATTAATTTAACAATACTAAGTTATAAGCAAGTTTAATAATTACCAGTGACCCCATGGGATTGTCATATATAAAATCATATACAAAGAGTTACACTTATTTTGATAATTTGTACGGTTTAAAATAAATCCTTTAACTCGGTGCTTCCAAAAATTTCAATATTCGCGACCCAATATTCAATCATAATTCCATGCATTCCCAAACCTTCGGAAAAATTTTATGAATAACAGTGCACTGAAAAGATCGTTCTTCGGAAAGACGTATATTTACGCCATGAGAAATTAATGCTTTGGCTGAGCGAGACTTTTATAAAGGCTGGTGGCCCTTTAGAGGTTAAAGTCGTATCGTAGTTTTAGCATCAAAATATAGTCTTATTGAATTCAATGCATTGCTATTGTGTGTGGGGGGGCGATGAAAATTATGTTTGAATATAGGGTCCCGAATATTGAAACTTTGAGAAACACTGCCATAATATTCATTTAATTATAAATGTATATCAGTTTGAATGCTAATACTAGAAATTCTGTATTATTTGTATAATGATATCCAAATTAGGACTTAATTAACTCGTCGATTTTGAATCTGTGTATTAAGATTTGACGTTATGTTACAGTTGTTGGTCAATGATCGGTAGAATAAACTCAATTTTTGCTGGTCAAGATGTATCTATAGGACGTGGCTGTAATCGAGTAAGTATACTACGAAAAGTATTCAATTCATTAGAACCCTCAAACGTTGAGTAGTACAGTATTTTCAAAGGAAAGGGCATTTTTACGTTACAGTTGATAATATAATTTTATTTCTTTAGTATACAATTAAGGGGAAAACGTTATTCAGTTTAAAATATTTTACTTTTGCTTTGATATATAATATGATATGTGTAGTCGTTATTATTAGTTCTAATTATAGCGTTGCACCAGTAGACGAACACTTTACGACAATACTTACCATTTTTGAAGCACAGGGGTGAGTGGAATGGTCATGTGAGTAATTGTATTCTTCAAAGGGAACCGCGTATTCTTCTCTCACACTCGGGAGCAAAAATGATGTTGAGCCGATTCTGGGAACAGGTTTGATGTTACCACTAAAAAATTATGCTATTAAAATAATCTGGAATCCTAGAAAGTCTTTTCTTGGATTTATTGGTAACAATAATAATTTTAAACAAATTAAACACCAAGTTAAAATATTAGACTGAAATATATATTCGAGAGAAAAATTCAAAAAATCAGTGGTACATCAATAAACACCGAAGACAAGATCAAGATTAAGACTGAACCCATTACATGTAGTTTTCGTCGAGATAGACCACGAGGTATCTTCAGAAGTGACAGCTACTCTCCATCCACTCAGATCACCCGTTCCATATGGTCCACAACAACCAAACCTCTTCCTTCTTTGACTCTCAAATGGTTTTTTCGTCACAACGATTCATAGAAGAGACATTCCTGTTGGACGGTCATCCATTAATTCTTTCGCACATGTTGGCCACGAAGTACTTGAATGGAAGGAATGACGGCCTGTTGTGGGGAAGACAAACCCAAGATGGTATTCCCAGTGTCAAAGTGACAGGTCGATTGATAGACCCTTCATATGTTTTACGAGGCCCGCGACGTAGATGATATCCGCCACGACGGCCTTTTGTCTCAAAGAATCAATGCCGTAGGGACCAAGAGAGAGGATGCCGGGTGCAGACCCTCAACGTTTGTTAATCAGAAATTATTGGGGGCGTGAAAGAGGCACACCCACGGGATTTAAAGAGTGGATTCAGAAGATAACAGAGGATGATCAAGAGATGAAGGAACTGCGAGGACATCTTTAAAGTGGAGGCATGGAGTCTGTGGGGAAGCTGTACTAGTAAATAATCTTGGGCAATACAAGCAAAAGAGGTTCCGGGGCCAGCCGCACCCGAGATATGATTATGTGAAGACCAGCCAAAACGCTTAAACTTTTCTCCCACAAGAGGCTGCTAAAAGTGGAAACATTAATAATAGAGTTAATTTTTTGTTAATTAATTTGCAAAAAAGCTGTGTGATCCATCTTGCTACTCAGGAATAATGCAAATTTGGAAGTCACAATGTTACATAACTCTTTTCACTCACATTCACTTGTGAAAACAATACTTACATTTAAGACACTTAAATACAACCTTTCGAAATATAAACAGATATGCAGTAAAATTTTATCAAAACAAGTAATGTGATTATCCCATTTGAGTTCTGTTACAATAAGTACTGATTACTTACCGGAATGTATCGATTAATTATTTTAACATTTTCTATGAATATATAAAGACTATATACTAATTAGTTTTATGGATATATATTATTGTAAAATATAAATCAAGCAAAGAGATCTGGGAGAAATTATTTACTAACCTTATTAGATTCGTAACTTTGTATTATTAAGTGTCATAACAGATATTAAGTGTGATGCATTTACATACAAAAATACAACCTCTGACAATAAAAGCTCGGTGAATGAAGTCAGAACGGCCTATCTGGCAACACTGGCGAAACAAAACGTGGTACATCCGTAGCGGCAGGTGTTGACTATCTGTCCCCACCGTTGTTCAGTTCAGACTATTTGTGTTCCGCGTAAGACTTGTTTTACAAAGTGCTTGTTTAGTACGTTGGATCATAACTTAGAACAGGAAAAGGAACGAACAAAATATCAATTTAAAGTTTTGTTTTAAGTTTGACAAAGCACCAAAAGAAACTTTTGAGATGTTGGTACGTGTTTATGAAGATCAAGGACTGTCCATGATGTGTGTGCACGAGTGGTTCACCCGTTTTCGAAAGTGTTTTAAACAATCCCCGAAGCGGAAGACTGGAGACCTCCGTCATTGACGAAAACATTGAGAAAGCGAGGAAATTAATCACGAAAGGTCGTTGATTAACAGTGTGCATGATAGCTGATGAACTGCAGATTAACCGGGAATCCGTCCGACAAATCATTACGCAGAATTTAGGGATGAAAAAAAACGTGTTATAGATATTGACGATATTCCTAACATCCAACGAAGCTTTTGAACTCCATCCTAAAAGAAGACTTCATGCAAAGTTCCCAGGACATGTCTAGCAGATCTCAGCGGTGTATAGTTATGAAAAGTGACTATTTCGAAGGACAGTAAGGTAACTTTCGTTAATATTTCATCTACGTTAATCTTACAGGACTATTCACTGAACTTTATTATCAGAGGTTGTATAATAAAGAAATAAATCGTTTTTAAAAATCTAAATATTTTTCATATTAAAATATTCATGATATTTTTACTCTAGTATTACCACTTTCTTTCTTAACAGACGAATATCATTGTTCATGAGATCGGACACGCCATTGGCCTGTACCACGAGCAGTCCCGCAACGATCGTGATGGCTACATCCATATCAACTGGCATAATATGCCTGTGGCCCGATATTCTCAGTTCGATAGAGGCATAGAAAGTTCTAGGGGAGTGGAATACGATTACACATCTGTCATGCACTATGGACCTATGGTATACATATTCATATTCACTACATTTGCTTGGTCTTTTACATGGGTTTAAAGAAATTTTATGCACCTTGAACTTTAAAAAAATCTAAATTCTACATTCCTTCAAATTTTGGGATTATTCATAAAGTTTTAAAGATTTATCGAGTTAAGTAACTATGAATTTAATCAAAGCTGCCAATAATCCACTATCCCGTTTGCGTGAATGTTATGCTATTCCTACGAATTCTTAATAACCCTCTTCAAATATAAACCCCAATGTGCTTATAGAAAAATAATAAAATTTATCTTATCTTATATATATATATATATATATATATATATATATATGTGTATGTGTGTGTGTGTGTGTGTGTGTGTCAGGCCCCAGACCTGCTGGTAAAATGAGGAGGGCATCATCTCTAAAATACTTCTTTGTTTTGCTTCAATCACATAAAATCCAACATGGCGGCCCTTTGGCAAACAACCGAGTAGAACAATAAACAACACTTCGGCGAGGAGTCACCAGCTAAGCCTTTTTGAGTATGCGTTCTCTCTCGTCGTATACGCTGGGTGTCGTTGGTAAAATGGGTTTTAAATAAATCCTCCATCCCATATCCGAATGTATCAGAGTCCTTAAAAGTTGTTACAGTGGTTTAAAAAGTCCTTTAAAATATTTCTAAAGTCCATGGAGATGTAGAAACGCTGAAGTCAGGTGACACAATAGTCTCTTAGCAAACTTGAGTGGATGGAGCTGTCACTGATGATTGATGGTGGATCCAGGCCAGTCGTCTCTCTCGTCAGCGCTCGCACCACCTTTAAATATGCTTATTTACCCACAAATCCTTGAGCGATGGTAAAGAGTTCGCTCTATTTTCATTTATTACTTACTTAATTTTGAAGTTTAACTTTTCAAACCTGACATATATATAAATTTTTCATGATGCTGTTATAGATTTGTTTATACCTAAGGTATAGTTAGTAGAAATGTGTCGTAAAAAGTTGAATTTAACTCAAGAGGAGAGCCAAGAACAATTTGCATAGCCCCTCCCCCTTCCAGTTCTTTCTCGAAAAATCCGTTTACATCATAAATCGTGATGTTATAGATTTCTCCAGTAATTTCCAAAAAGGATTCTAACTTGGCTGTATCGCCAATATTTCGCCAAGTTTCCATTGAAACGCCATTATAATGTAAGGGACCAATATTACAATTTTTATCATAAAATAAATACAACAGAAAGTAATATTAACGTATTAAACATCCAGAAATAAATTATTTACACAATTTTAAGATGAAACAATATTTACTTTGTCAAAATGCAGGAGCGGAGCAAAGAAGGAATAAAAATTCAGTGCAATTTAGAGGAAAAGTTGATTAGGAACATCGTTTTTAAAGAGGCACTAAATTGAAGTATAAATTAAAATGTGGAGAGGAAGACTTGAAGTTTATTTTTTTTCATGTTTACAAAATATATTGGAAGAAAAAAGAGCAACATAATTGAATAGCTGTTAAGTGGACAAAAAGTAAAAAAGTACCCCCTCTTCTCTAGCATAGTTGAAAATTATTTTTACTTTTGTAATGTTTTATAACCATTTTTGGGTGAAGAGTTTTATAGATTATCAATCAATTCGGAATAGAGTGCAAAAGGATCCATTTAATGTAAAAAGTTATAAATATTTTTCATAGCTTTCAAATATAAGCACTAGTTTTTATTTGAAACTCTTCGTTAATTTTCATAATTCCGTGTCATAATCTTCTATAGCGAATAATTATTCTAACAGAAGGTTTTTACATCAATATTAGTCACTCCATTATTCTATCATTAGGTTCCTCCCATGTCAAAATTAACATATTTTTCAAACCATTGAATGGAACTTCCTTTTCATTGCTTTTACAGCATTTAAAATTAATTCCTATCACGGATAGAAACTTCAAATATGTATAACTAAAATTACAATGTAAAATTTGAAAATTACTTAGTTCATAAAAATGATCATAGCTTCTTAAATTATTATGGACATTCGTTGTTTCTGCATGAAAACTAAATAACAATTAAAAGAAAAATCAATCTATCAAAATAACAATTAAAAGAAAAATCATGTCCTTTTAAAAAAGGTAAAACAACAACACAAAAAAGAGGCATTGAAAGGATATAAAAGAAAACATAAAATTGAAATAAATACAACTTATTTAAAGATCCCTATTTTGAATTTTAGGGAAGAAATACGTTTGAAAATAGACAATACTGTAAAATTTATATATCGTAATTAACACATTGAAAGCAAAAGGCATGAATAACTTCTACTCCTCTTTTTCAAATTTACACCTCTTTTATTTTAGAAATTTATTTTTAATTATTAATTTATTAATTTCATGTTTTATTACTATATTTTCGTTTTTTTTTTTATTTTATTTTACAAAAAAATAATTGGAATTCAGGCTATATATGCAAGAGTTAAAGAAAACCTTTACTACTATGAGCATTCCGTAATTTAAACTCAAAGCTTTCCTAACTCCCTCTCAAAGAGCACAAAAGTTTCTTTTATAATTTATTTAGGGTATGATTTCAGAATTATTTTTAATTAATAATTTAAAAATCTATTAATGGACGAAAACATTTCAATATTGGAAAGAGATATCTTGATATATGTACCGTCTCAACAACTTTTTTTTTTTCACTTTTGCAGATAATAATCTTATACATAAAAATATGGGACGTAAAATTGTGAAAAAATTTTAACTAAAAGCCAACAAAAAGAAATAACCGCTAAATTATAAAAAATATTATTTATATCATTTATGGACTAGTTTGAAAGAATTATTTTTATTAAATTGACTTTTTGAAACCTGAAAATGCTTTTTTCATTTAAAATAAAAAGAATCATGTATGATATCATACTTTAAACAAACTTTGTAGCAAAATTACTGGTTTTGATATTGTGATTGTGTTGACTATAATAAATTAAATAACTTTACAAATAAAAAATAGTCACGTAAATCATATTATTTTTTTCATTCATGAAAAGAGTCCCTAAAATTAATTTGGCTGATTTTTTTCACCTAAAGGGGGAAATTCAACTATGTAATGGTTAAAACACAAAAAATAAAAAAGATTAATTTAATGATATTAATTTATTATTTAGAATGTTACAGAATTTAATGTTTATTTTGATTAGATTAATCGCAATATTTCTTTTTAATGATTTTTATACTAGTTTTAAAACTCTTTCTACTTTTTTCATTTAAAAAATAAAGCGCTTCAAATGTTAAAATAATTTTTATTTGGTTAAAGCGCTCATTCAGATATAATGTTTATCGTAAACTACAATAAGAGTGATTAATATATTTATCAATCCCTTTCATCTGAAAAAGTAATGTTTAATTTCATAAATTAAAATTACATTTAAATGATCAAAAT
This sequence comes from Trichonephila clavipes, assembly GCA_019973935.1. Taxonomy (NCBI): domain Eukaryota; kingdom Metazoa; phylum Arthropoda; class Arachnida; order Araneae; family Nephilidae; genus Trichonephila; species Trichonephila clavipes. The sequence continues at coordinate 602,563 of BMAU01001365.1, read as the reverse complement.
GGTACTTGAGTCAATTAAATTATAACACACATATTTACCAAAAAAAAAAAAGATTTCTTACATTTTCCAATGGGCAACTGTCCCTATAAATTTTATTGAGATTTGAAGAAAACAAATATGCATTCACAAGAATTCTCAATATTTTGTTTAAATAAAAGAACGAATAACAAAACAAAAAAAATTAACACTCATCACTACGTTTTATTTTCTCTACAGAATTTTAAATATTCTTACAGGCATTTACAGAAAAATATTTTCAAAAGAATACTATAGCAGCCATGAATCCGTTTTATCAAACGCTCATTGGATCTGGATTAAAGATAAGTTTTCGGGATTCTAAGCTCGTGAACAAGATGTATTCTTGCAATGGTATGGATTGTGCATTTGTATTCCAACAAATTTTGTTATGTTAGATTAAACTTACTGAATAAGCTTTCCTTTTAATTTTGCTTATTGTACAGGGTGGGACGTATAAACTTCCTTTTTTGAAAATTCTATAAAACAAATTACATGTTTCATTCGACTTTATTGGTATTTTCCGCCTACCACACAACACCGGATTTTTGAATTTACACAGTTTTAAACACAATGCCTATTAAATGTCGCTTTCCATTATCAATACATGGACTTAAACGATTTCGAAAACTTTGAGTCACCTTTTCAAGTATATCTACAGGGATATTGTCAATTTCGACGCTAATGTTGCTCCATAGATCTTCCAGGGTCTTGGAGCGATCTTCGTAAATCATAGCCCACAGGAAGTAATCAGGAGGGGATAAATCAGATGAGCACTCACAGGCCAGTTTATGTCTCCTCACAGGGTGATCAGTCATTGGGGAAGGCTACTCTTAAAATACCCGTGGAAACCCTGGATGTGTGGGCTATGGCCCAACTTGCTGAAACTACATGTTGTCAAGATCCCTTTCTTGGAGAGCGAGCAAGAAGAAGTATTGGATCATTGTCACATACCGGTCTGAACTGACACACGAACTCGTTCCACATTTACAGGTGTTCTAATGGTCTAAGAAGGTCCTTTCCTTTCTTTGGAGACATTTACCCTTGCTCGGAAGGCATCTATCCACATTAAAACACATTTCCAATGACAATGAAAATGACTTTGACGAGGAATATCGAAGAGACAACGAAAGGCATTTTGCACTGCAACCGCCGACCGACTGTTCGAGAAATGTGCCTCCACGGCAAAAGCACCCTGCTGCTTCGATCACAACATGTTTGAGACTCAGACGGGCAGAAATACAAACATGCCACTCCACCCCTTCCACCGGATCCCTCCCTACGAGCGTCACTGTAACATATTCAAAAAAGAAAGTTTCCGCGCCCTTCCATATATTACATCACTTTTAAAGTAAACTGGTCATTTATTGTAGCAATAAATTTAGATACATGTTAAATTCAATTTCGTAATGGAGAGAAAGTATGACCATAGAAGATTTCCTGTTTAATAAATGATGTTAATTATGTTTTTTCTTCAAAACTCTTAAAAACTTTTAAAAGGCTGAGCTTTTACTTTTATAAAAAGCAAATATTAAAGAAAATTGTTTCCAAATCTTAAAGCCTTGCATTTGCATCTTGTTTAATCCTTTCTAAATCTCTCAAAATAAATCTATCGTCAGAATAAATTATATATTTGTCATATAAATACAAATAAAAAAATCATAGAGCATTTTATATTTTTTAATTTCATTTCATTTCAATCTTAAAATAATTCAATGCTTTTAAATGTAAATTATTTGTAGAAGAATTACAAAAGGAAAGAAGCATATGAATTTCCAAAGAATTTTTATTTTAATTTGAATGAAAAATAATTTTTTTACTACAATACAAATTTTCAATTGGTGAGGAATTGAAATTCCAGTATTTAATTTTTCATTTATTATTTAGAATTTTTTTTTTATTTCTATTTATTTATCAACTCTGAAATACATTTGCAGTGAAATGTCCAAATAATGCAAGTCAGTGCTTAAATGGAGGCTTCCTCTCACCTTATCGCAATGATGATCAACCTTGTCGCTGCATTTGTCCTCCAGGGGCAACAGGAGAATTTTGTGAAAATTTAAGCGATCCTTTTGAATATTATCGTAAGTTCTTTCAACTCTGTTATAACACAAAATATTGTTACGAATTTTATGTAAATAGTGTTAATAATTTGCATTTGGATGTATAATGCATTTATACTACTCCATCTTATATCTATTTTATGTTAAAATTGTAATATTCGCAAGCAACGTTGTCCTTTATATTATAACGGCGATTTAATGGAGGCGAAATTTTTGCGATAGAGCCAAGTTGGCGACTTTGACAACCATTTTGGTGATTTGGTGACCATGTTGGCAACCGTTTTTGGCGAGTTCGGGACCCTGTGAATTTTTCTTAAAATTAGTGGAGAAACCCACTAATTTCATGATCAATGATGCAAGCGGATCTTTCTCAAATAATCCGCGAAACCTACAAATACGGAGATGGTCACCGGAACTCGAGTAGTATGGTTTTGACCAGCGATTAGTGAGTATTGTTTTTACTAGCGATTAGTAGACTTGCCTTGACCGTGATTACCGATTAGCTCGGCTGTTTAATTAGACGAGCGGTGTTTGTGAGTAAGCTTTTACATATGTGTATTTTAGAAACTGATAATTGTGTCTGAGTGCTAATGAAGGTGTGAAGACCTTCTGAGATTTCTTCTGCGAATTTTGCTGCTGAATCCGGTATTTCACGGAATGCTTTTCGGCAATAAATTCTCCTCGCTCTTAAAGAACTGTCTTGTTCTTCGTGACTGATCTGCATAAAATCCTCGAACCCCGATCAACGTGACAATATTTTGACAAAGCTTCATTTCATCTTAACAAGGAAAAGTTAATCAGTTTATTTTCTAAATTTTTTTTTGGTTGAAAGCAGGCAGTGCTAAAAGAATGAAAAGTTTCATCAATCAACCTAGTCAGCTCCAGTGACTTAGAGTTAACGTGCCCTCTTCGTAAGTCGAAGGTTGCGAGTTCGACCCCGGATGGAGTCAATAGATTTTCCGGAAGGGAAAATCGCAGGCACGTATGTCATATGATTATGAGGCACGTAAAAAATCCATTGGAAATCTGGTACTCTCGGCAAAATTAAATCACGACAATATTTAGCATCCAACGAGAGTTTGAACTGATTATATTTCAAGCTTCGCCATTAGATGGTGCCACCAATGAAATGGCTTCCACCCTTGTCTGTGCAAAGGCTCAGTTGCTAAGATACAGCCCGTTTTGGGCAAAAATCGATTAATGTATTGCAAAGTTGTCGTTTAATCTATTCTTATTTCACTAAATTTTTATTTTTTTACAAAAAATACCTGGAGGCAACCAATTGCTGAAAAAAAAAGTAAAAATTATACATTCAAATAACAAATAAAATACTTGAGGAAGACTTTGTTCCAGTTTAAATGACACATATTGAAAATTAAAATAAGTATTGAAACTTTTAAAAATTTTATAAAGGTGAAGAATATAAGAAACTTGACAGAGGTAATATAAACGCATTAACACTTTTATTACATTAATTAAAAAAATTGCCATGTGTATAAAAGTTCGTTTAGTTTCTTGTAAGTTTTATTATTTATTTTTTTCACAACTAAAGAAAAAAATTTCCCTCACTTTAAAATTAGTAACTGTCATAACTAATTACAACTTAATCTGCATTTTTTTATACAGATTATCAAAATAGAAGAACGGATACTGAACGCATTTGCGTTAACAGGAAAGCTTAAAAAAATATCTGCCAAATCAATTGATGCTTATGATAAAACATTCGTTGGCTGTATTCCCATTCCTCATTTCAGTTTATTGAACAATTGAAAACAAATGCCTTATAAAACTACATAATGATCCAAATTAAATTGAAACATTTGATTCTAAAGAAAAGTAAACTTTATATTTTTCTTGTGATTTTTATTTATTTTAAGTTTAAACAACAAACTAAAATAAAGAGTTAGTTACAAATATTTATTCTTAGCAATCTTATAACCTTTCAAAAATGCTAAGGGTTATTTTTGAATATATATATATAATTTTAATTCCTATATTTCCCTTAAGATGTTTTAAATAATTAGATTTATTTTAAACTTTGATTTGACTTCGTGGCAAAAAAACAACTGTAAATCATAAGTTGTAAGAAAGCAAAATAAAATTGTATTTAATTATTTTATCACGAATCATTTTTGATAATATAGCGTCGCTTTGAAAAACCAATTTTTAAAGAAAAATTTCTGCAAAAAATATTTCGTATCATATATTTTTTAAAAGAAATTATATATTTCTCCAAAACAAATACTTTAAATTTCTCTTTGAAGAAATGCCTCCATGTGGTGGAAATGTGACAGAAGACACAGAAATTCAAACTCCGGGGTATCCAAATAGAAAACCGCCAAGTGATTCTTGTATTTGGTGGATGCAGGTATTGTAGAATTAAATACATTTTTTTAATATTTTGGATAACAATTTATACTCAATAAGATAACAATTTCTAAGAAAATCAGATAAATTATGAGGAGTGTTTATAAATAATGCTTTGCTTTTATAAATAGAATCTATATTTAAGAGTCCTCTCTTCAAAGTTCTGTTTCTTTTTCTTTGCTTTTATTGCTAATTTTTTTTTATTTTTTACTATCCACATAAAAATGTGTTACGTTGTTATAGTTAGTTAAATAAGAAATAAATAAAAAAAAGTTCTAAATTACTTTCGATTTTTTTGCCGAGGAATATAAGAAATTATAATGTTGAGAATTCATTGTATACTCATACATTACATTTTTACTGCTATATTTTTGTTATTTAGTAACGAATATCATACGGCACATGCAAAATAGTTAGCGTTTATTACGCGAAAGATTTTATTGTATATACTCATATGAACTATTTTAATTCATCAAGAATATGAATGATGTATTCCATAACAGAAAATTAAATGTATATCTTATTGTATAAATTGTATAATAATAAAATATAACAACAGATTAAGCATTTCTTATGTGTTCAATGCTATTATTTTTAAAAAAAAACTCAAAAATTTTCTCGTACATGAAATAACTTCCGGGTAATTTATTCCTTTGTTTGATTATTTACAGTCTTTAATTGTATAAAAATATTTTCTGCATATAGAGACAAAAACTATTTCCATAAAAATTTTCACACAATAATTCTGGCATGCCTATTTTGAAAACTAAAACAAGGAAAATTTAAGGATTTAATTCAGAAGATAAAGTCTGAAAGTTCTTCTTCGGACTTACCTCTTTTAATTTATTAAGTAAAAAGAATGATTACAAAGCTAATTTATATAAGAATTACGCAGGAATGAAACTACATTTCTTGCTTTAAATATTTATTTCATCAACTTCAAAAAAAGTTTAGTTGTTTATATTATGTTACTTGTAACATATTACTACATCATTCATGTATTACATACCCCAAAAATCGCAATTTACAACATAAAAAAGCTATTCGTAATGTTTCTGTGTCATTAATTTATTTTCCAACAGTTTTTGAGGTTCTAAAATATACTTCTCAATATTTTTGTCATGGGACATTTTTTTCTTGAAGAGATTAGTTGAATGAAACATATAGCATAATTCATCAAAACTATTTCATTATCAGTAGGATTTATTCTTAAAATAAATAAATTAATTTTAAGTTTATTTGTAAAATCATTTATTTCAAAGTTTTGAAGCATTTATATTCTTTAGTATTCTATGATAATTTATTCTGTTGTTACAATTATTTTCTAAAGTAATAAAAAGCATGTGCCATATGCTAGTTAAACTTAAAATATTATTTTTCATGATCAATTCTAAGATTTTCTTCAAAGTGATAAAAATTGTCAGAAAATTTATTACTAAAAAAAGTAAGCGTTAAATTTTAAAAAATCAATAAAGAAAAAAATTTTATTCAACTTTTTAAAAATTGAAATTAGTTTACAATGCTATGCATCTCATAAAAAATTTAAGGGGCCAATTTCTAGATGTTCTAGCTAACATTTTTAAATATGCTAGCTATATATTTGCCTTTGAAAGATCATGTCAATAATTTTGCTGAAGGGTCCTTTTCCCTCCATATTAGATATATTCATCAAAAGGGGATCTTTTCATGTTATTCTTAAGGTATTTAGTTTGATTTTTATACATAACTTTTGTTCTAGGCTCCAAAAGGAAAGAGAGTGCGTGTGGAATTTGTAGATTTCAGTTTTCATTCTCGTCTTGACAAAAATGATAGTTTATTTCACAGACGGTGCTATCATGAAAGAGTTGAAATTCGAACCAAGAACAGATACGATGGAGATATGTAAGTATAATTTTGCTTTTTCAGTACAACTAATTTGTAAAGTAATTAATGGTATTAAGTTTACTGCCAATAAAATTGAATGCAATTAAATTTTGTTAATTCTAAATCAATTTCATGACATAAAATATGAATAAAATTACTGATTTCTGAGGTTTTTATTTAATATGATATTTCGAGATAAATTTTTTTAGAGATTCCTATCTCTGCTAAAATACATTAAAAGCAGAATTAATCTTAAAAAATATTGAAAGAATTATAATTGTTCAATGGATATTTTTCACAGGAAGAATGATATCATATCTGTGAGGAAAAGTATGCCTTATAAAAATGCTTCTGTATTCTAAAGAAATAATATTACAGCATAAAAAAATTAAGAATGTAATAAAGGATGTTTTATTTGCTAGTAAAATTTAGAGATAGAATTAAAAATTACCCTTGAATAAAAGAAAATGCTGGATATTGTTTTACTTGGAAAACGATGCGATCTCATTAGTTTGATCACTGAAGTACGTTCTCAAAAAAAGGCTTCTGAGAATGAATTTTCAAATTTTAATTTTAAACAAAAATATATACATATATATATATATATATATATATATATATATATATTGTTACTTTTTGTAATTTTTAGCATTGTAACAATATTTATTTATATGTTTTATGATTACCTTGATTAAGGAAAAAAGATTATAAAAACATAAAACCTTTAAGTAAAATTTTAGAAAAATGTTCTGAAATTTTTTGAGAAATAAAAGTAAGATAAAACTGTAATTAAGATCTTGATATCTTCTTGGAGGTGGCATTTATTTTAAATTTCTTTATCGCTTGAAAAAGGAATGCGAACAAATATTATTAAATTATGTTTATACAAAATTCAAATAAATTTAATTTTTTTGTTCAATTTTAAAGTTAAACAAATAGAGAATGCCAAAACAATAATAATTTAACTATTACTAATAATTGTATTAAAATAAAGACAATCATTTCTATTTTAATACTGAAAAAATGTCAAAGAAAACATTAGAAATATATATATATAAGAACGCTTAAGACGAAATATCGGTTAATACGAAATAATACAACGTTTCTGGTAAACTATTACGTATTTCGAGCATTTTTTTTACTTAACACAACACAGAAACCACTTAACTAGAAACGATTTTCCTTCTGGAAATGAACAAAATGCAGAAAACACCAAAGGTTTTAGAGGGGGTGTAAAATGAAAGAAAGGTGATTTCCCATTACTTTTTTTTTGCATTGTTGGACTGTCTTACTGTATCATCGGAATAATTCGTTATTCTAGCGATAGTGATGAAAATGTGTGTACAGCCCCAATTATGGCAAAAAAGACATTTTGCAGCTGGTTCAAAGCTCACAAAATATCATTCATACCATTGATTCCGACGGCGAAAATGAAATGAATAATAACTGTTTCTCCCAGTCATCTGAAATGAGGAACATCCTGAAAAGCAGGCGCAATTTTTTAAACGCACATTTCAAAGGTGAAATGAATAATAAAACATTGAACAATTTGTTGATAATTTAATGCTAAAAAAGACAATGAAGGGAAAAAAATCAATAAATATTTTGTTTTTCAAAAAACTTGAACATTCTGCATTTTATTTCATTAAGTTCATACGAATATTTTTGTTTCATTGACTTTTATCAAATATATGCATATATATATATATATATATATATATATATATATATATATATATATATATATATATATATATATATATATATATATATTTGTAAATAAATGCACTCTAATAAACTTAATTTTGCTATTTATCCATTCTGTTTTATGTAGGATTTCCGATAGGTTAGAAGCTTAGAAGTGGGTTTATCCATGTTTTACGACAACATAGGGGAGAAATTTTAAGAAAAAAAACGCCGATACTTTTTTCAATTGGTTGTAACTCTGAAAATAGTATGATTTTTTGAAAAATCATAGTTGCGCCTTTGTACAGAGGTCTGGATTATATACAGACAAAATATCATTATAATAGAAACATTTTTCACAAAAGGAGAACATTTTGGAAAAAAGGTTATTCTAAGTTAATTTTTTGCCGAAATATTGTATTTAAAAAACTTTTTTTGTCAAAATGTCCTTAAAACAATTTTATATACATGTATTCTTATCTAAGTGACACTATATATCATGAAAATTATCCATTTATGTGCTTTTTTTTAAAATCACGGTTCCGAACGTCGAATACCTCAAAATTAGAAAATACTTTCTCTAAAATGTATGCGTTTTTTCAGGTTTTGTGGAGAAGATATACCTCCTGGTACAGTGGCGACATCTAAGGGCAGTGAGTTTATTATCATCATTGACACCAATGAAAATGCTCAGCAAGGAAGAGGACTCAAAGCCAAAGTATCAATGGTAGATCAAGATGCAGTGAAGTTCTCAGACAAAACTCTCGTTTCACTACTACCCATTCAGTGAAACACAATAAACATCTTTTTTTATAAAATCTATGTGATCGTTACATATAAATCAGTTGTTTTCAATCTTTCAATATTTGCGACCCAATATTCAATCATATAAGGGGTGTGACCCAATGTAATAAAGGGACACGCGGGGAAGGGGTTCTTAATTAAGTCCACTAGTTAATTAAACACGTTTATTAGACAAAACAAACATTTACATACATAACTAGAGAACTAACAGTTACAATAGAATTGAAAGGGATCGGAGCACATGCTCGTACGTCCTTACAGTTCCGAAGCTTGGCCATTACTGAAGATTATTCTAGCCGCTAGAGGGCGCGATAGTCTTTCTACTGTTCATATGAGAAGAGTTTAAACTACGGGGGGTTACAATCATAATTTTCATCGCACCCCGTATCATACAATAAGAATGTATTTAATTCAATAACACTATACTTGACACTAAAGCTACAATACGACTTAAACCTCTTACGTGCCACAGGCGCATATAAACATCTTGCTCAGCCAAAGCTTTAATTGCCCCGGACGTATATATACGTCTTTCCGAAGTGAGATATTTTCATTGCACTGCTATCCATAAAATTATTCCGAAGGCTTTGGAATACAATAAAAGGACTTTGACAACGTTTGTGAAGAATTTACTTATTTTAGAGAGAGCGTTTTACTTATTTACTCCTTTTCATTGCCCCCCGTTCAATACATCACATATGCTCGCCTACGTAGAAAACGAAGACGATGGGGAGCAAGTCGCGTAACTTTTAATCGGTAGTTAAGGGATGAATTATAAACCATACAAATCATCAAGATAAGTGTTATTTTTTGTATATAATTTTATTTATGACAAGCCCATGGGATCACTCGTAATTATTAAATTTGTCCTTAGAGACTTGTTAAATTAATTATAAATTACATTGTGCGGTACTGATACATTTATAAGTTTTTTTACGTAATTGTATTTAATTTTTTATTATGTCAGAATGTATTTTTTTTGTATGCTTACTTTCAGTAAATTAATAATTTTCTTTTATAATCTTTTGTTTTGACTTCTCAATATGCTCCCGCCCCCTCGTAGAGTATTCACGACCCCTAAGGGGACGCACCCCTCAGTTTGAAAGACTACAAAAAAAAACTACATTTCATCCAATAGTTATTTTTTTAAAAAAAAAAATGTATTGTGCGTGTGTGTGTGCAGCTTTTTTATTTTTGATTTCAAAAAAATATTTTTAAAAAAATTAAAAGCTTTTTTCGCATTATGTATGAATGAGAGTGCAGGCTTATGGTGTTCAAACGATCAACTTGGGTTGATTGCTTCAGATAATAATTAAAAGTATAGTAATAATTTTAACCAATGAGAAGTGTCATACAAAGAAATTGAACGTAAAGAGTTATAGTAGAATAATAAAAAAATGTTGTTAGAACATTACAAATTATAACAATGCGGTTTTTTCAGAGTAATGAATAAAAGAGTGCACTAAATCAAAAACAAATATTTTGCAAAAAGCCGTTTGGAAAAAAAAGCAATCAAATAAATTCGATGACGGTGTTCTTTCATCAGGTCAGATATATTTAAAACAGAAGAAAGAAAAAAAGAGTTACGGTGATGAAAAGTCGACAATCAATTGAAATATGGTGTACAGTGCATAGGACACTGCAGGAAAAACACACAGAACTCGTTGGATCTTTTTTATATGTTTTATGTATGACTTTCAAACATATGTTAATTTTTTTACAAAAAAGTAGCTCTGTTATAGCTTTGCACAAAACATTAAAATATCCCATAATATATCAGTAAAGACTTATGAATAACACTGTGTGTGTCATACCTAACATCGCTTGATTATAATAAAATATAAATATCTTATAATACAAAAAAAGGAATCTTGAACGTTAATTTTTTTAATTAAATTTTAAAATGTATTAAAAAATGCACAACACCCACAGAAGTGCAATATATATATATATATATATATATATATATATATATATATATATGTGTGTATATATATATATATATGTGTGTGTGTGTGTGTGTGTATTATATATTTCTCTCTCTCTCTCTATATATATAAAATATTAAAACTAAATAGGTACTTAAATCAATAACGAATTTCGAAATCCAAGTATTGGCAGTTATTGCTGACGTTTCTGAGTTATTGCTGACGGCAGTTATTGCTGAGTAGAAAATAAAAGTAAATTAGAAATGCAAATTTCGTAACTAAAATAATTTTGACTACACCAAATATTTTGAGAGATTTTAACAACGACAGGTATAGTTTCAATTTTTAAAAAACATCAATAATTGAAATAATCAAAATTTTACTTACAACTAAAATTGAATTTTGTATTTTATTAAAAGAAAGAAATTCTGGTAATTTTATAAAAAAATTAAATTTAAAAATTTAGTTTAAAAACTATTTATCAGGAAAAAAATTTTTTTTTTGGTTTTCTTAAAATTTGAAAGAAATGTTAGTTTCATTTAAAACGAAATTGAAATAAAACCAGTTTTAAAGGAAATGGTGAGAATATTTTAAATATATACTCATGGAATCTTTATTTAATTTTCAAATATAAAAATTCACACCACACACCGATGTTAGAGATTACAGAAGCGACTGAAAGAGCCATCAGTCACGGTTTTACAGCTGCATGGTCTCCTCGTTCTCCTAACATAACTGCATGGGACTTTTGGCTTTGAGGTTACTTAAAATCAAAAGTTTATGTTGGTGGAATTGAAAATTTAAGGTATCCGACTACTTTCGGAATCATGATTTTAAAAAAGTGCATAAATGGATAATTTTCATGATATTTAGTGTCACTTAGATTAGAATACATGTATAAAGTTGTTTTAAGGACATTTTGACAAAAAAAATACTTAAATACAATATATCGGCAAAAAATTAACTTAAAATAACCTTCTTTCAAAATGTTCTCCTTTTGTCAAAAATGATTTATTATAATAATATTTTGCCTGTATATAGCTCAGACCTCTGTTGAGACTGAAATAATGATTGGCGTTTTTTTCTTCTTAAAATTCCTCCCCTCTGTTGTCGTAAAACATGGATAAACCCACTTCTAAGTTGTATATTTCAAAAATTCTAGTTGAGACTCTTTACAGAGGTCTGAGCTATATGCAGGCAAAATATTGTTATAATAGAAGCATTTTTCACAAAAGGAGAATATTTTGAAAATGGGTCATTCTATGTTCATTTTTTGTCAAAATATTGTACTTAAATAATTTTTATTGTAATACTATTCTTAAAACATTTTTTATATACATTTTCTAATCTAAGTGACACTAAATATCATAAATATTTCCCATTTATACGCTTTTGCAAAATCAGGGTTCCGAGCCCAGTCGGATACCTTAAGTGTCAAAATATAACATATTACAGGCAGTGCGGAATATTCCTTGAGGCATGTTGCGTATGACCGTAGAGGATGTTGTGCAGAGAATTCAAGGTGTATTTTCTGAAAACGGTGAACACTGAATGTAATAAATAAACCATAATATTGCAATTACATTTTTTCATATGTTAACTTTTATTTTTACTGTAACACATTTTAGATTTTACAACGCCATAAATAACCCTATTGGTGGTTTTTGGAACTATTTTATTTCTTTATTTTATTAAATCCTGCTTCACGTGTGATGATTAGTTTGTCTTACAAATATGATGCAATTTCGATTGTTAAGGCCTTATCACACGTATATGTATTTGAAGTAAATTTTCTGTTAGACATTTAAAAAAGTCGGATCCAAATTTTTATGATCTCCTTGTGTTGTTTTTCCAATCCCGTTCCATGATCTCAATGAAAGTAAGCACACCGATTCGAACCCGATCTTTTTGAGTTTCGTGATTTGTGGTTGGAAGCAACTGCCATGCAAATCGAGCGAGTATTTAAACTCGGCTCATGTTAGTTTTTCGAAAAGGAAGGAGAAACAGAAATATAAGAAGTGTGTGAGTGGTTTCTCTCTTAGAGGGAGAGAACGGCTGGTTGGCAATGCAACTGCAGGTTGCATCACCATGTTAGATTAGAAATTCATTTTACAATATTAGAAGACGGTTCGAATCGGATGTCTCTGGTAATGTTGCTTTTTGAACTTTTTTTTTATCGCTCCAGTAACGAGCAAAGTGACTTTATGATTGATTATTAAAGGCCAATTTTAAGAAACTGTTTTTCGTCTTCATGCCTCCTCAACACATAAATTTCACTGCTAGCTTTGCAAAATTTAAATTAGTTTACCAATAAGAGTAACATTTTCTTTCGACTACCCGTTTCGAGCAATTTTTACTCAGTTGCCATAGCAACGACTTTGAACAACTTCTTGTTAGTGAGCTGAAAAAATTGTTCAAAATTAAAATTGCTCCAAATGTCAGCCAATAGGGTTCTTCGTCTCCTACACAAAAACAAGATGTTAGCTTCGTCTTCGTTACGGGCAGTATCAAGGCAGAAATGATGAGAGAGCGCTATGATTGACGTTGAAAATTTTCCATACCTATAGAATCCTAAGAACCCCCATTTCGCAAAAGTATTTTTAAAAAATTAGCGAGCGCGCAGTCGTGCTAGCGGCGAGTAATTTTTCAGTGTAGAGATAGTGTGCGGCTGACGTTAGAGCATGTCGTTTTGTTTATGAAAATCCTCCCTCCCCCTTAGCTGCTTTAAAAAATTGGGTGAAACGGTTGCTTGAAAAATGCGCGTGTGATAAGGCCTTTAGATCGAGATACAGGTGCTCTGAACAGCGTCAGTTTAAAAGAAAAAAAACTGTGCTTTTTTCTGGAGCTTTCTACATATTATAGCCCAAATTGGCGCGGTTGTCGCATAGGGGAGAATTTGCATTCATGCGCGTTTTTTACAAAAATTTTCAGCTCGGTAATCCACTGCAACGCCATAAATACACCTGTCAGGGATTTTTGATTTTTTTTTTACTAAATTTTGGTTTTTATGTTATTTTCTAAGGAGCAAGAGATCCAGAGTCCTGTCCACGTGCGAGCCGACCCTTATAAATTCCATGAAGGGGTTACTTTCACGCCCCCAATCACCTCTCATTGGCGGGTGTAACACATTTGCACCCAGATCTCCTCACTATAATCCTACTCCATTGGTGCGTGGAAACAATAAGCCTGCACGTTTGATCCTCACTACTAAATGGTCTTGTGTTCACCATCTAAAGGCTATAATTTGTCGCATTTTCACTGAGGGTGTGTCTTTGTCTCGCCCTACCGACAGTACTCTCTATTCAAGTTGTATGCGTCCTATATGTGCAAGGGGTGCCCACCACAAAGAGGCTATTCCTCGAAGTTACCTTCCTATGGAACGTTTTGACTAACAATCGTCTGCAGAATAGCCAAAGACAAAGCTGTTGTGACATCAAAGACATTCTCCGAGACAGTTCACATATGTTATGCCTCAGGCATAAATAAAGAACAGCCGGTGCCGTTTTTGGAGACACAATGTCCCATCTGGACAACTTGATCACCCATACGTCTATCTTGACAAGTATAGATGGGAGAGTTTTGCTCATGAGCAGACGTCACACACATCATTACAAATCTGAATTATACAATTTGCAATCAGGATTATTACATGATAGTTGTATAATCTGACAACTTAAAGATTTAATTTGATACATATATTTGTTTTTCTTCTGCATAAATTAATTATGAACAAGATTATCAAAAAGAATCAAAAAGAGAAAAGGCAAACAAAAGAAAGTAAATCCGAGGGGTGGGAAATATGGGTACAAATTTGATAATAAATGTGACTGTTTATGCTATAAGGGTATAAATACAAGAAATCAGCCTGCTCATTTGAAAGGATATAAGCAATTTTCAAATAAAGCTTTTATAAGCAAGTATTCTTATATAAATATCTGAGATTTTTTTTCAAATGAAAATAAGAACGACAAATATATTCTCAGACTTTTTACATACGTTATTATATCGCAATTTAATTACGAGAATTTGGAAATCCTTAGAACATTTTTTTTTATTTGTGTATTCAAAAATTATAATTAGCATTTCATATAATGTTTTCTATTCAGAAAGATAATACGCGCGAGAGGAATTTTTTCACATATTACTCACACAATTTTTAAAAATAAAATTTTTTGAAGAAATTTTAAAATCTAACTCCTTCTGTAATTATTAATTTTTTGACCTGAAATTTTTTTGTAATATTCTTAAGAATATTCTAAACAATTTTAGGGATCGAATTTAATATAACTTAATTAGTTTTGGTGAGAAAAAATAAAATGTTGTATGCATGCTAAAATTCAATGAAAAAGTCAACACACACACACACACTCCTACATTTTTTTAAATATTCAGTTTACAGCGAAATAGATCTTTAATTTTGTTACATGCTTTATATATAACACAAGGAAAAAATGGAAATGGTTGGTAAAAATTGTGGAAGGAGTAGCATTTTGAATACACTAATGCAGAGCTCCGCAACCTTTTTATCTCAGCGGACCAGTCAATGTTTGATAATTTTACCGCGGCCCACTGAGGGTGGGACACGTTGATTTACATTTAAGATTGTTTTGATTTAACAATTTTAATTTAGTTACATTTAAGGTATCCGACAACGTTCGGAACCATGCTTTTGCAAAAGCGTATAAATGGATAATATTTATGATATTTAGTGTCACTTAAATTAGAAAATGTATATAAAATTGTTTTAAGAATAGTATTACAATAAAAAATTATTTAAGTACAACATTTTGACAAAAAATGAACACGGAATGTCCAAATTTTCAAAATATTCTCCTTTTGTGAAAAATGCCTCTATTATAATAATATTTTGCCTGTGTATAGCTCAGACCTCTGTACAGAGGCTCAGAATTTTTGAAACATATAATATAGAAGGTGGTTTATCCCTATTTTACAACAACAGAGGGGAGAAATTTTAAGAAAAAAAAGCCGATAATTATTTCAATTGGTGGTAACTCTGAAAATAACGTGCATTTTTCAAAAATCTTAGTTCAGACTCTCTGGAGAAGTCTTTACTTTATACAAGCGAAATATCATTATTTTAGAAGCAGTTTTTATAAAAGGAGAACATTTTGAAAAATGATTATTCTAAGTTAATTTTTTGCCACAATCGTGTATTTAAATAATTTTTTTCTCAAATGTCCTTAAAACAATTTTATACATGTATTCTAATCTAAGTGACATTAAATATCATGAAAATTATCCATTTATGCGCTTTTTTAAAATCACGGCTCCGAACGTAGTCGGATACTTTAAATATGCCTTCAGAATAAAATATAGTTACACCAAAAATGAATAAAAGTGATTTAACGTGGAAAATAAAGCGATTTCCGTGAAAGTTGCGTAAATCCGAGAAAAATGCACTACTTTAATTAAAATGGCAATAGTCTGGCAAAATAAAATGGCAATAGTTTTTAGGCGGCCTGGCACCATTTGATCCATGGACCAGGGGTTGCGGATCACTGCGCTAATGTATCGAAAAAACACAAATTGAAAAAAAACCCACTTTAAAATTTATAATTCTGAAAGAGGGTAATTATAATAAGCTTAAATAAACTTAAAATACCACTTTAAGACATTAGTTATATATTTTACTTTAAAGTAGTTGCATTTTCGTGTTTTTCAACCCATACATTTTTATAAAGGATCAATTTTTATAGAGTATTAATTGCACAATAAAATTCAAGAAAAATGTTTAAAAAATTTTTTTTTAGTCATGACAGAAACTTTAGTTTTTTTCTTCGCATAATTGAAGTATTATATTTGTAAGAAAAAATGTGAGGAATAAGAACTGAAATTGTGAAATTATTAATATAAAATTCCTTAATTATAAAAAATTTTATATGCAAACATTTCACAGAGAAAAAAATCACACTACTGTAATGCCTCAGTAATATCCTGCTTTATATATTACACTTTCTTTTTCTTATAATAATTATTTCTCTTTTTAAAATAATTATTTTTTCATCAAAACGCCTTTTTTAGCTTTTTTCTAAAAAGAGAGCGTGGTCCAATTGACTACTTTGTTAATTTGCAATTTTTAAATGAAATTTTATCCATCGTCTAACTTTCTGAAATGCACAAGGAATATATCAATCGAAAAATACCAATGCAAAAAATAAGATTAAATAAAAATAAACGAGATAGTTCGGTCATTTTGTGGGTACCAAGTCTTCTTAAATTCATAAAAACTGATGTATTTCAAAATACATTTACATAAAATTAAAATCAAATAAAAATTATAGAGGAATTTTCTTAAAACAGATTCAGTGAAATATATTTTAAGCATATTATCACGAAGTCTTTCCCATGGAGATAACTATGTTTAACTATTAATCTATTATTTCAACTTTTGTTTTAAATAATAGAAATCAAAGTTGTGAACACTTAAAACTACCATGCTACCTCACGCCATCCACAGTAAAAAATAAATAAAGATAATATAGAATTCTTATCAAAAATTATATAGCACCTTAAACCCGGAAATATGAACTGCTGTGTTCTGGGGATAAATAGCGGTAGTTTTAGTTCGTTAGTCTCATTAATAAGATAAGCGTTGAAAAAGTGGGTTACCTGAATGTGGTGGAGATCATGTGCTTAAGGAGCAATTGTTACCTGCAAAATCTATCATTTAAATATAAATGATTGTTTTTTAATGTCATTTGCACATTTAAACAAGATAAATTGTTTTGAAATAGGGTATCAATCAATTCAAATATAGTGCTTTTTGTTGTTTTAAGGTATCCGACTACGTTCGGAACCGTGATTTTGCAAAAGCGTATAAATGGATAATATTTATAATATTTAGTGTCACTTAGATTAGAAATTGTATATAAAATTATTTTAAGAATAGTATTATAGTAAAAAATTATTTAAGTACAATATTTTGACAAAAAATAAACACGGAATGTCCAAATTTTCAAAATATTCTCCATTTGTGAAAAATGCTTATATTATAATAATATTTTGCCTGTATATAGCTCATTACAGAGGCTCAACTAGAATTTTTGAAATATATAACTTAGAAGTGGGTTTATTTATGTTTTACGATAACAGTGGGGAGTAATTTTAAGAAAAAAACACCGATAATTATTTCAATTGGTTGTAACTCTGAAAATAATGTGAATTTTTCAAAACTCATAGGTGAGCCTCTGTACAGAAGTCTAAGCTATATAAAAGCAAAATATTATTATAATAGAAGTATATTTCACAAAAGGAGAACATTTTGAAAATAGGTTATTCTTTTGCCGAAATATTGTAAAGAAAATATTTTTGTCAAAATGTTCTTAAAACAATTTTTAACATGTATTCTAATCTAAGTGACACTAAATATCAAGAAAATGATCCATTTATGCACTTTTTTAAAATCACGGTTCCGAACGTAGTCGGATACCTTAAATAAAATGAGATTCTTTTTATTCCTAATAGGCTGTGAATTAGTGTTTTACTACTGTAGACCTAGTTCATTCCACTTAAGCTGGTATCTCTTTTTAGTACAGCACCATATAGGCGGATACCAATTGCCGCAGGTAATTTTGACGCCCAGTTTCCTCCCTAGAGCTATGCATCTGACCTCTGACGATGCAAACCTTTGCTAGGATTTAATTTTTCTGAGAGCACCCAAGACAAACAGACACTCTAAGGATTTTTGACATGCCGTTTAATCATACGACATAGCAGCTGTCGATTTTCTGCATCATGAAAATCCAATGACTTGCGACGGGGTCGAACCCTAAACCTTAGGAATAGAAGGCCAGCGACAAACCAACCACTCCACCCAGCCGGCTTTAAAATAATAAAAGATTAATATAATTAAATCTTATATTAACAATTCAAAGTCAAGGATGAAAATGTTAATTAATTTTTTAAAATTTGTGATACCTTTTTGAAAATTCATTAAATTTATAGACACTTTCTTATTTTAACTGTGTGAGTTTCTTGCCTAAAATGATCAATTACATAAAATATGATATTGAATGCATTGAAACTAATACAAATTTTGTTTTATTTTTTAAATTGATCAATGAAAGAAAAGTTTTTTTTTCTCTTTTATTCAAATACATTTACTTATTTTTAATTTTCACTATACATTCTTCAGGATATAAATTTGCCTGCGTTAAAAAATTATTTCATATTTAGAGAAATTTGTTATTTTAGTAATGCTTAAAATATAACTGAATAGTGAGTTAAATTAATTTCAAGACTTCTATCTCTATAATTGAGTTAGTCTCTCAGTTCCGAATTACGGTCAAGTGGAGAGGACGACATCTGAGTTGGCACATCCTCTCTAAACTTACACACCATGCTAACGGGAGAAATTTGAGTCTCCATAGATTTAACGTACATCAGTCCTTCTACATTACAGGTCTTTATTGGAAAAATGACCCGATAGAAACAACGCGGGTGACAAGATTGCGGCTATGGTAACTCGACCACTGAGGTCAAATTTTGGTATTCAAATAAAATTTAAAAAGTTAGGCTACAAGAGATGATCAGAAAAAAAGGTTACAAGCTGCAGCATTTGAAAACTACATATTGTGGAGAAATTTTGTTTTTCCAGAGTGGAGACAAAGGACGCTTCTTGTCATACAGCTGGTTTGCGGGTATGTAGTGAAAGTTCTCAGATGGTTCAGTACGAGAATGTGTCCGCTGTGTACGAGTCAAAGAATGTGTCCGCATCTGACATTCACAGTCAAATCGTGAAAGTTTAGGGTGAAGAAGCAATGAGCAGACAACATGTAGCGAAATGGTGTCACTCTTTTCAATCAGCCGGACAGAATGTCGAAAACCACAATATGGCAGTGAGCGGCCGGCCAAATTCTTCAAGGCACGAATTGAAAAAATGATTTAAAATGAAAGACTGGTAACTCTGAGTGAAATATCGTCAGAGCTGGGACTGAGCTATGGTAGCGTGCAGCATATCAGTTCTAATGTGCTGCGATATTCCAAGACAGTGCTGTGAAATCCACTGAGACCTGGCTCAATGGACAGGGACCTGACTTCCACCAAGACAAATTAAATAAGTTGATTCTGCGTTCTGATAAAGGCCTAAATAGACTTGGTGATTTTGTTGAAATGTGATAGGCACGTATGACTTTTAATTGTCTTTTGTATTTTCTGTCTATTGTTAATAAATATTTCCTTATTCGACTCGTAAAATTTTTTTATCAATCCTCGTATTATTTAGCTGCATCAGCCCCACTATAAAGTAAGTCTTCAAATTCATTAGGATTTGTACCCGTGATTCCACAATACATCCACGAGTTCACGACCATAACCATTTGGCTACTGAGTCTGCAAGATCTATGAAGAATGACAATTATAGTTCGTAAAAATTAAATAAACACGTACACAAGCAAAAATTATTTTTAGAGAAATAGAAATTATATAACACAATAAAATTATTGATAAAGTTAAATATTAGAAAGTACAAAAAGAAGATAATAAAGAAGGCAAATATGAATAACTGGTAACAGGAATCATAAATTTTATTACGGATACATGCAGTGGCGCACACAAGGAAAGGGGGTCCGTACGTCCGGAACCCCATAGCCCTTGATTTTTTCCCGGTTGATTATAATCCTATGTGTAT
The DNA here is from genome assembly GCA_019973935.1 of Trichonephila clavipes. Taxonomy (NCBI): domain Eukaryota; kingdom Metazoa; phylum Arthropoda; class Arachnida; order Araneae; family Nephilidae; genus Trichonephila; species Trichonephila clavipes. The sequence continues at coordinate 582,188 of BMAU01001365.1, read as the reverse complement.
AGTGCGTAAAATTTAATTCAGTATTTGTTAATAATAATTAATTTTATTAATTAATGCTAATTATTTATTCAATAACTTATTTTTTAATGTTTCTTGTTCCCGACAATCGACAAAATCAAAGGAATACTTTTGGGGGTGTATTGAGGTATGATAAGAGAATGGTGGACTTTCAACCCTGGATTCCTCCCCCCCTTGAAAGATTCCTGTGTGCACCACTGAATACATATAATATTGTTTTATAAATAAAACTAACATATTTTAATGCAGAAAAATACATAAGAATGCATAAAAATGTACACGTCGCACAACTATCAAAAATTTAATGTTTAAAGAACATGCAAGAATGAAATGAACACGATACATTATTTATACTGCTCACAGTGTATGATAAAGGAAAAAAGGAATGCTTCCTTGAAGTACAAAAAAAATATACGAGTTATTGGAATAAAAACATCAAAATTAAAATAAGGCAGTATAGAAAATTCAAACACCAGCGAAAGGAAGGTTGGTATACCAAGGGATGAGTGAGAGAAACTCCAGAATAAAATATAAGCAAGAAATGTTTCAGAATTAAAATGTATTAATAGTGTACAACGTTATTATCCATATCTAAAGAAAAGCAGGAAACTGTTCTACTCCGTGCGATAGGGTTATTTATGAGGATAAAAAACCAAAGAGACCGAAAAGCATTTGTGATTTCATTTAAATAGTCTTCAATATTAAACAAAAAAGAGAGAGAGAGAGCGCGCGCGCGTGTGTGTGTGGAAAGTGTGCAATGATCAGCATCGCCGTCGGAAAAACAGAGACTAACTTTAATTGCTTCTGTTGTTCTATCAGCGATGCTGATCATTGCACATTTTCCATATTAAAATATTTTTCAATCTACATAAATAAAAAAGGAACCGGGCCATGATTAGTCAGGAAAAGAAAAACTACTTTTAAAATTTGGGGGGGTAGTATTGAGAGAATACAGATAATTTTTAAACCGCAAGCCGGGTGTGTAAGAAATTAACCACTAAATGCCCCAGTCCTATTCTAATTTAGTTTTTAGGATCTCAAAGATGAATGAGTGAGGAGCAAGAGCGATGACCTAACCTCCGAAGTGATTATTTTGGCGTAAACATCGGCAATATCAGGAAAAGAATTATTACTATTCGAGGAGAATCCTTACTTTCTAGAAATTCATCGGGCAGATGAGTCTTATGTGGACAAGCACCAAATGCATCCCGAAAAGACGAATATACTCCACCACGAATTCATTTCTATGCCTCACTGCAGTCACAAAGCATCTGTCAAAAGATATGAGGGTCTGTGCGCCTGTCAAACATGATGCTTGTCTAAGTGAGCAAAACCCCCAATTACCGGGTGTTTCAAAAGTCACGCACATCCGCATAGTAATCCTTATTGCTTAAAAACCAAAAGGGTTGGTTGAGATTTCTTTCTCTAGATGGCAGCAGGGACTTCTCCATAAGAAGTTTTGAACGTATCAGTCGTCAGTTTCAAAATACTTGTCAGTTGTAGTCACTTGAGCACAGCGGGAGGTGCAGGATGTTTTCTCAATGGCAAATAGCCATCGTGGAATTTTATTTCGCTATAAAATCTCATTACCGTGTGATAAATGTATTTCAGCAAAAATATCCAGGTGAAACAGCACCAAAAGCATCAATGATAACACTTTTAGGGCAACGGTTACGTGACACAGACAGGAAGCGATCGCGGGTAGAGCGTTCATAATGAAGACGAAAGTGGCATATGTGGAGACTACTCTACAAAGAAGTCTATTGAAAAGACCGTCCGTCTACATAAACATCATTACAGAATTCATATCCTTGCTGAAAGTGATGAAAAGTACGCTTGGTTGCAGCAAGACGGCGCAATGTGTCACACATTACGGGACAGTATGGAAGTTTTAACTGAATTTTCCGATGGTCGTGTCATCGAAGGACTTTAGCCAACTCGTTTACCGGACTTGTCAATTCACGTTTTTTCTTTGGGGATATCTGAAAAATGTCACCTTTAGGAATAATCTTCATACGTTTGATTAACTTAAGAGTAACATCCTTCATGCAATATCGGACATTGATTCTCCCACTCTTCGTAAAATGTCATTTGATCTGGTAAAAATAGTTTGATTGTGTGTCCAGGAAAACGGACATCATTTTGCACATTTACTATTATTTTACCAAGTCTGACACTTGACAATAAAGATAACCATTCAACCTTTGCTTGTCCTTTATTCTGTTTGTTAACATAATTCATCTATATTTAAAACACAACCACAAAGGTTGTTGTGCGTGACTTATGAAACACCCGGTGCCATACAGATATCTTTCTCGGATGCTGGAAGACATATAACGAATCTTGGGTGGGGGAGGGGGTAACATGGTATGTCAAAAATCAGTGAACAGATAAACTTCCACTGATCCCTACTCAGATGTCGATTTTCTCTGTACTTTGCTAAAAAGGTTGTTCAGAGCCCATAAAGACTTGAAACAACTTAAGACTTGAAACAACTGAGTCCAGACCCAAGACCTCGATTACAGTAGGGTCTTGTTCTCGTCTCAGCCTTACTAAGATCACAATTCGAATATTTTCTACGGTCAGATGTTATTTACGAAAAAATGGGAAATTCAGACGATATGTCAATTGGTTGCATGTGATGACCGTCGTCCAGGTACAAGTCTAGGTAGATCATTATAAGCCATCATTACTCCTTTATTCAAAAGGTGAAGTCGGTCCAGCCAGTTTGTGCGATTGTAAGTCATGTACATTTATTTATTTCGGGTTAATGTTTAAACGAATTTTTGAGAATGTATGCTATGCACTGTCTACTTTAAAGGGTCATAGGTGGGGCCTACAATTGTGTAGAGGCCCAGGACCCAATTTTGCTTAGGGACCCAGAGCCTACTTTTGCGGAGGGGCCCAGGGCCTCAAGAAATCTTAAGACATCCCTGCATATCTTCTTTCAAATTTCTCTTATGGAACCTTTTCGGAAACAATAACACTCGAAACTTAAGTTTCTATAGCTGCATGGAATTCATAAGACAGCTGAGAAACTGTTATATTCCTATTATACATCATTCTAATGGACAAATATCGATCCTCAATGATCGTGGGGACACCTTGTGGACTATCTTTTTCAGTCCGTCTTTCCATGTATCCCGTCTCATTTTAATCGGTTTCATGCACTCAATGTTGGTAATAAAGTGTACAAAATGTGTCGAATGTTACATTAAAGTTTCTACAATCTGCTCTCTATCCATCCTCATGTCTCCAATTGTTGAGGTCTTAGTTAACTGTTACGAAAAATCGATATTTATATATAACCATGATATTATACTAAATAACTATAAACTAATTTAAAACAGTTTAATTTGCAGCAAAATAATAAGTAATAAAATAGCAGCAAAGGGCAGGACCAAGTAAAATAGCTGCAGCAATACATTAGTAAACTCTTAAGCTTAGGGCGAAGATTGCAAGTTAAACAAAGTTTTTTTTAAGGCACTAATCTATCTCCTCACTTATTTGCTTATATACTAGGCAGAAATAAAATTTAGAAAAGGAAATACAGTTATTAATGTTAAATGAAACTTTAAGCACTAAAACTCATTTTTAGGAATCCCAATCACCAAAATCCAAAGATATCAAAAAATAATCTATGCACATAAAATGAATGAAAAATAATTTAAAAGTAAAAGTTAATTTGTAAAAAGCCTAATGCACAAAACCACACAAGAGTAACAGAACATAATACACTTACATCGCCATAAAGAACTAAAACAAAAGAATCGCTGGATAGCATTTTCAGAAATAATTGTTCTTGAATACATTCTTTAGTGAAATCAAGAGCAGATTTTGTGTAGGAAATATGAAATCAATATATAACATTAAAGTACCTTTTTAATAAATGAGAAAGTGCAAAAATTAGAATTAATGAACTTAAACAAATTCAGATAATATCCAGACAAATTACTTCGTAATGCTATATTATTAAATAAAGTAAATAATAAATATTAAGAGATAAGTTAATTAATGCTAACTTTAAACTCATTACCAATACAAAATTTAAGAAATTTAACAGAGTAATCATGTTTTAAGCAGTAACTTATAATTTTTTAATTTTCATTAATTTTATCCCCCTCTTTATGGTCCAATGAATAATTACGCTGAAAATTATATTCTTATAAATTGATGTATGAATATTACTATACAAGAATGGAACTTATAAAGTTCATATTGAAAGCATTCCTTTTATAAAAGACATTGCTAGTTAATTTATAATTAATAATATATAGTGCTGTTTCCAAGTTGCTATGGGAAATTGGTTATTCTTGGTTTTAATAATATTTTTGCTTATAGGATAAAAAAAAGTAGCCTTACGTATAGACTTGCTATTATGAATTGTACAACTGATATTTTTTCAACACGTTTTTTTAAATAATAGAAATCGAACAAACTTAATCGTACGTAGTAAGCAATCAATTTACAGAACATAAATAAAAATAATTGAAAATTTAAATCAAATATCTTACATATAAAAAAGCAGAATGTTTTTTTTATGTAAGTATTCATAGAAATGATATTATCATAGTTGGAAAAGGTTAAGGCATACATTGTTTTCATAAATTTCTGAATTTTTTTAAAAAAAAAATCTTGTTTGAAATCCAAACATCTTCCGTGTCAGAGTCTGTCAAAACATAACAATAAGCTCCTGTAAAATTTAATTCCATTTGAAAGTTCTATATATCTAGCATCCAAAAATTTCCGAAGATGATAAGTGGGCTTGAAAATAACAAAATGAAAATTTAAGTAAGAAAATTCTATTTGAAAAAGTACCTTTCTCTGAAACATTCCCTATTCATTTCCATGGACTTCAAAGAAGATATAAAATACTATTTAACTCGTAACGCCCTATCAGGGCATACCGATTATTTGAAACATAGAAAATAATTCAATACATTCAGAAAATAAACCTTTTATACGATAAACAAGCCAATTATAAGAAATCCAATTAACCTGTATTAATCGAAATCTGCTGGAGAAGATATTAATCTTCGAAATGAGATGAAAGGTGGGGCCATTTTCACTTGTCGAGACGTCAAAATTTCTCTGGGTTTGTGGGCAATAAACAACAAAAATAGTATAAAACGCCATAAAAAATTCTACCTGGTGACATGTTAAGTCTTTTGTGCCTCTCTATTCCCATTAAACCTCCATGCTATCTATCTAATGGTGTGAAGGGAGATAAGAACCTTGAATTTGATATTATGGGGGTGCTGTGACGTCATTCTTTATAAGAGATTTGGGGTTAGAGCAACATTGGGGTTTTGGGTAATTTTCATCCAAAGTTCTTTCAAGATATGGATACGGCGTGGTTCTTGAGCGTAGCCTTGCCCTTATTGGCGAATCAAATTGGCGGAATCTGTAGCCAGCCCATAGATAGTTTTGATGATGTGGTGCCATTGTCTGATATGGTAAGATAATTGTGTAAATGTTACATATTATGACATTATCTGATAAGTAAAACGTTGTATGATATTCGATTTATTGAGTACGTTTAATAATACTGGTGACATAAAGATAGAAACTGCTAAGATAAAGACAATAACATATCAAGAAGATTGAATGTTACAGGAAATTGGATTTTCTTTTTAGAGGAGAATAAAGTTAATATTTTTTAGAAGAATGTGATCATTTAATTTTTAACAATGTAATTTTACTTAGATCATTGACTCCTTAAGAACTTTTTCTTATAAGACTGCAATTTTCATTTAAAATTTTTAATGAATTGTTTTAACTTTCATTATACGTATATGATAAAAAAAGTTATGTAAAAAATTCTTTATAGCACATAAAATGTACATTATATTTAAATGTTGAAAAGAAACAAAATTTTCACTTCCTTGTGTATATTTTGTAATATTATAATGGGAGAAACTCTCAACTACTACTACTCTCTGTGTACTACTACTACTACTGGATCACAAAGATTATTTTTTAAAAAGTTTTTAAAATATGTATTTAATTAACATGTGCCAAGTATAAATCTGTCAATAAATCTTAAAATTGCAGAAATACTTTAACCTCTTAAAGCAAGAAAAAAACTGGTAAAAAATGATCGAGTTTTTCTGACAGAAAATGAATATATAGATATAGGTATGACGTAGAATAGATAGTTTATACAGTTTAATATATTTAATATAGTTTAAATAGCATATAGAGTTCAATTATGATCCAGACTATCCTTTATAAAATGGATCTCAGACGGGCATTAGAAATAAAATAACTCGAGATACAATATCGCCCGTGAGAGACACGAGCAAATGCGTTAAAGTGTTAAGCTGCGAAGGGGTTAAATAACATAGTCATATTTTCCGTATTGCTTAGTTTACATTAGAAAAGACTTAGCATTTTTTTTTAATTTGGGAATAATTCTTCTTTTCTTTAAAAAAATGTGCATGTAACTTTAACAGTAATATTTTACCTACAGTCTCACATTTATCATAAAAAAAGAATATTCAAATTTTTTATTACTAAATATATACTAAAAACTACTCGGGTATGGGGTACGTAAGACTTACGAGAATATTACAAAACGCAACTCAATGAAAAAAATTTTAAAAAAAACTTTGTTTTAATTCATTGAGATCTACTATTTATGAGCATTTCTTAAACATTATTCATATAAACCTGGAAATTGTTTTTTGATATATATGTAAAATTAAATATACGGCATTTATTCGAATTTAAGCCACACTATTTTTCCAGTGTTAATGCTACTGAAAATTGCGTGTGGCTCAGAATCGAAGAATTGCTGGATGGGGAAATTGGTTTTTCACCCCTTTCAAAGAAAAAAATGTAACCGTCTATTCCAGCCACTTAAATCGATTACCCTTCCTCGGTTTATCCCTAGTATTCAGTCTATCCTAAACATCGTTGTCTGTTCGTATTTAGGAAATTTTTTGTAAACGCTTTCTTCCAATCACCTAAACATCAAAGAAATCGATAAGAGCTTTAAGACGAGTTCCCTATGACGCAAATTTGAAAAGGGACACAATTTTATATGCAGAAAAAAACAGAAACAGAGCAGCGTCCACTGAAAATTTTACTGGATCAAATAAATATACGTCGATGGCGTAAACAAAATGATACAATTTTTTGCTTGTAACTGCTTAACAATCTTTAATAATTCTTTTACATACTTCTTTTCAACATTATTTTTTAAAAAAATGTTTCATAACAAATGCATTGGATGGCTTGGGGGAACAGGGCGACGCTGGCGCAGAATACCAAAGTCAGCAGTGACAATGGAAGTGACGAATCCTTCCGAGTTATGATACTGTGATTGTTAGAGCAACTATAGGATTATGTATGTATTTGAAAATTTTTAATACAGGTGAAATAAATTAATTCACTTCTTATTATTACTCGTTAAAATTAATTTAAAAAATTTCTTAAGTATCGCATATCAATGAACTTTTTACATAGTTTTTTTTTTAAAGAATTTCTGAAAAACGTGTAGAAAATTGGGGGTGCAGATTAAAATCTATGGCTGCTTACATTCGAATAAATACCGTATAGTTTTAAAGTATTCATGTAAAATCGTGTAAAGTTTTCTTCGGTATTTACATAAAACTAAACACGACTTTCTGTAATATTTATTTACAGCAAAATATATTTTATATTTATGTTGACCTGAGCTATAAATGAAGATATGGAATAAACCTTCAAAGAATTAAATTTCCCTTCTTGAACATAACAGGATATTTTAACAGAAAGGAATCCAATTGAAACTGACGATGGGGATCCTCTCATTGAAGGTGATATTGTCTTGCCACCTCTAACAGATGAAGAAAAAAACGAAGTAGAAGACGAACTTCAAGTTCGGAAAGGACTCCTGAACATTCTATCCCTCTGGCCAAGTGGAAGAGTTGCTTATAATTTCCACTCTTGTGAGTAAATTACAAATTAATAGCTCAAAATCTATAAAATCAGAAAAGTAAAAAATAATTTGCATCCTATTACTTTTCAAAATTAAAATAAGACAATATTGGAAGTAGTACTATTGACAAGACTGTGCATAAAAATACTGCTCATTGAATCCTCAGCAGTTGATATTTGATATCTTGATTTAGATAGTTATATTTGAAAAGCAATATATATATAAACTAAACATTTTTTTGGTTTAGTCTATTATTTTTTTGTTTCAATGTTTCTGTCTAATTAAATATATTTAACAATAGAAAAAAATTCATGGCTTTTATCAAAAACTAAGGAAAATGCACTATGTTAAAGAAATTTTTAGTTAAGTTGCTATTTCGATTTTACGAAAATTACACGAATTTAGAACATTTGAGTTTTATGAGTGAATTCTGAATTTATTCTGAAAATGAAACTAAGTTATACTAATTTATCTTTAAAATTGTGCAATATTATTAGATAGAAATACATTTTCAAAGAAAGACTTAAGGATTATCTAAGGTACATGAGATAAAAAGTCTATCAAGAATTTGTTATTATTGATAACAATTATCTTTTGATATAATTTGCAGTTAGACACTTTTCAAAAATGTTATCTTTCTTGATGTTTAGACTAAAATTTCATACGCTTACGCATTCTCTATCTTCCATTACTGCACATTTTAAATATTCCATAATGTAGTAAGTGTAGTAACCAAAGCAAAATTGTGCTTGTTTATTAGAGTCCAATTCTGTGTCAAAACGAGGGTGCTGAGACACAGAACTTTTAAGGTGCTTGCAAGGCAGTATTCGTCCTGTGAAAGGATGCTTTAGGACGACATTGGGAGGCTCATTATCTGAAGCCTTGATAGGTCACTATAGGTGTGAGAGAGTCCAAGCTAATCCGGAAGTCAATCGGAGAGAGAGTCCGTTGGGGTGTGTTGGGGGTGTCGTAGAGTGCTTAAGCTCGTAGAGCAGGGATGGCGAACCAATGGTACGCGACACAATATTTCGGGCACACCACCGATCAAACCGATTTAAATTTTAGCTCAAAATAACAAAGTTCACTATGAGGTATTACAAACAAAAGCGAGTGATCGATCGTGGTGTGCGGGGCAGCGGGAACCACACTCATTTGTTATTGTCGTGTCTTAGTTATATCGTGGACGGTAATTGCTAATGATACAAAGTTTGTCTACTCAAAGCATAGCGAATTTCATTGAAATGACTGTATTTTTAAGTTTATTTGTGTTAGATTTAAGATTTTTAACTGTTATTTAACATGGCTACATCTGCAAAAGAAAAAAAAAAGAAAGAAAGTGCCAGATAGTAAGTGTAATAGAAAATTTCTATGTGACTTCCTTTGATAAACTGAACTTGCCCCAATTCGATTGGGTAGAAATTGAAGAATTTGAAATGCAACTATCTGATTGATTTTCAATCCAGTTCAATACCAATTCAAAATGTACTGAAACAAGGGAAAAGTTGAAACTGATTGAAACAGAAAGGTTAACAAGCAAAATCAATAAGAATGCCAGTAACGAAATTTTGGAAACATGGAATTCGGTTTCAGACAAATTAAACTGTTTGAAAAAGCCGTCTCGCGCTATTTTAACGATATTTTAGTTTACCTATGCATGCGAGTCATTATTTTCAGAGATGAATAACCTTAAAGACTCACTTAGAAACTGTTTGACAGATGACTCCAATTCAGCACGCATTCTGCTAAAAGTAACATCTTATAATCCAAAAAAGTAAGTGATGGGCATCTAATCTTCAACAACAGAAATCATCACACTAATGCTACTTTAATTTGAATTACGTGTATAATTATTACATTTACCACTATACAGTACTAAATGTATTTTTTCGCTGTTAGTTAAGAGTTTTGGGTTGTTAGTATTTAGCTTTATAATTTTCCCAATAATGCCGAGTCAAAAATAATACACGGCACCTCTATACCTCATTAAACATTTATTTGGGAAAAAAAACGGCACGTTGATCCATAGATGTTCGCCATCCCTTTCGTAGAGTGTAGAAGCGTTTCTGTTGCGTCTAGGTTTCCTCTTTTTGTGTCTCTTTCAAGATCGAACATGTCATGCCCTTCCAAGACTCACGTGACGAAGAATTCCTTCTGTTTGGACATAGCCGGGATTATTATTCGGCGTTTGGTCCTTGCCACCCTGCGTGCAATGGACTTTGAAGCTAAAGAGCGGCATGGGAACTACGCTGGTCAAAGGGAGATCAAAGGTTGACTTACCTAATTACATAAGCGTCGGATTTTCCAATCTTGGATACTTTCCAACGCGAAACTACGTCACCGTTGAGACGTCATTAATTCCCAAAAAGGAAATCGGTCCTTTGGTGGAGACCGTTGCAAGAACACTGGCAGAGTTCCCTAGGAGACCAAGCTCACTAAAAAGAAAAGCTAAGCTATATAAACTGATCTGGGAAACAACCAACCCCGCTGTCAGTCTTTACTGAGCAAAAACCTTTTCTTATAGGATAAAGGAAGTTTTAACGGGAATTACAAAGTTTCGTCACATTACTTACATAGTTAAGTAATTTACAGAATACAAAGGTATGTAAACGATACAAAGCAAATAGTTATCTAGAAAAATACAGATACAGAGAAAATAATGCATTCAAGTTTGATGTATAAGTGAAATATATAACAAAGGATAAGATCTATAGCACATATCTCAAATACATATACAGTTAATACAAAACCAGAGACAAAAAAAAGACAAAAAACCAATAAAAAATAACAAAATTTCACACAAAATCAAAATAGATTAATAATTTTTTGAATATCCTGTTACTTTCTATAAATACTTCTCTTTCCGTTATATATAAATGATTCAACATTCTCGTGGGAGGGCAAATGATTCTCCTAAAGTTAGATATTATTTACTGTATATGTAGGCTAAGTACAAATTTCTTTGACAGAACAAGGAACAAAAGCAGATATAAACCACTTAAGAAGAAAATATACAAGCAATTCATTCAATACAGGGAATAAACATTAAAAAATATTTAATATAGAAAAGAAGCAGCATCCCAGGGAACAGGAACAATGGATTGTCCGCAAAAAAAGGTAAACATACTTTACATAAAAAAAAGGTTTACAAAGGTTTACATAAAACATTTAAAATAAAATAAAAGCTAATAAAAAAAGGAAAACATAATATACTAAGAAATAAATCAATTATATATAATAAGACAATTACTGTTTCAAATATTTTGGTGATAAATATAGAAAAAAAGAGTTAATGTTATTTTAATTTTCACTAACTTAATAACATGCTAAGAAAATTGAGGAATTGTAAGTTGAGTGTAATGCATATCATAAAACTACTAAAATTTATATTAAAGGAGAATTAAATCGCTTACTTTTATCAGTGATACTTACTTGAAATGAATAAGAAACGCATTTTTGGTAGAATTATTACAAAATAATTCTTAATTAGTAACGACATTATGACATACTGACTGTAATGGGAATTATGAGAGAAATGTAAAATACATTCTCCATTAAATCCATCTTTATTCCGTGATACAATATTTATGGGTTTATTAATTAAGCTTTGAATGTATATTATTCTAAGTTCTTTATAGTTTGATCCCCAATATCATCAAGTTTTTAAATTGTTCTAACACTTGCATGTTTTGTATTATATATTGCTATAATTTCATTCTTCTTACTAATGCTTTCCTGTATTAAAAAGTGTTGGTAAGAAGCAAAGTTAAAGGTTTCTAAAAAAACGTAAAAGCAACGTTAATGGTATTTCTTACAAACCCTTCCTAGTTATTGCATTTTGTTTCAGTGCAGAATGTGTTTTTTAGGGTTTACGAAAGTAAAATTTATCCGTTGCCATTATTTTTCTATAAATTCATATCTTTTCCTTCTAAAGCATTCAACAAAATACTAAAATTATAATGTATATCACACTTCAACTTTAAGCATAAAATATTTATTCATCAAATGCTAAGCATCGAAGGATATCGGGTGTCCAAAAAGTATTGTGACCACCTACTAGAGGTTGTTGGTGTTTGGGGGTTGGAGCAAAGATCAGCCATAGCAAGTTTTAAACTCTATTTTATTTCTCCCTTTAACTTAATCAAAACAACTAAAGGAAGGAAATGCACTTAGTAAATAATTAGAAGAGCAATCGCACGGCTTAAGACTTCTGCCATATAAGTATATTTTACTCAACTTGCTCGTGGAGCACTCCTGACTTCTACGCTAGAATTCATTGTAAATATCTTTCTTAATTATATGACCTCCGGTCGTAAATCTATTTCCCAATTTTAATCACTTTTAGTCTCTAATTATCAACTATCGACCATACAACGACTATCCTTCGACTAACATCACGTACCTAAATGCAAACGCTTAAATAGAGCAACTCATTTGAATAAATCAAGTGTTCTTCGGGGGAACTTTTTCAACAGAACATACAGTTAAGGTATCCAACTACGTTCGGAACCGTGATTTGGCAAAAGCGTATAAATGGATAATATTTATGATATTTAGTGTCACTTAGATAAGAAAATGTATATAAAATTGTTTTAAGAATAGTATTACAATAAAAAATTATTTAAGTACAATATTTTGACAAAAAATTAACATAGAATGACCAATTCTCAAAATATTCTCCTTTTGTGAAAAATGCTTCTATTATAATAGTATTTTGTCTGCATATAACTCGGACCTCTCTACAGAGGCTCAACTAGAATTTTTGAAATATATAGCTTAGAAGTGGGTTTATCCATATTTTACGACAACAGAGGGGAGAAATTTTAAGAAAAAAACACCGATAATTATTTCAATTGGCTGTAACTCTAAAAATAATATGAATTTTTCAAAAATCATAGTTGATCCTCTGTACAGAGATCTGAGCTATATGCAGGCAAAATATTATTATAAAAGAATCATTTTTCACAAAAGGAGAACATTTTGAAAAAGGTTATTCTAAGTTAATTTTTTGCCAAAATATTGTATTTAAATGATTTTTTTGTCAAAATGTCATTAAAACAAATTTATACATGTATTCTAATCTAAGTGACACTAAATATCATGAAAATTATCCATTTATGCACTTTTTTAAAATCACGGTTCCGAACGTATTCGGATACCTTAAAAAGAACAATTTTACCCCAAGAGGATTAAGGGAAGGTCTGCAGATTGACCCCTGTTACAGCATGACTACACTTTCAAATATTAATTGCAAATAAAGAAGCAAAGATATTCATTAACAGTTTCTTATGCAATCTTTGCTTCTTTTACAATTTTTATTACACGATTTTAATGTGCACAATATTAGTTGAGGGCAATGCATCGTGTCAAAAAGAGATTGCTATCCGCATTCTGTGAAGCACTGAAGGAACAACATTCTAAATGGGTACTGTAATTCGGCTTATTTGTTTGCCAGTGCCCTTAATCGGAGGTTAGAAAAGAATGTTTTTCATGTAGAGAATACAAGAAGTCCAAAGATGTTATGTTTGGAGATCCAGGTGACCTCGGTACCAAACATTATTTTCCCATCCATCTCCCTTCCAAACTCCAGTGTGGTGGTGACCCCATTTGCGCTGTACATGTGTTTTTCAGATTTAAATTCAATAAACTATCCTATAACTTGTGTTTGTTCTTGTAGTAAAGCCATTTTGTAACAAAAAGGTTGCAAAACGTGGACGTTGCATGATCCTAGTTTGCATTTCATTAAACAAAAACTTTAAACTTTCCTTTATGCAACATAAATATCGCAACCAAATATCTTTGTTTACTGCTTATTTATTTTTTAAAGTGTCATCGTACTTTTCGGATACCCTATATTTTGCTGAATTTTCATACTACATATAACAGTTTATTTTGAATCAGCAAATAACACAACAAATATATACATACCACATTACTTTAGATTTGATAAACACATAATTAAAAAAAAGCAATTCAAATGTGTACCCTGTTTTTAAACAGAACTATTTAATCACACACAAGTCTTTTAAAAATATTTATTCTCAAACATGTCTGTATGTATATATATATATATGTGTGTGTGTGTGTGTGTGTAATTTTTTGAGGGAGATAATTTATGAATGCAAAAAAAAAAAAATACTCGACAAATATTTTTAAAAAATGAAAGGAAATTACTGAAAATATTTCTATTTATTTTAGTAACATTCAACTGGAAATCGTGTCTCCGTGACTTTTGTTTTCTTTGAGTTATTTAATTAAATAGACAAAATTTCCACATTTCTTTTGGGGACACAGTACGGTTTCAAATAACAAAAATTGTTAAAAAAAATACAATTCTAATTTTTTAGTTTAAATTATCCTATACTTATCAATAACGTCACAAAATTTCAAAACTGTATGTTTAAAAAATGCAGAATTATGATGACTTTTACGCTCGTTTTTATTCTCATCTCTATGGTAAATTAAAACTATAAACAGACTTACATCAAAAGATAAAATAACTAGTTTGTCTTCATTTAAAATGCTAAGGCTTTTTTCTATTGTGCCAAATGCTTAAATATTTTTTCTAACCATTGCTAATAGTACATGTAACAAAAGTTGGTATGCATTTTTGAATCAAAGCAATACTTATTTATTTAAATAACTAAATTTAGGATGTATGCATTTTTTTAGGAATTTTCAATAAGCATTCATTAAAGATGTATTGTGCAAATACCAATCATGTTATCGCAAAACCCATACTAACTTTTGTTATACATAGTCTGACGTGCTTGTAAATCAAATTTCATGTGTGTACGTCAATTTTTGTAGGGGAGGAGAAACATTTTAAAATCACTTCAAAATTTTTAAGTTTTTTTCTTAAGAAATTAAATGGTTATCTCTTTAAGAAATTTCGAGCACAAAGTATGTTTTACATAGTATACACACATAGGAGGCAAATAAAGATATTTCGAAATCATTAAAATAAAAAAAAAATTGTGTAAATCGTACCATGTTCCCTTAAGTTTTATTTTAAAAAAAATATTCACTGTGTGATAAACACGCTGTCGCGTTTATTGGTGGGGGATAGAAGAAAGATCAGCCATAATCACAACAATTCTAATTTATTATTCTCTCACTTAAATTAATAACACAGAGTAGGAAATGCACACTCCTGGTAATTATAGGAGTAATTACACGGCAGAAAGGAGTTTTAACATTTGTTTATAATTCAATTAACTTACTCTTGGAAAGCTTTGGATGTCTACGGTCTAAATTACCGTAATTCCGTTCTCAGTTGTTCGACCTCCGGTCATTATTATTCAAGTCTAACTTATTGACTAAACCGTCAATTAGCAGTCTTTTGATCATTCAGCAATTAACTCTAGACTACCTCTCAGCTACTTTTCACTAACTACTAACTTCGCGTACCTAAAAGTTAATGCTTAAATATAACTTTTATTTGCATAAGCCGTGTCTTCTTCTTTGGGAGAAAGTTTCCAATAGAACAACATTTAAAAAAAACAGATTTACCACAAAAGGATTAGTGAAGGCTCACGGATAGACCCGTTACAACTACATAATTTTACTTAAACATAGATCTTGTATATTTGGCAGCTCTTTTTTAATTAACAGTCTGATGAATGCATGGCAGTATAGAGAATACCCTAAAAAATACCTTTAACTAGAATTTTAGTTATTGATTATTTCTATATATGTTACAATTTAATTAATTTTTTTTAAAATTTCATTATTTTTCTTATAGCTGTGAACAAAGAAACGAGGGCTAGGATCAGACTGGCAATGGACGAATGGGAGAACAGAACATGCCTTCGATTTCACGAAACCCTTTTAGATTTTAATTACTTAAGATTCAGAACTGATAAAGGAGGGTAAGTATTTAAAAGTATTCGTTAGAACTTAAAAAAAATTTGAAAGCTCCAGAAAATTAAATTTTAATTTTTTTTAGTTGCTGGTCACTTGTTGGACGTCAAAATCGCCTCTTTTCTGGTCAAGATGTATCTATTGGTCCAGGATGTGAGCGAGTGAGTACACGATTTCCTGTGTGAAAATGTTAGAAACTAAAAATTGATTATTAATCTCATAATCAAAGGGGTTTTTTTGGGGGGTAATCGACTACGAATTTATATGAAAGAAGAAGATAATAGGAAAAATGGGAAAAGCACGACTAACGAAATAGTGGACTGAAATTATATTTGTTGCGAAGGTATTAGATTGACATTTAATTGAAATCTTAGTTCATTATTACAAAACACTGTGAAAAAACGGGTAGAAAACTACGTTAAGCTTTTATTAATTAGTGCTACAATCTTATTACACTATGCAGTGAAATGCGTTAAACGTTAAAACGCTTAAGACGAAATATCGGTTTACACGAAATAATATACAATAGTCCCGATAACTACTATGAATTTTCATGCATTTTTTTCTCTTAACACGTAACGAAAATCATTTATTACGGAAAGATTTCCCTTCTGAGAATGAAAAAAATACAGAAAACACGAGCCACGCAGGCAAGATTTAAGAGGGGTGTGAAATGAAAGAGGTGGTTTCACATGTTTCGCAGAAAAGAGACTAACTTGGCTAGTAAATATGCTAGGAATAGCCCGTAACACGTGCCAATTTTGTTTACCTAAGCTACTTTCACCCTCTACCCCCTACAAATGCCACACAAAAACCTCTCATCAGTTGACTTTGGAATTCGGTGACAAGTACATCACCTTGTGAGTAAAAATCGGTGAGTTTGGTTCGCTGGTTTTTCTATTTCCGAAGAATCTTTTTTCGCGCACAATAACAAAGAGTTCCGGGGGCTCTTATTTTGCCTAAAATGAAGAAGGAGCTTCTTAAAGTGGTTGATTAAGACGAAAACGGAACGATAAAAATGGAAATCTATAAAGATTTTGGTATTGCTAAATTTATTATTAAATTTTAGTAAATTCTTAAGAATGTTTCTGTTTCATTGATTTTTATTAAATACATGCATATGTACATATCTGTGTAAGTAAAATGTACTCAAATAAACTTAATTTTGTTACTTTTTTATTTATTTATTTGCAATATCTTTTAACACGAAAAAGTATCTCAGTCCCCTCAGTTTAGTTTTAAAGTTTTTCACTGTATTTATAAAAAGTATTATTCTATAATAAATTCTCAAAACTTTTATTACTATGACAATTTTTCCATGGCAAAGCCAAAGAAAAATATAACAATATCAATGTAACAATTTTTTTCTATAAGTTCCCACATAAAAGGGATAGAAGTTCGAGGTAAATTTAATTTTAACTTTTCATAATTTCTCTCTCTCTCTCTCTCTCTCATGGCTACAAATATTAATTCGCCTAAAATTTAACTTTCAGCAAAGAAAATGCTTCGAAAACAAACTTTCGTTAATTTATGTAAACTACAAAAATAAATTAATTTTACTTTATTTTTAGAGATAAGATGTTTAAAAATGTCATGTATATGTAATTTTATTTAATAGGTAATTTTACTTGATCTTTGATGAATTGATGAAACAACAAATACAAGGCTGTGCGAAATTGAATTCGATTACCGGTAGACTTGGCAGCATTTTTTATATCTTTTGGTGATTTTTCTCTAAAAATGAGACAGAATAAATAAATAAATACCCAATTAGACCCCACCACTGTAAATTACAAAATATATTCGTAATTTCCAGAGTGAAGAGATAGTATAATAACTAAAGAGAACAAGTTTAAAATGACAACAGTTATCTCACTACAACAAATAATTCAAGTTCACTATGTACTGATTTGCAAATGTAACTTTTGAATGAGTTTTGATATATTTACTTGTTCACTTCAAATATAAACTTGTAAAAAATTAGAATAAATTAACTATTCTAAATAAATTAATTCATAACTCTTTTTTATAGATCAACCCTGAAAATTTTAAGATGTTTTCATAAAAATTAATTTTCAAAAACTTAAATGCCACAAAGTTCACCAGATTTCTCACCACAAACTTGGTAATATTCTTTGAATTAAACGGGGTTTTACATAATATTCGACACATAGAACCACTCTAAATATAACTGCAAAATTATATTATGTTGTTACATAAAATAATTTCCCATTTTTAAGCAAATGTGAAGTTTTGAACCACGAGCCGTTTACATTATAATGCATGCCTCTTGGTGTAGCAAGTTTACAACTTTTGAGTAATTTTGACATATTTATGAAGAAAGTAGGTTTATATATAAAACAAACTCAAAACGACACTAATTAGTTTAGGTCGAAGTAAATGTATATAAATCTATAAAATAATTGAATTTATACATAACTTTCAATCTACAATGACTTAGATTTTAAATATGAATGTAACCTAAATATATGAGATAAAAATGATATTCGAATATAATATGGCAGTGAATTTTTAAAGGTTATTTAATGTACATTTTATTAGATCTCTTCACAGAACCTTTTATTTTACCAGGTACCAGTTATCGTCCATGAGATCGGACATGCCATTGGCATGTACCACGAACAATCGCGTTTGGACAGAGATGGCTACGTTAACATTTTATGGAACAACATACCACCAGGAATGACTTCGCAGTTTTCTTCTAATATGGATTATCCTAGAGGAGTGGAATATGATTACACTTCTATCATGCATTATAGTTCTATGGTAATTTTTGTATTTCTCTAGAATACTTAAGTAAATATATCTATACAGTAGGATTTCCTACTGAATAAACAAGATAGGGTTCATACATTAATGAACTGTAACTAAATGGATTTTTTTAATGCAAATTTAATGTTAAATTATTAATGATGCAGATTTGTGCTTTGGAAATATTATATTTTTAATAGTGAATTTATTAAGGTATCCGACCCCGTTCGGAACCGTGATTTTAAAAAAGCGTATAAATGGATAATTTTCATGATATTTAGCGTCACTCAGATTAGAATACATGCATAAAATTGTTTTAAGGACATTTTGACAAAAAAAAATTATTTAAATACAATATATTTTGGCAAAAAATTAACTTAGAATAAACTTTTTCAAAATCTTCTCCTTTTGTGAAAAATGCTTCCATTACAAAAATATTTTGCCTGTATATAGCTCAAACCTCTCTACAGAGTTGAGTTTTTAAAAAAAATTCACATTATTTTCAGAGTTACTACCAATTGAAATAATTATTGGCGTTTTTTTCTTAAAATTGCTCCCCTCTGTTGTCGTAAAATATGGATAAACCCACTTCTAAGTTATATATTTAAAAAATTCTAGTTTAGCCTCTGTAGAGAGGTCTGAGCTATACACAGACAAAATATTATTACAATAGAAGCATTTTTCACAAAAGGAGAACATTTTGAAAAAAGGTTATTCTAAGTTAATTTTTTGCCAAAATATTGTATTTAAATGATTTTTTGTCAAAATGTCATTAAAATAATTTTATACATGTATTCTAATCTAAGTGACACTAAGTATCATGAAAATTATCCATTTCTGCGCTTTTTCAAAATCACGGTTCCGAACGTAGTCGGATACCTTAATATTGGAATTTTAAGAACATAAAAATTTTATCATTACAACTTCCGAATTATCGTAACTTTTCAAGGTATAACTCCAGTACGCAGAAATCAAAAACATGTCATGCTACTTCATTTGATTATCAAATTTTTTTATTTAAGAAATTTTAGCATGCACTTAACCAATCGAGAACTAAATATAAGGCTTAGTATGCTTATAATTTTCAAAAATTCAAAGAACAATATATCTGACAGAAAAAAAATATTCATAAAAATTTTAAAATTTAAGATAGTTTACGAGAACAATAATTATATTCTTTAAAACTTTATATTTATTAATACCTTTCAATTCAAATTATCTATATAATATTTATTTATAACATTCTGACGATTATATAAGACAGCTAGAACATAAAATTTAGTTTTCAAGAACCCTTTATTAAAAGAAAAATATACAAATGAATGGTTAAAACAAGAGGCTATTCTTAAGTTACACTCGTGAACACAGTTCTATCGTTTTAATTTCCAAAACACACACACACAAACAAAAAGTTACCCCAAGAAGATATAATTTTTGAAAGGGAGGAGTTACTTTTATATACAAATTAAAGAATAATTTCTAACTTTTCTAAAAAATTCCAAAATATTCGCCTTGTGTATATGGTTTCTGAATAAAATAAGTGAACTTTTAAAATTAGATAATTTATCGGGGGTTAAGACTCTTAAAACAAAATCTGTAACATGAGGTATTCAGAAGTATCACTTCAACATATTAAATAAGTTAGACTACGAGTAGTTTTTTGTGTTATGGAATTTAAATAAATTTCATTTTTAATAAATAATTTCCTAACTTTTACTTGTACAGAGAGGACATTATTTTCTGTTTCATAATTTTTCTTAGCCTCAAGTTTTTCTCTCTCTTTCCTAGATTAAGTATCGACTTTTCTCTTTTTATGAAGTACAGATGTGTATTAAACTATTAAAGACATCTTAATACCAGAAATTTAAAAATATCTATAAAAATATAATTGTTTTTAAAATTCAACAAATAATAGCTACTATATCCCAATAAATGTTCTCAACACTCGATTAGTTTCATGGAAAGTTTCAAAGACAACACTAGTCAAGTCGAAGCGCAAATTCAAATGAGGAATGAAATAGAGGGACTAAGCGAAATATATATATATATATATATATATATATATATATATATATATATATATATATATATAGTTTTCCCACACATTACTTCAGCTTATTTCAAGATGGTCAACGTTTGATAATTTTAACCCCCTCTTCCCCTACAGAGGAAGGGACGTGGATTATTTATATTTTAGATTGTTTTGATTTAATATTTTTAATTAATTGTATTCAAATATGCATTCAAAATTAAATACAGTTACTCCAAAAAAGGATTCAACACGGAATACAAAGTGCTTTCCAGTCATACAAACCCGAAAGAAGTACCCCACAGTAAATAAAATAGAAATAATTTAATGTATCTTCGGTGGCAGGTACTATTTCCTCCATGAATAGGTACAGGTCCACGGCCCAGGGGTTGGGGATCACTGCTCTAGTACACACAACATCAATAAAACGAAACAAACCAAAAAATAATCCGTTGATGCAAAGCTTGATTGCTTGAGAGAAGATTTAATATCTTGTGCATTTGAAAGAAGAGTCATTCTTTACTAATTAAGAATAATATACTTATTAGTTACATATCGTTCATGTTTTTCGCCTGCATAAAAAAAAATGCATGATAAATTTCTTTTAAGTAATTTGTGCTTTCGTTTATGTATTTATTGATGCATAAAAATAAGCATTATGTATGTTACAGAATTAAAATATTGTGTGTTTATTTATGTCCAATATCTTCCAGGCCTTCACGAAGCAACTCTTCCAGAAAAACACAATAGTGACAAAGAATCCTCATTATCAAAGACTTCTTGGAAGTGGAAAAGTGATATCTTTCAGAGATGCGAAACTTGCGAATAAGATGTATTCTTGTAGCGGTAAACAGGCCATTTATTATGAACGTAAAACATAACATTATATTTTACTGAGATAATGATGATTTTTTCCGATTAAAATATATTTAATACATGTTTCAGCTTTTTGCCCAAATCTTCTAAACGAGACGCAACAGTGTCAGAACAGTGGATACATGGCTCCTTACAACGGGGACGGCAAACCTTGTCCTTGTATTTGTCCACCAGGGGCGACTGGAGAATTCTGTGAGACAGTGGTTAATGAAGAATATTACAGTAAGTAGTAAAATTTTAACCTTAAGAATCGGATTTAAAAAAACTAAAAAATATAAATAAATACTACATAATTGTATATAAAAGAATTATAATACTTGTCAAGTCACACCCCCGCAACCCCCACATAGCGGGGGTGAAGGCAAAACCTGGTGTTATAGTTTTGAAATCCCTACTAAGATCTGGCTCGGGGTCCTAAACTTGACTTTTCAGGGGGGCCCTAATATTATCCGTTATCATCTGTCCCCAAAACAAACCGGTATTCATCACTAAACACAACCTTTTGGCAATCTGTGACATTCCACATTGATCTGGCTTGGCACCAATGTAGACGCAGTTGCCGATGTTCTGGTGTTAAAGGGAGTGCACGGAAAGGGCGCTTGGATTTAAGATTTGCTTCTGCAAGGTGTCTGGAAATTGTTTGTGGAACAATTGCTACGCCTACGTCTGCTCGTATGGTTGAACGAGTCACTGTGGGGTCCACAAGTGCTTGCCGCACGATCCTTCGATCCTCTCTCCTCGTGGTCTTCCTGGTCGCTCCAGACCCGGTTTTCCACGCGTGGGTACCTTCTCGTGTCCACTGCTCCCAACAATTTCTAACGGCACACTCCGAACGATCCACCTGGCCAGCAACACGGCGCGTCGACCAGCCTGTAGTTTTCATCCCGATGATCAGGCCTTTCTCAAACTCGCTTAACTGTGAGAAATGTCTTCTAGCACGTTTACCTGGCATGTTTCTCTTACCAAAGTCTTCCTACAATCGGCGGGTAATCGTCACGTTTATGAATCTTCGAATTTGTGCTGGCTTATATAGCACCCTCTTCCTGATTGTAGCGCCACCTCGGCGTATATGAGCATGCGTAATGGCACAAAACTTGGATCATTTGCATATCACATTACGCTTTACTTATTTGCAAAGTTTCGCGATTGTACTTAGCTTCCTTCTTGGGTCGTTATTTTCAATGTTCCTGAGTGTATATTATGTTTTACATTCTCATGATCTTTTAAAAAAAATATTTTCAGATTATATATTCAGATATTCAAATATATTCAACTGTTATAACATATCTTGATTTTCAAAAAAGCTCAAATTTTATGTTTATATAAATATACATCAATATGATTCACTAATTGCTCAAAACACTACTATCTAAGAAAATATTTCCAATACATCAGATACTAAAACAAAAAGTCACAAAAAAGAAAAGAAAGTACAGTATAGAAATATATATATTACAAAAATTTCTTTCTATTTAAAAGAGTCTTATTTATTTTATTTTTTTAAATCAAAAACAATATTATCGACCAAAAATAAAATTTGAATTTATTAAAATTAAGATTTTAATTTTACTATAGTTAAACTTAATTATTTTATGATCCATTTTTAAAAAATTAAGCACTTTTACCAAAAAAATCCTTTTATCTTTCATATTGCATTGCTTATCACTGTATGGCACTGTTAACAACTTTTTTGAGAAATGATGCTCTCTCCAGTTTAGGATATCATATTAAAAATTTCCATCTAATTCCTTATAATTAAAAAAATCCACTTTTATTATTTTTGAACTTCCATATTTTGAATCCGTAATTCAGAATTTTAAATACCATTATTCTATTTTGAGTTTTACAGAAAACGTTTGAAGGGAATTTTTTTATACACAAGTATAATCGAGTTGAATATCAATTCTTACATTATCAAGGGGTAAAACACGATGTGATTAAAAAGGCTTAGGCATTTTTATAGCGTGTTTTGTGTGCAGTGTGTTTCTTTTTGCTAAGTTTTATTATTTTTACTTACAACTTTTACTTTAATATTATTTTTTTTTCATCATGTCAGTTTGCTGAATTTCAGTAATCAATCTTGGAAAACTTGATTTCTTTTTTAAATTTACACTCTATACTTTTTGGTAATCTCTTAAGTATTGGCAAAAATATTTTTATTTACAAAAAAAACATGCTTATGTCATTTTTAGGAAAAACATTTGGTGTTACTAATTTTTCAACATATTTTTTTTTACAATGTTAGTTTTAAGTTCCTGTAGAAGCAAGCTCCTGGAGATAAATTTTCGGGGAAAATTTAAACGTGAAAGGATTAATGTAACCATTTTTATCACATTTGTAAGTTCTTAAATAATTTATATGTCCTTACAAATGTTACATATATATATATACCCTTTTAAAATTAATCTCGCACACAGCCTATTTTAAAATTTAATGAATTACATTTAAAATTAGTGAGTAAATATGTAACAATGCGGAATTTATTGATGTTTCATTACAGTTAAAAACACTTAATTCAATATGAATCAAAATCTCACTAGTTTCTACTTGAAGACTTACGTACTGCAGTTTTTCTTGAGTTGAAATATTGGCAATCAGACTTTTTATTCCTTCTTAAAAAATTTTTTTCTCATTCTTAACATCCAGCTTTTCTTCCAATAATTATTAATCATACTTAAAATATATACTATCATTTTGTAAAAGGTTTTCAAACTAAAAATATTTAGGTTTAATAATTGTATCTTTCATTTTCAAATAAATTTCATTTTTTGCAATTTAGAATATTAAATTATAATCAAAATGAGCTTATATCATTAACTAAGTCCCATCATTTGATAAACTCTTTTTTATAATATATTTAAAAATAGGCGAAGTTATATATATATATATATATATGTATGTATAATATTTTAATAAAAGAGAGAAAATGCAATAGTGATAATTTGAAAAAATTTTAATATGGATTTCTTCTCATTTTTTGTGTAAAAAATTATAAGAAAATGGTCTTAGTTGTAAGGAAAATATGTGATTCATCAAATAATTTCCCCATTAATTTATGTTATGATAAAATTTAGAGAGTAGGTATATAAATATATTAAACAGGTGTCTTTGAGACAGCAAGTAAGTAAAATTATGATATGATAGAAAAGATTATAGAAAAATTATATTCCATCATACATTAAAAAAACTAATAAAATAAACTGCAAGTATAAAAGTTACAAAATTAACCATTTACGATTTTCTCAAGTATGTTAATAAATTACATATTAACTGATTATGAAATGCATTAACATCAGATCAATATACTATTATATTTACCGATTATTTATCTCTTTAAATTTGTGTAGGTCCTCCAATATGTGGTGGAAATGTTACGGAAGAAACAACCATTCAAACTCCAAATTATCCTAACAGAGAGATCCCTAATGACTCTTGTAGTTGGTGGATTCAAGTAAGAGTTTAAATATTTCGGAAACATAGCGAGTTTTTAGCGAAAGAGAGAGAGTACTGATACACTAAATGTATAATGTGTTCAACACTTCAAACAAAAACTTTTAAAGCAAGAAAAATTTATTGAAACGCATCCAAATATTTGATAAAAATTATTTTAAAAAAATATTATGTCTTATATATATATATATATATATATATATATATATATATATATATATATATATATATATATATATATATATATATATATATATAGGTGTTTGAGTAAATTAGGCAGCATTCTTACCCAAAAGTATTTTGTATTGCTGACTTTCGATAATGTGATTTTTTTAATGAAGTAAAAAGAGTATATGAGAATTATTTATAATTTATGTCCTCATTTATAATATACATTGATATATTGAACTAAGGTATTAAATATAATTTCATATTTAATTGATTTTGTTTTATAATTGAATAGTTATTTTTCAACTGCTTTCTCCTTTAGTAATAAATAATTTTTCTACATAATATATTTAAAACTACAAAAAGTTATTATAATTTTTAAGATGGAATTAAATTTTGGATAGAACAAAAAAGATTGTAGGATTTCTCTACAAATTAGGAAAAATAAAAGACTAACAACTACTCCGCGTTTTTTCAAATCTGACTCTTCTGGATTATAAAAACTGGAAAGTGGAAAAACAGGCATAAATAGATGTTATTTTCTTTTCCCCATAAATTTACTAGAAGTAAATTAGTTATAAACTACGTTATATTAGAAAGTGTTATTTTTTTTTACATTAAGAATTACAACAATCTGCAACACAATATGAAAATATGAAATACACCAGCAATATTAGAAGCACCATTTTAAACAGCTTGCCGTATAAAAGAATAGAATCTTTGCTTTCTTTGAATAATTAAGCCAAATTGTTTGTCTGGTTAAATATTCTAAAGAATTTAAGAGAATTTCTTTCTTAATTAGAGCGGTAGCGTAAATTCAATTACAATTATTATTTAAAACTAAGGCAACAACTGCTTTATAGTTATTATTAGTGCATTAAAATATATATCAAAAAACCCTAATCACTATAAAAAGATTCTTCACTATACTATGACATTATTTCGCATTCCAGTTATCTCACCAACTGGATCGTAAAATATAAAAATTATAAAAAAATATTTTAAACTGTAATCTCATAAATATATATACATATATGCAATAAAACAGAAAAGTTTTTTCTTACCATCTGAGCTATAAATCAGATATTAGACTTATATATGTATATATATATATATATATATATATATATATATATATATATATATATATATATATATATATATATAGAAGGAAACTGAATTTTACAAATATTTACAGTTGTTATAGATATTTCATAATGAAATTAAAAAAATTTAGCAAATATTTGCACGCAGATACATATATAATCCCGTCCACAAAATTAAATTAATGATAAAAATTAAAAGGACGAAAATGTTTTTTGTTGATAAAAGAAAGGAAATCTTTCTTCTCATTTTCTTAAACATTCGATACTATGCTTCAATGTTTAACAGCGTATTAATATAGGATTTGAAATTAAATGCCTTAAGGGCAGTCGGAAACCTCTATACCGACAATGTTAAATTGGCTGTTTTCGAGGTACATTTTCTCAAAATCTGTTATATGTACATGCTTGAAATTTTTCATATAATTAAAATACACATTTCTCATTATACTCAAATGAGCTTTTAGCTAATTTTGAATTTTTTCATAATTTATAAAATATTTTATCAAACATAGTTTACGTTAACCCGTTTTTCACATAAAAAATTTGTAAAAAATAAATTTTGGGGTTTTTACAAAAAAGCTCATTTTAGTATATATTAGCCATCATTATAAATATATCATTAAAAATTTACATACCTGTGAACAGTAGTTTCTAAGAAAAGGAACATCGAACATCAAAAATTGACATTTTGAGAAAAATTGATTTTAACGTATAATTACTTTTTAATTAAAACATTCCAGCTCCATATTCTAAATCATCAGCATTTTTAGTAGCTCATCATCTTCTTTCTTCCTTTTAAGTCTTTTTTCCTTCCTAACTTCCTTTGTTTTTTGTAAACAATAGTATTTTGCTCGTAACAGCCTCTGTTTGTCGAGGCACTCCATCGCCTGTACCGTGTAATCACCAGGCTCAATACACATTTTCTCAAAATTTCTAGTTTTGATACATTCCCCATATTAAATGAGGAAACTGCATCATATGTACCCAGTGACAAAACTTCTAATTGTACAAATGTTTTCTTCGGTACACGAGACCATATTACATTATTTACACTTTCGTTAGGATTTTGCGTACCTCCATGTAAACACTTTTTTAGCAATTCTGGATTAGCTAAATCTCTAAAAACAGGTCGCATGGCCTCCACAACATCCACAGGTAAACTATTTTTGTGATGATAAGTCTCCCCAAGCAATTCTGCTTTTTTAAATTTGCACCACGTATCTGTATCAGAGGGACAAAATCCATGCTGAGGTTTTTCATCGGTTGATAGCTTGTGTAAAAATATTGCCCATATGGCTTGTTGCATGTCCTTCACGCTAGACAAATTTCTGCGGATAGCTAGACCATAATATGCTTGCAGACGGTCGATTTCTGCCTCTGTCAATCTATTTCTTCCGCATAAAGGCTTTCCGTCAGAAAGTTTTTGACCTCTCATCTTAGTTTTCAAGCGTCGAAGACGTGTCCCCATTCTTTTCATAACATGACCTATGCATTCTAATTTCTCGACAGAGCAATGGTCACCATATACTTTGTTCTCGACAATAGAAGTAAACGCTTTGGAGTCCCCATCTCCTAAATATTTTGTGTACCGAACATTGTAGAGAGACTGGGAACGCTGAAAATGGATAGAGCTCCAGCTACTTCCATCTTACCGCTGTAGCCTTCAAAATTTCTCTTACAATTTTGAAGATGCTTGGTTTTGTTCGGACAAATACAATGTTTTGAAAAAACTTCGACATCTATAACTTTGCCGGTATCAACACTTGTGACTGTCACCAAGCCATTCTTCGAAGAAAAACCACACTTCTGCCAGCTACCATCAACAGCAACAGCAAGGTCCCTTTTTCCATCATTTTCATCAACGGCTTCACGAACAGCTTCTGCCATACTGTGTTCACAGGTTTCTCTTGTTGCCTGCAGTAAAATGTGGTTGTACTTTGAGAATTTTGTGGGTGGCGGGGAAGATTCATGATACCGCAAAACATCCTAGCAGACTCAGCACCTTTACCTATGCATCGCATAGCATACACTAGCCGGGTATTCAGTTCGTAATTCTCAGAACTATCGCATTTCTTGGAGTTAAAAAAGTATAGTTATATTTACAAGAAGGACATTTTAAGTGAAACTTCACAGCTTCACCACAGTTACTTTCACTGAGGTGCAACCTGAGTCCTGTTTTTTCACACTTTATACATTTTACAGCTTCAAAAAAACACACAAGCTAAAAGGTTAATGTCCACAATAACATTTCTGAAACCAGAAAAAGTCTCATCCGAATATGAAATATCCATGTTTACAATTTTTCTCTCACTGGCAGATGGTTCAGTTTCATTAGTACAAAGCTTTGCACCATCAGCACAATTCTTTTCATCAGCAGAGTTCTTTGGAACAGTAGAATTGCTTTCACCACAACCATCATTACTTTTATTACATCTTCCTTTATTAAAAACTCCTCTTCGTTTCTTAAATACTTTAGTTGATGCTCTAGGCATGGTAAAGTCGATATATTATAGCAATTTTTTTGAAAGTTTAAGCTTAATAATGTTAAAGAATACTTGCGAGTTCAAAAATTACAACGCAGTTTTGAAAGTGTAAACAAACACTGATTTGACCGTTAAAAATACAGTGAAGTTTCAAATGGGTTAGGAAATAAAATAATAAAAGGCTCAATTTATACAATAAAAGATAAATGTTTTGATTTATACCAGACGCTCAACTTTTAAGCCAAAACAAAAAACTTTGTTTACTTTTACACTTGTCAAATGGGCGTGGTCCAGTTTCAACGATTATTTAAAAATAGGTTTTTAGGGCTTCTACTTACCCTAGAGGTTAAAGTAAGGTATTTTTAGAAAGGTTAAAATCTGTACTATGTGGAAATGTAAAAATCTCAAATTGTCAAAAAAATCAAATTTTACCTTTCCGACTGCCCTTAATTTAATTTTTGTTATTATTATTTTGTTATACTATTTAGTCAACTAACATATATCGAACAAATAATAATAAAAAAACTTTCTAATGTATACAAAGAAATCATATCTAATGGTTAAAATATCTTTATTTTCCCTTTCAATTATTATTTGAGGAAACGAAAAATAAATATATGTTTTATTTTTCATAGGCACCAAGGGGTAAACGGGTAATGGTGACATTCGAAGATTTTAGCTTCTATCCTCGTCTTGCATCTCGAACGAGCAAATACAGAGGAAGATGTGTTCAAGAAAGAGTTGAAGTTCGAATCAAGAGCATGTCTGAAGGAAACATGTATGTGTGTGTTGATAGCTTTATTTGTTTATAGCTTTATTGTTTATAGCTGAATTTTACATTTGATCACTCCACCTGTATAAATAAATAGCTCAAAAATAACACAAATAGAATTCAATAAAACAATACTACTAATTTGCAAATGTATCGATAGTTTTTGTTAAAATTTATTCGATTTCAAATTTTGACTTACATAAACAATTGAATTCAATTTCAGGAACATCATTTAGTTTTTATCTGGCAAACCAGAGGGCGGCACGGGCAAAATGAATATGAAGTCAAGTCAGATGATCATCTGTTAAAATACAATGACATTCAAATAAGATTTTTGAAAAGAAGAGCTCAGGGTATTCTAAAACGATAACTGTTCAAGGAACCTAGTTTGGGAATGACGGAGCACTGATTGAGTAACATACTCTACAAAATATAAATATTAAAGGGAAATTTCATAAGCTTTACACATGAATTTAATGCTAGCATGAATGACGTAATTTTGTTTAGATTACTTCCAGAAAATCCATGATCTTAAAGCATATGACTTCTCTTTGGAATACATTTAAAGGCAATACACAGTTGCGTAACGTACACCCCCACATCGTGGGAGGGGGGCAAAGCCTGACTAACGCTACGTATGGTTTTTCGAGCAATCCTTTGTAAGATCCGGCTTGGAGCCCAAAACCTGCCTTTTCAGGGGGGGGGGGTAAATGTTCACCGTTACGCCACTGTCGAAAACTATTACGGGATATGATCATAAGTAATATGCAAAAATTATAAACGAAATTCAATTGTATGACTTCAATCTTTGCAACCTGGGTACATTTATACAGCGTGTATGACAAATAAAAAAAGTTGATGCTTCCTAGATTTTCTTATGTACCAATAATAACTTTGCTTTAAATTGAAAATTCAATTCTTTAAAATCCAGTTAATTATTTTCATTCTTTTGTGTTTAAGGTGTCAAAACAAAGTTTTGCTAGTAGTGGTACTTGATGTTTTTTTGAATGATCACTTTAAGTAAAGTTTCTTGTTTGGAGAATTATATAAGTTCCTCATCTTACACTTGTGAGAGATTTTGTGCTTTCCTTTAGGAAACTATTGTAATCAAAATATTAAAATAGCATTTACTTTTATCAGGTACTGTGGTGAAGATATCAAGCCTGGAACAAATTTAGCTTCCAAAGGTCAACAGTTCATTATCATCATAACTTCTAATGGAGGGATGCAAGGTACAAGAGGTCTGAAAGCAAAAGTTTCCTTCATCAAATAATTTACATGTTCTTCTTTCATCTGTTGTACAGTATTCATCAATAAAAATCATTTATCTTAAATTACCTTGATTTTTTTTTCTCAATCAATATGAATTTGTACGATTAATATAAACTAAACATTACATATTTTACATTTTACATGTAAATATTACATATTTATTTATAGCGTATATTTATTTTGTCATATATTTCTACGTAATGTTCAACAACATTATTGTTTGAATATTACGTGAACACTTTGGATAAAGAACACTGAATCAAATAACAAAACTTATAAAATATAAAATTTTATTCTAGATAACAAGATTTTCCTATATACCGTGAAAAACATTTAAGGTATCCGACTGCGTTCGGAACCATGATTTTGCAAAAGCGTATAAATGGATAATACTTACGATATTTAGTGTCACTTAGATTAGAAAACGTACATAAAATTGTTGTAAGAAATTATTACAATAAAAAATTACAATATTTTGACAAAAAATGAACATAGAATTACCTATTTTCAAAACGTTCTCCTTTTATGAAAAATGCTTCCATTATAATAATATTTTGCCTGTATATAGCTCAAACCTCTGTACAGAGGCTGAACTAGAATTTTGAAACATATAACTTTAAAGTGGATTTATTTATATTTTTCTACAACAGAGGGGAGAAATTTTAAGAAAAAAACGCCTATAATTATTTCAATTGGTAGTAACTCTGAAAATAATGTGAATTTTTCAAAATTGCTAGTCCAGACTCTCCTTATAAAAGGAGAAAATTTTGAGAAAAAAAGATTATTCTAAGTTAATTTTTTGTCAAAATATTGTATTTAAATAATGTTTTTATCGTAATGTCCTTAAAACAATTTTATACATTTATTCTAACCTAAGTGACACTAAATATCGTGAAAATTATCCATTTATGCACTTTTTTAAAATCACGGTTCCGAACGTAGTCGTATACCATAATCATACTTCATGAATTCTTCTTCTTCAAACAGTTACGCTTTTATGAAACTTTTATATCATTCTATGTGAGGGGGGAATAATTGTTTTGTCTCGAAGGCCACGTTGTGGAAGCAGAGAATACTAGAGGACCGCACCTGCTTAAAACTACTGTATCTCAAAACAAATATAAATCGTACTAAAAAAATCTATTTAAGTTTTAAAAAAGTGGCAGTTTTATTCAATTTATTTTTTGTGTGCCTTTCATATCTATAGCTGCAAGCACATCTAATTTCAGAATCAGTGTAATAAGCCAAATGTATATATTCTATCACACTTTTTAACCTTTTCTTTCCTTTTTTTGAAATCAGGAGTGAAGTTGAGCTTGTTGAATTTCTCATCACAGCCTACAGGTTAATGTCAGTAAAGGAACATTTATATTTACTCTTGACGATCTTCAAGTAAGAAATATTTTTCTAGCAATTATATGTTGACCCAAATATAGAGAAAGTTTTCTGTCTATTGTTTTTCTGACTATCTTGGCAGGCCACAAGAAGACTCTGTAGCGGTATCATCTACATAAGCCAGTAACAGCCTTCGAACAGAGGTGATCACAAATTTGTTTAGTGGTCATGTTACTGGGCTTCAGATCCATAGGTCGAGGGTTCTATCTTCCGGATTTGCGGATCCTCCGGATGATCCTCATATAAGTTGTACGTTATCGAAGCGTAAAGAAACGTACAATTATAAAAAGATTAGAATTAAAATATATCAACAGTAAGTGTACCGATATATATATATGGAACTTAAAACGAAAAGAAACATAAGAAAAGAGTTTTTGAAACAAGAAAATCTTAATGTTTAAATTTAAAGTATTATTTGAAAAATAAATATTATTTTTTAACTTCACATTATGATGTTGTAGCCTTATATGCAATTTGAATAAACATGCCCAAGGCGTGTTTTCGTAAATACAAATAGCAATTCCTCGCAATGTAATGAAAGAAATGCATCTGAAAATGCTTCTACAAGTGCAATTTTTATACGATAATAATTCTAACTTTTTTATGATTGGAACCAAATTTCTGATTAATACCATATGAAATATAGCACATTGTTCGAGTTTTTTATTTATGTGCAATAATCAAAATTTTTATCATATAGGAAAAGTTTTTTAGAGAAACAACACGCAATTCTTAACTCATGCCAGACAACATTCAATAACAGTAATCTTACTATTTACACTTACTTCTTTATACGGATTCATTTTAAACCGTGTGAGATACCAGAGTACATATATCACGATGACTTGAGAGAAAAAAATTAATTCATAACTACATTAAAACAAATTTTCAACTGGAAAGATAGCAAAATATCAAATGAAACTCTTAATAGATTTTTATATTATAAGCATCCAACATCACACACAAACTGCAGTAAAGTATTCATTAAAAAAGAAATATCTTCAAAAACTGATATTAAATAAAGAGATAAGGAATAAATCATTCTCTGAATATATCGTTATTTTATTGGAAATAATTTATTTAAAAAAATCTATAGGGGTTAAACGCTTTTATTCCGGTTAGTGCTATAGCACTAACCGGAATAAAAATATGTATATACACTAATTCGAGAATATGAAACTTCTCTGGTTGGTTAGGTGGCGTTAATTGAATGGATATCACATTGATATGCATGAATTTATTTACAAATTAATATCTAAAATAAATA
Organism: Trichonephila clavipes; assembly: GCA_019973935.1. Lineage (NCBI taxonomy): Eukaryota > Metazoa > Arthropoda > Arachnida > Araneae > Nephilidae > Trichonephila > Trichonephila clavipes. The sequence goes on along the minus strand of BMAU01001365.1, from coordinate 548,796 downwards.
TCATATTTTAAGAAAAAAATATATTATTAGTGCTTGTTGCACTTACAATCAGCAATCCAAACTGATAATGAGGTTTCTATACTAATTTATGCACGAATAAAAATGTCCGTTGATAAATGTAACAATGTTCATTGTTTAAATATGACCGTTCTCATTAGAGTGTGAGATACACAGTGGGTCAAAAAAGTTTTAAGACTCGTCCCAGAGCTCAGATTACAATGACACCATAAGTGTAAATGCACATGCGTCATAACGACCATGGTCTGCTGACACATTACCAACTAACTGTTGGCATTTAATTAAGTAGCTCAGAGAAGACGAGCGTTCATTGCAAAAATGAATTTTTTTCATGTTTATTTTTTAATATGGAGAAAAGAGTTGTCATTAAATTTTACGCAAAACTTGGTAAAAAAAGTGTTTCAGAAACATAACAACTGATGAAGCAAGTTTACGATGACTGTTGCTTAAGTAGATAAAACAGTGCTTCTCAAAGTTAAATACTCGCGACCCTATATTCAATCATAATTTTCATCGCGCCTCCCCATACAATAACAATGTACTTAATTCAATAATACTCTATACTTTGACGCTAAAACTGGCCGTGGGTAGCCTAGTGGTTAGAGCATCGGACTCCAGACCGGAAGGCCTGGGTTCGATGCCCGATGCCACCAAACACCCGCCGAGTACACACGGAGTACGTGCTCGTTAAATCAGTGGGTCCGTAGTCTTGTGGGCTTAATCACGAGCGCAGGAACTGGAGAATATTTCCCTCCCCTTCAGTTTACATGCAGAAATTGTGAAGGGGGAGATAGAGGTCGTGTCGCCATCTATTGTCCCTTCGGGGAATTTCACTGAGCTAAAATCGCACTGTCACCTGTATGGTGCTCAAGGCCAACGACAGGCGTATCTGTTGCCCATGCCACGATGAATTTCGTGGGCCTCGATTTGACTACGTCAGACAGGTGGCATCAGAAAACAACAACGCTAAAACTGCGATACGACTTTAACCTTTTAGACCCCGCCCCCGTGTATATAAACGTCTCTCTAAGCCAAAACATTTATTTCTCCAGACGTATATATACGTTTTTCCGATTTTTTCTGTACACTGCTATTCATAAAATTATTCCGGAGATATTGGAATGTAATAAAACGACCTTGACAACGTTTGCGAAGGATTTACTTATTCAAGATTATTTTTGCTTCTATATTCCTCCCCCCTCCCCCAATACATCATATACGCGTGCCTACGTGGAAAACGGTTGGCATTTGGAAGCGAATGGCGAAACTTTTGATCAGCAGTCAAGGTTTAATTATAAACCGCACAAAAATTATCAAGATAAATTTTATGATTTTAGTTTTGAATTATATATATGACAAGCCCATAGGGTCGCTGGTAATTAATAAACTTGTTTTTAACTCAGTATTGTTAAATTAACTATAAAATACATTGTGTAACACTGCTATATTTATAGGTGTAATACATCAGTGTAAATGTGTATTTTTTTTTATTATGTCAGAATGTATTTTGTTTGTTTGCACTTTCAGTAGATTAATAATGTTTTTAAATAATCTTTTGTTCTCGACTTTTCAATAGGCTCTCGCCTCCTTGTAGAGTTGCCACGCCTCCTAAAGGATCGCGTCCCACAGCTTGAGAAATGCTGAGATAAAATGTTTTTGTGTGGTACAAATGTTTTTTTGGATAGAAGAGATGGGTAGAAGATGATAAACGTAGCGAAGACCAATTATTAAGAAAGTACGGATTTTTATAGTGAACGATCGCTGTGCATCATTGAAATTGATGGAAGACATTTTAAACACCAACAAAGAAACGATTCGAATCATCCTGCGTGGAGATTTGAGCAAAACAAAAGTGCGTGCTAAATTTGTTCCACTTACTTCACCCCTTAAACAAAAAGCAATGAGAAGTGTACATTGCATAGACATGAATTCAGGTCACTGAGAACGATCCAAACTTCTTGAAGTTCATTTCTACAGGTGAGATGAACCTTGATGTATCCAGTATGATTCTGAAACAAAGCGTCGAATAATGGAAGTCACAAAACTCACCGCAAGCCAAAAACAAGGAAAGCTCCATCCAAAATCAAAACAATGTGTATTACATTCTTCGATAGCAAAGATAATATCCACTACGAATTTGTTCCAACTAGACAAACAGTACTTAGTTGTTGTACTAAGTACTACTTAGTTGTTTTAATGCATTTGATTCCCAGAATTTATCGCATTCATCCGGAATATCGGACTGAAACAGTTACTGTTAGTTACTTGACAAAGCACCCGGTCACACTTCCCTTATTGTTCGCCAATTTGTGCAAAAGATTGTATCTGTGTGTTGAACCATCCACTGTATTCACCTGATATAGCACCCTGTGACAACTCCTTATTCCCAAAACTTAGAACGAAGTTAAAAGGGTGCTATTTTGAGTATATTTCACCCATACAAGTAACTTCTGCGCATGTTTTTCAGGTCATTCCCCAAAGTAATTTACAATAGGCATTCGATTCATTAATACATCTCTGTAACAAGTGTAATGAAACCGGAGGAAACCATTTTTAATAAAAAATCAAAACACGGATTATTTTCTTGTTTTTCCATTTCTTTTTACAAACTCAGTCTTAAAAAATATTTGACGCATTGTGTAACTTTGTTTTTTTGCCCTACTAGTTTCAGTCTGTAATGGGTTTGGTTATGCATTTTCAAAAGTCATACGAAACAATATTTTTTTGTATATTGAACATATTTAATAAGTTCATATAATCATAACTTCAGAGATTAGTCTCTAGGTAGAAATAACACTTGCAGTTACTTGCGTGTGATTGTTTGAAGTCTTTGGAATTTCGATTTCCATTAGGTCATAGCTTGACTTTGCCCTCAAAATTTAGGATGATTATAGGTGATTAAGGGGATGATACCATCTGTATAACTCTTATGTACATGATGCGTGGAATCCGTTTCTATTCCGGAATACAAAGAAATTCTGGCACAGGAAATCTGCTGTTTAAATACGATTCACCACACAAAGCAAAAGTTTTTCTTTCTGATCAAATATTTCATTCTACCACTGAACAATTAAAAAATTTGTCACAGACACTCAAAATTCAACGATAAGAGATCAGAACCCAACAGGATCCTGCACTCCATTCATGTATTCCACAACGACAAAATCACCACACGTTGTGAGAACTTACACTTGTTATGCTTATCACACGCACTTAGACTTGTGTTATTATTTTAACCTGCCTGTTCGCAGTCATGTACCGTGGTGCAAGTTATGCAGTTGGCTGAAAGTCCATTTCCTTTCCTTAAAGAAGTCCATTTTCTTTCCTTTCCTTTCCTTCCTGTTAAAGTCGTTCAAACACACACACAGGTGCTTGTTCCTATACTCGAAATTAAAATCAAATCGCCATGCTACCCAAAAATCACCAAGGCCAATAGATCACCTCAGAATGGATTTTTATTTAAAAGTTAATATCTTGTAGACTATCCCCCTTCTTTTTATAACCTCCCTCAACCTATTTGGCGGGGATTCAACTAGTGTAGATGTCTCTTCTGTATTTATTTTGTTCCAATCTTTTATCATGATAGATTTAAGCGTTTCTTTGGATGCTATTTCGTGCTCCATTATTCTCCTCTCGAGTAAATCCGACAAATGATCTATTAAGCTTCAGTTTGGGAACCGGGGTGCCGTACGGAGTTGATTTGGTAAATAGTAGCCATGACTTCACAATGTATGTCGTGTGTTTGGGATCGTTGTACTGCTAAAAGTAAAAAATCATCCTTCACCCCTAGCCTCTTGGTATTTTCCTGTTTAAATTTCTCTTCATTATGCTCTAGTAGTTTTATTCAATGTTGATTTAATAAACTCCAGATTAACAGCCCCATTGGTTTTTATGCACCTCAAATCATAATGTCTCTTCTTACATACTCTTTAGCTCAGTACAGAGTTTCCTCGAGGAATATTTTCATCTTTTGATGCCGAACATTTAAAATTTACTTTCATCTGAATTTATTACACTTTTACAAAAATCCCGTGTCTTATTTAAGTATTCATTGAAAAGGTATTATTTTATCTTTGTTAACTCGAGAGACGAATGCCTTCTTCACTGCAACTTGGCCGTGATAATCCTCCTTTTTCAATTCTCTTCGAATTGCGGTAAAAATCTACTTTTTTAAATATCTCAAAAACTCAATAGCTCGAAGAGACAGAAAAGCCAATGCTACGCTGATTCAAAGACGGTTTCTTTTGGCTACAGGGTAAAGGATCTCAAGCGAAACAATCCGAAATAGGCTTCAAGAGGTTGAATTGTATGCACAAAGGCCAATGGTGTGTATTCCGTTGATAGCAAGACATCGTGAGGCTCGAAGAAAGTGGGTTGTTGAACATCAAGATTGGGTGGAAAATGATTGGAGTCAAGTGCTATTTACAGACAAGTCCCTATTTAGTTTAGAGTGTGACACCTGACGTCTTTTGGTTTGGCGAGAAAGAGGCACTCAAAATAATCCTATATTCGTTCAGGAAAGATTGCGTTACAGGCGGGCTGGTTAGATGGTATGGACTGGAAAATTCATAGGTGAACATACTGACCTGCATATCATTTGGAAGGGCAATTGGCTGGCTCAAAGGTGTACAGAGGAGATCCTGAGACCCCAATGTCGTACCTTACGCTGCAGCGTTTGGTAATTTCTTTCTTTTAATGCAGAATAATGTCAGACCTTACATTGCTCTTCTTGTGGAGAACCTTAATGAAGATGAAACAATGCAGCGTATTGAGTGGCCAACATGGTTTTCTGATCTTAATCGGATCGATTATGTTTGGGACACATTCAGACGACGCATTACTACAAGACCAATGCCTCCTGTTACTCTCCAAGACCTTGAGATCGCACTTCGTCAAGAGTGTAACAGTATTCCCTAAAGTCCCATCGATAACTCAATTGCATCCTTGCAACACATGTGTGCTGCAGTCATAGGAGTTCAAAGGAACCCCACTCCATATAAAAAATTCTGTACCATTTCCACGCAATAAGTTTTTTTTGTCATTTACTTGCAACCAAATTGTTACTCTGAAGTATCATTTTGTATTTTTGTACCATTCTAATGAATTGAAGCTTCCATAAAATTGTTTTTTGCTTCTTTTATTTTTGTATTGCGTTTTTTACACAAGTATTCTCCATTTAATGTCCAGCCATGACTTTTGCGCAAAGGTTTCCTCACTTTCTTGCTTGCTCTCCTAATTTTTGAGCAATGTAATTCAGCATGATAGTATTTATTGGAATCATAACCCAAAGAACCATAAGCCATCTTCTACATAGCCATCCATAATGCTCACGACCCAAATCACTGGCTCTTGTAGTCTATGTAAATCCATAAAATTAAGTCCTTTTATGAAAATTATTAATTGTAATTAAAATTATGTGTCTCTATAATAGATTTGAAGCATTATTAAATGAGATTATTTCAAAATGTATGTGTGTTACTAGAATTACTTATAAGATGGATTGTTTTGATGGTTTGAAAACTATTGACAGTACTCAAATTCAACCTTGTACTATGCTTAACTGCACATAACAGATTTAAAAATATTCTTCTTAAAAAAATATGTCATTTAACCCTTTAACTGATTTTCCAGTACACCCTACGGGTTGCCGAAAGCTGGCCACAATCGATTTGCCCTTACGCTGCACGGTCACTAATATATTCTTCTTTCTATCTTTGATTTTCACGTATTTTTGATTCTTATAGTGAGATTATTAGTGCTTGTGTGTGTGTTTTTAAGAGATGCAGTTTGTCCATGGTGCTGAAATACTTCTCATCCAGGATTTTGTTTGTGGTAAAGATGGGAATTTTTCATCGAAAGCAGGAACTAAGATTCTTGAAAATATTCGCTAAAGAACGGAGATTGGTAAGGCAACGAGCAACTTGTTGCTTGAGAAGAAATGAAAAGGGGAAGATAATCCAAAAAAGCTTATATTATCTCTGCCCCCAATGCTATATATATAAGATTTAGTATTAGACCAATACTTCAAAATTGCATGTATATATGCCACATACAAAATCCTCGACCGTTTGATACAAACATGAAATTTTTTGTAAGTACCAGATAAATTCTCTTAAGATATATAAAACATTCTTGCAGGGTGTTCTTATAAAAAGCAAACATTTAGAGCTGGGGTAGGGTGTGTTCTCTAGTTATATAATATTAAATAGCGTAAAAACTTTAAAATTGAAAATGAAAACAAAATTCTTCCATTTTCACATTCTGATAAAAAATTATACTTAGTTATATGCAATAACAATATATGCCTTTTTTTTAACATTTTGAGCAAAAAAAAAAATTACCGCTAAAGGGTTAAGTCCTATTTAAAAAAATTGGTTTAAACACATTAAATTCTTGTAAAATGATTTTCCGAGATAACTAAATTTAAAAACATTAATTCTATAAAAGAACTCTAATAAGTATATCTGAGTGTTTACTCTTAAGTCTATCTACGTGATACACTTAAGAAAAGTCATACAATTTTTTTAGTAAAATTTGTCTTTTGTTCAGTGGTTAAAATGAAACAGTATGTAAAAATAACGTAACTATTTTTTTAATTACTCTCACTGTCATCAGATGAGAAATTTCTTTAACGACAAATTGTAGGAAAACATCCATTACTTTGAACTCACTGAGTTCATTATACACAACCACTTACTCCTTTTTACAAAAATAGAATTCATTAATGTTAATCTTTGTAAACATCTTTGATTGATTGCTCACACATAATTATTTCGTGATTTCTGTGGTCAACTTCTTCCGTATTTTCACACAAATCACTCAATCAATGAGCAGTTTTCAATATGCTCTTCCGCACTGATTGCTTCACCTGTCACATTAATATGGGTACTTCTGTCATGATGAAGTTCTCCAACATTTCTTGTAATAAATGAAGGTATGGTCATTCTTATCATAAAAAAAGATGCTTGAGACCCCTATCACTGTTGCCTATAAATCAGCGAGACAGCCTTGGAGTTTATTTGAACCTTTAGCGAGATCGATTGGTGCAGGTGTTGCCGAAGGAAATTAAATTCTTGTGCCTTGAATAATAAAGACACTATACTGAAAAAAGATGGGGGAAAACACTCTCTGGAAGGTCATGGCTGCTTGTTGTTTCATACTGGTAATTGTTACTTGTTTTGATGTTTTACGGAGTAAAAATTGGTTATTCATATATATTCTCTCGGTTTTATATGATGAATTGATGTTGTTTCTCAAAGATACAATGTAAAAATCAATATATTAATTTTTTATGAAAAATGTAAAATATTAGAGCTTATTAATGTGAAAGGAAGTATGAAATTATTGAAAAAATTAATTTTTGATTATAAGTATTAATGTATGATAAATTATAATAATTAAAAAGAAAACGTATTGTTAATCTTCACAGTTATATTTCAAATAAGATTTTCTTATAACTTTCTTAAGGAAATGTTTCCTCCGATTAAGGAAATATATAGGATTTATTTCTATGAATACAATTTTGAGAATCGTAAATATTTTATATATTTAATATTTTATTAATTATCATTTGAAAAGGGGGGAAGCATTTGCTGAATGTTTCATTTAATGCTTCAAGCAGTTCAGATTTTCTTACACTTTTCTAACAAAATTTCATCTCGATGGTTATAAAAAAAAGTTGAATTTTCGTATAAAATAAGAAATATATACACTGGTGTGCAAAAATTAAGGACGAAGTCGAAAAATTAGCATATCAGCTGAACGAAGAGGCAGAGCGGACAGAAAGACCAATCAGGAGATTAAGTAAGGTGATGTACGGTAGCACATGCGCAGATATGCAGGTAGACGTAATGTAGGAGTGTCTGAGTAGTATAAAGCATGTTGTCGGTGTAAGATCAGTATTTCTGGCAAAGAGATTGCACGCCGTATAGTAGTTAAAATCACACCAAGTTGCTGACTCAGCGAGAAATGGCGAATAATCAATCTGTTAGACGACATCTGGATGCTTTTACCCGAGGTCGAATCATTGGGAAGTTGGAGGAAGGCCGCAGTGTGACAAGTGTGGCTGCAGAGTTCGGAATTGCTCACAGCATCGTTTCACGACTTTGGAGACAATTTAAAACTACAGGAACAGCAATCCGGGGGTTCAGTAGTGGTCGTCCACGAGGAACCACACCCGCATATGACCGGTACATTGTCTTACAGGCCAGAAGAAACAGGCGGCAGACAGCGGGAGAAATCTCCAGACACACGACACAGGCGACTGGACGACCGATATCGCATTTTACCGTGGCCAGAAGACTGCACGGTGGTGGTCTGTTTGCACGACGCCCTGTACGGTGTGTACCTTTAACGCCTGCCCATCGGAGAAGGCGTTCTCTGTGGTGCCGGGAACACCGGAATTGGAGAGACAATGAATGGGGACGAGTACTCTTTACAGATGAGAGCAGATTCAGTTTGAGTAGCGATTCTCATCGCATATTCATCTGGAGAGAGCGGGGAAGCCGCAATCATCCCTCGAACATCATTGAAAGGGACAGGTATGGAGGTCGCGGTGTTCTCGTTTGGGGAGGCATCATGCTTGGTAGTCGTACAGACCTTCACATCTTCGACGCAGGTTCAGTCAACGGGACCCGTTATTGTAACGAGATTCTTCTTCCATATGTACGTCTTTTTAGAGGCGCTATGGGTCTGCAGTTCCTTTTCATGGACGACAATGCACCATGTCATCGCACAGTAGCTGCCGAACAGCTCTTAGAGAGTGAGGATATTGAACGTATGGATTGGCCGGCACGATCTCCGGATCTCAATCCCATCGAGCATGTATGGGATTTTCTAGGCAGACGCTTGGCAGCTCGTACCTTATCACCAGTAACGATTCTGGAGCTTCGATTGGCGCTGCAAGACGAATGGGCAGCAATGCTTCAACAAGTCATTGACACCCTCATTCTCAGCATGGGCAGACGCTATGAAACCTGCCTAGAAGTCAGGGGAGATCATATCCCCTACTAAAGACCGGATGTTTCTTGCTGGACACCCATCACAGGGATGTTTCGGCCTTCAGTCGCATTGCGCTCCATGCTACTTTTTCAATCAAGCTTCTTTTTATCCCTCTGATTTCTCTTTTAGTAAGTGTTGCTTACATATTACACATATCCTTACGTATTGGGGATCTTACGGTATTAAATGTGTTGATTTGGAAAGCTTTTGTACAAAGTTATATTGAAAAAACCGTCTCGTCCTTAATTTTTGCACACCAGTGTATATTCTTAAGGAATAGATGCACCTTTCCTGTAACAAACTTAAATTATTTGAATTCCTAGGTTTAAATTAGTTCACAATTATTTTTTTTGTTCTTATTAAGAAAACAGTTTTAGTATTAGTAAATAATCATATATGATTTTAAGATTGTATTTAATAATAAAGTTCAGAAGTGTTAGATTATCTTTTTGCATGTAATAATTATTCCCCAAAAGGGTGTACAGGGGGTAAAGGAATATCGTTACATATTTTAAGACAATATTTTGTAGCTAATGATAACAGGAGTCAGCATGTCCTAGAATTAGTTTATTACTAATTTTAGGATTTAAGCTTAAGAGAAGCCAAAACTCTTTCCCCAAATATTTTTGCTGGATAAAAATTTTATTTTTAAAATAAAAATGATCAAAATCTTATTCATATAAAACTCTCTCTATTAGTATTTAAAAAAGATCCATTATTTATTAGATTATTCTGTTTATTTCGATTTTCACTAAAATTATAAGACATGCCAATCATTACAAGCTAATTCATTATACAGAGCAGAGGTTCTCAAACTTTTTGTCTCATAGGCTCATTGCCAGGTTTGTCAGTTTTGGGTAGACCCCTGCTTATCAAATATTGAATTTTTGCAAATTTATGAACTTAAATGTCTTTTGGACAGCTGCTATAGAGCTACTTACTGTACTGTAACTTCTATGTGGTTGCTATTTACTTTTAACTATAGTAAAGTATTGTATTTATAAAACTTAAGAATCACGTTTTTATTAAATTAAAATTTAAGTAATACATGAAACAAATGACCAACTAGCAAATATTTATAATGGGAGGGAGAAATCTGGTGCTTCAATAACAAAGTTTCAACATTAGGCATCAATCTTGGCAGGTTTAACCCTAAATCTCCTCTGTTAGTAGTATCCTGCCTTTTCCTCCTCCTTTCCTTCTTATTTTTTATTTATTTTTTTTTATTTTTGAGATTGACAACCGCGCTGAAACCCCTTCTCAGCAGGAAAAGTAATTAAAAACTTTCTCCCAACACTTCTTAATTCGGGATAAAAAAAAACAGGTACCGTAAAATCCGGCGTATATAACGTGCACTTTTAATACAAAAATTAAGATCGAAGTTTACGGGTGCGTGTTATACGCCGGGTATAAAAATGATATCTTTAAAAATAAAAATAAGAAGAGCATAGAAAAAAATTAAGACTTCTACATAGATAGGAATACTGTTTCATTAAAATAAATGGCATTTCTAATACACTTCCTAAGTGTTGTAGTTCTAGAAGTATATTATTTTTTGTTATAATTTTGGGATATCTCGAATAAATGACTTCAAAACTAATAAACTGACTAATAGCATTACACATGTATACTTAAGGCTCCTTCGTAAAAAAGAAAGTGCGCGTTATACGACGAATATACCAAAAAACAAAAAAATGCAACTTGAAAGTATGGGTACGCTGGATTTTACGGTATGTTTTTTAGTCAAAATTGCTGACATCTGTGTTTAACTTTACGGTAAGATCTCTGTTTCTGCCTATTCCGATCAGTTCCTCTTGTAATGTGGCAATTTTTTCAATCGGACCAAATTAATTCACTGCCTACTGAAGTAATTACCACAGTCAAAACATTCTTCATCTTGGTAACTTCAAATTAACACGTCATTAAATTCAGTAAATAAGTATGCTAAAGAGGTAAAATCTGGTTTCCATTTGATTAATTTATTTAAAAATAAAATCACGCGATCAGGTTTAATGAGAGCCACTATCATAGACACCTCATGAACCCCTAAATTATATTTTCGCTGACGTGGATCTCTTACAGGTCATCTTAGACCCCTGGAGGTCGATAAAGGCCACTTTGGGAATCTCTGATATAGAGCAAGAAAACATATTTGAAAAGAGATTTTCAATTATAATATACTTATGCCTATCTGTTTATAAACTAATACCTTGAATTCCTACGTTTAAGGAAAAAAATCTTTGGAAATAAAATATATTTAATATATAATTGCACAATAAATAAGCTATTAATTTCAAAGCCGACATTTATTACACAATTAATTTTCTTTTCTTAGATAACCATTCATGTTCAAGCAGAAGATAATTTAGAGGATTTTGATGAAAAGGTAAGACACAATTTTAATTACGAAACAAATTATTTCATTTGTGTACTCATTAAAGAATTTCATTTCTTGTAAGATTTTTATTAGTCATTCAACTTCTTTTACTATCTTATATGACTCTTTATTTAGCTTAATATTCTTATTTTTCACAGCTGATTCTCACTCAAATGAGTCGATCGAAAACAGAAAAAGATCACATTCTTTTCGAAGGTGATATTCTAGAAGAATTACCCGACAAAGACAGTCACAGCTCAATGAAAGCGTTGCCAAATAAAGGAGCTTTATGGTTAGAAAGAATTATACCATATGAATATCACAGCTGTAAGTGAATTTGCAATCAATTTCAAAAACTATTAAAAGGTTTATCCTGATTGAACTTTTAGTTTTTGAATTTAAAAGAAAATTTGTGCTATTTTGGTACTAATTAAATTTAATAATTAACATAAAATGCAATTACCGTAAAATCCAGCGTATAACGTGCCCTTTTAACACAAAAAATAAGATCGAAATTTACAGGTGCGCGTTCTACGCCAGGTATAAAAATGAGAGCTTTAAAAAAAGAAAAAGATGGGCAAAGAAAAAAATTAGGCCTCTACATAGATCGAAATACAGTTTATTTAAAAGAAATGACATTTCTTATGAACTTAAAGGGTTGTATTTCTAGAAGTATACCATCTTTTTAAAAGCCTGCAATAATACCTGGAATAAATGAATTCAAAACATACGAGCATTGCATACTTGTATTCCAATTTTCTTCGTAAAAAAGGAGGTGCGCGTTATACGGCGGTGCGCGTTATACGGCGGTGCGCGTTTTACACCGGATTTTACGGTATGTGAAAATTTTCCCTGATGAAAACTTTAAATCTCAAATTTTTATTACAGATATGTGTATAACGGTTTATTTTCTTCTAAATAAACACATTAATTCACGTATAAATTAAAAGTCCCCATTTTAAAATTTTCTTCAACTAAAAATTAAACTTAAGAAACTGAAATCGGAACTTTTTTTTTTCGAAAAGAAGAAATTCCAGTGTATGATATCTTGATTTGTCTAATGCAGGGGCGGCCAATCCAAATGACCTCGCAGACCACTTCGAAAAAACATTATAATCCTGAGAGCCACATATAAAAAGATTTACCTTTTTTTTTAGATTTGGACCCATTACAAACATTTATTGGAATGAAAATTGAAAATAGATTGACTTATTATTATTGTTTTCATTGTTTTTCGTGCATATACAAGCATAGGTAATATAATAATAATGATGCAATGATCAAATAATGTTTATTTTTTTTAATTAGCGAGATATTTGTTTCTCAACTCTTTCACTTAGTTTTTACTAATAGATCTCAATGCGTGCGTTTACGCATCGTAATTGATGTTGCAGGTTTCGTCCGTTAAGTTTAAATACGATTTATATTTGATAAATTTCATTTTCGAAAAAAAAAGCGGTTCGCAGTAACAGAAGCAACGTTATAAAATAGAAACAGTTATGGGACTTATTTGTTAAAAAAAAAACATGAAAAATAAAAATATTGCATAAAATAGTCCAATTTTGAAAAGTTGTAATGAATCTGGAGGGCCGCAAAATTATTCAAATTCTTGCTTTACCATATTACTTTTACTGAAGCAATCGTCTACTTTTTATCTAAGCATTCACTAAGCTTCATGTTCCCTCTGATATTTTGTAGTGATAAACAAAATTTTAATTTAGCATATTAAAGAGAAAGCAGCATAATCATTGACAGTTGTTACTTACCCTAGTTTACATTATTATTATTATTATTTGACGTTTTTCTCTTCCCAAAAATGTTTTACAGAAAATGTTGAAAACGTTTCCGAAAATGTGTAACTCATGTTCTCTAATATTTAATAACAATGGCTTTGAATCGATAAAAAGAAATCAAATGCGATTTTTTTTCTAACATTTTGATTCCTCTGTTTCATGTTAAGATTTCCAAGACTAAATTAAATTTCCTTCATACATAATTTGAATTAAACGCTTAGGCAAATATACACGTACTATCTATCTATCTTTCTACGTCCAAAATCAGTTTTATTCAGATAAATTTCTGCTTTAATATAATTTTCATTCATCCTAGCTGTAAACAAAAGTACTAGTGATACCATTCGAAATGCTATGAATGAATGGGAAAGGAAAACTTGCTTGAAGTTTGTGCCTCGAACAACCGAGAGGCAATTTCTGCGATTTCGAACTGATAATGGAGGGTAGGTTGTTATTTAACTATTGTTCTAAAGTACACTATACATTAAAAAATATGTATATTATGCTAAACTTTTATATGATACATTAAAAATGTAAAGCATACTATCGAATTCAGTGATTATATATAAATACGATACAAAAATATGTCACAGAAAGTAATGGTAACAAACAATGCTTTATTTCTGCTTAAAATCATAAATGCTATTCAATGTTAAATAAAAATGGATTAAATGCATCTTATACTTTGGTTTTATTCACATAATGTGGACTTGAGTATCAGAATTTTTATCCAAGAGAAGTTACTTAAATTACAATTTAATACTGCATTATTATTCTTTTGTTATAGAAAAATCTCCCTTTTCATCAAATATGATTATCTAAAAATTGTTAACAAATATTCCCAACAAAAATATGTAGAAAATGTTCTTTCAGTATTTTACAGTGTCGCCATCTATTGATAGAATCATAAAAATATTCCAATAATTATCCGTCGTTAAACTAAATATTTTACATTTGCTCAGAAAAAAGAAAAAAAGATAAGTAATAAAATTTTCATCTAGGACAAAAAAAATTTTCTTGAAATTAAATGTTTTATTTTAAATGCATAAATAATTCGAATTATTTTTTTTTCAGTTGCTTTACATTTGTTGGAAAAAAGAATATGGAAGGTCAAGATGTGAATCTCGGACCAGGATGTGAACATGTATGTTATAAAAATTAAAAAATTCTTATACTTTCTAAAAATAATTTGATTCATGATATGAATTAGTAAAAAGAAAGATTCAATAAGTAAATATTTTTAATTTACTACTTAAAGTACTTAATTCTTTCAATTCCAAAAAAATCCAAAAAAGTTTAAACATGCTTAAAATTCAGTAATTGGTATGCTGATGATGAGATCAGAAATATTAAACATTTTAGACTTGAAGAATTGTCCGATGAAATAGTGGACTTATTTTCATTTCTTGAAAAATAAACTAATATTGATTGATTTTTGAAGAATAGAATAGAACATTTTAAAAATTGAAACAAAAAGAATTTAGGACCCAAAGTAAAGTAAAACTGTGAGTTGATTCGCTTTAAGGGCGAAGTTAGTTAAAGTTATACTATTAAAATTATTTTTTAATATCATAATAATACATACATATATATATATATATATATATATATATATATATATATATATATATATATATATATATATATATATATATATATATATATATATATATATAAAGGGTGTTTTTTTAAACTTTAAATTGCAATAAAACAACGATGTATTATTCGATTGACATGAATTTTTTTTTATTCGAAAGATAATCTTATGGCATTACATTTTAAATATGATTTCTGGCATAGGACTGCCACGGCTGGCTCGGATGTAGTCCAATCTGGACGTCCAATTTTCGATGACTTTTTCCAACATTTGTGGCCGTATATCGACAATAACATGGCGAATGTTGTCTTCCAAATGGTAAAGCGTTTGTGGCTTATCCGCATAGACCAATGACTTTGCATAGCCCCACAGAAAATAGTCTAGCGGTGTTAAATCACAAGATCTTGGAGGACAATTCACAGGTCCAAAACGTAAAATTAGGTGGTCACCAAACGTGTCTTTCAATCAATCGATTGTGGCACGAGCTGTGTGACATGTTGCGCCGTCTTGTTGGAACCACAGCTCCTGGACATCATGATTGTTCAATTCAGGAATGAAAAAGTTAGTAATCATGGCTCTATACCGATCACCATTGACTGTAACGTTGTGGCCTTCATCGTTTTTGAAGAAGGATTCCACCAGCCCATAAAGCGCACCAAACAGTCAGTTTTTCTGGATGTAACGGTGTTTCGACATACACTTGTGGATTAGCTTCACTCCAAATGCGGCAGTTTTGTTTGTTGGCGTAGCCATTCAACCAGAAGTGCGCTTCATCGCTAAACAAAGTTCGCTTATGAAAATCGGGAACAACGGCAATCTCGTTTTGGGCCCATTCGACGAATCTACACCTTGCTTGATGATCGTTTTGATGAATTGCCAAACCAAAAACTGAGAATAAATCACTTGACAGCTGTTAAATCGGTCGCCATCTTGGAAAGTAATGCCAACTTAAACTTCTATACCTGGAAAAAAACACTCTTTATATATTTCACAAGACCGTAGATGTATTTGTTTTATATATTTCTGTTGCTCGACTACTGCATGCAGTATATGACCATCAACATATGTGATGGTCATATCCGGACACATTGTGACGAATACTTGATTTCGCCCAGTTCACTCATTAATTAACAATATTCGGCATTCTTAAATTTATCTTTTTTTAATTTATTATTTCAGTATATTTTTTTTGAAAAAATTTAAATTCTAACTCTTTTTTTGCTGATTATAAATGCTATGTATCAGTAAATTTATCGTAATCAGGGTTTCTAATTTCCCAACTTTTTTCATTCCCGGTAATTTCCGGGAAATACATTAAACTTTCAAAAAAATTTTAAAACACTTTATTTTTAATTGCATTAATAATAATTATATAAAATAATGATACATATAAATTCCAAAATTTGTACTGGTTTATATATTCAGCAAAAAATTCAAAAAATATTTTAATTATTCCTTTTTAAAACGTGATTTGAGAAAACACAAGGAATCTATGTCACTCATTTTATCACTCAGCCTAGTTCTTAACTTTATTATGAATAACCCTGCTGCAGAAAATTCTCTTCCAGCTTGAGCTGATGTCTTAGGAATTGTTTTCAAAGCCTCACCCAATTTCATGTTTGAGGATCGATTTTCAGTTATTTTTTAATCAATCCTCAATCAATTATTTTTCTGATGTTGCTACTAAGAGATAAATATTAATATATATATAAATACTTGAAAATTTATTTTCTGCTGGAGTAACGATCATGTATGTTAAAAGTATGAATTCTTGTATTTAAGATATTTTGTTTGTGTAATTGATTTCTTGTTCATGAAACTGCTATATTTTTGACACATAGAAATAAAAAAAGAAAGGAAATGTAAGAATTTTACATAAAAGTTTGGTAAAGAAAATGACAAGTAAGAAAAGTTGTGGGATTTTTTAAAAATATTCTCCCCAAATAGTTTGGGGGTTCAATACCTTCTTCAAACTGCTGATTCAGTTAAATAGTTAATTAATAATATCCGAAAAAAAATTTTAATGGCAAATTAAGTGACAGTTTTAAGTGTAAGTATGTTATCAGCGCAAATCAAGATATCAGAAATTATCAGAATAGTCGTGCTGGTAGCCTACAAAATGATTTTCCTTTGAAAACTAAGATACTTTTCGTTAGCGAAGCGATGTTAGACAGACAGACAGGAACTGATCAAGACAAATACGGCTCTTTCCTACGACAAGCTGTAAAAATTGTCGCCAACACACTCTTACTCCACTGCTGGGAGGTATTTTTCCTTCAAAGAATTCGAGCTTAGCGATCGTAAATTGCAATCGTGCTGTCAGCTAAAATATATATCGGAGGTCGAAATCCAGTAAAAAAACTAGCGACCTCAGATTAATTCAACCCCGTGTTGTTCTCGGGAATTCAAAAAGTATGAAAAGCTTATGATTTCCTGGGAAAGAATCCCTAATCTTAATAATATATAAGTTTTCTGCTCATTTTCTCAATGTATAAGAGGTCATTAAAAATCCATTCCAAGAGTTGCACATATAAAAATGTCAATTTAAATTTCAACTAATATTTTACCTTCTAGATGCAAATAGCAATGCATGAAATAGGACACGCCTTAGGATTTTACCATGAACACTCTCGAAAAGACAGGGGAGAAGTGATCAAAATACTGTGGCATAACATTGAGAGGGGCATGGCCAGTCAGTTCAGACCAGGAAACGATAACAACAGAGGAGTACCCTACGATGTCACTTCGATCATGCATTACAATCCTATGGTAGATATGAAATTTATTAGTTCGATTTAAATTTTATTTTATTTTGTTAGAATATCGTTTGTACCAATAATTGTGCGTATTTTTAAAATAATTGTCAGTGCAATGGAAACACACACACACAGGATTTTATTATTCATTTTTATCATTTTTATATGCATGAAAATGAATTGTCAGTATGTGTGCATAACCGCATAAATTTTTAAACAGTAATACTAAGATTTTTTTGTTTCAAAATTTAGAGTTGCTATTCATTCGTAATACAAAAAACGAGGGATGCAAAATATGTTAGTTACTAAATTGAAAATGAAACTGGAATCTTTGGAGGGGGGGGGATACGATCATCTAAAAACTTTCTTAACAGAAATCAGAAGCATATCCTATTCAGAGTAATAAAAATAAATTGTGTGGATTCTACTGTGATTAATGCGCTCCACTATTTGACAATTTCTGAGCACACATGTATAGTTAGTCTCAAAGACTCCCTGAACTATTTAAAATCTCCATGAGTTGACAGGTAAAATTAACCCTTCACTCAGTAGTGCAAAAAAACCTATTCTTTTGAGGTGAGTTATGATACAAATGCATGGATCTCACTTTGAGCATTCTTTTAAATATTACCATAGAACGATGACATTTTACCATTAATCTATTATTCTAATTTCCTCTTGTAACGTTTTTTTTTAAAGAAAAAGATAGTGCTCATCTAGATGTGTGCTAATATTTTTTTTTCTTTTTATTGCAAGGTTTTGTGTACGTCATGTGTATTGAAAATCAAAAGTCTTCTATCACATAAATAAATGTACGTGTTCTAATATGTTCTAATACAGGAAAAGAAACCTACATATTTTTAATTTAATGTAGTCTATTCAATTATTAGTAAAATAATTTCCTGATAAGGAACTTGTAAATCATAATTTAATTAACAATATGTTTTGAAGATATTATAATTATTTTAATGTTTCGTATTCTATATTTTATTTGTTCATCTGAAATACACAGGTTATACTTTAAATAAGCTAAGAGTGTTAATAAATTTCTCCATTTGATAGATGATATTGCCTATTCGAAGCTGATAAATGTTAAAAAAATTTCAACGAATTATACTCCTTTTTAACCATATTTAAGTTTCTTTAGGACTTTAATTAGCGTGTTCCAGTTGAATTATAAATAAGATAGTCGAACGTAATGGAATTCATTTTCTGTATTTGAGTAACAAATATCATAAAATGAACATCCACCTTAAAAAAAAGTTATCCACATAATTTAAGGGTACCACGGTGAAAATAAAACTAAACTAATATTAAATAACATGAACTAAATAACTTTGGGACTTCTTTATCCCCAAAAATGCTTTCTCTCTCTATCATGCTTTAGCTCAAATCTAGAGATGTTTGTATGTATGACCTCGCTTCACCCCAACACCGTTCAATCAATCACTACGAAAATTGGCACGTATATGTATTTTTTATGGAGAAGGTTTTTGTGCTATCCTCTTAATTGCAGCTTCCCACCAGGTGGAGCTACAACATATCAACCTTTGTACCGTTCAATCAATCGCCGAGTTGCCAACATGGTCGTTAAAAATTATGCCAACTTGGCTCTATCGCCAACATTTCGCTATGTTTCCATTGAATCGCCATTATAATGTAAAAACGGCGTTGCTTGCGAATATTACAATCTTAACATAAAATAAACACAACAGAAAGTAATATATTAACGTATTACACATCTGGATATTAATTATTTACGCTATTTTAAGCGTTCATTACACAAAATTTGTAACAATGTGCTACTTTAGCTGAGCAGAGATCAGCTCTGGAAGTTGTTTTCAAAAATCTAGTTATAAATAAAATAAACTATTAGATCTACAGACTTAAAATTTAATAAATAATGGTTATTTTGTTCAGCTGAGAAATGCAAACAGCTTTTTTTTTGTTTTATTTAATTTGCAATCCGCGTAAAATTAACTCATTAAAAACTTCGTCATCCTTCACAATCTGCGTTGTTTAATTTTTCAATTCACCTGCGTGAAGTATTATATAGATACGAACGTAATTGCTGTTGTCGAAAGAAAAAAAACTCTTTTTATAAACCTTACGAAAAATTTTACTTGTTATTCAGATGGATTGACTGTTGATATGTTTTTGATTTGATTGTTTATTAGTCATACCACGAAGCTCACGAGGGCTATTGGTGACGGTTTGCGTAGTTCTGAACGGTACTTAATTGACGAGAACGAAACCTGCTCTGCCATTCTACTTTTAAAACTTTTCATCGCGTCTACAGGAAGACTTTGAACTTCGACGTATTTAACGTACTTCAGCCCTTCTACATGATAGTCTGTAGTGACACCAAGACTCGAACTCACGATCCAACAAAAACAGTACTGGCCCCGAGATTGCGATCTTGACTACGCAGCTACCGTTGCCACAAATTATTATTCAGAAAGATTTTAGGAAGGTCACCAAGATTCCATAACAAAACATGAAAAGTACATGCATGAAACTCACCAAATTTTTTGCGCATGAAATCTATTGTTTTGACAAAGGATTCTGTGATTGAACCAAAATCGATGAATATTCGAATGAATTTTTTTGCTAGCCTTACGCTTGCTAAAAAAAACCTTATATCTTAAAAAAATTATGATCAACGTTTTTATATAGTGCATTTCTAATTCATTTTAATCTTTTGTGTGTGTGTGTGTGTGTGTGTGTGTGTGCGTGCGCAAAATAATTTTTCTGTTTGAGATGAATAGTATGTTTTCAATTGTAGTCTTTTAGCAGTCATTTGTTCGAGAAGAATACCATGGTCACCCTGGACCCGCGATTGCAGCCTCTCATCGGTAGAAATCGAGGTATTACCTTCAGAGATGCAAAGCTGGCCAATATAATATACTCTTGTGATCGTAAGTCATAGCAATATTTATATATTCCTTATGAGCTCCAAATAATCATGCAATTTATACAAAATTTTATATTTAATGCATTAACCCTCATTATAGCGCAATAACCAATGATTTCAATAAGTTTATTTTCACACATTTAATCACTCAGTAAATTTGAGAAATGAGAGCAAAAGATATATACTTTTCAAACCATTTTTCTAGTTTTATTTTTAAGATTATGCATAATGACTGCTTCCAAAAGAGAATTACCATGGCTAATAGAGTGTAATCAAAAGAAAAACAAAGGTTTTAGTGTATAAAAATCTTTCAAGGTCAGTTTTAACTTATGCATGAGAACATGATAAGTATCTATGAAAGAAAGATTTTGCGATTTATTTTGTAAGTTTCTCTGTTGCCTAACCACAGGACATGACTTTTTGGGAGTATACTTTCACTTGTTTGACCTGGCTGCTAACGAGGCCTGCCAAATCTGCGTCCATGCCAGAATGGATGTCGACCACCTGTTCCAATGCACAGGACTCGATGAATACCCGGCTGACGACATCGTCAGTCGATATTGGGAGGCTCGACGTCAAAGAGTCAAGAAGCCAAGCACGGGCGTTGGATAAATAAATAATAATAATAAAAAAATATTTATTTTGGGGGGAATTCAAGAAAATAGCACGTGACGAAAAAGATCAAATTTAAAACTATATCACTCATATAAAGAATCTGACATCATTAAATTCATCAAAGTACAATGAATTAAATGGGCCGGTTATGTTGTCAGGATGGATGAAGACCGCATCACTAAAAAAAGTCATCAATGCCCAACCAAAAGGTACACGAAGAAAAGGCAGGCCAGATCTAAGATGGATTGATGGCCTAGAAAAAAAGACCACCTAGTTTTGAGAACAAAAGTTGGAGAACATTAACAGGAAGAAGTCTGGCTAAGTCTTTTTAAGAAGTCTTCTTGGGAAAGCTAAGGCCCACCCTGGGCTGTCGAACCACCATGGAAGGAAGAATAATGACACCTTAGAATAACTCTTCTGGGTTCAAAAGATACAATTTTTAAGACAAAATTATAAATACATTCTTATTTTACGCATTCTAATTCACAATTCATTCTCATTCATTTTCTAAGATAATATCTCTTTATCTGACGTTAAAAATATCGGTTAGTTAATTGTTACACGTAGTAATTGAAATGCATTGAAATATTACAAAATCTTCATCAAATCTTTTTTATTAAATCAATTAATTCTTATTAGGATGCATATGTAAAAAATATTTTAAGAAAAAAAATAACTTGAATAAATTGATTAAAACCAAGTTTGACTCCAATACTGTTACTTAACCTTTTTATACATGTTACTGCAAAGCCTGAATCACAAAAAAAAGAAACCACGAAGAAAAATTTCAAAACTATTCATCTTTACATTTAAAAGTAATTTTTGCAATAAACTTTGTGATTATTAAGAAATGTTTATTAAAATATTAATTTGTAAATGTATAATTTAAAAAAATTCACATTTGACATTTGTAATGGATGAGCTGTCCCATCCATCAGTGTACGAGTGTTAGAAGAAAGATTAGCCATAGTCAACACAAACACAATTAATTAAAATGTCTGAACAACCCAACAAATTTCAACAACCCAAGTTAGGAAATATACTTTTAGATAAATATGGGAGTAAAAGTGAGGAAGATGATATTCTTTATATTTAATTATAAATTTAATCATTTAAATTTAATAAATTAAATTTTTGATTTTAATCGTCTTAGCGAAAAACATTCCAATAATCGAAGATACGTTCTAAGTTAATCTACTTCAAGCCTACCCTAATCCAATTTAAATATCTAATTGACAAATCGTCAATCTTAAATATCAAGCAAGTAATCTACGGATTCCTCTCGCCTACCTTTCTATTACTTTACGTTAATCAATATCTTCTATCACTTAGCTCCTTACCTCTCTTTGGAGTCTGAAAGTAACTGTTGAAAAAAACCCCATTGATTTGCATAAGTCACGTCTTCTTCTTCGGGAGAAAGTTTTCAATAGAATAATATTTAAAGAAACAGTTTTTCTTCAAGAGGATTAGAAGGAGTTTACGCGAATAGCCCCTTAATTTTGCATAAAAATAATGTTGTTCTTTATTTTGGAATTTCTAGCCTTATTACAAAAAAAGCTAGGAATTTATCGAAATCATCGTATGATGCTGCAATAATATAACACTATTATTTCTATAAATTAATTGAAAACAATATTTCTACAAGTTTTGCTTACTAAACTATTTTATTTTTCGCTAATTGAAATGAGACAGTGTTTGAGAATCACGGTAAATTTGGGTTTGGTTTATGTTTAATAATTTATTTTATTTAAAAATATTCTTAATTGTTTGTTACTTTTACATTATTTTGTTAGATTTCATGCAACTTTTTGTATTGTATTTCTTGTAATTGTATGCATTTTCTAAATTTTAGTCGAATGTCCTAATAAAGCAAATTTACATTGTCAAAACGATGGATATAGATCTCCATATCAAGGGAATTCCAAGCCATGTACATGCATATGCCCACCAAATACAAAAGGCAAAAAGTGTGAAACCGTAACAGGAGATTATTATGGTAATAGTTTTGTCAATTAATAATTAACATGAAGTAATGTTAAAAATAACTTTTAAATTTAAAATGATAGATATGAAGAAGCATATTTTTTTAAAGTATAACTGGTTTTTTCAAAAATAAAATTTTTTCAACAGAGAAATAAGGTGAAAATAATTCTCAAGGGAAAATAATGAACTGTTAATGTGGTTTTACTTTGATTCATTCGAAAAATTTCGACGACTTTTAAAAAATATATTGTTATGTTTGTCCGGACCGGAGACACAAGTGTAGTTTAGGTCACCGAAGAAACATACATTGTTATAAAAATAATTACTTTTTATTTTTAACTGATCAATTTATGATTAATTAAAGTTTTATAAACCGTAGGATCAATCCTAGTTTACTTTCCTACTTTAAGCTTGTAAGATAATCAATCAAACATTTATCTTATAATCCGATGATAGATCTCTTGTCTGATCTTTCCTAGGTTGCTACAACCTCTTCAAAACTGCTTCTCTTTTAATTAAACTTTTCTGTACGGCAGTTCTGTCAACTTGCTTGGATGATAGCAAAAGGACTAACGCGACTCACTACTAAATACTAACTCTAACACAGATTAAGAAGAATTTCCCTCAAATGATAAATCGAAAGATTGTGGATAAAACCTGTCAAATGTTGATACACGTATAAAGTGAACAAGATATTTCAAGGAATAATTTAACAATGTATTGAAATGATCATTGAGAAAACTCTAAATTTTGGGATGCCTCGAAAATAATTTTGTATTATATTATAAGTCGTTTTATAAAAAACATAGTATTGTTTTCAAATTGCCATAGATGTTCTCAAAGACTAAAATTCTGGTAAATGTTATAGATCCTATATATCGCTAATAATTATAGTAAATACGTGGGAGGTAAATTGATTCAACAAAATAAGAGCCAAAAGTATCTCTCAATACATGAATGATATTTTCTATGGAACATAAAATTGTAACCTTTTTTTTAAAAAAAAGATCTTTAAGTTGATCGTCCAAGACTAAAAAAAGTTAGCAAAAATTATGCCTTTTTAGGCTTTTTTGGTTGGGAAAGGAGGGTATAGAATCATCGAGGATATCAAACCATTGGTATGCAAAATCATCTGTTGATTTCATAGAAACGAATCTTTTGTTGCGGTGGATTGAACATTCTCATTATTAGAAATCTGTAAAATCTCTTTTTAGATCATAAACTTTGAATCTGTATCTGATTTGAATGACTCAGTAAAAATTATGCTGATTTCATTTATTTTACTTTTCGCTGATACTTTGATTTAAATACAAAAGCAAGATGCGTTATAAAAAATGTTCACTGTGATGGGTACTTCACCTCTTTCTATTTGTCGAAACTATTTACGAACACTTGGTTTGAAATAACTATAATTTCGACAAAAAACAATCTTTATTAAACCAGTGTACACACATAACTTTCTTTTAATCTTAAACAAAATAAATTAATTTATCTTGATTAGTTTAAAATAAAAATTTATTCTACGTATTTTAAAATTTAAAATTATATAATGTAACATACAATCAAAGTTTCTTAGACTGTAATATATGTGAAAGAATATTAATTTTATTTTTATATTTCTTTTAAAAAAATAAATACATATTATAATAGTTTTTTGTTCAATTTTAACCAAAATTACTTGAATAAAGATGAATTTTATTTTAAAAATATATTTTAAAAAACCGAACAGAAACTTTTCTATCATTAACTATAAAAAAAAACTCTGGAGAAAATTCAAAGCATTTAAAAGAACCAAATTTTCTAGAAATTAACTGGAAACACTTCATAATATTTGTAAGCATTTTCATGTCTTCAAAAAAATAGAAATAGGGAATGATGAGGAAAAAATATAGTTGAAACTAGAATTTTAATACTATGCTAAAAAACAGATTTAATTTATTGTTATAATGTGTGGTGTAATGTACCGAAATAATCCATTTGCGGCGAGGTGATACAATATCAATGTTTTCATTGGAGAAGACAACGAAACGATACGAGAACACATATTAACAAACTGGGACAAGGAAAGACGGCTTATTAGCCTTCCGATTTACATTTGAAAGGGAAACAGGTTTTCCTTATTAATTTCCCCAGAGGGATTACGGAGGAATTAAAACTTTTAACACTTAAGTTAAAAATTTTAATTCGGTTTTATTTCAGGTTCTATAACGTGTGGAGGAGATGTTTTGACTGAAGGCGTTATACAAAGTCCTGGATATCCAGGTAGAAATCCAAATGACAGCTGCACGTGGCAAATAAAGGTAAAAGAACTTGAAAAAACTATTTTTAATTTTAAAAAAAAACCCTTCTGAAACTTTCCTAAAGCATTAATTCGAAAATTGCCGATCAATTTTAACCGTTTCATTAACTGTTCTTTTGTTTTAGTTTATAAGAAACTAGCTGGTATACCCGTTCTTCACACTGGTTAATTGAAAAATTAAACAATACAGATTAAAGAGAATAAAGGAGTTTTTAATGAGTTAATCTTGCGTGAATTGCAAATTAAACAAAAAAGCATTTTGCATATCTCAGCTGAACAAAAAATCATATTTTTTTCAATTTTAAGTATGTAGGTCTAATAGCTGATAAAAAGGATTTTTTTTAATTTATAATGAGCCCATAACCCCCTTGTGGGTCGGTTTTTAAAATCTCCTTCCTAAGCTGATCTCTGCTCAGCAAAAGTAACATATTGTTACAAATTTTGTGTATAATGCATAAAATAGGGTAAATAATTTAGAACTGGATGTGTGATATGTTACTATTACTTTCTGCTGTATTTATTTTATGTTAAAATTATAATATTCGCAAGTAACACCGTTCCTTACATTATAATGGCGATTCAACGGAAACATAACGCGAACTGTTAGAGATAGAACCAAGTTGACATCATTTTTGGCAACCCTGTTGGCAACTTGGCGATTAGTTGAACGGTGTAGGAGTTGATATGTTGCAGCGCCACCTGGTGGTGAGCTGAAATAAAGATGATAGCACGAAAACCTTCTCCTCAAAAAAATACATATACATGACAATTTTCATAGTGATCGGTAAACGGTGTTGAAGTAAAGCAAGGTTATATACAAACATCCATTTATATATATATAGAAAGATAGATAAATACCCACTAAAGAGGGATAATGATTGAAGCTATACATGGCAATGTATGCCTTTAGTATATTTAATTCAACTTCTTTCTTAAAAATGTTATTAGATTATTTATTCTATATTTTTACAGAATCAAAACATTAAATTTACTATGACATTTGATATATTTTTCAGGCTCCGATCAGGAAAAAGGTTCAAGTTACATTTGAAGACTTTAGTTTCAGACCCAGAATGAATAAACCATCGAACAATTATAATGGTTTATGTGTATATGAGCACGTTGAGATTCGAACTTCAAATATGGAGGAAGGAGATTTGTAAGTTTTTAATATGCTCACAAATATTATATATTTGTAATATCAACAGATTACAAATGTATAATTATTTCGAAAATACACAATTATAATTTTCCATACAATACACTTTTAAGCTAGCTGGAGAAAAAATTCTCTCGGGAGAGGTTTACTCTAAATATTCTATATTTATCACAAGACACGGGAGTAAATTCTTTAAAAAATTGTAAATTTTTGGAATGCGTTAAAAGAAACGCCATATTAAATTTAACTTTCTTGTTACGCTGTAATAAATAATAATAATAATAAACAAGATTATGAGCATTTATATATTATCTTTTTGTAAGTTAGCAAAAACTTGGTATCAATCTTCAATATTTAGTTTTTGTTTAATACTTAAGATACTATTCAAATTTTTGGAAAGTTTCAATTTTTTTTTCATACTTTGCACGTTTATTAACATGTTAAGATTTTTATTTTAATCTGCGACAAATATATTCAAAAACTCATACCTCTAAACTAAACTCAGTGGCGCAAAAGCCCATAAGGGCCAAGGTCTACTGTGCCCATCTCAGTATAAGTGTTCTTGGGTGCTGAGGTGCATGAGCAGATTTTCCAGTCAGGTGGTCAGTCTGACACGAAATCCCCAGTGTTTAGTTCCCAGTCAAGACGGGTACTCATTTATCGATCCACTGAAAAAAATATTATAAGTGTAAAAACTCATAATTACATAAAATTATTCTTACACGTATTGTAACTGTAAATCAATGTATGTTTTCAAAATCTTTTAAAACAACGCATGTAATACATTTTCATATTTTTAATTAAATTTTAGAATGTATTAACAAAGAAGCGTCATTTCAATTAATGCTATTATCAAATGCATGGGAGAGCATTGTTTATTACAACTTTTTTTTTTTAATTTTGAAACAAATTATTATTCCAGATGTTTCGCCAAAATAAAAAAACAAACAAACGAAAAGTGGAAATGTACCGTGAGTAAGATGCTGCGTTATTTTAATTTTAACATATATTTTGTTCTTTTTATTCTCTATTTTTGTTGCTGTATAGTATTTTTATTAAGCTACCGGATTTTTTTAAAAAAAGCACAACTTTACTTTCATCAGGAGGAAGAAAAACATTTTGTGTGTTGAGTATACGTTTGGTGATATTTAGAGTAAGGTCACCCCATCCATAAAGACATGGAAATATCATAACACCACTTACTGATTAATTCTCACAAACTTATAACTTTCTAGCCTTCGCCTCTGCTAAAACTTTTAGCAAATCTATTCTTAAATCTCAATTATAATATTCCATTAAACCTACAAAAGTATTATTATAAGAAAAGATAAAAAAAGAGGGTTATAAGTTCCAGATGTATAGTTTTTTTAATTGATTTATCTCCTTATGTTTCAGAAAATTTAATCCTTTTTCCACCCTTCAGAAACAGGATAAGCTTAAGAATTTGTTTGTTTAACAATAATCCAATTTTAAGATGAATAAAGAATCCCTTTTTTGTTCATTACTTATGTTGTATCTTTTTATACTTGATTCAAATAAAAATTTCCATTAATTTTAAATAACTCAAAAGGTAGTGAAACTGGAACAATTTAAAAAGTTATGTTTATTATTATTAAATCTATAGTTCAGGGTTGGGCAGACTTTTCCACGGTACGGGCTACTTCTAATGTTTTAAAGTGTTACGGTCCACCCAGGGGCGTAGGTGTGACCATTCTGTATTAAAATAATGTGTGTTTTTTTCTTAACACTTGCTTTCGACTTTGTACTCCTCTTTTAAAATATAATAGATTATACTATTTTTACTACAAAAACACAAGTAACACAGAAGATGTCAAGTTGAACATTTGAACAACTATGAGCAACCGCTAGACCATGGAGCGTTGGCGTATTCAATACAGGGAGCTGATAGAAAACGTGAACCGATAAATCTGAAACCGATATAGTACTTAATTTGCTTGCTATTGAATCCCGCGCCATTGAGGGACATGACATCAACACAAGGACCCTATCCCGTGAAAGCGTAGCTTATGGAATTATGTCTCAATAGCCAATACCACGCTATTGGGGGAAGAGCTATTATCAACATTTATTCTCCCCTTCAGTTGGCTCGTGGTGAAAAATTCATTTTATACGGCTGGCATCGCAGTAATCCTTTTTTCCCCCTACGGTGGCAGTGAACGTGTTAAGCGTCATCGTGCTCTTCCAATGGAGGTACACATGTCGTCGTCCCATTTATTGAATCCTTTGCTTAAGTAAACACAGTCGCACATCGATTGTGAAAAGCCGATTCTCCAGTCTAGTTGGCGTCAGTGTTCCATAAATATGTTTCGTTTAGTATGCACGTCTTAGGTCTCAGCATAAGTGGTACCCCAAAAATGTCGGCAATCTACAGTTCGATCGCGATCGACTTAAGGTATACGACTACGTTCAGAACCGTGATTTTAAAAAAGCGCATAAATGGATAGTTTTCTTGATATTCAGTGTCACTCAGATTAGAATACATGTATAAAATTGTTTTAAGGACATTTTGACAAAAACAAATTATTTAAATGCAATATTTTGGCAAAGAATTAACTTAGAATAATCTTTTTTCCGAATGTTCTCCTTTTGTGAAGAATGGTTCTATTATAATAAAATTTTGCCTGTATATAGCTCAGATCTCTCTACAGAGGCTCAACTAGAAGTTTTGAAAAATTCGCATTATTTTCAGAGTCACCACCAATTGAAATAATTATTCGCCTTTTTTTCTTAAAATTGCTCCCCTCTGTTGTCGTAAAATATGGATAAACCCACTTCTAAGTCAAACGTTTCAAAAATTCTAATTGAGCTTCTGAACAGAGGTCTGAGCCATATACAGGAAAAATATTATTTTAATAGAAGCATTTTTCGCAAAAGGAGAACATTTGGAAAAAAGATTATTCCAAGTTAGTTTTTGCCAAAATATTGTATTTAAACAAAAAAATTTGTCAAAATGTCCTTAAAAAAATTTATGCATATATTCTAATCCAAGTGGCACTAAATAACATGAAAATTATACATTTATGCGCTTTTGAAAATAGTAATCGGATACCTTAATGCTTATTTTTACTATAGTTAATTAAATATATTTTAATTTAATATAATAGCTCTATACTTTCTGACGTCTTATGATATTAACTATTTTTATGTTCTAGTTACTGTGATGAAGATATTCCAAAGGGAACACAAATGGAATCCTCTTCTAATACGTTCCTCATCATCATACGAGCCGACACTAAAGGAGAAGGAAGAGGATTTAAAGCTTCAGTAAAATTCATTTAACTATATCACCGATTTGTATTTTTGTACTACTTTTTGTAGAAAATCTTCAATAAATAATCGTGTTATTTTAGCGTAGTCAAGTTGATGTTTTCCTTTTGAATTTGTTATTAAATGATACACTTCTTTATTCTTCGGGGGGTAGTTAAAAGCATTTTCAAAGGTATAAAATAAATATCACCACTGAATTCTGAAAATGCTGTGATTGAATTGAGTGCACTACCTTAAGAAAACAGGGACAAGATATTCTTTGAAAAAATCGATTTTTCAATTTTAGTTCTTAAAAATAGCGCTTAGTTTTCTGAATCTAAAAATGTATAATACTTATATGTTTGTTGATAAAATAGCCCTAAAATATGAAAAATAAAAATGTAAACCAATGACCACGTCCTTTTTGACACACCCCTTTGAACTTAAAATATGTAGTTTCCACTGTGTTTGATCTATATAAACGTTCTATATATTGAACAAAATATCTTTTAGTATATAATGTCTAATTTTTTAAAAAATAAACTTATACGTGAAAAAGTAAATTAAGATTTTCATAATTTTAAGGTCTTATGATTATTTTAAATAAATTATACAATTAATTCGTTAAAAAACTGGTTCATTATGTTTCATATGTTGCTGTGTATATATGTGTAAATTTTTTTTTGTATATTCAAAGAATATTTTTGTAAGAAATGGTACCTATACATGAAAATAAGTATTACAAGATCTCGAAAATTATGTTAATGTTAACTAAAACAATGGAAATGAATTTAAAATTACTTTTGTAACTCTAGAAAAGGATTAAGCATTATTATATTAGTCATATAAAAATAGGCAAGAAAATACTAATCAAGTGTATAATATGTGAAAATATTGTTTTTTTAGTTTTTTCATTTTTTCTCAAAAGCATATTTTTTTGCATTTAGGTACATTTTTTAAAAAAAAAACTATTGCACTATATGATTCCAGATTATTTTATACTTCTATACAAAATGCCTATGCACATATAGTGAACCTATTTTGTTTTCTATTAAGATAGCGCCTAATTTTTTTAAAAATAGGTTTATGCATAAAAAAAGCAGAAAAATAAAAAAATTTCAAATTTCAAAGTTTCATAATTTTTTTAAAGAAACTGTACTAACATTTTACAAAAAAAATGGATTCACTGTATTTTATGTATTGTTTTATATATGTGTAAAAAACATTTTGCATAAAACAAAGGATACTTTCTTAAAAAATGGTACCTAAACATAAGTATATATTACGAGTTCTCAAAAATTATGTATTACTTAAATTAAGTAGTAAAAAAAACAACTTTTGGAGCAAAAAGTTATTTTTGTAGTTCTACAGAATAATTAAATTATCTTTATTAAGAACGTAAAAAGTCAAAGCTCTATTGGAAACTGTAAATGAGATATGTCTCATAAACAAAGGGTCTTAATTTTGGCATTTTACTCTTTCGAACATGTCCTGGTTCCCTTAACTGTAATAGGCCCCTTGAAAAGTCTTCAAAAATATGTATTGGACCGATGAAATGGTTTTCTTGTCAAGAACGACATTTGTGTAAGTTCTTAGAGATACCATTTTATGAAATTATATAAAAATAGAATGATGTATGGTGAATTATAAATTGAATAACGAGCAGGGAAGTCTTAAGGCACGATCCAATTGGTCCATGGCCATAAAGGAGGAGAAGCTTATCTCGTTCCCGACTCAGCCTTAAGGTATCCGACTACGTTCGGAACCGTGATTTTAAAAATGCGCATAAATGGATAATTTTCATGATATATAGTATCACTCAGATTAGAATACATACATAAAATTGTTTTAAGGACATTTTGACAAAAAAAAATTATTTAAGTATAATATTTTGGCAAAAAATTAACTTAGAATAATCTTTTTTCCAAATGTTCTCCTTTTGTTAAAAATTGTTCTATTATAATAATGTTTTTCCTGTATATAGCTCAGACATCTCTACAAAGGTTCAACTAGAATTTTTGAAAAATTCACATTAATTTCAGAGTTACCACCAATTGAAATAATTATGGGCGTTTTTTCCTTATAATTGCTCCCCTCTGTTGTCGTAGAATATGAATAAACCCACTTCTAAGTTATATATTTCAAAAATTCTAGTTGAGCCTCTGTACAGTGGTCTGAGTTATATACAGGCAAAATATTATTGTAATAGAAGCATTTTTCGCAAAAGGAGAACATTTTGAAAAAGGGTATTCTAAGTTAATTTTTTGCCAAAATATTGTATTTAAATAAATTTTTTTGTCAAAATATCCTTAAAACAATTTTATGCATATATTCTAATCTAAGTGACACTAAATATCATAAAAATTATCCATTTATGCACTTTTGCAAAATCACGGTTCCGAACGTAGTCAGATACCTTAATACAGTGTTTCTCAAACTGTGGGGCGCGCCCCCTGGGGGCGCGATAAACCTACAAGGGGGGCGCGAGCATATCGAAAATAAAAGATTTAAAATAATTTATTTACTAGAATGAAGTAAAACAAAATACTTTCTGACATAATAAAAAAAATATACAAATTTACACGAAATAATATATATATATATATATATATATATATATATATATATATATATATATATATATATATATATATATATATATATATATATATATTATCTGCGATTTTACATCATCACAAAATAAAAGCTTCTACTTCAAAATCTCATTTTTTAGCTACCGTTGATACTATAACCAAATAAAAAACGTTTTATTCAATTTGCTGTAATCCCATTTTATTTTCCATCATATTTCATCATCCCATCATATTTTTAAAAATATGAATTTTATTTAACAAACTAATATACATGCAAGAATAAACTTTAAAACTTAACACTTAAGTTCATCAAACAATGTTTAACATTATTTTATAAAGTAGGGTAAATGAAGTAAATATTTTAATAAAATAAATAATGTTTCATATAATAAGTGGGTTTTTTTATATTTTCCTCTTACACTCTTAAGGCCGTCTTCGGTTAATGCTAAATAGGACCCGAATTCGGAATATTTTTCAAATATAAAAGTACCCGAACATTAATATTATATTCTGCTTTCGCTATCCTGTAGAGTATCACTTATTTTATCATATTACTCATATTTTACCTAGTTGCCACATTTTTTTCTTTCATAAAATGCATTTCGAATTTTTTTTCTCCTATACTGTAGCTTCCCTTTACATGTTAAAAAGAAAAAATAATTATTTATGGAATATTTTGAAATTTTAAAAACGCTATATTTTAAACAAATGTATGAGATACTATAATCACAAATTTTCATGAAAATATAAACATTTTTCTGTCCAAAAATGTGCTCCGCGTTTCGCTCAAGCTCTCGTATATTTGGCGAAAACAGCCATAAGTATTTATTTCAGAAAAAATATTGAATCTTAAAATCTATAAATATTCTGAAACGATCGAATTGATCGTTTCAGAATATTTATACAGAGCGGGCAGAATTTGTACAGAGTGGGCCCCGTTTATGTAATTTTTTGTTTATTTTCACCAGTTTTTTCCCATTTAAATAAAAATTAATTTTTTTTTTCTGTTTTCAATTTCACGATTTTTTTCTTAAAATATACTAAGTAAATCTAAAAATCACAAAAAAATCTCCTTATCTCCATTTTTTCAAAAAGTTGTCGCCAATAGTCGGATACCTCAGCAAAAAGTTATATAACTGCGAAAATATTCATTGCCTACCATGGCAAACATGTTAATAATCAGTAAAATAAGTACATTGGGGATGCACTTGTTACTTTTAAATCACAGTTCTATATGTCATGTCTACTAGATATAGCTAACGGTAACTAAAAATCAATCAGTTTTTTCAGTTATCTTCAAAAAACTATAACTGGAAATCATCCATTGTTCCAACAAAAGAAAAGAACCACTTCCGTCAGCAAGGGTTTTTATTTTTTAATTTATTTCTTTAACCATCTCATTTTGTATATGAACTGGTATGGCCAGTCAGCAGCTTTTGCAAGAGGCCTTGGGGCTCTACCTCAAAGATTCTGCTCAAAGTTCATCGCTACTTTCTCCGTGACCTTGCTGCAAAACATACAGGTGCTCCTCTTATTTTGGTTTTGCTTCTGGGATCGTAGACCTGGAAATACCGTTCGGATAGCACAGGTAACAAGATAATATTTCTAAATGTTTGACTAGCTCGTAGCTTAAAAACACCGGCGTGACTCGTGAAGCAGATTCATTTGTTCCAAAGGTGTTTTTTTCGAATGATTGAATTATTCTGTATCTAAAGTTTCTGGCAAAGTATATAGTCATTTAAGAGAATTTATCAGCGCTATTTTTGAATTTTGTAACAAAAGTTAAGTGGAATGTATTTCTTGTAATATGCTTGTAAGCAAGAAAGTTTTCGGTTTATATTGCGAGTTTTGTAACTACTATGTTTATATGCATTATAATTTTACATATTTTTTTTATAAATAACAAAGTAGTGGAGTATTAAAATATATAAAAATTAGGGTAATGATTGTTAAGATTATAAAGTTTTTTTAAATAATGCAAAAAGAATTTGGTAATAAATGTTTTGTTCTGAAGTAAATAGAAATTTGTCCTATATGTGGTTGAAGTAGAAAAAAGTGTAATTTTAGATTTTATTAAATCAGATAAATATTAAAAAATATGTAATACATAAATATAAAAAAGCATAATTTTAGTATAATTTCGGAAAAATGTACAACCCCCCTCAAATTTTAAGTCTAAATTTGCTGCCATACTTTTTTAGCTGCCTGTGTGTCTATTTTTGAAAAAGAGTGTGTATATCTTCTAAACTATAAGATCGAAACGAATATTAGTATAAATAAAATGCGACTTCATGAAAAACTTTTCATGCAATCAATACTGAGTTTCATAAATATTCTACTGACAAAAATTAGTTTATATTTTAAATCAAGTAAATACAAACAGTAATAAAGTACTTATCTTTTCCTTTTTTTTTTTTTTTTTTTTTTAGTCTTTGGAACTTTTTTTCAAGTTAAATAAATTTGTTTATCCTTAAAAAACTGAAACAAATTGGATTTTATTAAAATTAATTTTTATTATTGAATAAACTTTTAATGTTCTTTTACATAAAAAAAACTATAGTATAGACTTGATGTACTTAAATGCAAAACGAAGAAAATGTAAACTACAAGTAAAGTTACTTTGTTGTCAAAAAAAATTGACAGTTTCTAAGCGCCAAAAAATCGTATAATCATTTTTAATTTTTTAGGGAACTCTACTTCCTTGTGGCGAATATCGTCATGACATATCAAAGCTGGTTCATCCATTCCTTAACAACACTCATTTTACTAACTGAAGTAAGTGTATTTTCGTTAAAAAATTCATAATCAATTCTTTACAGTTTGAGTTTATCTAAACAGAATTTAAGTGATCGGGTTCCAAATTTTTTTCGAAAATATACAATTCATACAAAATGATTTACAGTCAAATATAATTAGTTGCCTCTATATTTTTTAAGTAATTTCGTGAATGGTTTTAGGAATTTTTTAGATAATATAATTTTGTTTCTCGAACTTTGTATCTTATAATTATTTCTTTAAAATCTAATTCAAGCTCTTTGAAAGTGACTTTTAACTTAAAAGTTATTTTGAAAAGAAATATAACACTAAAAATTATCGTTTCGTTGATTAAAAGTATTATTACTTCTTCGAAAGTCAAGAGTAATTGATTTATTATATATTAAGCATTTGTAACATCATGCAATATATTTTCATAAAAGTTCTTGTTCTCATCAAATATTTATTAATATCCAATCATTGGATCAAATACTAAAAAACATTATTTTGATAAAATTTGCTTATTCATGAACTGTACACTTTAATTAAAATATTCATGTTCAGATACTAGCAACGCCAATTAAAAATGATGATGACCCAGCAGATCTCACAACTGAAGAAGAAGGATTTCCAGTAAGCAAAATTTCTTTTCATCTTTCTTTTCTACGTAATTTTATCATACTTAAAATTCCTATTTCAATTTCAAATCCAAATCACTAAATGATTGGATATGTCTAATATCAAAATTATAAATCTTAAGCGATAGTAGTGTTTAATTGGATAAGCGTTTATTATAGTAAATATTTAACTACACAAAACATTTCATTTTTGTAAGAAGAAATATCTTAAGATTTCACCTTTTAATAGCAATGAAATATCCCATTAATGTTTGATATTTATTATTTTTTGAAATTTTCATGACATATATTCAAGTCTATTTTATTTGTATAAGTTAAGGAGGGGTATGAAAAAAGTAATCCATTAAATCCCTATTAAATTATCGGTAACAATTATGATTTCAAAGTAAAATAAGTTATGTTAATTTTACATTTCGAACAGTTTTTAAAAGATGAAGTCAGATAATACATAAGAGTTGGAAAAATTATCAAACCAACTATCATTTTTCAAAACTATTATTATTCATGAAATTTATTATTATCTATTATTCATGAAATAGCCTGGCCAAAAAAATTAATTAAAAATAAGGCATTCAAATACCTTAAATTCTGATAAGAATTATACTGTAACGTTGATCGAGGTTCGAAGATTTTATATTATCAGTCCCAAAGAGCAAGATAGTTCTTCCGGAGTGATGAAAATTTATTGGTGAAAAGCAATTCTTACAAATGCAGAATACAACAGTAAAATTTGCAAAATAAATCTCAGAAGGTCTTCACTCTTTCTACAGCATTCAGATACAACTATCAGTGTCTAAAAATACGTAATGATAGCAAGCAATAGCTCAAGACAATTCTGACTCTTCGACAGTCAAAACAATGCAAATCCTGTTTCTGCGAGCGACTCCCTACTTATAATCTGCACGGATTTTCTCGAAAAATCTGCTTACGTCATAGATCGTGATATTAGTAGATTTATCCGGTAAATTCCGGAAGCATTCCTATGTTCACCAACTCGCCAGAATGGTCGCCAAAAATGATGCTAACTTGGCTCTATCTCCAAAATTTCGTAAAGTTTCCATTGAATCGCCATTATAATGTACGGAATGGCCTTGCTTGTGAATATTACAATTTTAAAATAAATACAACAGAAATTAATATTAACATATTACACATCCAGAATTAAATTATTTACACTATTTTAAGCATCCATTGTACAAAATTTGCAACAAACCACATAATACTTTCATTAACATGCCACATGTGAGCTAACTTTAGGATTTCTTACTGCTTACTGGTTGACATGGCAAACTACTCACAAATAATGTAGTAAATAATAATAATAGCTAATAGTATTAAATATAAGCCTTTTTTTTCAAGTTAGACAAAAGACCGATATAAACGGAATTTTTTTTCAATATTACGCCGTTTCCAAATTAAAAAGTTATCTGTTATTATTCCTCACATACATACAGATTAAACAGTCAATGCAATTAATAAATTATAACGACATAAATAAATAAAAAATAGCCATTGTAGACACTGATGCACATTATTTTTAAACTAGATTTTTTTAAATTATTTAATGTTACTGTTTGTAGCGGATTTTACTGGGAATAATCGACAATTTTTGTTTACATTATCTTCTAATCATAATTTTATTACTTTACTCAAAAAAGGGATTAAATCTCGACCTACCTCCTGAAATGTACAAATCGGGGTACCTATCATCCGATAGTTGTGAAAAGGCCGACCAGCAACACAGTTCTACCAAAGAAGACGAAGAAGGAGATTATATCTACATCGGTTATGAAGACAGACAGGATTCAGTAATTGTTTCTTATTTACTTTCAAAAATAATATCGTCTGGATACAAGAAAAAAGTTATGATAAATATTAGTTTCCTTTTTCTTATTTTTTAGATTTGCAATTAAGAAATAACACAATTACAATATCGATTAACAGTGAGAAAATATACAATGGATATCACGTTATATATGTTTTTTATTAGATATATTTATAAAACAATGCCTTTCTCTCTATATATTTTATGAAATTTGCTTATGTATTATGTCGTTAAAAAAGGAAGCATTTGGTGCACAGAATACATCAATAAATTGTTATTCTAAATTAACAAATAGCAAAATAGAAATTACTAAATGCATTGAAACATATGAACCTTATTGTAACTCATTTATTACATAAATTCGAATTTCGAAAAAGTATAGCATGTAGTCTTTAATATGCATATTCTGCTTAAATTACATTTTAAAAATGTCTATGAGTATATATTTGTTCGTACAGTTTTATCAAACGTGTTTTTATCAATCATCAAAGCTGTATTAATAACATTAAAAAATTTGAATATTAGACATTTCCTCACATATGTACTTTCTGTAAATGTCCTGTATATATACGATACCGTACATACGCGTTTGCTATTTTTGGTACTAAATTCTATGCTCTGATATGGCTTACATTTTTATATACAAATATTGGCAATTTATAAATCTTTCAATATGTAAAGCACTTTTTTTTAAGTATTACGGGTAAAAGCTCTAGTGTAATATAAAATCCTATTTTATAAACACATTCTGAGTTCATTCATTATTTTTAAAAAAATTTTAACTCACATATTTAACAAAGATTATTTATTTAATACTCTCATAATAATAAGCCCACTCACAGTATTGTAACTGTTATGTTTCTAAATAGTGATATATATAACTGAATATTAGCTTAATTAATATTATTGGGTACTGACGAATTTAAAGAGCACTACTTCTGTGGATTTTAATTAATTGTTTATTTCATCTTCTCTGTAGCCCCAGGATCTGAAATCTAAAGAAGATTTGAGAGCGTTATCTGATGATAAGGTATAATTTTGTTGTATCTAAAGATGACAATAATTCGCGAAAACTACGCGTATATTAAGCTAAGCTCATGTACAAATAAATTTTGACTGCTCTGTTTCTTGCTAACAAATTTCCTTAAACAACGATGCATAATTTTAGTGTTTATTCTATACTTTTATTTTACTTTGTAGCTTCTTCTATTCGGTGGAAATCCAAGTTTCACAGAATCCGGAGAAAGAATTGTTGAAGGAGACATCGTTGTTCCAAAATATGCGGATGACCATAAAGAATTATCTCACAGAAAAGGAACTATCAATTTATTAGCACTTTGGTCCCGAGCTACAGTGTACTACACATTGCACTATTGTAAGTAGGAAAATATTGATATTTTCGAGTCCAGTTATTTTTCTTTTCAGATAACACATAATAATTACAAAATTAATTAGTTTTTTACTCTTTTATACATAATAGATCTGACCAAAATAAAGTTTACATGAAACACTAAGAAATAATTTAAGAATATCCTACACCATTTAATCCGATTTGATTAAATAATTCATTAAAATTCGTTTTATGTATTATTCATATCAAGTGAAGTATTCGGAAGTTTATTATAACTTTCATGGCATTTTTATAATATTTGTCATAGTACAGGGGTAGCGAACCTTTTTTGATCAACGTGCCATTTTTTCTAAAAAAAATGTTTAATGGGGTATAGACGTGCCGAAAAATGATTTTAACTTGTGATTTTTGGGAAAATAATGAGAAAAAAAATTAAATACTTACCACTCAAAACTCTTTATTTATTATAAAAAAATACATTTTGCACTGTATAGCAGTAAATGATTTGGATATACGTGTAATTCAAATTAAAAAGTAACATTAATCTAATTTCTGTTGTTGCCGATCAGATGACAAATAACTTTCATTAGGATTGTAAGATGTTACTTTTAGCAGAACACATGCTGAATTAAAGTCATCTGCCAAATGGTTTTCTAAGTGAGTCTTAAATGTTATTCTTCTCTGAAAATAATGATTCTCGGGCATATATAGGTAGATGAAAATATGGTTAAAAAAGCATGAGGCAGCTAGCTTCTTCAAACAGTTAAATGTATCTGGAATCAAATATTCCATGTTTCCAAAATTTCGTTACTGACATTTTTACTCGTATAGCTTGTTAATTTTCTGTTTCAATCAATTCCATCATTTTTCTTGTTTTAATAAATTTTTGAATCCATGTTGAACTAGACCGGAAATCAAGCACAGTTGTGCATTTCAAATTCTTCAATTTCTTCCAATCGAATTGAGAGAAGTTCAGTTTATCAAATGAAGTCAAGGTACATAATAATTATGGAAATAAGTTCTCTTGAATAACTTTTCTTCGTCTTATTTTTTCAAGATCGGGAAGTACTAGTAGTTTCCTGTAATAATATCGTTTCTGAAAATATGCAATTTAGCGTCAAAAGCATTGATATCCCTCTTGAAGATATTTTTTTATTTTTGTCTTGAGGCTTTACATTCAATTCTTGGAAATGTTGGCATAGGTCTGTAAAAACGCGACTGATCACTCGCGTTTATTCGTAATACTTCATAGTGAACTTTGTTATTTTGAACTAAAATGTTGACCGTTTTAATCGGAGACGTGCTCAAGAAATTGTGTCGCGTGCCATTAATGGCACGCGTGCCATTGGTTCGCCATCCCTGTCATAGTATAATTGTTTGCAAATAGAAACTTTCTTCAATTAAGGTATCCGACTACTTTCGGAACCGCGATTTAAAGAAAAAAGTATAAATGGATTATTTTTATTATATTTAGTGTCACTTGGATTATAATGCCTGTATAAAATTGTTTTAAGAGTATTAATATATAGAGCAAAAAATTAAAATGCATTATTTTGGCTAAAAAGGAAGAAAGAATGACATATATTCAAAAAAACTCTCCTTTTATGAAAAGTGCTTTTATTATGATAATATTTTGCTTGTATAAAGCTAAGATTTCTCCAAAGGGCCTGAACTAGGATTTTTTTAAAATTCACATTATTTTCATAGTTACTAACAATTAAAATAATTATCGGTGTTTTTTTCTTAAAATTTCTCCACTCTGTTGTATTAAAATATGGATAAATCTACTTCTGTTGTTGTTCATGTTTCTAATGCCACCTGACTGACGTAGTCAGGTCGAGGTCCATGAAATTCAACCTGGCAAGGGACTAGAAGTACGCATGCCGTTGGCCTTGAGCACCATTCAGGTGACAGTACGAATTAGCTCGGCGAAATTCCCCGAAGGGAGGATAGATGGTGACACCCCTCTATCTCCACCTCCACAATTTAGGCATGGAACTAAAGGGGAGGGAAATATTCTCCTGTCCCCTGCACTCGCGAATCAGCCCACAAGACTTTGGGACCCACTGATTTAACGAGCACGTACTCCATGTATACTCGGAAGGTATTTGGTGGCATCGGGCATACGAACCCAGACCTTCCGGTCTGGAGTCCGATGCTCTAACCACTAGGCTACCCACGGCCCAAAAAAATCCACTTCTAAGTTATTTAATTCAAACATTCTAGTTCAGGCTCTGTACAGAGGTCTGAGCTATATATAGACAAAAAAAATTTTATTGTAGAAGCTTTTTTCATAACAGGAGAATGTTCTGAAAACATATAATTCTATGGCCATTTTTTGCCAAAATATCGCATTTGAATTATTCTAATAATAATCTTGAAACAATTTTATACATTTAAGTGACACTAAATATACAAATTATCCTTTTATATGCTTTGTGCAAAATAACAGTTCCGAACGTAGTCTTTGATACTTTAATACAGTTCAGTTAAGATATTATCAAGATGACTCATTTTTAAGAAAAAAGTACGATTTGAACTCTTTCACTAAGTTTAAAAGAAACAAAAACTATGGTTTAAAATAACAGAAAAATATCTGAATCAGTTATAGAATGAAGCAATAATATTTACGCATGTTGCCATTCAACAAGAATCATTGAAATTTATTTTAAAGTAAACTGTCATTTTGCATGCTTGAATGATTTCACACAATAATATGATTGTTTAAAACAGTTAACTTCTCCGCATGGAATTTAAATACGTTTCGTTGTAATTTTTTCTATTTTAAGGCCTAAAAACAAACACGGAAAGGAATAAAAAATACATTTATCATGTTGGGTAAAGGATTTCCGAGTTAACGAATACAGAAGGGGGAAGCATTATGGTTAAATATAAACATTCAATAATATTCATGAAAAACTTTTTTTTAATTCTTTCCAGCATTAATGTTAAACAATACATAGAGGATATTCTTCGCGAATGTACGAAGGTCATTACTTTTCTACATAATCATTTCCTACGATGAAACATTTGTCGTATGTGTTTACGAGCTTTAGAATTAATATTATATTACTCTGCCACCATATCATTAAGCTTTATGCTCACAGCATTGAAATTAAATAGTCTGGACCTTGCTGTTAGCGATTACCATTTTTTCCTAAGTTGAGGGAAAAGATGGTAAGAGTTCTGGGATGTAAACGTTTTGGAAGAGATGAAAAGTAGGAGGATGCAGTGATCACATGGCTTAATGTACTGACGGCAAAACAATATAACATGGAAATTCTGAAGCAATTATGACAAAAATGCAGGAAATGACAATATACCGTGAAAGAAGCTTCAATGTATGTAAAATAATTGCTTTTTTTCAATAATGACAAAAATGCAGGAAATGACAATATACCGTTAAAGAAGCTTCAATGCATGTAAAATAATGGCTTTTTTTCAATAAATATCCTGTTTTTCATTCTTTATAGCTAAACGGTCTTTATTTTCTGGATGTCCCTCGTACATGTCATATTGAAATATCAATATCTGTCAAATACCAATATTCTTCGATGAATATCAGCTTTCACATAGTCGCTTGGGGTGTGTATGACATATTTACTAAATATCGTTAGTTCTCACACACCGTCAAAAGTCAATATTCAGTATGAATTGATGTGGTGAAAGTTGTAGAAAACATTTTTTTACGTTAAGATAAAAATGCAATTTTTAAAGACAAAATACCTGCCAAAATGGAAAAGCAATATTATGATATATA
Source organism: Trichonephila clavipes (assembly GCA_019973935.1). NCBI lineage: Eukaryota > Metazoa > Arthropoda > Arachnida > Araneae > Nephilidae > Trichonephila > Trichonephila clavipes. The sequence continues at coordinate 506,096 of BMAU01001365.1, read as the reverse complement.
GCAAATTAGTAGATAGAATATTACGCTAAACTCCGAATAATGTGGACCGAGTTATCATAAATAAACTCTATTCAGCAGAAAGTAAGCTGAGGAAGGAGCCTATATGAAGCAAAATGATAAAACATTGTGTAACGAAGCATGAAATACTTGCTTCTGAGAACCCCAACTAAATAAGCTTTAGCTGATTAGACTGCCAATGCCTTTGTGAAAAATTTATCCATAAAATTGAGAAAGCCGACTAAAATAAAAAACAGAGAAACCTTTAAGGTATCCGACTAAGTTTTTGAAATGTTATTTTGCAAAAGCGTACAAACGAATATTTTTTTAATATTTAGTGTCACTTAGATTAGAATACACGTATAAAATTGTTTTAAGAATGTTATTAGAATAAAAAAATATTCAAATGCGATATTTTGGCAAAAAATGAACATAGAATTATTTATTTTCAGAGCATTCTCCTTTTATGAAAAATGCTTCTATAATAATAATATTTTGCCCATATATATATATATATATATATATATATATATATATATATATATATATATATATATATATATATATATATATAGCTCAGACCACTGTACAGAGCCTGAACTAGGATTTTTGGAATATATAACTTAGAAGTGGATTTATCTACGTTTCAATACATCAAAATGAAAACATTTTAGGTAAACAACACCGATTATTATTCCGATTGGTAGTAACTCTGCAAAAAACATGAATTTTTCAATAATCCTAATTCAGGAAGAAGAAGTCTTAGCTATCAAAAGGCAAAATATTATTATTATAGAACAGTGATATTCAACCTGCGGCCTGCCGAGCCTTTTTAAGTGGCCCGGTCATTGCCCATTGCTCTGAGAAATTCACTTTTTTGAGAACATTGTATAAAAAATTTGGTGGGAAATTCTTTGTCAAGAAATAAAACATATCCATTTTGCTTTTTGTTCTCGATGTCGTACGGGTACGAATTGATATTCTTTTTCTATTTGGCACAGTTACGATTATTGATAACAGGCAACAGTTGAATGAACAGTGGGTGGAATTAATTTTTAACTATATTTCATATCTTGCAAAAGAAAAATATTCGAAGAAAATATATCGCTTCAAGACGAGTGGGAAGTTGACTATTTTGTAGTGAAAAACAAACATGGATCAGTAATTGTTTGATTTGTTACGAAAGTACTGTATTCAAAAATTACCAGTAAACAGGAATCATTCAATGACACTTTTCCTCGAAGATCTCTTGCAAGAGGTGATAAATAGGTTTTTTCTTGAATAATCCTTGCAACAGCAACAAAGTGTTTTGTCAGTGGTAATATCATAACGGTAACAAAGACATCCTATGAAGTTTGTTACATTATTGATAATCATATGAAACCATTTACTGATGCAGAAATTGTGAATGAGTGTTTCTTAAATGCTTCTTATTTAATGTTAATAACAAAAGTAAAAAAATATATAAACTAATAATTAAAAAAAGCAAAACAGGACTCCACATTTTAAATTTCCAGTGTTGTCTTGATATTAAGGCATTTCTCACACACACACACCATTTATCCTTATGTTGCGGCCCCCGCGTGAAATAACTAACATATGTATGCGGCCCAACATAAAAAAAGGTTGAGTACCCTTGTTATAGAAGCATTTTTGATAACAGGAGAATGTTTTGAAAATAAATAATTCTATGTTCAATTTTTGCCAAAATTTAGCATTTAAATATTTTTTTATTATAATAATATTCTTAAAACAATTTTATACGTGTGTCCTAATCTAAGCGACACTAAATATTCAGAAAATATTCGTTTGCACGCTTTTGAAAAATCATGTTTCCGGACGAAGTCGGATACCCTCAGGTATCCGACTTCATTCGGAACCGTGATTTTAAAAAAGCGCATAAATGGATAATTTGCATGATATTTAGTGTCACTTAGATTAGAATACATGTATAAACTTGTTTTAAGGACATTGTGACAAAAAAATGATTTAAATACAATATTTCGGCAAAAAATTAACTTAGAATAACCTTTTTTCAAAATGTTCTCCTGTTGTGAGAAATGCTTCTAAAATAAAAATGTTTTGCTTATATATAAAGTAAAGACTTCTCTCCAGAGAGTCTGAACTATGATTTTTGAAAAATTCACATTATTTTCAGAGTTACAACCCATTGAAATAATTATCTACTTTTTTTCTTAAAATTTCACCCCTCTGTTGTCGTAAAACATGGATAAATCCACTTCTAAGTTATATATTTCAAAAATTCTTGTTGAGTCTCTGTACAGAGGTCTGAGCTATATACAGGCAAAATATTATTTTAATAGAAGCATTTTTCACAAAAGGAGACTATTTTGAAAATAGGTCATTCTATGTTCCTTTTTTTTGTCAAAATATTGTACTTAAATAATTTTTTAATGTAATACTATTCTTAAAACAATTTTATATTCATTTCCTAATGTAAGTGACACTAAATATCCTAAATATTATCCATTTATATGCTTTTACAAAATCACGTTTTCGAACGTAGTCGGATACCTCAAGAAGAGTAAACGTCCCACTTACGAAACTCGAAACCACTGAAAATGACATATGCAATAAAGACTTCACCGAATGTAAAATGGAACTGGCAACTGTCCAGTTAAAAACTAGAAAATCCTCAGGTAGTGATAATACAGTGAAACTTTCAATATTCAGTCTTCATTCTCATCACGGCCCCCTCCATACAATAACAATGTATTGTGTTCAATAATACTATACTTTGACACTAAAGCTACAATAATATAAGATGTTAAAACTTCTTTAACACATCTTATATGGAACCAACGTATTTAAACGTCTCGCTCAACAAGGCATTAATTTTTTCTGGGCGTATATATACGTCTTTCCGAAGTACGATCTTTTCTGTGCACTGCTATCCATAAAATTATTCCGAAGGCTTTGGAATGCAAAAAAAGGACCTTGACAGTGTTTTCGAAGGATTTACTTATTTCAAAGGATTTTTTGCTTATTTATTCCTTTTCTCCTCCCCCTCCTTTAAAAAAACATCAAAATACGCACGTCTAGGTGCAAAAGGGGGCAGTGGGGAGCGAATCACGTAACTTTTAATCGGCAGTTAAGGAATTAATTACAAACCCTACAAATTATCAAGATAAGTGTTAATACAAGCCCACGGGATCACTGGTAATTACCAAACCTGTTATTAACTTAGTATTGTTAAATTAATAATAAAGTACATTGTATAGTACTGATCCATTTATAAGCGTATTATATCAGTGTAAATGTGTATTTTATATTTTATTGTATCAGAAAGTATTGTTCGTTTATTTTCAAAAAAGTAATAATTTCTTAAACAATTTTTTGTTTTCGACTTTTTAATATGCTCGCGCCCCCCTCGTAGATTTATCACGCTCCCCAAGGGGGTGCGCCCCACAGTTTGAGGAATGCTGTGATAATATGTTCGCAGAATCAATCATCTATGAGGGAGAAACAACAAGGAAGACCCTTCTAGGATTATTCGATAAAGTTTTGAATAGAGTTTATGAGAAGTAAGATCACCTAAGCTAATTCGTATACTATACATTTATTATACATCATGTATATGAGAATCATTATAAAACCCAGCCATCTTCTGGAAATCCATGAGAGTATTACCACAGAAGCAAAGATGCAGTTTTAATTGTGCCATCTACGTTTTTTAAAAAAAATTCGTGGAGTAAAGTTAACTGAATGTGAAGTGAGAAAAATTGACCTTCTAACAGTGCTTCTCAAACTTTCAATATTTGCGACCCAATATTCAATCATAATTTTCATCGCGCCCCTTCCTTACAATAACAATGTTTTAAAAATACTATACTTTGACGCTTAAGTCACAAAATGACTTTTACCTCTTAAACGCTACCGGCGTATATAAACGTCTCTCTCTCCAAAAGCGTTACTTGTCCCGGACGTATATATACGGCTTTCCAAATATTATGTTTTCTATGCACTGCTAACATAAAATTATTCCGAAGAATTTGGAATGCAATAAAAGAAAACTTGGCAGTGTTTGCAAAGGATTTACTTATTTCACAGAGGATTTGCTTATTTATTCCTTTTCTCCCCCCAATACGTCACAAACAAATGGCGTGCCTACGTGAAAAACGGTGGCAGTGAGCAGCAAATCGCGTAACTTTAAATCGGCAGTTAAGGGAGTAAATATAAACCATACAATTTATCAAGATAAGTGTTAATTTTTGTATATAATTTTATATATGGCAAGTTCATTGGGTCACTGGTAATTTATTAAACTTGTTCTTATAGTATTGTTAAATTAATTATGAAATAAAGTGTACAGTACTGATACATTTATAAGTTTATTACATCAGTGTAAATGCGTATTTTATTTTTAATTATGTCAGAATATATTTTGTTTGTTTACTTTCAGTAAATTAATAATTTTTTTTAAAAAATAATCTTTTGTTTACGACTTTCCAATATGCTCGCACCCATCCCCTCGTAGAGTTATCACGCCCCCTAGGGGCACGCCCCACTGCTTGAGAAACACTGCCTTATAAGAGTGCGGGTAAATCTTAAAGCGAAATAGCTTGATTAAGGAATCGTTCAAAAGCTACCCTTTATATTGCCATAATATGAAAAGATAAATCAAACATGATAAATGATGTGGAAGAAAACAGATTTAATACCAAAGAACGATCGACCTTGTTCATGACCTTAGTCCCTGAGGTACAAGAGCTTTGAGCGTCGGATCTGTGATGTAGAAGCGCGATATACTACCCCTCAGCCATTGGGCTTCTTTATTTCTAATACTTTTCTTAATTTAAACATTTATTGTATGATTCAAAATTACTGAAATTTTTATATACGTATATAAAGGAGAAAAAATGCATTTAGAAATTCCCGTTGAATTTATACCATTGTAGGCGCTACACCGCATATATATTTGAACTAAAATAGTCCTCAAGTGCAGCAGTTTTAATAAACATTTTCATTGTTAAGCTAATTATTTTACGTTGTTTCTTAGATCCCATTTTTCAATAAATTAAAATTTTATTTTCTCACATAGCTCTTAACCCTTTGGGAAGAAGGATGATACGGGAGGCAATGGAACACTGGGAGAATATGACATGCATACGTTTTGTAGAAAGGACGTCGCAGTTATGGTACGTTCGTTTCAGAGGAGATAGGAACGGGTAAGTTTGCAAAAAACATTTAAATATTTACCTAATAGGGAAGCATTTTTAAGGTATCCAACTACGTTCGGAACCATGATTGTAAAAAGGCACATAAATAGATAACTTTCATGATATTTAGTGTCACTTAGATTAGAATACATGTATTAAATTGTTTTAAGGACATTTTGGCAAAAAAAATTTATTTAAATACAATATTTCGGCAAAAAATTAATTTAGAATAACCTTTTTTTCAAAATGTTCTCCTTTTGGGAAAAATGCTTCTATTATAATAATATTTTGCCTGTATGTAGCTCAGACCTCTGTACAGAGGCTCAACTATGATTTTTGAAAAATTCACATTATTTTCAGAGTTACAGCCATTTGAAATAATTATCGGCGTTTTTTTCTTAAAATTTGTCCCCTCTGTTGTCGTCTGTACAGAGGACTGGGCTATATACAGACAAACTATTATTATAATAGAAGCATTTTTCACAAAAGGAGAATATTTTGAAAATGGGTCATTCTATGTTCATTTTTTGTCAAAATATTGTACTTAAATAATTTTTTATTGTAATACTATTCTTAAAACAATTTTGTATACATTTTCTAATCTAAGTGACACTAAATATCATAAATATTATCCATTTATACGCTTTTTCAAAATCGCGGTTCCGAACGTAGTCGGATACCTTAAAGAAGCTTTCGAAAAATCACTTTAACACAGTGCTTCTCAAACTTTCAATACTGGCGCCCCCTTTTCAATCACAATTTTTTTATTGCGCCCCCTTATACATAATAATTTACTGAATGCAATAATAATGCACTTTTACGATAAAGCAACAATATTTATTATAAACCGTACAAATTCATGACATAAGTATTAAATTTTGTATATGTGACTTTTAAGCAAAAAAGTTAAGTAATAGGATAATTACTAAGTTATTTTTCCTTTCTCTGATTTTTAAATTGGAACATATTACAAAATGCGGTGGTTGCTTAGAAGACAAAATATAGATATCAGCTAAATATAGAAAATGAACTCAGAGGGTCAATTTCTTATCTTGAAACTCCTTTCAAAAACTTTGCTCTGTAAGACAAGCCCATGGAAGTAGCTAATAATTATTAAAATTGTTCTTAATTTAGTATTAATTAAATAGTCATAAAATACTCTGTGCACCACTCATACATTAAAAGCAGTGTTTCTCAAACTTTCAATACTAGCGACCCAATTTTTCAATCATAATTTTTGTCTCGCCCCCTGTACAACAATAATGTATTTACTGCAATAAAAATGCACTTTGAGAGAGAGACGCCGGTTACAATACGATCTTAATTATAAACCGTACAAATTAATACGATAAGTATATTAAATGTTGTGTATATTTTAAGTAATATATATATATATATATATATATATATATATTAAGAAAATTACTTAAAATATATATATTACTTAGAATTATGTTATTTTTTTTTTCTCTAATTTTTAAATTGGAACAGATCGCAAAATGATGTATTTAATTAAAGATTTATTTCCTTCAGCATATTCATTTCTCAAAGCACAAATGTCATTAGAAAAATAGTCTAGTCAATGTCGCTCTCTATCATATCCATCACATCTGGCATTATCGGGTACGTTTGCGTGAGTCTGGGCAACCTATCGGACGTCTGCGCAAAACATGTAAAAATGCTTTTCCTCGTACAATTCAGTCAGTTTTGGTCGACTCGATACTCCTATAGCTACCGAATCTAGCTTGAATGTACATTTTTTTAAATTTCCATGTTAATTGTAATTCACGGTAATTAAGTATTTACGGCAGTAGATTAAAACAATATCATACATACATTTTTAAGTCGTAAGCAAACATTTGACCATAATAAAGAATCAACAAGTACACAGACGAACGAGCATGGTTCGAAAATTAAATCAAGGCGATCTTCTCAAAATACTTAAATTTTGGATTTACCACTACTGAAGTAAATGATGGAAAAAAGCCCCAGCTCGATATGTGTTAAAACTTACAAATCTGTAGAACAACATGTGAAAGTTGTTTTTAAAACATGTAAAATGATTTAGCTATGTTGGCAAAGAATTTTTAAAAGTATTTTCTGGATCAGGACAGCTTGGTAGCAAGTTACGAGTGGATTAGGGATCTATTTCAAGATACTCCAGAAGGGCTCTCAACTTCCGAAGAAGAAATCTTCATAGATTTCACATGCAGTGAAAAATTAAAAGGGGCAATTTTTGTAATAAATCTCTCTTTGAATTTGGGGTAGAGGTGGATGAGGAATTATCTGTACTGAAAACAAAAGCACTTCGTATACTATTACCATTTTCAACATCCTACCTTTTTGCAAACCGGATTTTCTGCAGTGGATGCCTTGAAGACAAAATATAGATCTCAGCTAAATATAGAAAAATAACTCTTTAAGTGTCAATTTCTGATATTAAAACCTTCCTTTGAAAAACTTTCCTCTACAAGAAAAGCCCGTGGAAGTCCCTAATAATTATTAAACTTGTTCTTAATTTAGTAATAAGATTGATTGATTGAATATTAACGTCGCACTGTTCAGCTGCACGAGGGCTTTTGACGACGGACCACGTAATTTTGAACCATGGTCAAGTGACGTGGATGACACCTGAGCTGGCACCCTTCTCTCCTAACTACCACACCACACCAACGGGAAAAAGTTTCAACTCTCAACAGATTTAACATGCATCGCTGCCCTACATGGCGGGTCTTTAGTGGTACTGGGCTCGAACTCGTGACAAGGCAAGCCACGATCCGATACCTATACCACTCGGCTACCGCGGCCAAATTCAGTAATAAGAAATTATTTATAAAATACCTTCTTCAGTACTGATACATCAAACGTATACTGGCTGAAACACCGACTCTTCGCACGAGTTCATTTTTTAAAAAATAAAACATTATTCTTGATATAATAGCTGAACTGTAAGGTGAGTAAAACTGTGTGCACGACATTGTATACAAAAATGTAAAATGATTTTTTTTTTTTAAGATAAATGCTATAATTGTAAATAACTGTTTAAAAGAACTGTAATTTTAAACCTCACACAATTAGCATTTAGAATTAATGTTAAATTATGAAAAAGAATATAAAATTCTGATGAAGAATAATTGTGTTACTTTTTAACATTTAAAGCGAGAAGACTTCAAAAGTTTAACCCGGGAGCAGGCGCGTACTCGATACTAACATTAATGGTAGTGCGGGGGGCTCAGTCACCCCAATCATTTGTTTAGAATTATTTTTACTGTACACGATACAAATCGGAATTCTAGTGAATATTTTAATTTATAGAAAGTATGCTTACCTTCTTTCAAGGACTATTCAATTCTTTGATGATTTGAGAAAAAAATCCAATAAAACTGAACTAAAATGATTCAAAAGTACAAGACCATAATATAGGACGCAAATCAGACACTTTTCAATTATCCTACAGAAATGTTAAACCAATCAATTCTTTTCCAAATATCGCAAAACTCAATTATTTACAATTTCCTTAAGCGAAAAGCAAACGCATGAAAGATGGGAGGGAACTCTAATATTGATAATAACCATACCATAAGATTGAAGGTCAATCAAATGATTAGCAAACGTACTATGCAGCCTGGCTGAAAAGTGAATAATGACTTCCTTTTCTTTTTCTACAACTAATGTACAGTATTTCAATAATAGTTACAGCGGTGAATTGTTTATCTTCTTAGAATTTTCTCAGGGTCTGGGTTTCGTTTTTTCTTTTAACGAGTAATATTTTATGTTAAAACGTAATAAAAAAAAAAAAAATCTCTCATTGAGGAAAAACAGCAAATAAAACAAAATGTTTTTTTTTTCTTTAATTTGGTTTTGGGATCAAAGATAGCTATTTGATGACGGAAAAAAGCCAGATAATAAATATAAATTATGTCAGTGTGTTGTGTGTATTTTTTTTTATGGAAGAAAGCATTTTGTTTTACTTCTCTTTCCGGTTATTTTTTTAAAAATCTTTAAATTTTCGATACGCTCGCGCCCCCCCAGGGGGCGCGCCCCACACTTTGAGAAACACTGCTTTAACAAAAATATGAGAAAAATTAAGCTGTACGTTAAATGCGCGTATAATAATATTAAATATATAGTCATCAAAATATAGGACACAAAAATTTCTCATTTCCCATCTCAGCTGTACAAAATTAGTATTCTTAAAGAGAACTGAATTTTGATATTGATTGATTGATTAACTTTTTAAATTTACATAACTAATTTAAAATTTATTTTCTCAATATGAGTTTTCATTTCTGAGTATTGGATTTCTTGTCTTGAAATAAGCTCAAATTCCAATTTTCTTAAAATTCTGCTAGAATTTTTTTTAAATGTATAAAAAAATTTTAAATAAAGATCCCCTTTTATGTGTTGATTACGTGTCACAAACATATAGCAATGTAAAATTTTGTATTCAATACTTTTCACAGATGCTTCAACAATAATAAGAGAAAATTGTTTCCTAAATTTAAAAATATTATAAACATGATTGAAACTCTTGGAGGAAACATATTGTGGTATAGCTACCGGTCTAGGTGTCCTCCACACAACAAATGCTCAATGTTTTTGTTATACTCTATGAGGTGAAGAAGTTGTATTCTTGTATATACCAGAGAATCGTCAAAAAAAAAAAGAATAAAAAAAAGCCTCAACGAAGTTAAAATGATCTTGTAATTTCATCGTGTGTACATATGACTAAATATAAATTTCAAAATTATTATTAAAAAAAAGATTCAGAAAAAACTTCATTAAAAATTATCAAATATTTTAACAAAAGTAATTATTTTCTAAAATATGCTTTCTTTTCTTAACCGAGTTTTTAAAAGGACAATAACTCCAAATTACTATCAAACAGTAATTATCAACTTTAAAAATGCACCTTTTAGTTTAATTTAATAAAAAAAATTTATATATTTTTGATAAATGTGTAATAGTTTGAAATTCTCCTGACATATTATGTGTTATATGCTGTTAATTCTTTTAATTGTTAGATGTTGGTCATCCATGGGTAGAAATTTGTTGCCGCTGATTGGACAAGACCTTTCTATTGGAAATAGATGCGAAAAAGTAAGCGATATACTCGTAGTTCACATTTAATATTACATAATATACGCTCTACTTCGAATAATATATCAAAACAAGAACATTCTACTTCCTTTTATTTTAAAAAATATTACCTATATCTTTTTTTTCCTTATGAACAACAAATGTACTAAGAAAAGCATTTATTTAATTTTTAATTTAAATTTACCTTTTTAATCTATACTCACTTTAAAAACTTCTTACAAAATATTAGTGCAGTATTTTGAATGTAAATTCGCTATACAGGGTGGTCCCAAATTCATGGTACAAACTTTAAGGGTAGATACAGGGCACTATATAAGAATCATTTATTGTATAGGAATATATTGGCGCAAGTGACACGGTGACGCTCAAACAGATGAAATAAAAGGAAAGAGAAATGGAGTTATAGGTTGGTTGCGTTGTCAGTAGGAGTCAGTAGATGTCTAGCCGTCATTCAACATGATGCCTCTCAGCGCTACGAATGTATCATGCGCAGTTTCCTGATCAACGAATGCCGGATCACAGAATTTTTTAGCTATGTACACACTAACGTGAATGTTACGTTTGGGGCGTGATGGATTGGGTATGGTAGACCAGTCCCTTGGCCACCTCGATCTCCCGATTTACCGAGCCTTGATTACTTTTTATGGGGAGGTCTGAAGAATCTTGTTTATGCGACTCGACTTGACTCAGATGATATTCTCGTTGTACGAATATTCTAAGCAGCTACATGTGTGCGTGAAATGCCTGGCATCTTTGAACGTGTTCGCCAATTGCTCCACCGACGCTGCCAAGCATGTATCGCTACTGGTGGACACAGTTTTGAACAGTAATTGTAAACATTACACTTGTCAACGGCGCTTTCAATAAACACTTTGTCTTTCCTTTCGTTTCTTATTTTTGTGTGTTTGTACCTCACCACGTCATTTGTACCCATATATTCTTATGCAATAAATGATTGTAACAATATGTCCTGTGCCTACCCTTGAAGTTTGTACCACGAATTCGGGACCACTCTATATATTTAAATAACCTTCCCATTTCGTTAAAAATAGCTGTTTGATGGTGCATTTTCAAATTTTAAAGATTCTAATAACATATTATTTCCCCCTTAAATGTCCAGCGCTATGTTGTCGTTCATGAAGTTGGACATGCTTTAGGACTGAACCACGAGCAATCACGTTTAGATCGAGACCGCCACGTAAGAGTACTGTGGCGTAATATAGCCCTTGGCGGTAGGCCCCAGTTTTGGAGAGGTCTGGATAATGCTCATGGAGTTGAATACGACTTGACATCCATTATGCACTATCATCCACAGGTAAGTTCCACAGTTTTCTGTTTTCAAAAACAGAAGAGTCGATCATTTGTAATTTTTCTTTTCCAAAATAAGTGGGTTTAGTCAACGGAAATATTCCATTGAAATCTCTTTTCACTTACAGTATTTTTGTTTGATAATTGTATTCCACGTACTCAAATTTCTCATTAAAACTTCCAATTGTTTATACAATTTTAATATAATATAGATACATTTCGTTCCATTCAGATTTCATCTCATTAAAATTCTTAATTTTAGATAATATATGGAAAAAATTAGTTCTAATAATCAAAGTGCATCGCGTGAAAGTAATATTTTCCTAAGAAATAATTTTCCCGTCAATGACTCGTTATTATAAATTCGACTCTCTTCTTTGGAATGACATTGATTTTGTTCACAAACACAAATTTTTTTTAATTATGATGAGGATAAGAATAATTTCATTACAGAAAATTAACATATTTTATTAGACAATAATTCCATGCAATTGTTCATACATTCTACATTTTCTTTCTTTTTTTAAAAAAAGTACTACTCTTAAAGGTTTTCTTTCGATCCAGTTTTAAACTCCAAAATTTTATCATTTATATAAACAATACATTATACAATAGGATATTCACCAAATAGCAATTGAATTTAAAATATCTGTCTAGTATCACACATAACAATACTTTTACTCTGATGAAAGTGGAGATTAGTCTCAGAAAGAACTTTACCACTTTACCAGACACTATGGGAAGTCAAAGGGATTCACAACTAATCTACAATACTTCACAACTAGTGAAACTTTGCGGAATCAGGGAGATCAAGCGTTTGTTAGAATTGAGATCAGGTGACCAGAAAAATATGGTAAGAGAAACAGGGCCATGGTTGTGGAGTGTTCACCAATCCATTTAATCCAATTTAATTATCTAATTGACCAAATCGTCAACCTTCAATTTTAAATATTAAGCAAATAATCTATCAATCACCCTCGACTAACTTTCAATTACTTTTCGTTTATCAGTAACTTCTGTATCATCTAGCTCCTAACGTCTCTCTCTATCGAACCTAAAAGTTAATGCTTAAATATAAGCCTTAATTTGCATAAGGCACGTCTTCTTCTGGAGAAAGTTTTCAATTGAATAATATTTAAAGAAACAGTTTTTCCCTAAGAGGATTAGTAGGAGGTTCGCGAATAGACCCGTTACACGTTAATTTATGATGTTACATAAACAAAGGTTGTATTTCAGTCCACGTAAACAGCCCCAAAATGCGGATATCACAGACCACCACATACACACTCACCAAGTTATATAAAACCCTATTAGAAAGAAAATCCATCACTTGATGGGATTTCAGCAGTACTCTTACCCTTCTATCAGCATGTCCCTATTTGGTTCTGCACTCATCAACCCAGGCAACGGTTTTTTAACATATATAAAAGGTTAAAGGCAATATTCCCAAGTCCATGCTAATATTTGCGTCCTGTGATATGGGATAATCAGAAATGCCATCGGGACACATTGACTTCTGTATCCTATAGCGAAAGGATCATCGACGGTGTGACTTCTAAAAAACACTTTTATTTGTACTAACGTAAAATACTGAATGATTTCTTGCAGTGACAGCGTTTGATGGTTGTTAAAATAAGAACAAGCCAATTAAAGTTCGATTTATTTATACCCTGTTGTCTGCAGAAATCAGCCTTCTTGGGGATGATTTTACTGAAATCAACGTGAGTATACCAGTGCTTCTCAAACTTTCCATATTTACGACCCAATATTCAATCATAATTTTCATCGCGCCCACTGCCCTCGATACAATAACAATATATTTAATTCCATAACACTATTCTTTGAAGCTAAATATACAGTACGACTTCAACCTCTTACATGCCACCACCGTATATAAACGTCCCTCTCAGCCAAAGCGTTATTTGCCTGTGAACGTATATACACGTCTTTCCGAAGTACGATTTTTTCTGTGCTCTGCTATCCATAAAATTATTCAGAAGACTTTGGAATGCAATAAAAGGATCTTGACAGTGTTTGGAAGGATTTGCTTATTTGTTCCTTTTCTCTATCCCCCCTCGATACACCACATACGCTCAACTACGTGTTGAACGGTGGCATTGGGGAGCGAATCACGTAACTTTTAATCGGCATTTAAGGGATTATTTATGAGCCGTACACAAATTATCAAGATAAGTGTTAATTTTTGTTTTTAATTTTATATATGACAAGTCTATGGGGTCACTGATTATTATTAAACTTATTCTTAACTTAGTAATGTTAAATTAATTATAAAATACATTGCGCAGTAATAATATATTTACAAGTGTATTGCATCAGTGTAAATGTGTATTTTATTTCTTATTATGTCAGAATGTATTTTAATTGTTTACTTTCAGTAAATTAATGATTTTTTTTAAAATAATCCTTTGTTTTCGACTTTTCAATACGGTCGCGGTCCCCTTGTAAAGTTTTCACGGCCCCCTAGGGAGTGCGCCCCACAGTTTGAGAAACACTGGAGTATTCTGTGAGTCAGTGGCTAATGAAATATCAGTACACGCACCGTTTTCGAAATAGAGTGACCAGTTCGTTTGCCCTTGACAATTTATTAAAGATAAAATGTATTTTCTTTCTTCTCACTCATATTGCATCCATCTACTACTTATTTCCTCATTTGACTCAATATAATTTTGGTAACTGCTTAGGTCAGTAGCGCACACAGGAATTTGTCAAGGGGTCGGGGTCGAAGTTCACCATTCTTGTATCATGCTTCTTTTGATTTTGTCGATTTTCGGGAACAAAACACAGTAAAAAACTAATTGTTGAATAAATAATTAGCATTAATTAATAAAATTAATCATTAATAACAAATACTTAATGAAATTTTACGTACTATATACTTAGAATTATAATCAATCAAGAGCTTTGGGGGGTCCGGACCCCCAGGAGCCCCCCTTTGCGCCACTGGCTTAGGTCATTAGTTTTCCGTTCATATAGCTTCTGGCATCGCATTATATATGGAAAGTCAGCTATTTCTAATTCATTTGTTCAACAATGTTAGCATTATAACAGTCTGTTAATTCTGCTCTCAAATTAGTTCTTAAAGCTATGCTTTGTAATATATTTGCAGGCATTCAGTAGCAGTATGTTTGAAAAGAATACCGTTGTGAGTCGAAATCCGCACTACCAAAGACTAGTGGGAATGCGGAGAAATGATCTGAGCTTCAGAGATGCAAAAGTTATCAATTCCATGTACAGATGTGACGGTAAGTATGGAAAATTCATTACATCACGCAATCTTATCTAATAACATTGAAAAATTTGAAAAAATAAATGGAAAGGATATAATATCAAAAAATACTAAGCAAAAACATACTTCATTTCCTTAATGTAAAGTAAATTCAATTAGTCTACTACTCAGAGATTTAATATATAGTACATTAATATTTAATTTTGCAGTCTATGTGGTCAACACAAAGAAATCAATCTTCCATTGAGTATATAATCATAATAAAATACATATATGCTAAGATATCTTATAGAAGAAAAAAAAATCTAAGATAAACTTAAGGTGTCTGACTACTTTGGGAACCGTGATTTTGCAAAAGCGTATAAATGGACAATATTTATTATATTTAGTGTCACTTAGATTAGAATACATATGTAAAATTGTTTTAAGAATATTATTACAATAAAAAAATTATTTAAGTAGAATATTTTGACAAAAAATGAACATAGAATGACCAATTTTCAAAATATTTTCCTTTTGCGAAAAATGCTTTTTTTTATAATATTTTGCCTGTATATAGCTCAGACCTCTGTGCAGAAACTCAACAAGAATTTTGAAATATATAACTTAGAAGTGGGGTTTTCCATGTTTTACAACAACAGAGGGGAGAAATTTTAAGAAAAAAATGCCGATAATTATTTCAATGGGTTGTAACTCTGAAAATAATGTGAATTTTTTAAAAATCATAGTTCAGACTCTCTGGAGAAGTCTTTACTCTATACAAGCAAAATATTATTATTTTAGGAGCCTTTTTTATAAAAGGAAAACATTTTGAAAAAAGGTTATTCTAAGTTAATTTTTTGCCAAAATATTGTATTTAAATAAATTTTTTTGTCAAAATGTCCTTAAAACAATTTTATACATGTATTCTAATCTAAGTGACACTAAATATCATGAAAATTATCCAACTATACGCTTTTTTAAAATCACGGTTCCAAACGTATTCGGATACCTTAACACTTCCGTCGTGTCATTGGTGTGTCTTTGCCCCACCCTATGCTCTAAGAGTCTACACCGCTTTCCACAGCGCTAAAATGGAAACAAAACGCAAATTCCTTTAAAACTTGTTTACTTTACTCTGAAAAATAATAATCAATTGTAATCAATAAAAACCCTCACTATAATGTTTTATTTATGGATCCAAGAAGACGAGTTATGTCGTACCTCGAGATGAAAGTGCTAAGGAAGGTGATCAAAAATAGAGGGCAGTCAGATTGTTAGGGTCAACTGTATTTTAAATTTTGTAAACTCTTTAATTCACACACGCATATATTTTATAAAATTTAAAAATTTATTTCTCAGTTACTCCAAAATATTATTTTAAATAACCGATGATTATTTTTAATTCATTAAGCAATTTATTATATACGAGTTTTTATAATGAACAGTATATTAATTTTTCAACAAACTGCGTTAAAGCAGATTTTATGCAACATTATATATTGTACTGTATTACATATTATAATCATTTTAAAGATATATTACAGATTAAAAATAATTTGTTCATGTAAAGATTGAATATATTAAGCAATGAACTCAAGAGACGAATTTAATAAGCTCAAGCAGAGTAAAGCAGAAATAACTGAAGAATCATCAAAATAACATATTGGATCTAAAACTGATTGTAATGTCCCTGTGTTAGCCTTTTAACACAAGCTTTATCAAATTAATTATTGATATTAAACTTACCACCTGAATCGTGTACGTTTCATTGGTATACATCATTATTATTATTTAATCACGATTATTTAGAAAAATCAACCTCTGTTAAGTAAAAATGAAAACCCATCAGTTCTCAAATAATGAATAAATCTTTTCAGCTAAATGCCCAAATCGTGGGCAGATATGCGAAAATGGCGGATACTTAGGACCATTCCGAGAGGGAGATGAAGGTCCATGTCCTTGCGTTTGTCCTCCACATACGTCAGGAGATCGTTGTCAAGATATAATAAGCAGCTACTACGGTAGGTTAAACAATTTTTAAGAAAGTGGTTATGAATATTATTTGTAACATATATTTTCCTTATAATTTCAAAATTAAAATTCAATTTAATGAAGAGATTAGTTCTCAAAAGGATACATTCTTGTGACACGAATATAAGACAAGGATAAAAATTATCAGAAAGTATTGTGATAACTGTGGAGAACTAGATATAACTTTGAACTAGGCAGGTTAGATTGGCAACCACAAGTATTACTAGTCATCCGTAGCAGGGGCGGCTCTAGAGCCGGACAAATCGGATTCTTTCCCGAGGCGGCAAATCTTAAGGGTGGCATTTGGAGCGAATTTGAAATATATATATACATATATATATATATACATATATATATATATAAATATATATATAAATATATATATATATATATATATATATACATATATATATATATATATATATATATATATATATATATATATATATATATATATATATATATATATATATATATATATATATATATATATATATATATAATATATATATATAGGGTGTTTTTTTTAGAGGTATAGAACTTTAAATTGCAATAAAACAACGATGTATTATTCGATTGACATGAATTTTTTTTTATTCGAAAGATACTCTTGTGGCATTACATTTTAAATATGATCAAGCAAGGCGTAGATTCATCGAATGGACCTAAAACGAGATTGCCGTTGTTCCCGATTTTCATAAGCGAATTTTGTTTAGCGATGAAGCGCACTTCTGGTTGAATGGCTACGTCAACAAACAAAACTGCCGCATTTGGAGTGAAGCCAATCCACAAGTGTATGTCGAAACACCGTTACATCCAGAAAAACTGACTGTTTGGTGCGCTTTATGGGCTGGTGGAATCATTGGTCCGTACTTCTTCAAAAACGATGAAGGCCACAACGTTACAGTCAATGGTGATCGGTATAGAGCCATGATTACTAACTTTTTCATTCCTGAATTGAACAATCATGATGTCCAGGAGCTGTGGTTCCAACAAGACGACGCAACATGTCACACAGCTCGTGCCACAATCGATTTATTGAAAGACACGTTGGGTGACCGCCTAATTTCATGTTTTGGACCTGTGAATTGGCCTCAAGATCTTGTGATTTAACACCGCTAGACTATTTTCTGTGGGGCTATGTAAAGTCATTGGTCTATGCGAATAAGCCACAAACGCTTGATCATTTGGAAGACAACATTCGCCGTGTTATTGTCGATATACGGCCACAAATGTTGGAAAAAGTCATCGAAAATTGGACGTCCACATTGGACTACATCCGAGCCAGCCGTGGCAGTCCTATGCCAGAAATCATATTTAAAATGTAATGCCACAAGATTATCTTTCGAATAAAAAAATTCATGTCAATCGAATAATGCATTGTTGTTTTATTGCAATTTAAAGTTCTATACCTGTAAAAAAACACCCTTTATATATATATATATATATATATATATATATATATATATATATATATATATATATATATATATATATATATTATAAAAATTTGATATATTTTCTGAAATATTATTGGGTGTGAATTTGGCATTTCATTTAACGTATTTTATTTTCTTATTTTGTATTCTGTATGTTTAATGTCAGTTTTCTTTTATGTTGAAACAAGAAAGGTTCGAGGCAGGTGTACAAGTATATCTTAAATCATGAAATTCGATATTTTTACACCTTTCACTAGTAACTTTCTCCTCGTCCCAGAGTAGGGTCACAACGGATATTCTTTTCAACCATACGATGTCCAGTGTTAGGTATCCAAAAGGGGACAGGAGTAATTAGAGTTTTTGGTAGATAGAGTCACAGAAGTTGTTTCATTTTAGTTTTGAGTGTAGTCACAATAAGTTAAAACCAGCTGTTCTCAAACTGTGGGGCGCGCCCCTGGGGGGGAGTGATAATCTTACAAGGGGGCGCGAGAATATCGAAAATAAAAGATTTAAAAAATTACAAATTTACTGAAAGGAAGCAAAATAAAATACATGCTGACATAATAAAAGTAAAATGCACATTTTCACTGATATAATATACTTATAAATGCATCAGTACTGCACAATGTATTTGATAATTAATTGTGTGTTATCAAAACCAAGTTAAGAACAAAATTAATAATTACTAGTGACTCCCATGTGGGCTTGTCATATGTAAAATTAAATACAAAATTTAATACTTATCTTGATAATGTGAACGGTTTATAGTTAAAATCGTATTGTAATTTTACGTCAAATTCATTATTTTATTGAATTCTATACATTGTTATTGTATGGGGGGGAGCGCAAGGAAAATTCTGCTTCGAAATTGGGTCGCAAGTATTGAAAGTTTTGAGAAGCACTGAGTAAAAACAAACGATTATGATCCCTACCATTAGTAGACTCCTTTTCGAAGAAGTTGGCCTGCTGAAAAGGGCGATTCCTTCTTTTACATTTTACTCGTTCGAAATTATAACAAGTAATTATGTCCTTAATTTAGAATTATTTTGTATTTTTAAGACATTATATATATATATATATATATATATATATATATATATATATATATATATATATATATATATATATATATATATATATATATATATATGTTATGCTGCCTTTTGTTCGCAAAAACTATTCTAGTTTTATAGGTATGTGTCTATGAGAACAATTTTCCTTTTTTAATTATAATCTTTTGCTTTAGAGAGAGAGGCGTCATTTTCCATTTTTGTCCGGGTGAAGGCAAAACTGCTAGAGCCATCCCTGTCCGTAGTAATAGATTAATATTTGGAGCAGCTCGGAAGATAATCCCATTAAGATCTTGACATTTAAAAAACCCGAGATAAAGGAAGACCATCAACTAGACATGAGAAAGACTTAAATACTTCTAAAATGAAAAATTGAAAAGGAATCGCTACAAATAGAGGACGTTTGAAAGAACGCGTGGTTGAGGCAGCCAAGGCTTGAAAGGGGCTGTTGTGCTGTTGAAGAAGATTGTTGATTTTTTTACAGACATTTATTTAAACAAGGAGAATAGTTATGTGTTAAAAATACACTCACGTTTTCTTCAGTCAAAAAAAATTTTAGGCAGATCATAAAAATGGGAAATATTTCTTTCCAAAAATATGATAGTTATTTTCATTTTAAAAAGATCAACTGAGATCATCATAACGCAAAATACTCTCCAAGCATTTTGATATTTAAATTGAAAGATGAAAAGATATAAAATTAAAAAAAAAATTTAAGTCAGTCTCAACGGTAGCTCTTCCAACTTTAATTAGTTACGATTAAAAAACTGCAAGCCGAAAATATTCTTGAATTTAGAGTCTGAAAGAAAATAAGTTTTGAATTTAATTTAACAGATAAAATTGTGATAGTTTGAATTGAGAAATCTAATAATCAATAAAAAAATCTAAGTAATAAATGAAACACTAAGAAAACTTCAATAATATTAAAATAATTTTAAATGCATTATATTGATGTGTAATATCTTTCCTCTTAGTTGCTAGATATTTGTAGGAGTGATTTCATGAAATGGGACAGAAGTGTGTAACAGGAAGTGACGGAAGCGCGCGCTATTTGATTTGACCAATGAGAGCGCGTAGTGGCGTTTCTTCGCTACCCTCGCATCGAAATTCAACTCTAGTAGCCATCAAGCACTCGAGCGCTTGCCTCTAAATCTACCATCGGTCTGTAAAATCTACCCCTTAATTGCAAGAAACTATGTATTGAGCAGAGAAAATAAATTGCTTATATATATATATATATATATATATATATACACACTAATCCTCATACCAGTTTTAACGTATGTCGCGCCAAACTGGGCACATGCAGCTAAAACTCATATTAATCTAATTGAAGCTTCTCAAAGTATCATTCTCTGACAAATGTTAAAAGCTCGATGGTTCATGAGGAATATAGATCTCAGATCCGCGAGCAAAATGATGTCTATCAGACAATTTATCAAAAAATTAGCAACTAACTTCTGTCAAAAAAATTGATAACTCTAATAATCCTTCGATCTAGGATATTGAAAAATATATCCCTGATCCTAAAGAAAAAGCCGATTCTGCTGTAAAGGCGGTGCAGGCGGTTGTAGGCGGTTGCAGGCGGTTGTAGGCGGTTGTAGGTGGTTTAGGCGGTTGCAGGCGGTTGCAGGCGGTTGTAGGCGGTTGCAGGCGGTTGTAGGCGGTTGCAGGCGGTCGACGGCAGTGCAGAGTTGAGGCGGTTGTTTCGTTCCTACTGACGAGTTGAGTTGTTTTCTCCGGTCGTTGAGTTGAGTTGTTTCGTTCCTGCTGACGAGTTGAGTTGTTCGTTCCTGCTGCCGCGTTGAGTTGTTTTCTCCTGTTGAGTTGTTCGTTCCTGCTGCTGAGTAGAGTTGTTTTCTCCTGTTGAGTTGTTTCGTTCATGTTACCGAGTTGAGTTGTTTTCTCCTGTTGAGTTGAGTTGTTTCGTTCCTACTGACGAGTTGAGTTGTTTTTCTCCTGCATTGGCTTTGATTTTCGAGCTGAGGGGGGCGAGTTGAATTGTTTTTTTTTTCTACATCTAAGTTGAGTTGTTTTTAAAAAATGTGCACAAAAAATGGAAGTATGGGAATGTTAAACGCGTGCTCATGGCGCCACCTATTGATTAAAATGTACACTAATTATAGATTTTAAAATGATGGAAGTAAATAACGCTCAAATAAAAAAAAAAAATCCAGATTCAAACTCACGGCCTCAGATCAAAATGTCTCCACAGGACAATAGTTTTTCAGTTACGCTAACCATTATCCTATGAAGGCATACAGACCTGAAGAAAACTTATGTTTATAATCTCATGAATTTAATTTTGCAGGCGAAGCAGACGGCGACATGTTTTAAAATAATTTTCTTGATTAAAATGAAATAAAAAAAATATTTAATTTATATTATTTTAATAATGTGTAAATTTTAATTCAGTATAATGATTACATACACACACAGTAAAGATACAAAGTAAATTGATTATTCAGAAAAATGTGCCGTAGTATACTCGTCATCAGTGTGAACCGGTTACGATTTAACTTGTTTTAGCTTGTCTGATCTTGATTCTACAAGACGGCTTTTCCAGGCGAAGCAGACGGCGACGTGTTTTAAAATCATTTTCTTAATTAAAATGAAATAAAAAAATATTTAATTTATATTATTTTAATAATGTGTAAATTTTAATTCAATATAATGATTACACACACACAGTAAAGATACAAAGTAAATTGTTTATTCAGAAATCAACATCTTGTATTGCGTTTTACATTACAATCGTATATTTACATTACAGGAGAACAACAATTTGTAAAATTTATTTCAGTGTAATGATCATACATGTACAGTAAAGATACAAAGTGAGTTGTTTATTTACAAAAACAGCATTCCGTTTTACATAACAATCAATTATTTATACACACACACACAAAAAAATCCCATTATTGGATTTTATGTCCTACAGCTCATTAAATAGTTCTAAATTCATCAACGACCAATGACCATGTGCAAGAGTAGTAATGCCATCACCATTAATAAACCTTTTGTCATCTTTATATGACAGAGCAAGTTTGTTTTGCTTTATTGAATGTAATGAATGAAATTTGGATCTAATTAAGTTCATGTCAACATATTTTATTTTTTCATTAAAAAGACAAGAGTAGTTATAATATACCGGTTCTGGAACAATGGATCCGGTGGAGCCGGTGGCGCCAGGAGGTGGAGCCGCATGCAAACAAAAGTGGGTGGAAGTCCCCCCCCGATCTGAACCGGGAAGATGGTTTGTGATTGATAAGGGTTTCGGGGATCTGTACTGATGAGAAATGCACGCTTTTAGCGATAACGAGTTATATTCTGATATAGTTTTAATTAAATGATTATGATTTTTTAATTACGTCATTGAAAGCAAATTTTAATTGGGATAAAGAGTCAAATTTTTCTGTACATATGATTATTTTTATATAATTCCGTATACATCTATTTCTGAAAATCATGATATACGTGTTGAATGATTATTTGTTATATTTCAAATTTGATGCTTTGTGCTTGTGATTTCTGAAACAGAGGATTGAAAATTAGGCAAACGAAAGGGAGTGGAAATTCCCCCCGGGGTCTGAACCGGGAGGATGGTACCCCCTCCGCTCTGATAAGGGTTTCGGGGCTCTGTAAATGGGTGTTACAAATGCATGTTTTTAGAGATAACGAGTTATATTCTGATATAGTTTTAACTAAATGATTATGATTTTTTTTAAGTACGTCATTGGAAGCAAATTTTAATTAGGATAAAGGGTCAAACTTTTCTGTACATATAAATATTTGTATATAATTCTGATAAAGTCTATTTCTGAAAATTATGATATACGTGTTGAATTATTGTTTATTACATTTCAAATTTGATACTTTGTGCATAACTAAAATATATTCTTCATTGATTTTGCATGTATTTTTTTTTATAATTCTGAGATAACTTAAAAAATACTATGCTTATATAAAGTAAAAGTTCTGCATATGTTTTTTCGTTTGCAAAGTAGTTTCCTTGCATGAAACATCCATTTCCTATGATAATATATGCGGACCTTGTAATTCTGGTAAAACTTTCTTTGTTAGACAAATCTTAGAAATAAAATTAATTAATTCTTTTCCTCCCAAAATTATTTGGTGTTATGGAATTTATCCAAAATTGTTTGATAAGATGTCTGACATAGAATTTCATGAAGGCATGCCTTTCGATGTAGAAGATATTACTAATGCTTTCGTAATAATAGATGACTTAATGAATGAAGTAGGAGATGAGAAAAAAACTTTCAAACTTGTGCACGAAAGGAAGCCATCATAGATATATTTCCGTAATATTTATTTTACAAAATATTTTTTGCAATGAAAAACTAATTATATAGGAATACGTTTTAAATACTTCCTACCTAAGTTGTTTTAGAAATGTTAGAGACAAGCAACAGATCTCTTGTCTAGCAAGACAAATGTATCCATCTCAATCGAAATTTATGATAGGAAAACTATACGAAATACAAATGCTGCAAATTTGACTATCCACTTTGTGAGAGATAGAAAAATAAAAACTTTCGTTCGAATCATTTAATGAATTTTTCAAAAGAAAAAAATTTTCATAGAGTTTTGTTACGAATAAATATCTCAGAACAAAAACATTGTATGCAAAACATTTGTCATGGATAGAATATTAAGTGTGGTTTGTGTTCTTCAACATTTGTTTTTAATTTTTAGTCTGTTTCCCTTCTTGTTACTTACACTTAAATATATTAATATGAGTAAAGTAATTAAAAAAGTTGAAAAAATATTGAAAAAAAAGTTGAAAAGTATTGAAAAAAGATGAAAAATATTGAAATATTTAGAATATTGTTGGTGGACTTGAGTATTTAAGTTAAAAGCAATAGTGATAAAATTTCTTTTTTTCATATTAATCTTAAAATAATAACTTTATAAATTTAAATATATGGTAAACTTATAAAAAAATTCAAAGCAAAATCTTATTCATCTTATAATAATAATAATACAAACACAAAATATGAGAACAATATTGTACTTATTCACCTTCTAAAATTTATTCTTACATTATATCTTTTCTTAAAATATTGATACAATCTGAAATCCTTCTGTTTGCTACGAACAAATTCATATAAAATATAATTCATTGAAAAGCCTTTACTGATTTTCAACAAGAAAAATATAAAATAATGACCACATAGAAATAAGGAATATCCCTTGGTTAATCCATTTCTCAATAAATAAAGTCCTTCAGATCTCAACAATTTTCCTTTTATAAAACAATGTGCTAACAGAAAACTTAATTTAATCTTATATTTTTTAAAATGTATTATATGAGAAGCATTGAAATAAGTAACATCATTCAATATGTATAATAAATACATTCGACAGGTATATGCATAAAATGAAGAGGAAAAATTTACATTCTTAAACATGAAAGAATAAGATATATACAGAAATCAATATTTATAAAAGGAACTATTTAATTAAATTCTCATTTATATAAAATATTAGCTTTCATTTATACGGCAGTTACCGAAAGCTAAAGTTGTAATACCATCTTCAAGAATATATCTTATCGAAGGGGCAAAGTGAATTTTTTTTTTTACTTTTTACAGAATGTATTTGATGTATAGAACTGTTATAATGGGTTTAAACTCTTCACGACGTCTATACTTATTTATGAGGCAATTTTTATAGTCTTCGTGAGAAATTTTACTTTTTAAAATAGATCTATGTATCTCTTTTGCTGTATTTTTTTCTAAAGTTAATGTTTTTATGCTGTACATTTTTGCATTGAGACCTACGAACTCAGTTGCTACCATACCATTTAACTCATCTGTCATTTTTCCCAGAACATTATTAGTTAAAGGATTATAAAGAAAATGATTTGGAAGCAAATATATGGGTCATTTCAATAAAAAGAAGTAAGTTTTCTTTGAATAGATACAAGGTCGTTATTAATTATTTTATAAGCATGAAATGCTGGAGATGCTATGAATTTCTTAGCTCTTTTCTCTCTATTCACTAGATAAATCTTAACTTTTTGCGTAAATTTTTCATTGTTTTACCAAACACGGCATTGTTTAAAAGTTTAAAGAGATCTTTTTCAAAATTGCTGTTTGCTCGTTTTCGATGTTCAGTATTAAAATGTATATAATTTTTTAACCGAGGACTTTGTTTGAATTTTAGAAATTGATGTATTTTTTTAAAAATTTAAACCTATAATTCTACATATAACTTCAAATTTATATAATGAAGTACATATTTAGTTTTATTTCTGAAGTTAGGAGCCAATTTTTCCACAGACTTCGATTCTAAAATACTGAATCCTTTAGCAATATTTTTAGTATAGGAGGAACATTCAGAGACACTTCAACTTTTTCTGGAGCTAATGGATAGCAGTTATGCAAATCGTGCAATTAATCTGGATATTCTAACTTAAAATATACAACTTATATCCGAATCGTCTGGTACATCCATGAAGTTAACGTATTCATCAGTCCAGGAAAAGTCGTGTGTAGACAAATTTTGCGACATTGCTCAACCATATAGATTGTTTGCCTCTAAATATATAATGTAACTACTAGGTAGGCTTGAATCATACGTTGATAAATACACATTGTTAGCCTTAGCGTAGCGATGACCAATCATCGCAACACCTCCGCGAATGCCTTTTTCGATGAATAAAGGCATGTCTATATCCGTTAAAAGCTCCAATCGTACTTTTGTCATTTTATAAGACATGCTTACCATACCAAACCAGGAACCGTATATGTATTACATGGATCGATTTTGTAGTAATTCTGTCATAGAGTTCTAAAGTTTTCAAATATGTCTGAAAATAATACGTCTACGGTTACACACAAATCACGATAATCTCCCAATGTGCGCATTTGAAACATGTTCCATCTATGGTGAGCATATTCGTAGTCTTTTCTGGATACATTTTTATTTGTTAGACTGTTGAAAAAAGCTGATTGAGGAGGGAGCTGCGTTTCATAAAACTTAGAAAAGGAATCAAAATATTCATATGGATAGCAACCCTTTCTAGTTATAAATTGTGCATTACTTGCAAAATACCTATCCCAAAGATGAAATTTACAAGGCTTTAAAGTTGGGCAAGTTTCTCTAGAGAAGTATTTGAAAATTGAAAAGAGTCAATGAAACGTAATGACCTCAGAGTAAAAAAAACAAAACTTTTCACTATGTCGGGAATGCATTGAAAAAGAAATCAAAACTTTTAGTTGATTTTTTAAAATCAAAATTCAATTTAATTATGTCAAATGATCCAAATGAAGAACGAGGAAGTACAGAACAACGCTTGAAGGAGTTCTTTTTTTTTTGTAAAAATTTAAATAACATTTTGAATCTAAAGGACTTATAACCTATTTCAGCTACCATAAACCTATTGTTTTCTTCTTAGAATACAATTAATTCCCAAATATGATTGTATATTTCGCACAAAAACATTCCTTTATGAGTACAGACATATGAACAAATAATTTTATAGGGCGATACTAACATCTCCTGGTTTTTTATTCACTTAACTGACCTCAGAAATAACATTACAAAATTTGAAGTTATCACTTCTAACGTGTGTTCATATCCACACACACGATCTTTTTTTTAATCGAAGTTTTTATTTTTAATACATTTTGCTATGTTTAAAACGCATAAATAATATTTAACAATTCAATGTAAATATTTAAATTTGATTGTTAAAAATATTATCCTGGGAATTTTTAAACATAGCAAAATGTAAAAAATAAAAACTTCGATTAAAAAAAAAAGATCGTGTGTGTGCTTATGACTACACGTTAGAAGTGATAACTTCAAATTTTGTAATGTTATTTCTGAGGTCAGTTAAGTGAATAAAAAACCAGGAGATGTTAGTATCGCCCTATAAAATTATTTGTTCATATGTCTGTACTCATAAAGGAATGTTTTTGTGCGAAATATACAATCATATTTGGGAATTAATTGTATTCTAAGAAGAAAACAATAGGTTTATGGTAGCTGAAATAGGTTATAAGTCCTTTAGATTCAAAATGTTATTTAAATTTTTACAAAAAAAAAAGAACTCCTTCAAGCGTTGTTCTGTACTTCCTCGTTCTTCATTTGGATCATTTGACATAATTAAATTGAATTTTGATTTTAAAAAATCAACTAAAAGTTTTGATTTCTTTTTCAATGCATTCCCGACATAGTGAAAAGTTTTGTTTTTTTTACTCTGAGGTCATTACGTTTCATTGACTCTTTTCAATTTTCAAATACTTCTCTAGAGAAACTTGCCCAACTTTAAAGCCTTGTAAATTTCATCTTTGGGATAGGTATTTTGCAAGTAATGCACAATTTATAACTAGAAAGGGTTGCTATCCATATGAATATTTTGATTCCTTTTCTAAGTTTTATGAAACGCAGCTCCCTCCTCAATCAGCTTTTTTCAACAGTCTAACAAATAAAAATGTATCCAGAAAAGACTACGAATATGCTCACCATAGATGGAACATGTTTCAAATGCGCACATTGGGAGATTATCGTGATTTGTGTGTAACCGTAGACGTATTATTTTCAGACATATTTGAAAACTTTAGAACTCTATGACAGAATTACTACAAAATCGATCCATGTAATACATATACGGTTCCTGGTTTGGTATGGTAAGCATGTCTTATAAAATGACAAAAGTACGATTGGAGCTTTTAACGGATATAGACATGCCTTTATTCATCGAAAAAGGCATTCGCGGAGGTGTTGCGATGATTGGTCATCGCTACGCTAAGGCTAACAATGTGTATTTATCAACGTATGATTCAAGCCTACCTAGTAGTTACATTATATATTTAGAGGCAAACAATCTATATGGTTGAGCAATGTCGCAAAATTTGTCTACACACGACTTTTCCTGGACTGATGAATACGTTAACTTCATGGATGTACCAGACGATTCGGATATAAGTTGTATATTTTAAGTTAGAATATCCAGATTAATTGCACGATTTGCATAACTGCTATCCATTAGCTCCAGAAAAGTTGAAGTGTCTCTGAATGTTCCTCCTATACTAAAAATATTGCTAAAGGATTCAGTATTTTAGAATCGAAGTCTGTGGAAAAATTGGCTCCTAACTTCAGAAATAAAACTAAATATGTACTTCATTATAGAAATTTGAAGTTATATGTAGAATTATAGGTTTAAATTTTTAAAAAAATACATCAATTTCTAAAATTCAAACAAAGTCCTCGGTTAAAAAATTATATAGATTTTAATACTGAACATCGAAAACGAGCAAACAGCAATTTTGAAAAAGATCTCTTTAAACTTTTAAACAATGCCGTGTTTGGTAAAACAATGAAAAATTTACGCAAAAAGTTAAGATTTATCTAGTGAATAGAGAGAAAAGAGCTAAGAAATTCATAGCATCTCCAGCATTTCATGCTTATAAAATAATTAATAACGACCTTGTATCTATTCAAAGAAAACTTACTTCTTTTTATTGAAATGACCCATATATTTGCTTCCAAATCATTTTCTTTATAATCCTTTAACTAATAATGTTCTGGGAAAAATGACAGATGAGTTAAATGGTATGGTAGCAACTGAGTTCGTAGGTCTCAATGCAAAAATGTACAGCATAAAAACATTAACTTTAGAAAAAAATACAGCAAAAGAGATACATAGATCTATTTTAAAAAGTAAAATTTCTCACGAAGACTATAAAAATTGCCTCATAAATAAGTATAGACGTCGTGAAGAGTTTAAACCCATTATAACAGTTCTATACATCAAATACATTCTGTAAAAAGTAAAAAAAAAATTCACTTTGCCCCTTCGATAAGATATATTCTTGAAGATGGTATTACAACTTTAGCTTTCGGTAACTGCCGTATAAATGAAAGCTAATATTTTATATAAATGAGAATTTAATTAAATAGTTCCTTTTATAAATATTGATTTCTGTATATATCTTATTCTTTCATGTTTAAGAATGTAAATTTTTCCTCTTCATTTTATGCATATACCTGTCGAATGTATTTATTATACATATTGAATGATGTTACTTATTTCAATGCTTCTCATATAATACATTTTAAAAAATATAAGATTAAATTAAGTTTTCTGTTAGCACATTGTTTTATAAAAGGAAAATTGTTGAGATCTGAAGGACTTTATTTATTGAGAAATGGATTAACCAAGGGATATTCCTTATTTCTATGTGGTCATTATTTTATATTTTTCTTGTTGAAAATCAGTAAAGGCTTTTCAATGAATTATATTTTATATGAATTTGTTCGTAGCAAACAGAAGGATTTCAGATTGTATCAATATTTTAAGAAAAGATATAATGTAAGAATAAATTTTAGAAGGTGAATAAGTACAATATTGTTCTCATATTTTGTGTTTGTATTATTATTATTATAAGATGAATAAGATTTTGCTTTGAATTTTTTATAAGTTTACCATATATTTAAATTTATAAAGTTATTATTTTAAGATTAATATGAAAAAAAGAAATTTTATCACTATTGCTTTTAACTTAAATACTCAAGTCCACCAACAATATTCTAAATATTTCAATATTTTTCATCTTTTTTCAATACTTTTCAACTTTTTTTTCAATATTTTTTCAACTTTTTAAATTACTTTACTCATATTAATATATTTAAGTGTAAGGAACAAGAAGGGAAACAGACTAAAAATTAAAAACAAATGTTGAAGAACACAAACCACACTTAATATTCTATCCATGACAAATGTTTTGCATACAATGTTTTTGTTCTGAGATATTTATTCGTAACAAAACTCTATGAAAATTTTTTTCTTTTGAAAAATTCATTAAATGATTCGAACGAAAGTTTTTATTT
This sequence comes from Trichonephila clavipes, assembly GCA_019973935.1. NCBI lineage: Eukaryota > Metazoa > Arthropoda > Arachnida > Araneae > Nephilidae > Trichonephila > Trichonephila clavipes. Next base: position 475,879 of record BMAU01001365.1, on the reverse strand, counting down.
TTCTATCTCTCACAAAGTGGATAGTCAAATTTGCAGCATTTGTATTTCGTATAGTTTTCCTATCATAAATTTCGATTGAGATGGATACATTTGTCTTGCTAGACAAGAGATCTGTTGCTTGTCTCTAACATTTCTAAAACAACTTAGGTAGGAAGTATTTAAAACGTATTCCTATATAATTAGTTTTTCATTGCAAAAAATATTTTGTAAAATAAATATTACGGAAATATCTCTATGATGGCTTCCTTTCGTGCACAAGTTTGAAAGTTTTTTTCTCATCTCCTACTTCATTCATTAAGTCATCTATTATTACGAAAGCATTAGTAATATCTTCTACATCGAAAGGCATGCCTTCATGAAATTCTATGTCAGACATCTTATCAAACAATTTTGGATAAATTCCATAACACCAAATAATTTTGGGAGGAAAAGAATTAATTAATTTTATTTCTAAGATTTGTCTAACAAAGAAAGTTTTACCAGAATTACAAGGTCCGCATATATTATCATAGGAAAGGGATGTTTCATGCAAGGAAACTACTTTGCAAACGAAAAAACATATGCAGAACTTTTACTTTATATAAGCATAGTATTTTTTAAGTTATCTCAGAATTATAAAAAAAATACATGCAAAATCAATGAAGAATATATTTTAGTTATGCACAAAGTATCAAATTTGAAATGTAATAAACAATAATTCAACACGTATATCATAATTTTCAGAAATAGACTTTATCAGAATTATATACAAATATTTATATGTACAGAAAAGTTTGACCCTTTATCCTAATTAAAATTTGCTTCCAATGACGTACTTAAAAAAATCATAATCATTTAGTTAAAACTATATCAGAATATAACTCGTTATCTCTAAAAACATGCATTTGTAACACCCATTTACAGAGCCCCGAAACCCTTATCAGAGCGGAGGGGGTACCATCCTCCCGGTTCAGACCCCGGGGAATTTCCACTCCCTTTCGTTTGCCTAATTTTCAATCCTCTGTTTCAGAAATCACAAGCACAAAGCATCAAATTTGAAATATAACAAATAATCATTCAACACGTATATCATGATTTTCAGAAATAGATGTATACGGAATTATATAAAAATAATCATATGTACAGAAAAATTTGACTCTTTATCCCAATTAAAATTTGCTTTCAATGACGTAATTAAAAAAATCATAATCATTTAATTAAAACTATATCATAATATAACTCGTTATCGCTAAAAGCGTGCATTTCTCATCAGTACAGATCCCCGAAACACTTATCAATCACAAACCATCTTCCCGGTTCAGATCGGGGGGACTTCCACCCACTTTTGTTTGCATGTGGCTCCACCTCCTGGCGCCACCGGCTCCACCGGCTCCATTGTTCCAGAACCGGTATATTATAACTACTCTTGTCTTTTTAATGAAAAAATAAAATATGTTGACATGAACTTAATTAGATCCAAATTTCATTCATTACATTCAATAAAGCAAAACAAACTTGCTCTGTCATATAAAGATGACAAAAGGTTTATTAATGGTGATGGCATTACTACTCTTGCACATGGTCATTGGTCGTTGATGAATTTAGAACTATTTAATGAGCTGTAGGACATAAAATCCAATAATGGGATTTTTGTGTGTGTGTGTGTATAAATAATTGATTGTTATGTAAAACGGAATGCTGTTTTTGTAAATAAACAACTCACTTTGTATCTTTACTGTACATGTATGATCATTACACTGAAATAAATTTTCCAAATTGTTGTTCTCCTGTAATGTAAATATACGATTGTAATGTAAAACGCAATACAAGATGTTGATTTCTGAATAAACAATTTACTTTGTATCTTTACTGTGTGTGTGTAATCATTATATTGAATTAAAATTTACACATTATTAAAATAATATAAATTAAATATTTTTTTATTTCATTTTAATTAAGAAAATGATTTTAAAACACGTCGCCGTCTGCTTCGCCTGGAAAAGCCGTCTTGTAGAATCAAGATCAGACAAGCTAAAACAAGTTAAATCGTAACCGGTTCACACTGATGACGAGTATACTACGGCACATTTTTCTGAATAATCAATTTACTTTGTATCTTTACTGTGTGTGTATGTATATTTTATGTGTATTTTAATCATTATACTGAATTAAAATTTACACATTATTAAAATAATATAAATTAAATATTTTTTTTATTTCATTTTAATCAAGAAAATTATTTTAAAACATGTCGCCGTCTGCTTCGCCTGCAAAATTAAATTCATGAGATTATAAACATAAGTTTTCTTCAGGTCTGTATGCCTTCATAGGATAATGGTTAGCGTAACTGAAAAACTATTGTCCTGTGGAGACATTTTGATCTGAGGCCGTGAGTTTGAATCTGGATTTATTTTTTTTTATTTGAGCGTTATTTACTTCCATCATTTTAAAATCTATAATTAGTGTACATTTTAATCAATAGGTGGCGCCATGAGCACGCGTTTAACATTCCCATACTTCCATTTTTTGTGCACATTTTTTAAAAACAACTCAACTTAGATGTAGAAAAAAAACAATTCAACTCGCCCCCCTCAGCTCGAAAATCAAAGCCAATGCAGGAGAAAAACAACTCAACTCGTCAGTAGGAACGAAACAACTCAACTCAACAGGAGAAAACAACTCTACTCAGCAGCAGGAACGAACAACTCAACAGGAGAAAACAACTCAACTCAGCAGTAGGAACGAAACAACTCAACTCTGCACTGCCGTCGACCGCCTGCAACCGCCTACAACCGCCTACAACCGCCTGCAACCGCCTGCAACCACCTGCAACCGCCTGCACCGCCTGCACCGCCTTTACAGCAGAATCGGCTTTTTCTACCTACTCTCGTGGCCTAGTAGTTATAGTAGCTGCTTTGAAATGTCTTGCCCCGGATTCGATTATCAGGATGTCGCTATTTTTAAATCACTTTAATTTTCCTTGGAAAATTATTTCTCCATATCAAATTTAAATTTCCACGTTCTTTCCTATGTTTCCTTTTTGTATTTTATTTTTATTAGCTTTTAAAAAAGCTGTTTTTCTGATTTCAAATCTCATTCAATATTTCTCTCATTTCTACAACGACTGAGTTCTAAGCTGCATTCCCACTGGCCAGACCTCGCCCTGCACACCCACTGATCGAAATTTGCTTTCATTCTTGGTGCTTGCACCGTTTTTGAAGCTACTTTTCTAACACTTAAAGCATTTTAATAGTTTTAATTTTTATTACCTCATATAAGTAAGTATATTTTACCTTTTACGTATTTTTTAATTAACAAAGGGCAAGAGTCAATTTGTCTCAGTTACTTAAAATCCTAACGATAAGAGGTTAAAGGTCGGAAGAGCTAGGTACTCTGACTATCCCTCCTACCATACTCTAAATCCACTTCGCACTTACCATCGTCTTATTAGACTTCGCCCAGGATGAACTTGCGATCTTTATGCTCAATTGTCAGTCTCAGATCTCACTAAACAGATTTCGACGACGTTATTTCACAAAATTGTATGTTACTCATGTTGTCAGCGATGTAGTTAGATAACAACAGTGGTCTTGTGTGATGTTTTCCGACTAGTCCAGGTTTAGCTTGCAGTCTGATTCTCACCGGACTTTAATATGGAGAGCGCCAGGTACCCGTTACCACCAAGAGAACACCATTGAACGACACCGTTACGGAGGTGCAGGATGGCTCGTTTGGGGAGGAATTATTCTTGGTTCCAGAACTGACTTGCATGTTCAGAGTGTAACGATGACAGGCCACATCTATCGGGATGTCATTCTGGAACAACATCTACGTTTGTTTCGGGGTGCCATGGGTGCTGAATTTCTGTTTATGGATGACAACGCCCGTCCTCCCCGTGCAAACATTGTAGACGAATGCCTTCAATCGGAGGATATCACCCGTATGGATTGGCCAGCATACTCACCGGACGTGAATCCAATAGAGCATGTGTGGGATATGCTTGGCCGACAAATTGCAGCCCGTCAACCCCCTCCCACCTGTCTACCGGAGCTTCGGAGGGCATTGCTTGATGAGTGGTGTAATATTCCCCAAGATCAGATTGATAATTTGATACTCAGCATACCTAGGCGTTGTAAGGCCTGTATTGCATCGTCCGGGAGACATACTCCGTGTTAACCATCATACTAACCATGTTATACTGCTTTTTGCAAATAGGTTCTTTTTTGAAATTTGCTCCAGGGAGTAAAAATTGCAATTTTTATTAATTATGTCAAACATATAGCATCTTTTTTGCTCTTTACCTTTTGTTTAATAAATAGACTTTACAAATAAGTCAAATTTGTTTTGCTTTTGTCTCTTTCTTTGCCTGAATTTCATTATCCTTAATTTATTGACATGAGAGTGTAAATACAATTTTCATGTAAGATACAATTTTTCGATAGAAAATTATTTCCTATCATACAGATTTTTTTCTGGATATAAATTACTATTGCGTATTTACTACGATAACAAGTCAGATGTTACACATCATATGCGACTACTGTAAGGTTCGTTCTTTTTTTTTAAAAAAATTTAGATGAGCCCCCATGCGGAGGAAATATAACAGAAGAAACTATTATTGAAACACCGGGTTTTCCTGAAAGAAATGAACCAGAAATGAGTTGCAGCTGGATAATTACCGTAAGTAATGTACACATTCCTTTTTTTCATATTATTAACTGTACTCTTGCTTTTAAGCACATTGGACATTTCTTAGGAATCTGCTGAAGTATATGCAGCGACCTTACAGCTCAACATAACGACTCCAAAACTGAACTGAATTGATCTGTTATTATTGTAGCGTGCCTGATTCCCATGTGTTGTAGTTTTTAGAAGTTTACCTCTTAATTACTCATTTAATCTTTAAAGTTAATAAATGTTTATTGTTATTTAATTCAACCGTGTTGTGGTGAAGAATGCCTAACCACCCAACGCGGCAGTGGTGACCCTTTTTGGACTTAAAAACACGTAAGCTATTCTGTTCTACTGGCGAATGCAATACAAATTCTTCTACTACGGATGATCAGTACGTAGCGAAAGATTTTTTTTTCTCCTTCTCCTCAAGGCCACTTGAAGCATCTGCTCGGAGATTCGTTTCGCTTCCTGCTTATTCAACAATATGACTAGTGAAACCGTTGAAGTCGCTCGTATTGCGTTGCGGCTGCAGCCGTTTTGGAAATCCAACGTTCGTCTATGGATTGCGCAATGCGACCATGCATTCACATTCAGTGGTATCTCCAGTGATGATACTAAGTATTCTGCTTTGGTTGCGAACCTGGATGCTGAAAACTCTCTCCTACGTGTCGGACATTGTGTTAAGCCCTCCGAACAGTGACAAATATCACACTCTCACACAGCGGTTCATCACCCAATTTAGCGACTCGGAGACTCAAAAAATTAAGAAACTGCTTACTGACCTTCAGCTAGGAGATGAGAAGCCCAGCCACACCTGTTGCGAAAAATGAAAGAGCTGTCTAATGGCCAACTCAGGATGACTTTCTGCAAAGTTTGTGGCTTCAAAGAATGCCACCACATATCCAGACTGTTTTATCTGCATCCTCAGAGCCTTTGGATAAACTGGCTATCATCGCTGATAAAGTTTCTGAGGTTTTTGGTGCGTCCTCGACTATCTGTGCGGCCAAAACTGTTCCTCCACCATCCCAGTCATCTTCATGCAGTGCTCAGCCAACCATGGACTCTCTCGCCAGGCAGATCAAGAGCTGTCTCTACAAGTTGCTGAACTGACAAGAGCGCGCAATTCCTCTCGCCACCAACGATATAGTTCTGACCGCCGGAGATCACATTCACGCTCTAGGAGTGTCAATAGAGGAAGTGGCATCTGCTACTATCATCGCCGTTATAAAGAGCAGGCCCGCAAGTGTGTTTCACCTTGTGCATTTGTTCAAAAAACGAGTAAGCTCTGTCATAGCTGGAATGGCAGAGCCCTCGAAACATACCAGCCGTTATTTTTATTAGACCGCAAGTCTGGCCAGAAATTTCTCATAGACTCTGGAAGTGAAATCTGTGTCATCCCACCCTCTCCAACTATGAATAAATCACCTCAGTCTAACTTCTTATTTGCTGCTAATAATACCAAAATTCTAGCCTATGGTATGGTCCGTAAAGAACTGAACCTGGGTCTGAGGCGACCTTTTATCTGGACTTTCATAATTGCTGATGTATCATCTCCTATAATTGGTGCTGATTTTCTAAAGCACTTCAACCTTTTAATCGACCTTAAGAAAAAAAGGTTGGTGGATGTGGAAACTTCTCTTTTCCCTTCTTGTGTTTTTTCAAATATTGTACAGCCCTCAATCCTCACTGTAGATGCAAACATCAGTTTTAAAAACATCTTATCGGAATATCCAGACCTCAGCAACCCTTCTTGAATTTCCAAATCAGCATCACATGGCACAGTCCACCATATTATTACTACTGGCCCACCAGTCACAGCCAGGCCTAGAAAGCTACACCTAAACTGTATGATGCAGTGAAGGTAGAATTTGAATTTCTTCTTGCTCAAGGCATTATTAGACCTTCAAAAGTCCCTGGAGTTCTCCTCTTCATGTTGTGCCCAAATCTGACTCTACAGTTAGACCTGTTGGGAATTACAGGCAGCTGAATTCTGTTACTGAGTTCGACAGCTACCCCATGCCTTATTTGAATGACTTTGCTCATGCACTACATGGCAAGAAGATATTTTCAAAATAGACATTTTTAAGGCATTCCACCAAATCCCCTATAGCTGAGTGTGATATTCCTAAGACAGCTGTAACAACTCCATGGGGTCTTTACGAATATACCCATTTTGTGTTTTGGCCTTGTGAATGCACCACAAACCTTTATGCGATTCATGCATGAAGTACTAAGAGGACTTCCTTTTTGTTTTGTCTACTTGGATGATATTTTGTGTTACTCAGAAAATGCTGAGGAGCATCGTTCTCACTAAGAACTATATTCCAAAGACTGAGCTCATATGGTTTAAAACTAAATATCTCTAAATGTGTATTTGGTGTGACTGAACTCATTTTCCTTGGCCACCTTATCACTCCTGATGGCATTAAGCCATTGCCTGACAAAGTTCAAGCAGTTCTTGATTACAAACAACCAGAGACTGTTGGCTCTCTGAGAAAATTTTAGGACTGTTAAATTTTTATAGACGTTTCTTGCCCAAAGCAGCTGAACAACAGTATCTTTTAAGTGAATTTTTAAAAGGTTCTAAAGGTAAGAAGGACTTAAAGCCTTTAAACTGGTCTTCTGAGGCAATTACAGCATTTCAGAGGTGTAAACAAGCTCTTGCTGATGCTGCACTTCTTGCTCATCCTTCACCTTCTGCCCCGCTTGCTCTTCATGTGGACGCCTCTGATTATGCCATAGGAGGTGCACTTCACCAAGTTGTGGACTCTGAGCTACAGCCATTGGCTTTCTTTTCCAGAAAACTTACTTCATCTGAAAAGTCTTACGGTGCCTACGACCGTGAACTCCTTGCTATCTACTCGGCTATCCGACACTTTCGGTATATGCTGGAAGCTAGAGATTTCACAGTGTTTACTTACCACAAGCCCCTCACTTATGCTTTTAGGCAAAAAAGTGACAAGTGTTCTCCACGGCAGATCCGTCAGCTGGATTTCATCTCTCAGTTCACCACAAATATTGTACACATTCCAGGATCTGACAATATTGCTGCTGATGTTCTCTCTCGTGTTTCTGCAATCACCTTCCCAAGTCAAATTGACTATGTCTGTATTGCTGAGACACAACAGACTGATCAGGAGCTTCACACCCTAATAGCATCTGGAACTTCCTTGGAACTCAAAAAGGTAACTTTTCCCAATTCGTCTACTGAAATTATGTGTGATCTATCAACGGGCACAGCCAGACCCTACATCCCAAAAAACAGCATCGCCAAGATGTTTTCTCTGCTATGCATAATTTATCCCATCCTGGCATACGTCGATCAGTGCATTTGATGAAGCAGCGTTTTGTTTGGCCATCAATCTCATCAGATGTAGCTAAGTGGGCAAGACACTGCCTAGCTTGCCAAAAATCCAAAATTCATCGTCATACTAGATCACCTCTTTCATCATTTCAAGAACCTTCCCAACGTTTTGATCATGTTCATCTGGATCTCATTGGACCTCTACCTCCATCAAATGGCCACACCTATTGCCTGACAATGATTGACCGTTTTTCGAAATGGCCAGAGGCCCAACCTCTCAAAGACATAACTGCTGAGACTGTGGCTGAGGCCTTCTTTTCCTCTTGGGTGTCTCGCTTTGGAACTCCTGCAATTCTCACAACCGACAGGGGCAGGCAGTTTGAGTCCTCGCTCTTCAAAGCTCTTAGCAAACTACTTGGTGTTCAGGGGTGTCGTACAACTGGATACCACCCTCAAGCTAATGGGATGATCGAAGAATTGCACCGCCCATTGAGAAGTGCAATCAAATGCCATGCTACTGAGCGTTGGACAGAAGTACTCCTATCATCTTACTAGGTCTACGAGCTTCTCTTAAAGAAGATATTCTGTGTACCCCAGCTGAATTAGTTTTTGGAACCACTAAGTAGAATATAAATAATGTTTTTTTTTCTTTTGCACAGGCTCCTAGAAGAAAAGAAGTTGAAGTAGAATTTGAGGAATTCAGTTTCCGAGAAAGACTACAACAACAATCAAGTTCATATTACGGAAGATGTGTCCATGAACGAGTGGAAATAAGAAACGTAGATTATTACAGTGGGATCTTGTAAGTATTTCAGAAAATAAATCTAATATCTCTAAAAAAGGAAGAAAATGGGAAAATGTTTGCCACAAAATGGCACATTACATTGTATTTTGATTCAAAATAAAAGACGTTCTTAAAACGTATTTTATATAAAAGTTAAACTTTAAATATTTTATGGAAAAAACTTAAAATTTTCTTACAATCTTTGTTTATAAAACGGTTTTGGTCTCTAAATCGTAACTTCTGTAAACAACGCAAAATTTTCGCACAAAGTCAAACGAATCACTCGACACCAAGAGCATTCCGATAGGACTAGTACATTCTTTCACGGATTATAAACATCAATCTGAATTTTCTTCAAAATTAGAGGTCACTAAAATCATATGTTTGATTAATTTGTGGAGGTAAGCAGGGACGACTTAAGACTTTTTGAGGCCCTGGGCTCCTATGCAAAAGTAGGCCCTACCCGTGTTTCGTAAAAATACAACATATAGCATGCATTGTCAAATATCTGTACCAACGGTAGTTTGAAAAAAATAAATGAGCAAGATTTACAATCTCACAAATCGGCTCGACCGATGGCCGTATTTCGACTAAATGAGTTGAATGATTGTTTATGGTATTAGACCTAGTCCTGGGACAACGGTCAAAACATAATAATACAGTATTGCCGCTTTTGCTAGTTGACATGCAGTTTGGAATTCTATTTTTCGGAGAATACGTACGGGAATAATATTTGACCATTAAAATTATCCAGATCATGGTCTTGTTAAGACCGAGTAGAGGACGAAATGAGACCCCACCGAGGGTGAGGCCCTGGGCCCGGGTAACACAACCTGATATGTTTATCAACGAAATTCAAACATCTCATAATTGAAATATTAGCTATTGAAAAATCGTGGCTGTTTCATTCGATAAAAATATTTCCTGTTTTAATACAATTTTGGGAAAAAAAAAAACCTTTAACAAATCGATCCCCACCCCCTTCCCGAATTTTCTTTTAAAAGGGATTCCAAGCAAATGGTTATGTCTTGAGATAAAAATTCTTTTGAAAGCAATAACTGCGTAGAACTTCTACACAGTTATTGCTTTCAAAAGAATTTTTCGCAAAAGCAAAGAGTGCAGTAATATGTTCCCTTCTAAACCACTTAATTTAAAAATTAATTTGTGATTCTATGACGAGAATATTTTATATTAGATTAAAAGCGATAAAATATAAATCAAATTATGACTATTCTTCAAATGAAGTAAAGTGCAAAAAATAACAAATCATAAATTTGTCTATTAGTAGCATTTTAATCAAATATATGTCGGCAAATTGTTATTTAAATCAATCCTGTAAATAAAATGCCGAAAATTTTAGATTTTGTACAAACCTATTTAAATATATATTTTGTTAAAACTAACATTGTTCTTTAATAAATGTCTTACTGAAGAACGGTAAAATGATAATATAGCGTGAACTCTCACTCTTGGAAGAATTGTACCAAATATTTATAAATCAATGCTTTTATTATGAATATTAAATCACTATCTAAACTCAGCCTAGGGATATGTCAGACTAATTATTAACTTAAATTTATATAATAATTGATACACTTAGCTTAAAGTTGAAATCCACAGCAATGCCAATTGTTCTAAATTGACTCTTCAGCTTTTACTTGAACTCAGGTATATAACTTCAACTATTCTTTCACTAACACTTTAGATTTGGCATGACAACAATTGCTAACCTTCCTCTACTTCCCTCTTCACTTGACTTTAAATAGCAACATTCATTAACATAAATCGCGGTTCCTTTATGTAAAGCGGTTTCATAACCATATACAGAGACGTCTTAAGACTTCCTGAGACCCTGGTCCGCAACTCAAAAGTAGGCCCCTACCTATTACCCATAAAAGTAGACAGTGCATAACATACGTTTATCAAAAACTTGTATAAACAATAACCCGAAACAAATTAATGTGCATGACTTACATTTACACAAACCGGCTGGACCGGCTACCACCTTTTGACTGAATGAGTATGGCGATAGGTCTAGGCCTATAGATGGACGACGGTCATCACATGCAATCAGTTGACTTCGGAATTACCAGTTTTCCCAAGAATACTACCGGAAATAACATTTGAACATTGAAATTATTCGAATTCGTGATCTTATTGAGTTGAGAAACAGACGATTGTGGTCGAGGCCTTTTAGGCCCATGCTTTAAGACATCCCTGGCCATATGACGTCACGAAAGTATTTTCCCTAGAGCAATGGCCCCCAACCCTCAGGCCGCGTGGACAGCACAAGGAACATAAAATTTGATTTACTGTGGCGTATTTCTCTCGGGTTTGTTTAACTTTTTATGGAAATCACTTTATATTCCACGTTAAATCACTTGATATTCGTTTTTGGTGTAACACTTTTTTCTGAAGACGTGTCTAAGTACAATTAAAATGAAATCATTAAATCAAAACAATATAGAACATAAACAATCAACTTCTCCTCCCCTCAGTAGGCCGCTATAAAATCAAACGTTGACCGGTCCGAGGTGGTAAAAAGGTTAGGGAGCACCGTCCTAGTGCAGTGATTCTTAAACTGTAATTATCGGACCCATGGGGGTCCACGAAGGACTCTCGTTTAACGTTAAGATTTCCTTTTTTCACACTCTGAAAGACCCAATTGAAAAATTTAAAGACATGCCATCCTAGACTACATCACTAAATTGATTACTAGACTAGACCACGGATTAATATAGTTACGTACATTATTTATTTATTTGAAATTAGTATTTTGTAATACTTTAAAATTAGATATTTACTGTTTTCTTAAAGGAAAAAGTACTAAAAAAAGTCTATATAAGTAGCAGAGGCAGTTTTACGATTATTGAGGAACCTTTAAATTACTCAGCCACATGTTGGGAGTCAGTGAGAAGTTTCTAAAAGGGGGGAGGGGGTCCATGATGTCAGGCCAATGTATAAAGGTAGGGGAGGGCAATCAAAAGTTTAAGAACTGCTGTCCTAGAGGATTAGTGAGAATTGCGAATAGAACACGTTACAAGCATTTTTCTGCAACAAAGTTAAAAGGCATAATTTGTGGAAATTCAGATTTGCATTAAATTTCTCTTGTGCAACGTGGGATATCAATACATTAAGGAAATCTCTACACTGCTTTTTAGATATTTTCTTTACTTTCTTTTAATTTCAGTTATTGTGGAACTGATATCGAGCCAGGCACCAAAATGACATCTAAAGGAGGAACCTTCATAATTCTGATTTCAGCAGATGACGAAATGGAAGGAAAGGGATTACGTGCAAAGATTCGATTTGTCTGAATCACCCCCATTCATTTTATATATTATTCATTTATTTCATGTCAAATATTAAAATGTTTCCATCAATCATGAAATAATTATTTAATTGTTCAGAAAAGGCACTAACCTCATAGGAATCAGCAGAAAAAGCATCAATGTCTTTTACACAAATTTCAACATTTTTGATGAAGTAGCATGAAATTTTGATTATTAAAAATATTTATACTTCTAAAATTAGCATTAAAAAATGAATTTCAATTTAGAGTCTGTGGACAGGAACATTATCAAATGTATAAATTATTTACCTTAGACTATAAGTTTTATGGGAAAAAATCACGTTTTTTTAATAACTTACCATAACAATTTAATATATTCACTATTCATCCTCATTTTTTCACATACATTTACATCTGAGATATTTAACTGGGTTACATATAAATGAAAAGCACATTTGAAGACATAAAAACAAAGTCTGAACGGCAAAAAAAAAAAAAAAAGTTAAATTTTTTATATGAAATGCTACAATTACGAAGAAAATTTAACTTTACTGATTGAGGAAAAAGTACCAACTTCAATTTTTTTTCCTTCCGCATTTAACCAAGTAATTATAAGAAATAATTTTGCGGTCAATCTTTTTCAGTTATTTTTTTTTCTTTTTATTAGTTTTGTCAGTAAATCCTACGTTATTTTAAAAGTTGAATTATTTTTTAAATATATATATTTACCGTTTTATAATTTTTTATTTAAGAAGTAAAATAATTTCATTTTGTACAGTTTATATAAATCAACTTGCATCTTTTTTATTACTTTTTCTTACATTAATTGCGAAACAAGTAAATTTATACAATATATTTATTTACATGTACTTCAACACATATATAACAGTTACTCTAAAAAAAAGTCTAGGTATATTTTTAAGAAAAACATTTTATTTTTATTTTAATTTTTATTTCCTCGTCTAAATGTGCACTGAAAATTCATAGAATTTATTCACATTTTGTCCTTAAACCTATAAAAAAAAAAAAAAATTATGAAATTTAGTGCTTCTTTTCAATTTATTTCATAATGTGTATTTAGAAATATAAGTTCATAATTCAAGAAAAATGAAGGGAAAATCACACAATTTTCTTATTCTACATGAGATATATATACTATGTAAAATTTCTGTTTCTTGTTTCAGAACTTTATCTGCTATGCTTCTTAATTTTTTCCAAAATTATTTAAATTTTCAATAAGGAATTAAAAGGATTTTATATCTAAGGAACCTAAGTGTAATGTATCCGATAACTTTACCAAAAAATGTTAATTATTTCTCTGAATAGAAAAAAAAAAAAAGGTTTTCGTGATGATGTAATAAATTTATTTATCTCACACACGAGAAAAATAATAAAAAGGCGATAAGTCCTTTTCCATATCATGACTTTTATTGCGGAGAATTTGAAAAGCGAACATGAAGACCTACAATTTATTTATTTTTTTTCCCTTGCTTACAATATATTGAGAAAAAAAAATAGAATGCAAATTACAGTTTTACAATTTGAGCAATGAGTAAGAACAGTTGTACACTGCTGGACAATTGCTAAGGACGGATCACAAATTGCTATGTAGCATAACATTAAGCGAGACATGAGGCCTAGTAGGATAAAATATAGTTGCCACACTGTTCAGACATTAGAATAAAGAATATTTATTGTTCTGGAAAGTACAAAAGCTGTGAAACATCTGAAAGAAAAAAAATGTTCATTTGATCTGCGTACGGAGAAATGGAACAATGCATCTAAAAGTCAGCAGGCACCTTAAAGAAAGGTATCAGAATGGGATATGTCCACCGTGGAGTGTGATGCAACATTCCACACGTCGTACCATACTTTGCACAACATTATCCAGCAGCTGTTGAGGCAATTTATCCCATTCCTCTGTGAGTGCACGGATGAGGGTGTTTTTGTTTGTCGGAGGATAGTTTCGACCAGCAACTTGCAAACCCAAAGCATCCCACACTTTTTCAATGGGGTTTAGATCTGGAGAACGCGCTGGCCATACAAGACGTTGAATACCCTCGCTGTCTAGACAATCCTGAACAGCGAGTGTTCGATGACATGTTGCGTTGTCGTCCATAAAAACAAATTTATCACCGACAGCACCACGGAAAAGACGAACATGACGAAGTAGAATTTCATCAATGTATCGTTGGCCCGTCATAGTCCCATTCGCAACCACATGTAGGCGCGTGCGGCCATTGATCATGATGCCGGTCCACACCATGATACTGCATGTCGGATATCGGTCCTTTTCCTGGATATTTTCTGGACGATAAGCAGTACCACTCTCGCGCCAGATCAGTTGGCGTCTACAATCCGATGACAGACTGAACCTACTCTCGTCTGAGAATAGTACGCATGCCCAGTCCTGTTCAGTCCAATTGTGATGCTCACGACACCATTGCAAACGGGCAGTACGGTGCTGTTTGGTCAATGGGACACACACAACAGATCTGCGTGCGTATAGTCCTCCTCCCCTCAAACGTCTGGTAACAGTTTTTCGGGAGGTCTGCTTTCCTGAGGCAGCAAGAAACTGATTTGCTACCTGCTGAGCTGTGGTGCGCCTGTTCCTTTTTGCTGATAGGACGATATATCCGTCTTCTGCAGGCGTCGTACTTCTAACACGACCTCCCCCGTGCCGTCTACTACACATTCCAGTAGTTTTAAATGACTTCCACAGCCGTGAAACAACGCTGTGAGCGATGTCGAACTCCCTGGCAACATCTGTTATTTTTCGCCCTTCTTCGATCTTTCCAATAATTCGGCCACGCATAAAATCATCTATGTGATGTCGGGAAGACATGCCAAAAATTTTAAGTTCGTCTATTAAATCTTTCCTGTAAAACTTTGACTTGAAACAACAACTGTCCACATGCGTCAAAACCTTTAAAGCAGTGTTTCTCAAAGTGTGGGGCACCCCCCCTGGAGGGCGCGATGACCCTACAAGGGGGGCGCGTGCGTATCGAAAATTTAAAGATTTTTTTTAAAAAAAATAACCGGAAAGAGAAGTAAAACAAAATGCTTTCTTCCATAATAAAAAAAAAATACACACAACAACACTGACATAATTTATGTTTATTATCTGGCTTTTTTCCGTCATAAAATGGCTATCTTTAATCCCAAAACCAAATTAAAGAGAAAAAAAACATTTTGTTTTATTTGCTGTATTTCCTCAATGAGAGATTTTCTTTATTACGTTTTAACATAAAATATTACTCGTTAAAAGAAAAAACGAAACCCAGACTCTGAGAAAAATTCTAAGAAGATAAACAATTCACCACTGTAATTATTATTGAAATACTGTACATTAGTTGTAGAAAAAGAAAAGGAAGTCATGATTCACTTTTCAGCCAGGTTGCATAGTACGTTTGCTAATCATTTGATTGACCTTCAATCTTATGGTATGGTTATTATCAATATTAGTTCCCTCCCATCTTTTATGCGTTTGCTTTTCGCTTAGGGAAATTGTAAATAATAGAGTTTTGCGATATTTGGAAAAGAATTGATTGGTTTAACATTTCTGTAGGATAATTGAAAAGTGTCTGATTTGCGTCCTTTATTATGGTCTTGTACTTTTGAATCATTTTAGTTCAGTTTTATTGATTTTTTCTCAAATCATCAAAGAATTGAGTTGTCCTTGAAAGAAGGTAAGTATACTTTCTATAAATTAAAATATTCACTAGAAATCCGATTTGTATCGTGTACAGTAAAAATAATTCTAAACAAATGATTGGGGTGACTGAGTCCCCCCGCACTACCATTAATGTTAGTATCGAGTACGCGCCTGCTCCCGGTGTAAACTCGTGAGTTCTTTTCCGACCGTGTTCGAATTGTGACAAGAAAATAATTGCAGACAGGATTTGGTCCCACTGTTTATTCCATACCTTATATGGGACATTTCTTAAAATGAAGAATATATTACGATGTTACAGGATTACGATACATCGTTCAGCCGTGTCTACTTTTCACCAGCCCGGCTTTTTCCGTCCCTCCTCTCTTTCGTTCCCACCTTTTTTCCTCTGTCGTTGCCAGATCCTTTTTTCTATATCGTCTCTCGTTCGACTGTTGCCAGGTGCAGGCAGCTGTTCCTTACACCCGGGTTAAAACATTTTGAAGTCTTCTCGCTTTAAATGTTAAAAAGTAACACAATTATTCTTCATCGGAATTTTATATTCTTTTTCATAATTTAACATTAATTCTAAATGCTAATTGTGTGAAGTTTAAAATTACAGTTCTTTTAAACAGCTATTTACAATTATAGCATTCATCTAAAAAAAAATCATTTTACATTTTTGTATACAATGTCGTGCACACAGTTTTACTCTCCTTACAGTTCAGCTATTATATCAAGAATAATGTTTTATTTTAAAAAAAAAATGAACTCGTGCGAAGAGTCCGTGTTTCAGCCAGTATACGTTTGATGTATCAGTACTGAAGAAGGTATTTTATAAATAATTTCTTATTGTTGAATTTGGTCGCGGTAGCCGAGTGGTATAGGTATCGGATCGTGGCTTGCCTTGTCACGAGTTCGAGCCCAGTACCACTAAAGACCCGCCGTGTAGGGCAGCGATGCACGTTAAATCTGTTGAGAGTTGAAACGTTTTCCCGTTGGTGTGGTGTGGTAGTTAGGAGAGGGGGTGCCAGCTCAGGTGTCGTTCACGTCACTTGACCATGGTTCAAAATTACGTGGTCCGTCGCCAAAAGCCCTCGTGTAGCTGAACAGTGCGACGTTAATATTCAATCAATCAATCTTATTACTAAATTAAGAACAAGTTTAATAATTATTAGGGACTTCCACGGGCTTGTCTTGTAGAGGAAAGTTTTTTTCAAAGGAAGGTTTAATATCAGAAATTGACACTTAACAGTTATTTTTTTATATTTAGCTGAGATCTATATTTTGTCTTCAAAGCATCCACTGCAGAAAATCCAGTTTGAAAAAGGTAGGATGTTGAAAATGGTAATAGTATACGAAGTGCTTTTGTTTTCAGTACAGATAATTCCTCATCCACCTCTACCCCAAATTCAAAAAGCGATTTATCCCAAAATTACCTTTTAATTTTTCACTGGATGTGAAATATATGAAGATTTCTTCTTCGGAAGTTGAGAGCCCTTCTGGAGTATCTTGAAATAGATCCCTAATCCACTCGTAACTTGCTACCAAGCTGTCCTCATCCAGAAAATACTTTTTAAAATTCTTTGCCAACATAGCTAAATGATTTTACATGTTTTAAAAACAACTTTCACATGTTGTTCTACAGATTTGTAAGTTTTAACACATATCGAGCTGGGGCTTTTTTCCATCATTTACTTCAGTAGTGGTAAATCCAAAATTTAAGTATTTTTGAGAAGATCGCCTTGATTTAATTTTCGGAACCATGCTCGTTCGTCTGTGTACTTGTTGATTCTTTATTATGGTCGAATGTTTGCTTACGACTTAAAAATGTATGTATGATATTGTTTTAATCTACTGCCGTAAATACTTAATTACCGTGAATTACAATTAACGTGGAAATTTAAAAAAAATGTACATTCAAGCTAGATTCGGTAGCTATAGGAGTATCGAGTCGACCAAAACTGACTGGAATTGTACGAGGAAAAGCATTTTGACATGTTTTGCGCAGACGTCTGATTGATTGAATATTAACGTCGCACTGTTCAGCTACACGAGGGCTTTTGGCGACGGACCACGTAATTTTGAACCCTGGTCAAGTGACGTGGACGACACCTGAGCTGGCACCCCCTCTCCTAACTACCACACCACACCAACGGGAGGACGTTTCAGCTCTCGACAGATTTAACGTGCATCGCTGCCCTACACGGCGGGTCTTTAGTGGTACTGGGCTCGAACCCGTGACAAAGCAAGCCACGGTCCGATACCTATACCACTCGGCTACCGCGGCCACGCAGACGTCCGATAGGTTGCCCAGACTCACGCAAACGTACCCTATAATGCCAGATGTGATGGATATGATAGAGAGCGACATTGACTAGACTATTTTTATAATGACATTTGTACTTTGAGAAATGAATGCTGAAGGAAATAAATCTTTAATTAAATACATCATTTTGCGATCTGTTCCAATTTAAAAATTAGAGAAAGAAAAATAACATAATTCTAAGTAATATATATTTTAAGTAATTTTCTTAAAATATATATTACTTAAAAGTTACATATACACAAAATTTAATATACTTATCGTATTAATTTGTACGGTTTATAATTAAGATCGTATTGCAACACTTTAGCGTATCTCTCTCAAAGTGCATTTTTATTGCAGTAAATACATTATTGTTGTACAGGGGGGCGAGACAAAAATTAAGATTGAAAATTGGGTCGCCAGTATTGAAAGTTTGAGAAACATTGCTTTTAATGTATGAGTGGTGCACATAGTATTTTATGACTAATTAATTAATACTAAATTAAGAACAAGTTTAATAATTATTAGCTACTTCCATGGGCTTGTCTTACAGAGCAAAGTTTTTGAAAGGAGTTTTAATATAAGAAATTGACCCTCTGAGTTCATTTTCTATATTTAGCTGATATCTATATTTTGTCTTCTAAGCAACCACCGCATTTTGTAATATGTTCCAATTTAAAAATCAGAGAAAGGAAAAATAACTTAGCAATTATACTATTACTTAACTTTTTTTTGCTTAAAAGTAACATATACAAAATTTAATACTTATGTCATGAATTTGTACGGTTTATAATAAATATTGTTGCTTTATCGTAAAAGTGCATTATTATTGCATTCAGTAAATTATTATGTATAAGGGGGGGCGCGATAAAAATTGTGATTGAAAAGGGGGGCGCCAGTATTGAAAGTTTGAGAAGCACTGCTTTAAAGCTCTTATGAACGCTTTCACGTGATGAACAGACGTGGGAAAAAAATTTGCATACTCATACTTCTCTTCTTACTAATATCCCGCACTTATTCTAATTTTCCACATTTTGCTTCCTTTCATTTTGTGGTTGCTATGGATGATAGTGTTATCCGTCCTTAGAAATTGTCCAGCAGTGTATAATTCGTACAATGGCGGTACTTCCTCCTAGTCATTATAAAAATTATTTATTTTCAAATATAAATTTGCTACAATGAATATAAAGTAGATTTACTTTGAGCTCGAACATGGCGGCTTATGCTCAAAAAATGACTTGAAGTCTGACTGAAACTATATCAGAAGGGAAGGATGGAGAATACAATGAAACATGAAAATAAATCTATGTTTGAAAAAATTGTAGCCAACGTTCTTATTGATCAAGCAACTATCTTTGATGATAGTACGTTGCTTCTAGCAGTTCTGCCTGACACTTCAACTGCTCAATGAGATTTTCATAATTTATGGAGGATTTATTTGTGTTCCTTTATAACACGTCATTCTGGGTTCAGTTTAATACATTACTACTTTTCCTCATTTGGATCGCATTGCCGCCGTGTTCAAACTCTAAAACCAGTAAGAACACTACTTTTTACCAGTTTTTTATGGATACATAGTAAGTACATAGTTTAAAAAGCATTTCAGATAGAATATATTAAAAAGGATGCTGCATAAATATTTCTGAAGTAAATTGAATGCTAAAAAATTTTTTTTTCACAGTTGTAAATCAACATAATTGAGAACTTACGGTAAAAGCCAAGAATACACTTCAATGTAGTGTTGTGAATCTGAGATATTTATATGTACACTTTAATATGATAAGAAGATAATTAGTCTCTAAACTTTTTTCTCATCTTTTTTCATGTTTCATAATGGTAAATCTGGAGCATCCTATAATTAATTGTAAAATGTTGTAAATTGTAAGTAAAATATTGTATTACAAACTGTTTCAAAAAATTGGTCCTTAAATCCTTGCATCGAATATTATCAAAAATTACAGCTTTTAGACACAAATACAGAGTTTGATGCTCTTCTATTTACACCCATGCATTTATTCAAAGGTCATCTCTTTGGAAAAAAATGGTAATTCATGATTAAAAATATCATGTCCCTAATAAGATGTTATTTTGCATAATTAAGATCAGCATTACTATTGTTTAAAGCAGGGGTGGCAAATCCAAATGATTTTGTGGGCCACTTTGGAAAAACATTATAATCCTGTGAGCTGCATGTAAAAATATAAATCTTTAAATTAGATTTGGACCCATTACAAATATTTATTGGATTAAAACCGTGGCAACGTGATAAAATAGAAACAGTTACGGGATTTATTTGTTACAAAATCACTATACTAAAAAAAAATATTGCACAAAACATTCCCCTTTTTTATAGTTGTATTGAATCTCACAGGTTGTCCATCCCTGGTTTAAAGGTAAGAGATAACTGTCAATGAATATCAATATTTGTCGTCGATATTCTTTGAATCTAGTAGACAATAGTCAAAACCAATCAATGAAGATAATATTAATGTGGACATGAAAGCTGTTCTTTTAATATGATCATCTTATCAATTGGAAGCTCAAACCATTTGGGTCACAGTGATCTATTATTACTAATATTGAGTATCTAGCATAGCATTTTTATAAATAGAAAGGCAGATATAGATTTTTAAAATCTGTTCGCAACATGACAGGATACAACTAAAGGGTATTTTTCACAGTTCAAATCAAAATATCAATTCGTTTCAAATCATGAATATGCATATTCATGCCTTGAAATGATGGACACGATAATATTATGAATATTGCGCAAGTCTCATAATGACACTAACATTGTGACATGTTACTCACTTGTATGAATCTTCAAACAAGATTCAAATAAGACTACTGTAGTTGAGGCTCAATTTTCAACAGAGAACACATATCTTTTACAATATTGTATAAGTAAATATATTTGTAATCTTTGAAATTATGTCATCAAAATACGTATAAATAAATCTTGTCATTGGAAAATGCATTTTAGGTTACATTAAGTTTTTTTAAATATGAATTACATGTTAAAACCTTATCTACTTGTCTTATTTAAAAAAAAAATTAAACACGTCTTTCAAACTATAAAATCTGGAGTACAACACGCACTGCCATATAACATGTACCCCCTAATTTACAGTGTTTTGGAATCATTCATTCTAAGCTTTAGAAAAAAACTGTATACTTCTAGAATTACAATCCTTTAAATTCATAAGGATTATTTTTTTTTAAATAAACAGTATTTCGATATATGTAGAAGTCTATTTTTTTTTCTACGCTCGTCTTTTTTATATATATTTAAAGCTCTCATTTTTATACCCGATATATAATGCGTACCTGCACATTTCAATCTTATTTTTTGCATTAAAAGTGCACATTATACATCAAATTTTACAGTACTTAAAATAAAAAATTTTAGCAAGTAAATGAAAAACAACAGTAACAACTTATAAATATTTATTGGTCATAAATATAAAAAAAATTGTAAAAACAAAATACATTTTTCCACACATAATACAGAAACAATACATTATGTATTAAACATATATACAAATAAACATGTGTAAAATATCAAGCTTCAGCATAAAGCATTTGTGCCCTTAAATTACATGCACCCACATTAAATCAGTTTTGTAAAGTACAACTATAAACACCACCCTTAAAGGGAAAAGTTATTGTGCTATAAAGTAAATGAAACTAATGTGTACAAGCAGCTTGAAATACATCGCTTAAAAATTATTTCTTTTACCACGGATAATGGATATAACTGAAGAAAATCCCTTCTATAATATTTCCAATATATATAATTTTTGTGTATTCAATTTCCTTTATATATAAGCACATACAAAATTTTAAATCTTTACAAAGATAAAGATAAATTTTAATACACTTCTTAAGAGTTATAATTTCCCCATGTTAAAACTAATATTTATAAATTTTACATTTTAATTATTTATTTAAAAGATGTAATTTAATTATGAAATATTAAAAAATCAGTCACATATAAAATAAAACTATAAGTAAATGTTCAATATTTGTACAAAAATCAAACTCATTATTACTTTTAATACTTTTTCCGATCTTTCTCACTTAAAAAATTTTAATTTAAAAAGTATTAAAAGATAATATAAAAAAAATTTGATACAAGAATATTAATTTTAAAATTTTAAATCCATTACTTTTGTAAGACTGAGAATTTTAAAGAAAGAAAAATTAAGCTGAATATGCAATTAATATCAAACTTTAGTTTAAGATAACACAGCTATCATATGCATACCATGTTTGTTAATTACAATACAGCACAAATCAAACAGGATTCATATTTCTATAGAATTTTGGGAGAATTTAGATGCATGGAATGCAAGTCATTTTTATTATTCATTAAAAGATTTTTCAAACACAGATTCACTTTTCACAGATGTACATACTGAAGTACAGAAGTTTATTTTTACATGTCTGCCAAAGTCTATGAAATATCTGTTTATAGATCTGAAAATTTTTTAACAGAATTCTTAATAAAATAATAATATTTTATTCAACAAATATTTGTATCTCAAGAAAACCTTCATTATTTTTTGATATCTCCAATCTCACTGCATACCTTTCTATTACATGGATATGAATTTTCCCCTTATAATTCTAATAATATATGAATTTGTTGCACTCAAATAAATAGTACTTGTAGTGATTATTATTATACATCAAAACACTGATACATAAAACTAACTTTTTAAAACATTTCTTACACTAATACATTTTTATAAGTTCCGTACCTTTCAGAAAATTATATTCGAAAAAAACACTTTACCTTTAGTTTACAAAACATAAATGTTTTAATAATATAAAATTTTGAATAATACTAACACTTATACAACAAGATGGAATGAGGGCAGAAAAATGTTATCAATATTGACTGTAAGGAAATATTGTAAGGAAAGATCCACTGCTTTACATCAAAAGGAATGTATCACAAAAACAGCTTTAACTATCACATTGAACACTCAATTACAGTCTCATTTGCAAAATAAATAAACGGCTTAAAAATTTATAGGAATTGTAAAAAGTTACACATACATGTGACACTCTACTATTCTACGGATAAAACATTTTTTAATCTTCTACAAAGTTACATCAACCACAAGTACTAGTAAAATCAATGCCAAACGTTTGATGGTTGGGATTGTGTGGAATAAATATACAATCTAAAAAATTAAACCATAAAACAGGTGTTATTGTTTTTAGCTTAGAGACATTTCTAGTTTTGATCAATCAAGGTAACTTATAAAAAATTAAGCTACTTTTCTCATAAGTACATTTCCCACATGTATCAAATACATATATATAATTTGTGCACCATTATTCACTATTTACACAAGCTCTTTAGAGCAATATTTTCGCATTTAAAAAGAAAAAAAGTTATGGTGAATAACAAAAATTCTTAAATCATTAAATACTTTTAAAAAAGATATGTTATTTTTTAAATTATAAATTCTATAAATTTTAATAAACATTATAATGATTCTAAAAACATGAATTTTGAAGAAATTTATAAAATAAGAATAAATAAAAAAACATTTATTGAAACTGAAACATTATTTAATAAATTTTAACAAACATTATAATGATTCTAAAAACATGAATTACGAAGAAATTTATAAAATAAGAATAAATAAAAAAAAACATTTATTGAAACAAACATTATTTACCTGTTAATAATGAGAAGCTGAAATGTCTTGGAAATATTTTAATCTAATTCCAGAATAATGACATAAATAGTTTTAACAACTACATATCATTCATTAAAATAAGTAGTTTTTTTATAAGAGGGAAATAATAATAATAAATAAAAAGAAATAACCTATCTAAAATATTCGTAAAATACAGCAAATACTTTAGAAAATTTCAGATTAACTGAAACGTTTGATATTATAGTAGTCCAGCTACTTTCTAAAATACAAATATAATTAAAAAAGTTTTTACTACAAGACGACTAGAAAATAAGGAAAATTTGCTTTACAAAAGCATCATTATGTACTTTTGACAAAAGTCCATCTATTAATCATTTTATGTCTTAAATAAATAAATAGTATTATGGTATAACTAACAAAGCTTTCTTTTCTTTGTCTACAAGCAATATTATCTGAACTAGACTTTTTAGACACATTGCCAATTTAGATTACAGAAAAATTTATTACAAAACTTAATTTTTAGAATGATACTTTGTTAAAAAATAAATTCTTAAAACACACAATTTTATGTAACTTGGAATTGTTTAAAATTTTAATTAATTTAAAAAATTATATTTAAATAGTTTAGCCTCCAGCAAATATATTAAAAACAGTGGAATTTGAAGATAATTCTTAATTTCAAAATATTAATTTGTTTCAAGACTCTGATTTTCAATACACGCTGCTCATTTATAAAATACTAGACTATAAAGTTTTGAACAAAAACACAAACGACACAATTTTGTATCCTTACTAATATCAAACAATAAATACAAAATATGTTCTGAGTAGATAAATTTTTCTCAATCTTTTTCTCTTTACCTGAAAGAAATAATAAACTAATCATTAAGAAAACTTAGCAGAAAAATATGAAAAAAATAACAATAAAGAAAGAAAGAAATGAGTGACATTTGAAAGAAATTGATGCATGACTAAGTATGAAATCGGAACAGTTATATAAAAAATATAATGAAAGAAAACACAAAAAATAAATTTTTAAAAATTATTCTCCAATATGATTAAAAATTAAAATACAAATTTATTATCCATATGATTTAATAAGCAATAATGATAATACAAATACAGTATATAAATATTAATTAGTTTAAAGAGAACACTCACAACATAAAACAATATTAAAATCACAACTTTACCCATCAGATGCTTAATATTTATTGTACAATACAAAATATTTATTTATAAAAAGTCGAGATTTTAATAAAAATTAATTTTTATTCTCATAAGCTGTTTGAATTAAGAATTTAATAATTTAAAAATAAAAACTAGCTACTTAAAAAAAGAAGTGCATTAAAAATTGATATGATATTTTGAAAAATTCATTTTACATCTCCCAATATATTGAATTCTAAAAAGTACTCAATATATCACATATAAGTTATATTTTACATTTTAAAATACATTCTATTCCAAATATGAAAATATTTATGCAAATGTTAAGAGATAATTGAATTTGAATACTTTTTTAAATAATTTTATACAAAATCAGTATTAAAAAACTAAATTATTAAAACCTAACACATTCGATTAACTTACACCTCTGAAACATTTTTTTATACACATCTTCTTTAATGCAATGTTAATGGATAATTTGTAAGCAATATTTTAAATAAAAACTATAATAAAATAAAATTGCTTGGCAAAATGAAATTGGAAAATTAATAAATATCAATAAATATTTAAACACTATCATATGAAAAAAATGATAATATATAAATTTTATCAAATTTAACAATATTTTTGAAAAAATGTGGAATTTTTGAAGTATTAAAATTAATTAAAAAAACCATTTTAAAATAGTTCTCTATCCATACATTAATTTAAATGAAAACACATAACATTTTTTATTAACTTTGAAGATAATTACTTACAAATATGTTACAAAAGCCTAGTTCAAAATCGTTGTCAGTACTTAAATGCACCATGCCTTGCAGCTTTGTAAATGAAATTCTTCAAGGTAGGTTCATCTAACTTATTAAATGCTTCAGTTTGGGCAACTGCTGTAAGATGATTTAATGCAAATCCAAAACAAAAATCTTCCAGTTCCTGATAAAAGCAATTTTAAAATGTACAATAAAAAAATGTATAAGAAATTTTTAATACACTATAAATAAATGTATTTTTGATTACCAAACTATACAGCACTTTGAATATCTTTATATTGAATAATATTCCTAAATAAGTTTGATTAGATTTTAATTTGCATTACACTCTGAAGCAACATAAGAGCTATTCCTGATGGATTATGTAATTTTAAACCAAGGTTAAGTAGCAAGGATGACACCTGAAATGGCACTACCCTCTCTAAACTTCTTCGACATGGAAAGACTTTCAGCTTTGATAAATTTTATCAACCCATCTACATGGCAGGTCTTTAGTGGCACTAGCACTCAAACGTGAGTTCACAACAATGATATTCAACTACTTTGTTTAATGGTAATTTATAAAGATTCTAGTCATTCTATTGTAACTGAAATAATACTTAAAAAGGAGTTCATATTCTTATTTTACATGTAATACATCTAATCTAAGTAAAATGTAACTGAACATACCTATAAAAGAATAAACAATTAAAACATTAAGACATCCAGAATTAGTCAACCTTTATTCATACTTGCAATCAGATATAATTATTATACACTAATTCAGGGGCGAGTAACTAATGGCCCACAAAGAGTTTTTTGTGGCCTGCCAACAGTCAGAAAATATGCTTTGAACCGCGATTTCTTTCCTGTTCATAATCTAAGATTCATTTTGTATTTTTCATTGTTACTAAAACCAAATACCTGAAAGTGTTTCTACCAAGAGGTTACCTGAAGAGTTTGGAGGACAAAGTCACAAGAAGATTTCAGGATTTTAAGAAAATTGAGCCCAAATTCAATTTTCTCAGTTATCCCATAACTAAAGATACTGATCTGAGAAGGCATTTGAGGAGAGTTACAGCTTTAATTTTTTGACTTGAAGTCAGATTAGTGTAAAGAAAATCTTTAATGCTATGACATTGACTTTTTCAAACCTTTGTCAGCTGAAAAACTTCCATGTATGAAGAAATTTGTGGGGAAATTGTTCTTTATATTTTGATGACATATTTGTGAGCAAAGTTTTTCTTACATGAAAATCAGCAAGAGTAAATATAGATGCAAGTTGGCTGATACATAAACGTGTAGGCTGTAAAGAATGTAAGGGAAAAAGATCTGTAAGGAATTTAGAATTTGTTTTGTGTGCAAGCACTGAGTTCATTTCTACTGTATTCTATGAGAAAGTCCAAGCTACACATTTCTCATGGTGGTCAAATTTTGGTTTCTAATTCATTTGTTTGATGCTGTTTTTTTAGTTAGACAATATTTGTCTCATGTTATGTGCAATTTATTATGTTTAAGTTATGATCTTAATAGTTTAAAGAAGTTCTTTGAGAGTATATGATTCTAAAGTCAACTGTCTCAAGTCACCTCTTTATCAGACCCTTTTCAACATCCAACCCTATCCAAAGTGCAGGCCCAGATGTACATTTTTTTTTGTGCCCATGGGTAAGATGAAAATTGCTTCCACCCTAACTGCAAAGCCCCATCCAACAAAAATTTGCTGATCATGGGTAGTATGCAGTTGCCCCAGTTATTCATGACCTAGCTGACACCAAATATTTAGTTTCTCACTTTAAAATTCTTTCTCAATTATTTTTACTCTTGTTTTTTCCCTTAAATTTTTATAATTTGACATTCACCAAAAATTTAGAGCATGTAGCACAATCACTATAACAATTTAATTTATATTACAAATTCTACTGCAAATTCTACTCCAAAAAAAATGCTGTCCTGGGCAAGAGCCCATTTTGCCAAGGTTTAAATCTTGTCCCACAAAAATGACTAATTTTTCTACAATTAAATATTTGTAACTTGAACCTGTAAAAAAAATTCATATAAAAAAAAATTTTAACTCAAAAGATTCAAGATTTTTCTAAAACAATAATCTTTCTGCAATGAATATTAAGGTCATGAAAAATTACCAAAGATCAAATTCCTTCTCTTACCCGACTTTCTCCCATATACACAAATTTGCATATTCATTGCAAGGACATTTATCCGCCATAAATATTATTATGTTTTTATAAGTGCTTTTATTTCAACTTTAATATATTTTTCATATTTAAGTCTTAAAGAATGTGAACCAAAACCTCACCTTAGCACAATATTTAATTGCTGCAGCATACAGCATTGCGACATTTTCGACAGTAATTCCATGTTTAATAATACATTCACAATGCTTTTTGAGTTGTACTTCACAATAGGAATTTGCAAGATCTAATAAACCTGAAAGAATTTTTTTTTTTTTAAAAAAGAATTCACCTAATAGAAAAATCAAACAATTTTCAAATGTTTTAATAATATATGAACAAAATATGTAAGGAACAGAATATCACATTTATGCAGAATAAGAAGTATATATATTTCAAGACAAATATTTCCTAGCAATATTTTTATAGAGTTCATATTACATCACTTTAAGCCCTAAAAATGATGAAATAGAAAAAATTTCCATGAAATATCAAACTGTGCATAAAGCTTTGAATTTATTATGAAACATTTCACAAAATTAAAAATAAGACTTATTTTGAAATCACAATTTGTCTGCTGTGTTGAATAAATGGTTTTAAACTCCTGTTTGTGAAAATTTCAACACCATGAAGGAAGCATCATAGTTGAATGAAATTTAGTACACAGTTGAGTGGTAATGGTACAAATAAATTACATTTTCAAACCAAACAAACAATTAAAAGAGATAGAAATTAGTATTTTGTGTGGCTACCATGCACCGCAATAAGAGCTGCTACACGACGCAGCATGGAGTTAAACAAATTTTGAATGTCTGCCTGCGGAAGAGTATTCCATATTGTTTGTATGCGCAACCAAAGTTCGTCTGTCGAAACAACAGGACGAAGATCATGAGCGAGACGCCCCCCAACGATATCCCACACATGTTCAATCGGTGACATATCCGGCTAATATGCAGGGCAAGGAAGAAGCTGTACCTGCTGCGAATCAAGATAGGATTTGACAGTCTTGGCGACATGTGGACGGGCATTATCCTGCTGGAATACAGCCCCTGGCAATCCTTGCAGGAAAGGAATAGCTTGGGGCTGTAAAACTTCGTTTATGTATCGGGTACTCTTCAAATTGCCCACAATTCATAGCAATTGTGATCGTCCATGATATGCTATGGCACCCCAGACCATAACTCCGGGTGTTTGTCTACTGTGGCGTTCGATAATGCACTCCGGAATGTGCCGTTCACCGGCATAGCGCCTGACACGAATTCGGCCATCATGGTGCCACAAATTGAAGCGGAATTCGTCAGAAATGACGACCTGCAGCCAATCAGCACGCCAGCTCCTATGCACATTGGCCCATTCCAGACGCAGGTGGCGATGGTTTTGCGTGAGAGGAATCCTGTATAAAGGAATCCTTGCGTGCAGCCCACGCTGCAGCAGACGTCTCTGAATTGATGAAGCACACAATGAAACACCTGTAGCTGTTGACCACTGTGCTGCCAATTTTCTTGAAGAAGCTGTGCGGTCCATCTGAGCCATTCCCACCAGGCGTCTGTCATCAGGAGCTGACGTCACATTTCGGGGTCCACTACCGGATTTCCGAGCTGTCCGACCCTCGTCTGTCCACTGCTTCGAAACACGCATGATTGTGCTGCTGTTACGCTGCACACGAGCGGCTACTGCACGATAAGACAACCCAGCTTCACGAAGGCCGACGATTTTGCCCCGTTCAAACTCCAAAATTTGCTCAAATTTCGCTCCCTTACATCGACAAGGCATAGTAAAGATCCAGTTAACGTTTACACTAGCATATAACCACCGATAATCATACACGCCTCGCTACAGCCGTCTATTTATATTCGGTTCAATCCGCCCTTCAGAGGGCGCTGCTCAGCATACGCATGCGCTACCAGTCTGCAATTCTAATCATTTGCATATCATGCCCTACTTTACATTTCCTGAAAATTTCAGCTTACTCACGTAGGTCCTTTGAGGTGTTGCAATTTTCACAAACAGGAGTATAGTATTTTCATAAGTCATGGCAAATTTTAAAAATACACGATTGTAAAAGAAAAAAAAATTATTTTACTTTCATTAGTTTGAGTGATAATAGGTATATTGTTGTATTTAACATCTCAGAAAAATTTCAGATACTTAGAAGAATTGGTATCAAATAAATAATAATCCTAAACAATCAAAGCTTTGAATTTTTTACCATATGCCATGAGTGATGGATGCCAATATTAACATAAACCATATCATATTTAAGAGTTGAAACTAATGTTGTCTGTCAATCAATGCACTTCATTCCTTCAAAATGAAGATGAAATACTAAAACTTAATACAATACCATTATTTACAAAATCTAGTACTTTCACAGAGCTTTGAAATATTGTTTAATAAGTGTAAAAAAATGAATAGAGTTCCACTAATTCTTTTGTAAACACAAAAGAATAGGCAGCTTTAATGCCAAGTAAAATTTAAATTACATAATGGATCACATACATACTTCATTATAGACATCCATTAAGATAATTTTAGCCCACATACAATGCATTATCAAATATATTTATTTTTAATAATCAGTTACTTTTTGATTTCAGTACATAGTCCCAAGATATTACTGAGAAAAAAATGCAAATACGTTATCTAACAATCATGGTTTTGTGTCAAGAAATATATTTAAAAAAGACAGTCATATTGGAAGCTGCCAAAGTTAAGGGTTAGAGGAGTTGCATGTAAGTGCTGATAAAAAAGTGTTTAGAACTTTCATATGATTAGTTTTCAAGACTGGCATGCTTCTATGGTTTCCAGAAGAAAAAGGTAAATAGCAAGCATTAATATTCTATGGGACACATTGAAGAAGCACAACCAATCACAAATGTTGTTCTTTTCTTTTCTATTCTTCTCATTCCATCAATTCACAGATATTAAACTAATTTCAAACAGTTGTCTGAAGACCTGTAGCTGATTGCCTCAAAATTACAACCCCTTAGAAGATCAATATATTGATGTTGTAACCACGCAAATTAAAGGAGTGACCTCCTCATGTGGGGGCGAGATCAATGGTTGTAGCTTCTATTAGTCTGAAAAATATCTGCCCCTATTATTCACTGAAGGCTTCTTGTGAATGGACTGTATACTCGGATATAATGTATTTGTGTTCCTCTATCTATCCAATTCAGAGGGCCATGATTAAAATTGCGTTGGCAAAGTGTGAATTGGAATGTACCTCACTGAATCAACATAATACACTGCTGGACAATTGCTAAGGACGGATCACAAATTGCTATGTAGCATAACATTATGCGAGACATGAGGCCTAGTAGGATAAAATATAGTTACCACACTGTTCAGACATTAGAATAAAGAATATTTATTGTTCTGGAAAGTACAAAAGCTGTGAAACATCTGAAAGAAAAAAAAATGTTCATTTAATCTGCGTACGGAGAAATGGAACAATGCATCTAAAAGTCAGCAGGCACCTTAAAGAAAGGTATCAGTATGGGATATGTCCACCGTGGAGTATGATGCAACATTCCACACGTCGTACCATACTTTGCACATTATCCAGCAGCTGTTGAGGCAATTTACCCCATTCCTCTGTGAGTGCACGGATAAGGGTGTTCTTGTTTGTCGGAGGATAGTTTTGACCAGCAACTTGCCTCCCCAAAGCATCCCACACATTTTCAATGGGGTTTAGATTTGGAGAACGCGCTGGCCATACGAGATGTTGAATACCCTCGCTGTCTAGACAATCCTGAACAGCGAGTGTTCGATGACATGTTGCATTGTCGTCCATAAAAACAAATTTATCACCGACAGCACCACGGAAAAGACGAACATGAGGAAGTAGAACTTCATCAATGTATCGTTGGCCCGTCATAGTCCCATTCGCAACCACATGTAGGCGCGTGCGGCCATTGATCATGATGCCGGCCCACACCATGATACTGCATGTCGGATATCGGTCCTTTTCCTGGATATTTCCTGGACGATAAGCAGTACCACTCTCGCGCCAGATCAGTTGGCGTCTACAATCCGATGATAGAATGAACCTACTCTCATCTGAGAATAGTATGCATGCCCAGTCCTGTTCAGTCCAATTGTGATGCTCACGACACCATTGCAAACAGGCAGTACGGTGCTGTCTGGTCAATGGGACACACACAACAGGTCTACGTGTGTATAGTCCTCCTCCCCTCAAACGTCTGGCAACAGTTTTTCGGGAGATCTGCTTTCCTGAGGCAGCAAGAAACTGATTTGCCACCTGCTGAGCTGTGGTGTGCCTGTTCCTTTTTGCTGATAGGACGATATATCTGTCTTCTGCAGGCGTCGTACTTCTAACATGACCTCCCCTGTGCCGTCTACTACACATTCCAGTAGTTTTAAATGACTTCCACAGCCGTGAAACAACGCTGTGAGCGATGTCGAACTCCCTGGCAACATCTGTTATTTTTCGCCCTTCTTCGATCTTTCCAATAATTCGGCCACGCATAAAATCATCTATGTGATGTCGGGAAGACATGCCAAAACTTTTAAGTTCGTCTATTAAATCTTTCCTGTAAAACTTTGACTTGAAACAACACAACTGTCCACACGCGTCAAAACCTTTAAAGCTCTTATGAACGCTATCACGTGATGAACAGACGTGGAAAAAATTTGCATACTCATACTTCTTTTTACTAATATCCCGCACTTATTCTAATTTTCCACATTTTGCTTCCTTTTATTTTGTGGTTGCTATGGATGATAGAGTTATCTGTCCTTAGCAATTGTCCAGCAGTGTATATACACTAAAATAAAGATTTGTCTTGGAGCCATATGGAAAGCATGTAAGAATTAGGAAAGAATAAGGCACATGCAGTCGGCTATAGTATGTCATTAAGTATCACACAGTTGAAGGTGGAAGCTTCAGGGCGCCAGAAGGAATTCATTGGGATATTGCTTCAACCAGTACTTTTTTGGATGTTATGAGACAGCTATATGGTATTGGGATGTAGTCCTAGAAACTACTGAGTGTTTTATATTGCAGTTGTTGATCTTGCTTTCATTTTAATGGGAGATAACCCCATTAAACTGACATCGTTAATGACTAATTGTAGAGTGAGGGGATTGCTAATATGGATTAGCTAGCATATTCACACAAATCTGATCCTATTAAATTTTTTTAGTGCTCTCAGCCATGCTTTGTGTGGAAGTTTCCCAGAGATTCTCCCAGAGTTGCATATTTTTCTGCAGGAGAAATGGCAATTACTTGAATTTGCAGTGACTGATCTCCCATTGGAAAACAAGGTAGTTCTAAACAATATAAAAAGGTCTCATATTTTCTATTAATGTCAGATTTGTTAGTTTGTTTTAGATTTCAGTATCACTTAATTAATGACTCTAATATGACTTCCTCTTTATTACTTTGAAAATTCAATATTGTTTTCAATTTCATATGCAATTCTCTGTTTTTTTCATGCATAAACATATTTGCTACATTCCCCAGTATTTTGTGTTAATAAAGCTGTACTTGTTGATTTTTTTGCAATGTACACTTCATCCTTAACTTTTGGCAGCAAGTGTATCAGACATATGCTACATTTAATTAACAATATCAAACCCATAAGAATACTACAGTAATTTTAATGAAAAACACATCCATAACTCATAAGAGTCTAAAATATAAATTCTAAATAAAAATGATCCATTAACAACAAACATTTTAATATAACGGAAATTCTTAATTTTTTGATTATATAAAAAGTAATACATATATTCAATATTATATATATTTCACAGGCCATTGTCTCATTATGCAAAAATATATGCACATACATAAATACTTAAAAAGGAGAGTTTAAAATATACACACCAATAGCATCTTCAGGAGGGAGATCTACTTCGTCGGTATATAAAAATTTCAGAAATGCTCGATATACTGGATATGAAAATTGTGTAATATCTATTGTGCTGTAAAGTATATTTTAAATAATATATAAAACTTATTTTAAAAAATGATGACAATTTTTAAAAAAACACAAATCATACACTTCATTAGGATTATATTAAGATTAGTATTTTGAATTTCTTGAAAAAAAGAATATATTTTTTAAATATTTGTATAAATTATTACAAAAACTATTTGTGCATAAGTACCACAGAGTTGCATTGAAACATGAAAAAAAAATTAATGAGAAATTTACTAAAAGAGAAGAATAAAATATTATTTTGAACTTACTCTTTTTCATCTTCTCCCCAATGAGCTTGGAACATAGATCGGAAATGCTCGCACCTTCAAAAGTATTTTTCAATTAAAAATTTTAAAATACATAATATTTTCACTTTTACCACACGTTTAAAGAAAAAATGAAAGTATTTAAATTTAAACTTTCTTTTCTCCAACTCTGTCTTCTTTTTTTTTAAAATTATTTTATGACTTTTGGATCTTATACTTAAAATGAAGTTTTAAAAAAATTTTAAAAAATATTACCTGATTTTTAAAATAGATTTATGTACATGAATCAATTTCCCATCGACATTGAATTTTAAATCACTTGTTTCCTATGGAAAAAAAGAAAAAAATGTCATTGTATTTACATTGTATAACAAGATATATAGTAATTAGTATATAGGAATTAATAATATTAAAAAAAATTTAAATAAGCTGTGTATATATGCAAAAAAGTAATTATTCAGAATAATTATTCAAAAGTTAAAATATTTATTTAATTATAATGAAACATAAAAAAAACTCCTTAAAGGTGAAAAAATAATGCAGACATTGTTAAGTATGTAAAACAAAGCAGCCGTTTAACTAAAATATTAAATTATTTAATTTAATTAGATCTTATCAAATTTCAAAATAAGTTATTTATACCCATACATTCCATACATTAATTTAAGCATGAATCATTTATTAAAATATTTTAAATAGAAATAGTATTAAAAAAGCTTTAAAAACAATTTAAAACTAAAATACAGTACTCTTACGTATTATATATCAGACAATTTTGTTAGGCTTAAATACATTACCAAAGGCTATCATCACTTCCATACATGTTAAAAAACGAATTCTTGTACATATTCTTTATGAATTAGTTCATCGACAAATAAATTGGCAAAGACTTAAAAGAATCTAATACTGTATTTCAAAAAAAGCATGAACACTTGAAATAAAGAAAAAGATCTACTAACAACTACAATACTTAGGTGGTCAAAATGCCATAATTGCAATCAAAATTGCAACTAATGAATCTCCTTTATGTAGATATTACCATGTAAATTTACATAAGTACAAATTTAAATGCTGTTCAACTATATAACAATGTTTCTTATTTTGCCATTTTGTTGGACTAGTTTTTCGGATACTTAAATATTAGTCCATTTAGAAATGCCCCACTGCATTCACTTGTGTAGAACATAGCACCCAACTTCAAATTCTTTCTCCCAACAAAATAAAATAACAATACAGAATATTTTATAAATTACAAACGATGTTATTATTTTTGAGCAAGTGTGTTCAACAATATTGCATTTGAACATGCACAAAAATAGTACAACATAATTTTTTAAAAAAAGATTATTATTTTCAGATATCCACTAAATACAATTTAGTATTTTAACCTGTGCAAGAACAATTTCCCACTATTAGCTGCATATTGCAGCCACAGTTGTATTCACGTGTTCTGATTTGACAAAATTAATCAATGGTGTAATATGCAACTACTGAAAGAAGTGCATGTTTTCAATTAAAATTTCATTAATTGCATATTAACCATACTTGTATCAGGTAGATATAGGTAGGTGGAAAATGTTTAATAAAAAAACAAATAAAAATAAGCATAGTAAAGAGTGTTTTTTTCCCAGGTATAGAAGTTTAAGTTGGCATTACTTTCCAAGATGGCGACCAATTTAACAGCTGTCAAGTGATTTATTCTCAGTTTGGTTTGGCAATTCATCATGAATAGACTCACGCCTGAACAACGCTTTTAGATTCATCGAATGGGCACAAAACGAGATTGCCGTTGTTCCCGATTTTCATAAGCGAATTTTGTTTAGCGATGAAGCGCACTTCTGGTTGAATGGCTACGTCAACAAACAAAACTGTCGCATTTGGAGTGAAGCTAATCCACAAGTGTATGTCGAAACACCGTTACATCCAGAAAAACTGACTGTTTGGTGCGCTTTATGGGCTGGTGGAATCATTCTTCAAAAACGATGAAGGCCACAACGTTACTGTCAATGGTGATCGGTATAGAGCCATGATTACTAACTTTTTCATTCCTGAATTGAACAATCATGATGTCCAAGAGCTGTGGTTCCAACAAGACGGCACAACATGTCACACAGCTCATGCCACAATCGATTTATTGAAAGACACGTTTGGTGACCGCCTCATTTCACGTTTTGGACCTGTGAATTGGCCTCCAAGATCTTGTGATTTAACACCGCTAGACTATTTTCTGTGAGGCTATGTAAAGTCATTGGTCTATGCGAATAAGCCACAAACGCTTGACCATTTGGAAGACAACATTCGCCGTGTTATTGCCGATATACGGCCACAAATGTTGGAAAAAGACATCGAAAATTGGACGTCCAAATTGAACTACATCCGTCTGAGCCAGAAATCATATTTAAAATGTAATGCCACAAGATTATCTTTTGAATAAAAAAAAAGTCATGTCAATCGAATAATACATCGTTGTTTTATTGCAATTTAAAGTTCTATACCTCTAAAAAAAAACACCCTTTATAATTTTACATTTTTATTTATTTCCAAAAAATTTCTACTATCCTTTGTGTGTAGTAGTTAAGCATCCTAGTAAACAAATTTTGTAGAAATTCTTTAATCAAACAATTTCAGTAACAAGACATGTAAAACAAAATTAAGCTGTAGAAAAGGATAGAAGTTGTAGTAGACATCAGACAAAAACTATCAAATAAAATTTTGAAAAAGCATGAATCAGAATATTTTAGAGATGACAATGGTTTTTTTACTAAATAACTAAATTACCTCAACAAACCAGCCCCTCACTTAATGCCTTTAAAACTAATTTTAGAGTCACTATCATTTAATATTCTGAATTAGTAATTCATGATATAGTATGAAGCTTTAATGTTTTCCAAAAGTATTAATGCATTTTGATTGGAGGAGGGGAAGAACTACGAATTAGAGTGTTAAATAATTTAATTTTACACAGCTCATATTCAATTGTGAAAAACGGGGTTTT
The DNA here is from genome assembly GCA_019973935.1 of Trichonephila clavipes. Classification (NCBI taxonomy): domain Eukaryota; kingdom Metazoa; phylum Arthropoda; class Arachnida; order Araneae; family Nephilidae; genus Trichonephila; species Trichonephila clavipes. Next base: position 438,888 of record BMAU01001365.1, on the reverse strand, counting down.
TTTAATTAAATTTTTTAACGGAAAAAATGAATTGTAATAAATAAATGACTTATATCTACTAAAAATATTTGTCAAAAGGAATAAACTGATGAGCATCCGGATATGTTGCATAAAGAACAAAATTACTTCTCAAAATTGTATCTTGTCTTTATTGAGGATGTAGCAAGAAACTTTTTTCTCTCAAGAGGGGTGGGAGGTCTCACTTTAACTCATATCTCAAAATTAATTTGAAATTTTATTATTTACTTTCATGGTGAAAAAAATGTTTGTATGGAGCACAAAAGATTGAAATTTCATTTTTTTTTTTTTCTGAAAAGGGATAAAAATAAAATTTTTATTTTATTACAAGTACCGTATTTTCCTGTATATAATATGCGGATTATGTGTTAAAAAAGTTTCAAATTTTGTTGTGCATATTATACGCCGCCGTGGATTATCTGAGAAAAACATTCTCCATCAGAAAAGCGAACAATAGAGTTTTGAAAGAAATGCTGTTTATGTTTTATAAAATAAATAATAGATGGCGCTTTCATGACTCGGATGATGTATTTCAGCTATAACTAGTTTTTGTCCAATTACATTCAAAAACGAATTCGATTTCTCGGAAGGAAAAAATTGTTATTAGTCGTTGGTGCCATTTCCAATTTTCTCGACTAGAGCTATAACGTCCTTCGAAAGTTTTCATCATGTTGAAGCGAAAGTGTTAAGTTACACTGCAAACTTCAAGTTAAAAGCTATAGAGAAGGCTACCAAAACCGGGAAGCTGCAAGGTTTTTCAACGTTGACAAATTGAATATTCGTTTGTGGAGAAAAAACTAGACAGACTTCAAAAATTGTGATTGATGTTCAAAGTGCCGATCATCGTAGTAAACCTCACTGGCCAGAATTAGAGGAAGAAATAAATAAAAGGATTTTAAAAGAAAGAGACAGTGGGAAAGCAGTCTCGATATTAATTTTTTGCTGTTAACTTGCTAAATTAAAAAAAAGAGACTTTTTCCGCATGAAATGTTTTGTTTAACAACTCAAAACATAGATGGCAGTAGCAAAGAATTTTTTTGTTTTATTGAGATATAGTAATTGAGTAGATATAGTAATGAGATATTGTAAAAAATATTACCATACATATTTAAAAAGACGCTTCGTAATAAATTTTTTTTCCTGTTCAATTTCTTGTTTCTATTTTCAATTATATTGTGTATTTTTTGTCTTATATGACACTCATTATCAGCAGTTTATATTTTGGATTATTCAGCCTAAAAACTGCCGTGGATTATACAATGTTTTGTTCTTTTTTACTCGAAAAAAAGGCTTTGCAGATTATATACAGGAAAATACGGTAATTAATTTAAAATTTTAGTATACAGCAACCCTTTTGCGGGTTACAACCCCCACCCCCATTGTTAGGCCACAGCGTCTTTATCTAATTTTACAAAAAGAAATTATGATGTATATATATATATTAACACCAAGAAATATTTTTAATATCTTCATAATCAGTCTCGAGACACAAAATAATAAAAATAAGTACTTCCTTTTCAGGAATTTTTTTCTAAAAAGTGAGAAAAATATAAAGTACTTTGAAATGAAAATAACTGTCATGATTTAAAGCATTTATAGAAGCTCAACGTAAGTTTCAGAAAATTTTCAAAAATATAAATTGAAATAAAAGTGCACTCTCATATTTACCAAAGAGAAATATGAATGCTACTCAGTAGTGAACTACCTTTCTGTGTTAAGAAACCATTTGTTTTTATAAAAAAAATGTAAGGGCATACTTTTCCATAAAAAACTAATAGTTTCAATATTAGTGAAATACATAAAAAAATGATTGATTAATAGGTTACAATAAAAATTTTAGAATGACACGTACAGCTTTTATTTAATGTAGTTATAATATAACTAAAATATATAAAAAATATAAATACCTCTTCATCAAAACTTCCTCTCACACTGTCACTCACTTTATTTGATAATACAACATCTGAAAAAGAAAAAATAATTTTAAATAATTACAATAATTTATAACATGAAAGAATAATAATAAAATAAAATATTACAATTTAAATGTAACTCTCACACCCACAACACTTGTAAATGAAGAATAATTACAAAGAATTATATACTTTAACTCATTTCTTTTTTCATAATTTTTTTATACTAATATGAAAATTAGAAGCAAACATTATTAACCAAATGTTAATAAAATAGATTATTAGTTGAAGTGCTGAAGTATAATCAATTGGGTAAACAATATCGATAATCATAAAATCTATATATATAAAGGAGAAAAGCGACTCTCTCACTCACTGACTGACTAATCACGATATCTCCGGAACTATTAAACCTACAAACTTGAAATTTGGTAGGTAGGTTCCCTTCATGGTGTAGATGTCAGCTAAGAACGGATTTTGCAAAGTTCGAACCCCAAGGGGCGTTATAGATAATTATTTCCTTTACTAAACTATTAGATGTAAAATCATGAAACATGGTACACAGATTTCTTTCATAAAGTAGAGATTCCCTACATAATGATTTTTACAAAAATCGACCTCCAAGGGGCGTTGAGGGCGCTTAAGGGGCGTTATACATAATTATTTCCATTTTTAAACTATTAGACGTACAGTCTTGAAATTTGGTAAGCGGATTCCTTTCAGAGAGTACAGATCCCCTACAGAATGGGTTTTGTGAAAATCGACTCCCAAGTGGCATTATAGGCAATTAACTCCTTTTTTAAACTATTAGATGTAAAATCTCGAAATTTCGTAAGCTGATTCCATTCACTGAGTAGAGATCTGTCATAAGATGGGCTTTGTGAAAATCGTTTCCTAAGTGGTGTTGCGGGGGCTTAAGGGGCGTTATAGATAATTATTTCCATTTTTAAACTATTAGACGCACAGTCTTGAAATTTGGTAAGCGGATTCCTTTAATAGAGTACAGATCCACTGCAAAATGGGTTTTGTCAAAATCAACTCCCAAGTGGCGTTGTAGAGTATTAGGTGGCGTTATAGGCAATTAACACCTTTTTTAAACTATTAGACGTAAAATCTCGAAATTTAGTAAGCTGATTCCATTCATTAAGTAGAGATCCGCTATAAGATGGGTTTTGGGAAAATCGTTTCCTAAGTGGCGTTGTGAGGACTTAAGGGGCGTTATAGATAATTATTTCCATTTTTAAACTATTAGACATACAGTCTTAAAATTTGGTAAGCTAATTCCTTTCATGGTGTAGAGATCCGCTACAAAATAGTTTTGGGGGAAATTGATCCCCAAGGGTCACTGAGGGTGATTAAGGGGCGTATATATATATATAATAGATAAATATTTCCGCGTTTCAACTAATAGAACCACCTGCTTGAAAATTAGAAGGTATGTTCCGTTCATGGAATAAAGTTCCTTTTACAACGATTTTTGCGAAAACGGACCCCCAAAGGAGTGAGTTTGCGAGGGATTAAGGCATGTTATAGAAAAATTCCTGTTTTTGAATTTAACTCACTTACTTGAAATTTGTTGAGCACTTTTCTTTAGTTGAATAGAGTTCCACTAAGAATGGATTTTACGGAAATCAACTCCAGGGAAGCGGGGAAAGTTATTGGGGCGTATTGATAGACAAAATTCCCGTTTTTGAACTGCTAAGACTATAATAATAAAATTTGGTTTGCATGTCTCTTTTGTTGATTTGGAATCCGCTAAGAATGCTGTCAACGAGGTATTGATGATAAAAATTCCGTTTTTACTCTGTTAGATTTAGACTTGAAATTCAGCATGCATGTTTATTTTATGGAGTAGAGATCCACTGAAAGTTGCTTTGGTGGAAATCCACTTGATTATTAGGTTAAGTGAGCGAAAAAAATCTTTCTACTTCGATTTTAGACATAAATAGAAATTAGATATTATAATTTATGTTCTTTTTATATCAAGGGGTGATAGTGTAACAGCTATAAATATATTTTTCAATACAATCGAATTCTTAATGCTAGATATCAATAATTAATATATATGTAAACAGTATACATATATGCAACATTGTGAAATACCCAGTGAAGTGGGTGGGTAACGGCTAGAATAATATAAATTAATAAAGAAATGCAGCAAAGCTGTAAGAACTATTCATTAAAAAAAATTATCAACAGAAATCTTTTTTTTAATAACAAAGACTATTTTCATCGAGAAAATTTCTATTCTTCAAAATCTCAATTAATATCATAATTTGAATTTATCGATTTCTACTTTATTTTATAATTTTTTATGTCATTTCACATAATTGTAAGCTCTAGAAGAAAAGATCTCAAGGTCAAAGTTGCTCTAATAATAATAAAAAAAGATTTTAAATGATAATGTCACATCTATTTTAAAAAAACTTTGATGTTCCTCTCATTACTATACAACACTAATATACTTATTCAAAGAAAAGTAAGTAGTTATCATGTAACTAAATTTATAAGTTTAAATCATTTTGAAATAATTAACAAACACATTTAATATTTACCCAATTCCATTGGTTTCCATGTGACAGCAGGAGAAGCAAAGCAAGCAAAAACATCATGTAAGGAATGAAAAGGAGTCTCTGCTGCAGATGTAACAGCTTGACCTCGACACTGACCCCACATGAAAACTTTTGATGTTTGTGTTAATGCAGCTGATATATGATTATAATGAGAAGCAGCAATCTCTACAACCCTAAAAATAATTATCAATATGAGTAAGTAAATTAAGATTTATGGATTCTGAATAAAAATTTATAAAACATATTTTAGATTAAAATACCTTCCAATTTCTGTTGCAATCCTTACAGGTAACACTTGATTAGTTTTGTTACCAGTTCCAAGTTGTCCATAAGAATTAGCACCCCATGCATATAACACTCCTTCGTCTGTGAGTGCCATAGTATGGGCATAACCACATACAATCTAAAAACGAGAAATAAATTTTATTTTAATAAAAAAAGTTTATCTGGAATTCAATATTTGGAGCTGTTTTTAATGCTTTTCTCTTGAATATCAATAAATAAAAAGTTAATTTTTTTTCAAATGCGTTGATCCGTTTTGCAAATTAAAAAGCTTATTTTTTAGTATTTCAAAAAACTTAAATCGCATTTCATTTATTTAACAAAAAATTTATAAGAACAAAGGGAATATAATTTGACAAAAGATGATCTCTTAAGGAATTGTTTGACTAATAAAGTAATATACATTATTTTTTTTAAAAAAAAGCAAATTATTTCTTTACCAATATAAAACCATTTTTAGAGAATTAATATAAATCATGGCTTAAAATACACATAATTTAGTTTAATTACCATTTACATTATTTTAAAAGTAAAACAATAATTGTACACACATATTAATAGCCCTATGATGATACAAATTTAATCAAGTAAAAACTTTCTCTAATGAACTATATCAAAATAAAGCAATTAATAAAAGCTTAAGAAAAGAGCTTGATTGAAAAAAACATGAACAGAAATACTTGTAAAGGTCTAATGATAACCAAATGCACATTTCATAAGCAGACTACTAATGGAAAATTTAAATGAAAAACATATATTAAAAAAGGCTGCATATGCCAAAAAATGTGAAATTATTAAGAAAATCACATTTAATGACCAAAAAGACTGAAAAAGATAATTTGCTTAATTTGTCACAAATCTCTTTATTTGAAGAATTTTCACTCGGCAGTTTTTCAGAATTTAATCCTCTTTATTACATTTTAGAGCCAACATTTTAATTTATACATTTTCCCAAGATTCTTCCTTATTTTAGTTCAAATTAACATAAACTTCAGATAAAAATAAAATATTTTATAAAAAAATAATAATCACCTTTTGAATAACTACACCTTGCAAATTTGAAACACGATATGGATTTGCTTGATTTGCATTTCCACCAATGCCAAGTTGTCCATTTCCATTATAGCCCCATCCATATACCTATAATATACTTTTGTTATATATGAAATTGTGTAACACACACACAAATGTTAAAAAACTACAAAAAAATTTTTTTTTAATTAATTAGGATTTTAAAATAGTAAGAACTTAATATTTACACAAAGAATTAAAAGACAATAGTGCCATCAGTCAAATAAAACTATTATACAGCATAAAATCAACCACTATTGTAAAAAAGTGACATAATTGTAAGAAAAATTCATATTTCTTTGTTATTTGAACACTGTAAAAATTTGAAAGTGCTACAATTTGAGTGTGGCGTAGACCCCACAGGGGGCTATGGATCAAAGTTAACAACAAGGTACAGTTTGACCAGATGAAAATGATTATGTTCAGCTAGGAAATTATTAGCAAACACAGGACTTCATGTACTCAAACAACATAATTTTTCAAAATGACAATGCATCATGACACAAGGAGAAATAATTTGAGATTGGTTTGAAGAACATTCTGGACAATTCTGTCCAATAATTTCACCATCTAGAATCCCATTGAGCATATAAGGAAAATGATTGAAAGAGCAGTTCATGCACAAAACCCAAAAAGAGTAGAATTTTTGCAATTACAAGAGCCTATATAGGCAACATTGTTTAATATTGCTTCATATTCAGATGACTCGTTGAGTCAATGTCATATTGAGTTGTTATACTTTACTGAACAAAAGCTAAACTACCTCCTCATTATTAAGTATCCAATAATTTTGGACACATACACATATTCAGTATTAACCATTATTTGGTACATCACAGATACTTTTATCCTTTTCAAGTCATACCTCTCAAACAATAACAAATTAAATACGTACTTCTCCATTGTCTAACACAGCCATAGATGAAGTTTGACCACATGCTATGGAAATACATCGTCTTGATCCTTAATATAAATAAAATATATTAACTATATTGAACATTCAAAGTAACACACACAAAAATTAGCAACTATCATTCAATAAAAAGAAGAGAAAGGACTTTTTTGTTTCAGAAAACTTTAATTTAATTATACCGGCAAATTATCTATACTTAAAAGTAGATAAAATAAATATAATCAAAGATATAGTTATAAATTGGACCTATAAACAAAGATATATTCAGTGATAAATAGAAATCATAATTTTATGTTCAGTATTTCCTTATTTATAATGTGACAATTTTTTTTTAATTTATATATATTACATAAATTAATTTTTGATACATATTTATTAATATTTTTGTAAATAAAATTAAGTTACAAATCATAGGCTCATAAAAAACACACAATTAAAAAATATTAAAATATGGCCATACCTATACCAGCTGTAACTTTTCGAGGTGTAGGTTGATTAGTTGTAGTTCCTAAGCCAACTTGCCCACAGTTATTTTGTCCCCAAGAATATACCTGTTTAAATTATTTTTAAAAAATTATGGAAAACAAAACAGCAAAAATGCATCTAGATAACTAAACATGAAGTTTGCATACATCATAAAGTATAAAAACATTAAATATAATGATTTAGGATATTTATCTCTGTAAGCCTAACTATGAGGAAAGAATGGAGTCTAGGATTTTAAATCAAAAATCAATAAAAAACAATTTCAAATAGACTAAATCACTCAAATTACTAAAATAATGTAATATAAATAATTCAGATTAAAAGACAGATAAGATTTTATAAAGAAATTTTTCTAATTCATAGGAACTCCAAGACATTGAATGATGATTAATATGAACCGAATTCAAAAGATTATTCTGCTCACTAGAAATGCGAAATTTAATTTTCTACATTTATCTATGATAACCAACTATAAGTATAAATTGTAATAATGTACTCATATAAATATAAATTTCAAAATACAAAATTAGGCACAAAATACCAAGCACTTAATATATCACTATATCTAACACTTTAAGTAAATAGCAAGATATTAAAATATATAATCAAATAATAATACATAATTTTTAAGTGCAATGTAATGTATTATAAATGAAATTAATAAAATGAAAAACAGTTATTATTACAATAACAAATATAGTTTAAATTTTCAATTATAATTAGAACACATTTTTAGCAATAAAATCCATTCATTTTCTACCAAGAAATTGCTAGTGACATTTTTTTTATAAATATCTTTATAAAAAAAGAATTCTAGCAATAAAATAAGTTTAAAAATTAATTTTAAGAAAATATATATGAATGTTTTTAATGATTTTTCTGTAAAGGGCTATAAAAATTATGCAGTTACACATTAAAGAAAATATTTAAATGAAATAATTCTATTTAAAAAAAATTATCATTTTAAAATCTTAAATTTCAAATATTACTTTTGGTAAAATAAAATTTTTAAAATTCAAGTTTTTTATATTCAATTAATTATAAAAGAAAGGGAAAATGATAAATAAACAAACAAAAGTTAGTTTGAAAAATTAACTAATCAACGTAATTATATGGAATAAATTCCTTTATTGTAAGTATCAAATTCAAATACATTTTAAAATATTTTAAATACTTATGTAAGTTAAAATTTCTAAGTTCTTTTTACTTGTCACATTGCATAATAAATTAAATTTCAATTCTTAGAAGAAAGTAAATTCAGCAAAATGTTTATCATATATTCACATATACAATTTTTAAAAATAATTTTTTTTCTCTTACTTCTCCATCACTTGTTAAAGATATTGAATGATGACTACCGCATGCTACTTCAATGACTTTTCGTCCAAGAACATTAGAAGTTATTAATCCAGGACTAAGACCTTGATTGGTTCCACCATTTCCAAGTTGACAATAACCATTATGGCCCCAACTAAACAATTCACCATCTGCTGTGATAGCTAATACATGAGGACCACTTCCATATGCAAAGCTTTCAATGCCTTTCTTACAAAGGGCTTCAACTGAAAAAAAAGTTAAAATTTCAATAATTGTCTACATAAAAGATATATACATATGTTAGGGCTGGACGATGCATCGATACATCGGTAAACACCGGTGTAAACGCTACATCAAAAAACCGGTGTTTTATTTCTATCCAAAACGATGCATCTCTAAACCAGTGCAGCCATAAATACCATTTCGATGTAGCCACACACCGAAGATTCGATGTAGAGCTGAGCTTCATTCCGATGTAAGTTTGACAAAACCGAGGGAGGAAAAACCGGATTCGTATCAATCGCGTCTGCAGAGAAACCGAAAATCGAGAGGTGAGAAATCAGCGATTTTCGGTGTCATGTGGGGAATGCTGGAGACAAGCCTTTACGCCCGGTCTAATGTAGATGTACAGATGAGCTTCATTTCGATTTAGGGTTTTCTTAGCTGCTCGACTTCAAACCGATGAAAAATAAATCGAGTTGACGTTCATCGTGTATCACGGTGTTCGGTGTTCTGTTGCATCGCTTGTATCAGCGCGTGGTGAATAGTTAATTCAGACTAGCGACCGATGTAGAAGTCTGCAGTCCAGAGTGGAAATATTTTGATTTATTTGCAAACATCGCTAACTGTTACTGTCATTAAGGTAAGCATTTTTTATGTTTTGATTAAAACCTTTCTGATATTTATTAATGAAAAAAATGTTTATGTTTGATTAAGGTGTTTTAAGGAGAAAAAAAATGGGTAAACTCCTAGGAGAGCCCCCACCCTTGGCGCCAAACCGGAAAAAGCGCCAAGCGAAAACGAAATGGCGCCAAGCAAACCCGACAACGGTGACAAGTAAATATAGCAGTATAAGATGGATGCACAATGAAAATATATGTAAACAATACAGAAATTTAACATTTAAGATAAAAAAATATAACAACAGCACTTACTTTCTTATTGTTGATCCTTCCCAAGTGGAGGGTAAAGTGTAACAAATGCTTTTAATAAATTCTGGAAAGTCTCGTCGCTGAGTGAGTGATCGCGAACCGCCATAAATACTCAGCGAGGTAATGGTCGAACATGCCTTCTGCGTGGCTGGTGTGATTACGGAGAAAACGTTTTATTGCCGATTAACTTACTATTGGAAAACCACGAATTCTTTCTTATACTTCTGCAAACATCCTGCGTATTCACACCTTTTTTTCGACATCTCCATTCAAATCCATCCAAAACAACACTCTTTCATTCATTTAATCCCATTTGCTCATTACATTTAGGACATTCATAACTTGAAGCAATTAATCCTTCTTTCATACACCATTCAATCAATTCTTTCTTGCTTGCTTCTAGCATTCAATAACGTAAAAAATTCTAACGTGTATTCACTTACAAGCGCAGCCATACTTTCAACCCGGTGCCCAACAACAAAATGAAATTTGAAATGCGTGCCCACAAATGACGAAAATTCTAGAAAAAGTTAGGGTTGCCATATGTTGTATTTAAAAAAGCAAGGTTACCATGACGGCGCAATTATCGCCAACCAAAGTAATTCGCGCCAAGGGTGGGGGCTCTCCTAGGAGTGAACCAAAAAATGTACTACTTATAAAATAATCAATCCCGCGGCAGATGTTTTTTTTAGAGTAATTTTTTTCTTTCTAAAATTATCACGTCTGTCACATGTGCTTTTTTCAATAAATGAGTTTTATTTTAATATTTAAAGCAAACTAGATAACTTTATTTTTATGGGAAAAAGTATTGATCAAGGAATTTCGTTTTCGGTTCGGCCCGTAGGCGGTATCAAATGTAATCTTTTTTTGCTAATGTTTTATAATTTTGTGGTTAGATATCTGATTTAAATTGAGTGGATTAAAACCACAAATTTTTCTAAAGTTTGCCTAAATAAGTAAATAATCCGATCTAAACATTTTCGCAGGCTTTTTTTTACAAATATTATCTTTGATATACTTTATCATAAAAATAATCTTCCGAGTAATTTATTGAGTGTGTTTCCTTTATTTGTAGAGATACAGTACAGCATCGATAATCCGGCATGATCATGACCGACTCTATACCGGAAAAACGATTTTTCTGATTATTGGTGCTATTGGGTAAAAAATAAAACAGCAATTCTCAAAAATCGATTTTTAGTTAATGGAACCTCGAATACTTAAAAATAAAGACGGAATTTCTGAAGTATTGAAAATAAAAATACGATATAAAGTCCGAAATCCGGATGTCTAATATCCCGAATGATCACATTATTACCAGACATTTTTTTTCCAGAGGTAAAGGAAAAAAGGGATATTCTCGCAACATTACGGTGGGTAAAATTGATTTGCTTATGACATATATATACAATAATTATCAATTTAATTCTTTTTGTAGGAATAGCCTATGATAAAAGTTGTGTGAATGAAAAAAGATGTCAGTTGCTCATCGAACATTAGAATGCCCAGTATTTTCTCAACTGCTTCCAAAGAAGTCAAAAAGTCGAGCTTGGGAACGTTTTGGGTTACCAGCAAATGAAAGCGGACAAATTGTTTCTGAAGATATAGCAGTTTGCAAACTTTGTAGGTCCCCAGTTTCAGCAAAAAATGTGGAAGTACATCTAATTTATTTGGTCATCTCAGGCTTCATCATCCATTAAAGTTTTCTGAAGTTTCTAATAAAAGTAAAGTAGTCACGGTGACAGTGCAATATTCTCCATTTTGTGCTGCTGTTGATGAGTCAATTGATGAGCCACAACCACATTCAAACATGGCTGTATCTGAATCTAATCAATTTAACTTTGTTGACAATCATAGGCATAAAAGACAAAAGTTTATGACTGATTTTCAACGGTTGGATGACCAAGCCTCTAAACGTACTACTGACTCAGTAACAAAATTTTTAGTGTGCACTATGCAGCCATACAACCTTGTTGATCGAAAAGAATTCATAAATATGGTGAAGGTCCTTAACCCTCGTTATAGCTCACCTGGACGAAAGCACTTTACTGCTACAGCAGTTCCAAAACTCTATAATGAAGTCAGGGACAAGATTAGGCAGGAACTATCATTAATTAACAAAGATACAATTTCTGTAACAACTGACTGCTGGACATCTATAGCCAATACACCATACATCACTATTACAGTACATTTTATCACATCAGAGTGGGCACTGAAATCAGCATGTCTAGCATGTGCACATTTTGATAACGATCACAATGGTAAGAACATTGCTGAAGTTTTGAGGAGTATTTTAAATGATTGGGGCATTGATGTCAGAACATAATGTCAATCACTACTGACAATGGGCGTAACATCTTAAAATCAATTGAAGAACTCAATTTAGAGAATGCTCATATTTCTTGTTTTGCTCACAATATAAACACAGGGGTTAATCACTCTTTGGATATTCCTGTATTGAAGAAAGTTGTTGCATGGCTTAAAAAGTTGCAAAATGCATTTGCAATGAGTTGGAAGATGAAGAGAGATCTCCACAAAGCCCAAGAGTTACTACAAATGGAGGTAAAAACACTTCCCTCTGCTTGTCCAACTCGATAGTGGAACACTTTAAAATTAGGGAAACGATTTCTGGAAAATTTGTAAAACCCTTTTAGAGTACTCAATTAAAAAGCATTTGATGCTAGAGGGAAATGAAATTTCATCCTTAGTAGACTTCACAACAGCGACTGAGTTATTAGAGGACATAACAAGTTCCTTGAGCGGCGAACAATATACAACAGCGTCAGAGCTGTACTACCTTTATATATGAAAATAAAAAATAATCTTCAACACAAGGATGAAGACAATTCGCTACTTAAAAGTATCAAATCAGAAATTTTAGAGTCCCTAAATAAGTATGAATCTCATCCCATGTCATCAAATTTACAGTTATCAACTCTGTGTGATCCAAGATTCCGGCAAAACTTTACAGAGTCTCCCGAAGAAGTAAAGAAATTAGCTGTTGCAAAAATGAGGAACATTTATACAACACAAAAGATATCTAATCCTGATAATTTTGAAAATATTGAAACTAGGACAAAAGAACAAAACAAGAAAGGATTGGCTAAATTTTTTGATTTGTTCGGTTCAAACAGTAATTCAGAAAATACAAGGAATCCTTCCCAGGAAGCTGAGAAAGAGCTCAATGAATATTTATCTATGCCAAGAGTTTCATTCGAACATGATCCCCTCGATTGGTGGAAAGTTCACTACGAATCTTTCCCATCTTTGAAAGTTCTAGCCAGAAAATATCTGTGTATTCAGGGTACAAGTGTGGCCTCGGAAAGAGTTTTCAGTTCAGGTGGAAGCGTTATAACAAGACAAAGAGCTTCCCTTCTCCCTAAGCATGCAGAGATGCAAATTTTCCTTAGTCATAATAAAAAATATTTTTAGCATTTTAAAATTGTATAGTACTTTTTTTTATATTTGAATGCCTTTTTTTAATTCTTTTACAGGTTCATTTTTATGTTTCGACCTGTTTCTGTTAAATTATCTTTCAAATTGAAAGTGTACCATTTTTAATTATTTTACTTATTGATAATTTTTTATATGGTCAATCATTTTATTTTTTTAATATGCACAGAAAGCGGTGGCACATTATTTTTTTTTTGTTTATAAAAGTTTTACTTCGCGATACATCGTAACATCATGATGTAAAGTTGCTGATGTATCACGATGTAGAGATGCCTACATCGTCCAGCCCTAACATATGTATATCACAAGATTACTAAAAATATTTTTAAAGGAGGTAATTCAAAAACATATGCAATTTGATGGATAACAAGTGCATTCCAAATGCTGATAATACATATATCTCAAAAATTCATAATATATATACATCATACCAAAAAAACAAACATACTAAATTACAAAATAGCTTTGAGAACCAATAGAAAAATTTTTGATGAGTAATGGATCCATTACATAAATAATTCTAAAAAATACTTTTATAAATACTATTTTCAACTATATTTGTAACTTTATAATAAAGATATACTTAAAAATTGTTTCATATTATACACATTTTAGTACATGATTAACATAGCTAGTTAATTAAAAAAATTTATTTAATGTGATCAAAAAAAGTTTTAATATAATATTATGCATCAGTGGCATACACAAGAGTGGAGTTTGGTGGTACAATACTCCTCTTTTCCCCATAGACAAATAGATTAAAATTTTTACCACAAAGATTATCCTTCAACACTTTAAGCTACATGTTTTTTAAAATGTATATAACCCATACCTCCCCCTTTATAAAAGAAGTCTGTCACATACTTACATTAAATAAGCTTAAATTACTAAAAAATATATAATAATATAAGAAATTTATATTAGGAAACTTATGCATGTGTGTGTGAATCTAAATTTTACAGAATTTCAAACATGTAATATTTGAACTTTAAGAACTGAATTCTTAAATAATTACTAAAATAGCAATATCAATCATAAATGTAGATCTTATTAAACACAAATGAGTAAAATCTAGCTGCAACTATTTTCTTATGCAGTAATATTAATAATTAGGAAAAATCAAGTTATAAATAATATTGTTAAATAATAAGCTCATGTTTATTATACAAATATAAAATTAACTTATGCTTTAATTATAACATAAATAAAATTGCAAGAAATTCCTCTCGACTGTTTGAATTTCAAGAGTAATAAATAGATGCTGTGTTAGCACCAAAATTAAACAATAAGAGTGATAATTTAAATATTAAATTTGAACAGTAGCTTGAAAATACATATAATTCTAAGACTATAAATATTTTTAAAATTTACATTTGGTATATAATAAAAGCAATTTAAGTGCATTTTGACTCTTGTTCCATCAGTAAAAAATACATTACGTTTCATCCAAATTTTAAACAATTAAAACCATTTATCAATTTTATGATGGGAAATAATAAACAATGTATGTTCAATTTTACTTATCATTTATAAATTTATGCTCACAAGCAGTTTAACTTTAATATTAAAATTGCTAAAACTAATTGATCTTTTAAAATTCAAAAAAATTATACAAAGTTCAGTGATTAATATTTTTTAACACTTCAGATTGCTGATCTATAATTTATAACATCAAATAAATTTTTATTTAAGATGTTTTATATTCAAGAATTATAAGAAAAATTATAGATGCATATTGTATATACATATAAGATAATTTACATACCAAGTAGTTACATAAGATATAAGTTATTTTAGTCATACAAGTCTTTGTGAAACAGCAAAAGATTACTTTTTTTGGTAAACTCCTAGGAGAGCCCCCACCCTTGGCGCCAAACCGGAAAAAGCGCCAAGCGAAAACGAAATGGCGCCAAGCAAACCCGACAACGGTGACAAGTAAATATAGCAGTATAAGATGGATGCGCAATGAAAATATATGTAAACAATACAGAAATTTAACATTTAAGATAAAAAAAATATAACAACAGCACTTACTTTCTTATTGTTGATCCTTCCCAAGTGGAGGGTAAAGTGTAACTGCTTTTAAAAAATTTTGGAAAGTCTCGTCGCTGAGTGAGTGATCGCGAGAGCGCCGCCATAAATACTCAGCGAGGTAATGGTCGAACATGCCTTCTGCGTGGCTGGTGTGATTACGGAGAAAACGTTTTATTGCCGATTAACTTACTATTGGAAAACCACCTAATTTTTTTCTTATACTTCTGCAAACATAATGCGTATTCACACATTTTTTCGACATCTCCATTCAAATCCATCCAAAACAACACTCTTTCGTTCATATAATCCCATTTGCTCATTACATTTAGGACATTCATAACTTGAAGCAATTAATCCTTCTTTCATACATCATTCTCAATCAATTCTTTCTTGCCTCTAGCATTCAATAACGTAAAAAATTCTAACGTGTATTCACTTACAAGCGCAGCCATACTTTCAACCCGGTGCCCAACAACAAAATGAAATTTGAAATGCACGCCCACAAATGACGAAAATTCTAGAAAAAGTTAGGGTTGCCATATGTTGTATTTAAAAGCAAGGTTACCATGAAGGCGCAATTATCGCCAACCAAAGTAATTCGCGCCAAGGGTGGAGGCTCTCCTAGGTGTGAACCCTTTTTTCTTCCATTATGTCATACCTATTTCAGAAACATGTTTGTTTCTTAAAGCTCATCATATTACACACATTACAAACTTTATGGTTGTTTTTTGAAAAGCTTAATAAAATCATGGATATATTTATTTTCAATTACAAAAAATCTAACAAATTTATAACTTGTACCATTAGTAGACTTAATTTATAAATAAAAAAAATTACCTTTTCTAGGTTCTAAACTTCCATGAGAATCTCCCAACCCAAGACAACCACTACAATTCGAACCTAAGGCATACACATCATCATCTTTATTGACAATCAAAGCTTCATTTCCAGAGCTTCCAAATACACAAGCTATTTTGATATTGGAAATAAAATCTGGCTCCAAAATACTAAAAATTAGCCATTTGTCTATATTAGACATCTTCGTCACGTAAGGTGGCATAAGGATATCTACAAATAAAGGAATGCATTATTTCAAGTGAAAATAATACATAACGTTCTATAAAACAAAGACCCTTTTCGCGAATCCACAGAAACAATAGAATGATATAATGAATATGCAAGATTAGTAAGAAAACTAATATTTATACAAATATAACTATAGAATTATACACTGAGTCAAAAATTATACCGTGTTGTTTCAACTGATTCTCTATATATCACAGTTTGTCTATTTAAAAAAAAGAAAAATACATAGATCTACGTCTAGTCTATACTTTGTAAACAATTCGAAGTTCTAACGCGGTTGATGATCAGGCAGTGAATGACTTGCAACTGGTTTCGTTTTGAATGTCGATTAATACATAATATTTTTTTAATGAATGACAGACGAGTTAATGAGATTATTATTTTATAAATCAGGTATCTAAATTTAAAAAAGATTTTAGAAATCAAGGTTTATCAAGATCAGGTAAGATTTAGATACATGTGGGGATATAATAGCCTGCACCGCCGACAACAAAATTCAATCAATCAATCTAATTCCTAATTCAAATTTTTCACGTTGGCATGGGAAGGGTATCAAAACCGAGGGACTTTTTCATGTTAACTTCATAAAGTGACCGAGGTTCAAAATTTACGAGGCGGTTTTGTTTAGTTGATATTTGTGTTGGATAGGAAGAGATATTACAACAAACAACTTCAGGTTATGTAACATTAACAAACATTCTTCAATGAGATGTTAAGAGATCATGGTGTTTATTGATCCTAAATCCAACCAGATTTATGTATCATAGTTTTAAATATATATAATAAATATATTTTCAATAATACAAAAATTCCTGCTTTATTTCTGTCTGTGAAATATTCTGGTTGAGTAAGATGATATATGTTATTCATCACAAACAGCTGTCATTATCTATTGTCAGACAAAATATAATTAATCTAAAATATAAATGATACATTATAATTGTAAAATGTTGATAAATTTAGTAAAAATTTGCTAGTAACAGTATAATTTTACAATACATAAATAACTTGGATGTATATAAGGTGACCAACTGTCCTCCTTTTATAGGTTCTGTCCTTCCTCGAAAAGTGTCTTCCTTTTCAATAATTTTGAACTAATCTGTTAATCTTTGTATTCAGAGGTGAACCAAACATGTTTCCAAAATGTCGAAGAATGTTCTGAAACAAATATCACAGGAAATAATAGTTTTCAATAGTATTTTTTTTATTTGGTCTCAAGTTAAGTGGCCAGGTATAGAAAATTATGTTGAGTTTTTATCAAAAGAAATGCTTGATATTAAAATCGATGACAATTGTCTGTTTGAAGAAGAATGAAGACTTAATGTATATTTAAATTCTAATAAATTAGAGCAATTGGAAAATCAACATGCTGAGAAAGGAACACATTCCATATGAAAATGTGGTTATTCTTGTTGAATTTACATTATGCTGCCCTGAAACTAATGCAGCAGTTGAAAGAGTTTTTTCAATTGGTAATGATTTTTGTGAAGTGACTATTGAGATATCAAAATTAAATGTTAATATTTTAGCTACAGTGCTTACCGTAAAATTCAGTAGGGAGGATATTTTTTGCCCAAAACTTCCGATATATTAGAAAATGATATGCTGACAAAAAAAATTCATTCAACAAAAAAATCCTCTTTTAAGATAATTAAAAAGAATGTAAACATAATTAGCATATTTTTGTTTAAATTAATAAAATGTTTCGTATAATTTAAGTTGTAACATTTTCTTAAATTCTCATCCTCCTTTTCATTGTAAAAAATATGGTCACCTTGATGTATAACATATCACTGATTATATAGATTTTATTGGATTTTTTTTTTTTGTATTTATCTGTTAAATTTCAATAAAAATTATAAATTGTGTCAATAATTTTTTTTTTATTATCTAGAATTAGTTTACCTTTGTGTGTTATATTGAAATCACTCAGAAAATAACTTTATTAATGCTTTTACAGATTAATGGCTTTAAAACGTGAAAATGAAAATTCCTCAAATAATGCTAAGAAACCGAAAATTGGTCATTGGAGTCAGGGTCTTAAAGCTTCAATGGAAGATCCAAATCTAATTGTTGATTCAGATGACTTAATAGTAATTATTAAAGATAAATATCCAAAGGTATATATATAACTAATTATATTTTCTTGTGGCACATGAACGAAATGAGTTTTTCCAAAACTGAACGATTCAAATATTTTTCAGAAATTGCATTGATTCAATATCATTTTTATTTAATGTGATATTCTTTTTAAAACAATTTTACATATCTAATGCATTTGTATATTATGAAAAATAAATTCGCAGACTTTTTCAATTTACCTACTCAATAATGCTATTCATGTTGTTCCATATATGTAAAATTAGGGATTATACTTTTGTATTATTTTATATTTGTGTATGCAGTGTATATAATCTATTTAAAAAGATTATATTCTGATTAGGTAATATTTATAAAATGAGCTTTGTAATTATTTATTTTCTATTCAAATCATTTCTTTATTACTTTTAAAACATTTGGATTCTATTATTTTTCTTATTATTCAATTTTAAATATGTTCAATCAATAATTTAACAATTCTGATAAAGAAATTATATCTTTTCTTAAAACTTTATATTGAAATTAAGAATTCTTTTGTGCTGAAGCTTATTTCCATAATTGACTAAATTTAAAGAACATTCCATTACTTAAACAAAAATATTTTAAATAAGCAAAATATCTTGCAACTACATTATTCCAATGGTGACATTTCTGTTTTTTAAATTAACATCAGGCACATTAACACAATTTAATGAAATGACTCAACACATTTGGAAATACTCCATTATGTGTCTGTTCCATGGAAGGTAAACTTCTAAATTTTAATAATTTTTTTGAAAAAAACATTTAAAAGAAAAATAAGCAATTTATAATCAAGGTTGTTGTGTTTGAGCATTTGTGGAGAATTTTTTTTTTTTTTTTTCATTATTGGCTCTGTATCACAGCATTAAGTGAGTTTTTTATTTAGTGAAAATGTGGTTGTGAAAAGGTACCATATAAATACTGGTTCTTTTTATCTCCTTATTTTTTTAAAAAAACAAGCAGAATTTTTTTATTGTACTTTTATTAATTTTTTTAATTCTTTTTTTTCCCTAAATTGAGATAATTTTGTCATTTTCTATTTAAAGCGAATTTTTGTTTCCTATTCTAGGCTCAACATCATTACCTGATTTTACCAAAACAAAATATTCCTAATTTAAAATCTGTTAGTAAAGATGATTTATCTCTTTTAAAGCATATGCATGAGAAGGCAGAAGAGTTAATTGCTGAGTAAGTTTTTTCCTTATTATTTTCATTTATTAGGGTGTTTAAAACCTTGCATTTTGTATTTCTATGATTTTATTTGTTGATAGATGAAACTATTTTAATTGTCAGAGCAAAATTGTTTAATGACCTTTTTTTAATGTTTTTTTTATTTGTCACTCTGAAACATAATAAGCATTTTTGAATATTACATGTATAAGGCATTTTTGTAACTGAAATTATTATATTTCTGAATTAGAAGTATAACAGTTTGCTATAACTAACTGTGCAATGAAGGTGATTGAAAACATTTGTTTGTAGCTGTAATCATATTGCCTTTAATTTAATATGGATTTTGACTTAAATTTAACTGAACAGTTTTAAAAGATAAAGTGAGATGTAACATTGCCAACAAGAATTTTATTTTTAAGCTAATACACATATATGTTTGCCATTTTCTTTTGTATCTATCTTCAAAATGTTTGTCTTTATGATAATTCTTGTAAAATAAAAGATTAATTTTTATGTATTAAATATTCACTAAAAATATTATAATTAAGTTAAAAATCATATTTATAAACAGATGTATATATATATATATATTAACAGTTTAATAAATATTTATTTAAATTTCTAATTTAAAATTAGCCAAAATTTAACTAAGTCAAATTATCTACTTTAAGAAAGCTATAAAAGTTTTTAGTTTATGCATGCATTTGCCACATACTATATGTTTTTAAAACTGTCTTTCTGACATAGTTTGTTATTGCAGATCTAATAATAAACACAAGTTTCAAATTGGATACCATGCTGTACCTAGTATGAGGTATAAATACGATACATAATTCTTTTATAATTTTCTATTAATTTTTGAAATTTGGAAAAATGTTCTTTCTTTCCCTTTCATTTTATTTTTGTTCTTTTAGCCATTTACATCTACATGTAATAAGCAAAGATTTTGATAGTCCTTGTTTGAAAACTAAAACACATTGGAACTCTTTTACATCTGAATATTTTATAAGCTCTAAAAGTATGTTTATTAATTTATTCATTTACTATTTTCTTATTTTCCAAGTTTGTCATGTCTGGTTTATGCATACATGTATAGCTTGTAAATGTTATGTCAAAATTAATGAATAATCAATAAATTCTGACATAAATTGATGCAAAGCAGCTACAATTAATGCATGAACTTATAATAATAATATATAAAAGAAATAAGGGATAAATGAAGTATACTATAAATGTGAGATAGCTAAAACTCTGAGATAAAAAAACCCCAGAAAACCAAGATATAAAAAAGGTAATTGACTAAAACTGAAGACTATTGTTTTTTAAAGCTGTCACATACACACACTGATTTAGGGCATTGAAATAGGATCAAGCTTGATCTCTTAGACCTAAGTGTTTTCCCTGCATGGTTTATATTCTTTGATTTTTCTTGCTCTATTTTGTATAAATCTTCTGCTAAAGTGAAAAGAGTTAGGATTGCATAAAACAAGCTTAGTCCTACTTCTCTACCCTAAGTCAGTGACAGCTTTAGAAATATAAGTTTTCCATTTTTGTCATTTGATCTTTTTTCATACATTGGTTTCTTGTTCTTTATTTCAGAATTCAAGCTTCTGACTTGCAGATATTTAATCAATTATCATTCCTTTTACCATATATATATGTTATGACTGCACTATTCTGTATAGTATTCTGTATGTAAAATGAAGTAGCAAGCTTTGTCACATTCAGCTTAATGCTAGTAATTTTGTGTCACATTAAATGTATCAGAAAATTTAAGTTTATTATTTACTACTTTAAAAATAATCTAAAAACTTTGTTTCATTGTTTATATTCATTTATTTATAATATTTAAAATATTTTGTATCATAATGATTTTTATTTCTGTGTTTTTTCATTTTTGATTAAAATATTGTTTCTTTTTTTAAAAAAGCAAATTATTCACCAAGAAAAAAAAGTACAGTCGAACCTTTTTTTAACCAACCTCTATATTGCGAATTTTTCTATATAGCGAACTTTTTCCTGGAACCTTGAACATTTCATGATTTTCTTCGTAAAATAAGTTCTCTATAGCAAAGTGCATTTTCTGTTTAACGAACTATTTTTTTAATGATTCAATTTTTTGTTCTCCCTATTTTTAAAGTATTTCTGAACATTTCAAGTTATTCTCTATTTTAACACATTTTATGGAGGTCATCAATCTTGAACTGGTTTTAGATCTTAACTCGTCCAGAGCAATAGAGTTCTGGATGTTTCATCCAAGAAATGCAACCTTTAACCCCCATTGTCCAGTTCACTAGCAACATCTTCGATATCCCCTTTCACACTCAGTGGAGTTGTCCCATGTCCCCCTCCCCCTGTTCTAGTTATAAAATAATACATGTTTAATATTACTTGTGTGCTGTAAATCAGAAAATGTCTTTAAAATTCATTAATTTTAATATAAAATTATTTTCTGAATGTTGAAAATAAAGTGTATTCTTCGACATTCTTTTTTCTTGTTTTCCTTGTTTGTTTTTTCCTTTTTTTTTACGTGTAAGACATATAAAATAAACATATATTAATTTTTAAAAAAAGGTGTGAATAATTACTTTTTAATATATAGTGTTTATGAATTTAAAATTTGTTTTATGTGGTTTATAAAGTATATTAAAAGATGAATCTCTGTATAATGGATTTTTCATATAACGAGCTTTTTTCCGGGATTTAGCAACTTTGCTGTAAAGAGGTCCAACTGTAATTTATACCTTTATAGACTTTTAACAGTAAAAATATTTGATTCATTACGGTTCACATATAAATAATGTGGTCTTAACTTCTTAAGCATCTTCCTTCATGTTAAATTGCTAAAATAATTCACATTTATTGTTTATTCATATTATTTTATTCATTATATCAAAATATGATTTAATGAAGTCTTATCCCTTGTATCCATGTATAAGCTTGCATGTTAAATTTCAGTTGATCAAATGGTTTGCCTAACGTTTAAAATTGTAAAGGAATCTAATAATTTTATTACTGTCTATAATTCTCTTACATTGTAATAAAATGTTATTAGGTTCAAAATTATGCTTTTTAGATAAAGAAGAAATGTGAATTATTTTAATCAAATTATTAGGAATTATTTTTGTGCTTAGTTAAATTTTCTTATTTAATTATACAATTAATCAGAACTGTATTTGTTCTAATTGTAATTTTTAAGTAAAATATAATTTGTATACATAGTTATTTTTATTAACCAAAGGATATTGACAAAAATTTTTTTGTTTTCAACCACTTTTTTAGTTTTTTGGAAAATTTTAATGTGACTTACTCAAATTAATTTTAGAAAGAAAAATTTTGATGATATTATTGTTCAACATTTGAACTATTTTTCTAATTAGAACAAAGTTGATGAAAAACTAAATGTCAGTTTCAAGTGAATGTATGTTGAAATAATTGTGATAATCTGGGTATAAGTCATCAAGTATTGTTTTTCTAACTTTCAAAACTGAAAGCTTTGCTACATCTGTTTTAAGTTCTTTTTGACATTTTTCTTGAAAGTATTTTTGAAATAGACTGAAATTATAAATATTCAAAGGAATAAAAATTAGCCAAATAAAATGAATGATTTTTAAATTTTTGTTGTGCTTAGACAAGAACAAGTATGAATAAAAGAACTAGATTTAAGTATCTGTTGTTCTTCATACATTTTGTTACGTACAAGATCAAACTAGTTTGATCATGCATGTAATTTACTTAATTACACTCATGTCCATAAATTAAGGATAATTCAGAATCACACAGAAATTGAACTCTAAAATAAAAATTTCACCTGTAAAATTATCACACACATCTTGAAAGAGAATATGCAAATTACAGGAAAACACCAGGTGGCGCGGATAGTACGTCACAATGACGAGAGTATAAAAGAGGGGTATATAAGGAATGGTGGCGAAGAAGTAAAATTGTGTACAAGCACTTTAAAAGCCTTTCAGTGCAATAACCGCATAGTTATGGCACAAAGGAAGCATTTGGATGAATTTTTACGTGGTAGAATTATTGGACGACTGGAATGTGGACGTACCCAACTGGAAGTATCCGAGGAATTTAGAATCGCCCAGAGTGTCATCTCCAGGCTTTGGCAACGATTCCAAGAGGATGCTTATGTGAGTAGATGTTACAGCACAGGTCGGCCCCGACTTACAACGCTGAATGAGGACCAGTATTTGGTAGTTACTGTCAAAAGAAACAGACGGAGCACAGCATCAAACCTGTCTCGTCAGCTCTCTTCAACTACTGTTACAACAGTTTCAAGGCAGACCATGTACAGACGCTTAGGGCACATTGGTCTATATGCTCATAGGCCTGTCAGATGTGTTCCACTTACAGCAACTCACTGTCACCTGCGATTAACCAGGAGTAGAGAGCATGCATTGTGGACACCACAACAGTGGTCTTGTGTGATGTTTTCTCTGACGAGTCCAGGTTTAGTTTGCAGGCTGATTCTTGCCGGACTTTAATATGGAGAGCGCCAGGTACCTGTTACCACTAAGAGAACACCATTGAATGACACTGTTACGGTGGTGCAGGATGGCTCGCGCGTTTGGAGAGGAATTATTCTTGGTTCCAGAACTGACCTACATGTTCAGAGTGTAGCGATAACAGGCCACATCTATCAGGATGTCATTCTGGAACAATATGTGCGTTTGTTTCGGGGTGCCATGGGTGCTGAATTTCTGTTTATGGATGACAACGCCCGTCCTCACCGTGCAAACATTGTAGACAAATGCCTTCAATCGGAGGATATCATCCATATGGATTGGCCAGCATATTCACTGGACTTGAATCCAATAGAGCATGTGTGGGATATGCTTGGCCGACAAATTGCAGCCCGTCAACCCCCTCCCACCTGTCTACCGGAGCTTCGGAGGGCATTGTTTGATGAGCGGTGTAATATTCCCCAAGATCAGATTGATAATTTGATACTCAGCATGCCTAGGCATTGCAAGGACTGTATTGCATCTTCCTGGAGACATACTCCATATTAACCATGTTATACTGTTTTTTGTAAATAGGTTCGTTTTTGAAATTTGCTCCAGGGAGTAAAAATCGCAATTTTTATTAATTATGTCAAACATATACCTTTTTTTTGCTCTTTACCTTTTGTTTAATAAATAGACTTTACAAATAAGTCAAATTTGTTTTGCTTCTGTCTCTTTTTTTGCCTGAACTTCATTATCCTTAATTTATGGACATGAGTGTAGTAAAATTTTAAAGTCCATTGCATTTAGTACAACAAATGCCAAATCAAATAATTTTTTTTAATCAATGCAGTGTTACTTATTAAATTAAAATCCTTGTTTTAACTTCAATGACTTTTTTTTAGTAATTATATTTGGAAAATACATGAATAAAATAAAATAAAAATAAAGACTTTCATATTTTTGATGAACTTACATTAATTAACAAAAAATCTGTGCAGTCATCTTAAAAATCTATAAATCTATAGTCTGCATTGATGATTAGGATGCATAATTTTTAAAATAAAAATGCAAATAATTATATGTGTGGAAATACCATCTTATTGCTTTTCACTGATATTCAGTAATCACACAATGTACACAATGGGTATAAAGTGCATTCATTGGTATATTATTCTTCTGGGAATATTTGTGTAAAATTCCAAAAGTTAAAATCAACTATATTTTATAATTTAATTGTCATACTATTTTGTTTCCGTTGAAGATTTTGAGATAGTTTTAATTTAAACTCTTTCTTATTTGTTACCATCTCAAGACTATCATTTTGTATGCATCTTTTTAACTTTAAGATGTTTTTAATTATACTGAATTTTATTTCCTTTGTTTTAAATTATAAAAATTGACCATTATATAGTTGAGGGAGAGAGGGTCATAATTGCAAACTTGTAGTCGAGTTCATAGGTTTGACCTTTGGTCCACTGAAAACCTACAGTGTAGAGGGTTTGATGCAAATTTGATATGTAGGCTGAAATTCTTCATGTTGACATGTGGTACGGAATTTTGTAGAGTTGGGTGCCTGCTGGAGTGTCATCCTTGTCACTTGACCAATTTTGAAAATTACATATTCAATATACATAGCCCTAGAATTTCTTTGAAGAGTGATGTTAATAAAACAACCAGTAATCATAAAATGGACTTCGTTCAAAATCATTAATTTATTATGAACAACTATTTTTCAAAATTTCCAATACAGATAATTTACCCCTGATTTATCTTAAAATCATATTATAAATTGAGTTGTATGCTTTTCAATTCTATTTTTATTTAATTTAAAAAATTTAGTATATATATATATATTATTTAAGGCATAATAAAGCAACTAGAAACTGATGGCAAGATAAAACTAATGGATCCTAATGCTTCGAAAGAATTATTGAAACAATCTTTGAGGTAATAAAGTATTACATATTAAGTCATTTCTTTAGAGTGCTTTTTATCCATAAAAATATTTTTCGTTATTGATTTAACTTTTTTTTATTTAGGTGCCATGTTTGTAAAAAAGAACTACCAACAATGCCAAAATTAAAAGATCATATCAAAGTATGTGTTAATAAACTTGCTAAATAAATTTCTTTTCTACTTTTTGTGGAAAATATATTATATAAACTTTTTTTTGTATTTATATATATATTTAACATCAATGTCAAGCATGCATATTAAAGTCATTATTGACTTGCATAATTAAGTTTTCGGCTGATAATAATTTTAGTAATTGGTTCTTAATTTTTTGTGAATCTCCTCAATCATTTTGTAACTTCAGATTACATTATTTGTTTACATTTTAAGTATTTTCTTTGACTTAAACAATAAAGATGTTATGAAATATTCCAAGAAAGATGTCTGTTTTATTTTAATTTGAATATCTTAAACCAGTATAAACATGATTATTGCTTCATGATTAATTATGATTGGAGTTATAAAAATTCTTGTTTTAAAAAAAAATGCATACAAAATTCTTGGGAGAACAAATATTAACCATTGGTATTATTTGATTTCTAGAACTTGAATTCTCTTCTGAAATTTAAAATGTTATATTATACTTCCAAATTGAATCTAGATTTTTAATAAATCAAAATTACTGAAATATCTATTTAGGATAGAAATTTGTACATGTTTTTAATCCATTATGAAGATTATGAAGAAAAAAATGGAAAAAGTATCTCAGTAAAGCTCTGTTTAACTAAAAAAACTTTGCCTTTATACTTTTTAATTATCTTTTCTTTTAATTTTGTGTTTATTTATTATTTGGTGTAAATTAATAATAATGAACTATATTTTTTTATACCATTCAAAAACTTCAAATTAGATTTTATCAAAATGTGCAGACATTCTGAAGAAATTTTTCTTGAGAATTTTATCTCAATCATACTATTTATTTCTTTGTACTACTGTTTTGTAGTGAAAAAAACATCTTATCCAAAATTTTGTGTTTATAATGTGAATTTTATGGTCCTTTGAGGAACGACTAAGCTGTAAAAGGATTACAAAGGGATTTTCCAATTTATCTAGGGAAAACATTATACATTTAATATATTGTATGCTGAGCATACATTTTTGTAAATAATAATTTACAATCTTCCCTATTAATTCTGTCTACTGATGTCTCCTTTGAAATATATTGTATATAAGAAGGCAGAATTTGTTGATAGCTTTTATTAATATTTTCAGCAAAATTAAAATAAATATTTAAATCAAAAGAATATTCATTAAAGAAATATAAATTGTACACTTTAAAATTATTAAAAAAAATTTTTTAATTAGTATAGGTTGGACATTTCGCAATTTATTGGCTTCATTTTTTATTATGACATTTTTTACACAAAATATCAATAGAAAATCGAATTAGGATATTTTTTTAGAAAGTGCTGAGCTACTTTAATATTTTTAAAAAACTCTTGTCTGTAAAGTGTTGATAATGTTGTCATTGTTAAAATACCATTCACTTCTAAATCAAATCATAAAATTTATGGCAGTCATTATTTAAATTTTAGAATATTAAAACTTATTATAGAAGTTCCATTTGTTTCATAACAAATGAGTACTGTTGAATTTTACTTGTGTTTGAGTGTCATAAAAATTAACATTGATTTAACTTTCCTTATGATCTTATATAGATCTGAAAATGCCTTTTATTATAAAAGTAGTTAGTAAAGTTAATCATTTCTTAGAGCATCTGCTCTTTACTTGAAATTTATTAATCCTAAAAGTAGTTGAATTAAAAACTTTAGAGATATGATTTTAATGTTTTTCCCAATTAATATGCAGATTGTCAACAAAATTTTTCTCTTTTTAAGAGTTGGGCATCATTAAAAGAATAAGTTTCTTTATCTAAATAAACCAGTAATTAGACATCACGCAAAGACGATCGTCTTTGCGTTATCGATAAAGTACTGGCGTTCGGATCGGAAGGGGTGGCCGCGGTAGCCGAGTGGTATAGGTATCGGACCGTGGCTTGCTTTGTCACGGGTTCGAGCCCAGTACCACTAAAGACCCGCCGTGTAGGGCAGCGATGCACGTTAAATCTGTCGAGAGCTGAAACGTCCTCCTGTTGGTGTGGTGTGGTAGTTAGGAGAGGGGGGTGCCAGCTCAGGTGTCGTCCACGTCACTTGACCATGGTTCAAAATTACGTGGTCCGTCGCCAAAAGCCCTCGTGTAGCTGAACAGTGCGACGTTAATATTCAATCAATCAATCAATCGGATCGGAAGGTGCCGGGTTCGAATCTATCCTACAAGTGTATTGGTGAACCGTGTTATTTCAAAATCATATAAAAAAAGAATTTGGGTGTATATGCTTACTATTGTATGTTTTTTATTTAATTTCTATATGTTTGTTATTGTAATAAAAATTGGATTGTTTTTAGTATCATTTGTCTTACTGAGACAAACTGAAATAACTATGCATATATGTAATGCAAAAAAAGATGTAGAAAATTTTATATCTTTCTACCTGCACTTATTTGCATCAGAATAAGTAAGAGATGAAGCTTGTGTGGTTTGATTATGTGAAATATTTATTTATGAATTTTCATGTTTTGACTTTTATCCTCTTTTAAGTGGAAAATGATGGATTTCCCATTGAGTAAAAATGAATAATTAGTTTATTTTAAAAAAAGAAAATGGGGTACCAGTTCAGGTGTCATCTTTATCAAATGTCCTCAGTTTTGACATTCAGAATTATGATATATGTGTATGTCACCAATAACCCTTGCATTGCTTTGAAAAGAGATGTTAGCAACAAAATCAGTTATTATTTCTGTAAGAAAAATGTTTCACTTTTTTAGAACTAGCATAAAGCATCTAGAATAGTGTGTATCTGTACATGTATGTGTTTCAATCTATGTAAAGTTGGTGGACATAATTGTTTTTATTAAAGAAATCAAGTCTGTATGTGTGGTAATTTGTACTATCTTTGTGTATCATTTTCATGAAATGAGTCAGATATCTTACACAACAGGAAGGATACAGTGCTCATAAAGTGTATGTGTGTTTTATTTGGTTTGAGCTATAAAAGTGTAAGGGGTATATAATTGTTATTAAGAAAAGGAAGTTATGAAGTTCAAAGTTTTAGAACTTAAAAACCAGAATTTATTTTTAAAATAAAACTTTGTACTACTTCTGTTGCATTGGTACTCGATTAGTATAGATGATCATTATCTACTATAAAAGGTAATGTGATTTTAATTTTTCTGTTAACATTTGTTATATAAAAGCTTCATTTAGAAACAATATACAATCGAACCTCTATATTGCGATTTTTTCTATAAAGCGAACTTTTTCCTGGAACCTTGAACATTTCATGATTTCCTTCATAAAATAACCTCTCTATAGCGAAGTGCATTTTCTATATAACAAGCTTTTTCTTTTGTGGTTCAATTTTATCTCTCCCCATCTTTAAAGTATTTCTGAACACTTTAGGTTATTCTCTTTTTAATACATTTGATAGTGGTCACAAATCTTGAACTGATTTTATTAGATCCTAACTCGTCCAGAGCAATAGAGTTCTGGACGTTTCATCCAAGAAGTGCGACCTTTAACCCCCATTGTCCAGTTCACTACAAACATCTTCAATATCCCCTTTCACCCTCAGTGGAGTTGTCTTGTGTTCTAGTTATAAATTAATGCATGTTTAATATTACTTGTATGTTTTAAATTAGAAAATGTCCTTAAAATTCATTAATTTTACATTAAAATTAATGAATTTTAAGGACATCAATTTTAATGTAAAATTATTTTCTTAATATTGAAAATGCTGTGCATTCTTTTTCTTGTTTTCCTTTCTTATTTTTTTATGGGTAAAATATATAAAATAAACATATATTAATTTTAAAAAAAGGTGTGAATAATTACCTTTTCTAATATACAGTGTTTATGAATTAAACATTTTTTTGTGTGATTTATAAAGTATATTGAAAGATAAACCCCTCTATATAACGAACTTTTTTTTTCGGAATTTAGCGACTTCGGTATATAGAGGTCCGACTGTGTTACATTTTCAATGAAAGTTCTTTTGTTCAAGTGAACTTGGATAAAGACATTGAAATAAATATAAGATTTTCATTTCCTTGCAATGTTAAAATGTATTTTAAAAATAGAAAAAAAAAAAAAAAAAACATTTTCTATTTTATGTATTGTAACCTGATTTAATATTCTCGAAGTACATTCCATATAAATTTAATATTTCTAAAATTGAAAAATTCCAAAAAAGGTCTCAAATATTTAATTGTATTCTCTAACATATCATTTAAAAGGTCCAAAGATATCTTTTTGAAACGACGCTAGGGAAAATAGAATAATTATTTATACAAAAAACTAATATACAATAGTTCTGACCTCTTAACTGGGTAAAATAGTTTATTAAGTCAAACTGGGTTGAATATAAATAAGCATTGTGTCAAAGATGAGCAGAAACAGAAAAACATTTACAGTATTGGTATTTTTTAATTATATACGCTAATATTCAATGTTAAAACAATTTTCAATTTTTATCTCCAAAACTATTGAACATATTTTAAGAATATTAGGTATGCAAATAGGCTGATGTAAAAGAAAGAAATACCATTCAGCAATTATGTTACACATGCATGCATCATATCTTATCAACACTGGAAAGTCTGAAAGAGGTTATATAAGATGAAATAAGAGTTAAGAATGAGGAATGAAAGGTTATGAAAGAGAAATGATTTTAAAAGTTATATAGTTTTTCTTTATAACTGAACAGTTTTCGCATTTAGAATTCATGACAGAATGGAATATTTTGAGTCCCTGTGATAATCGGTTTATATATAACGATAGCAATGTCAACAATACATTACCTTTAAAATTACATCAACAAAAACTGGTGCCGCTAAAAAAATAAGCATTTGTATACGATAAAGCTCAATTGAATAACGAATAAATATAAATTTCAAATGACAGTACTAGTGTAAACGTCTCTTTCCGGCGGAAAGTAAAATTCTCCGACTTTTTATTCTCCACCCCATTCCCTGTGGCCGCGGTAAGTGAGTGAGTGAGTTAGTATTAACGTCGCACTGTTCAGCTGAGGGCTCGGACCACGTAATTTTGAACCATGGTCATGACGGACGACACCTGTGGCACCCCTCTCCTTGGAAGGACATTTCAGCTCGACAGATTTAACGTGCATCGCTGCCCTACACGGCGGGTCTTTAGTGGTACTGGGATCGAACTCATGACATGCCTGCCATGGTTGGATACCTTAACCACTGGGCTACCGCAGCCCCCCTGTGGCCGCGGTAGCCGAGTGATCAAGGTATCGGACCGTGGCTCGAGAGCCCAGTACCACTAAAGACCGTCCTCCCGTTGGTGGTGGTGTGGTAGTTAGGAGAGGGGGTGCCAGCTCAGGTGTCGTCCACGTCACTTGACCATGGTTCAGAATTACGTGGTCCGTCGCCAAAAGCCCTCGTGTAGCTGAACAGTGCGACGTTAATATTCTCACACACACCTAAATAAAAAATTTTGTTCTCTTGTGAAGTAACGTTCAACATATACAATGATAATCCTTTTTTTTCGGGGGGCAGGGGAAGCTATTACGGGTGAGTGAGTGAATATTAACGTCGCACTATGCAGTTATTCGAGGGCTTTTAGCGATGGACCTAGTAATTTTGAACCATGGTCAAGTGACGAGGACGACACTTGAGTTGGGACCCCGCTATCTTAACTTCCACATCAACGGGAGGACGTTTGAGCTTTCGAAAGATTTAACGTGCATCGTTCCCCTACACGGTGTATCTTCAGCGGTACTGGGCTCGAACTCAGGACGCATCGGCCACGAGTTCGTTACCTTGATAATTAAGCTACCGCAGCCTCGATGCTATTGCAGGAAATCTTGTTCATTATCCATAACAAAAATTTTGGGGGAATTAATGGGCCTTCTATTTTTACTCGTTTTTCATTTTATTTTAAAATTATAATGAAATAAGAGCAGCAAATCGTTATCAAAATCATTTTATGCATAAAACATTTCATTTAAAATATTTTGATATGATTACAAGACACAAAAAAGTATTGGGAAACTGCCTGAATTGAATTTCATCGCGAATTGACCAAGATATTTTTATGAATTAATTTTCTATCCAGAGATTAAAATTGTAATTTATAGTAATACTATTTCAATTATAGTTCCTGAAGAAAATCGTGAATATATACAAGTAAGTAGTGAAAAAAGCAATTAAAATATAAATTAATGTTGTACATTAATCCCATATTTCTCATTAAAAAAAAGAAACTTTCAATAGCATTTAAGGTATATTGTTTATCATATAATATTTTAATCAGAATTTATTTTCTTGATTAACGCGTTGAAGTATATAGAAGAGAACATAATTTTTCAGAATACTATCCGCAAACAAGACTATTTGTTTACTGCAGCCTTCAAAAGAGGATGTCGGAAAATTGCTTTTTGTATTCAACATACCATGCATACCGCGAAGTTATTAATCAATAACGTACACCGTTTGACATTTTTATTTTCAAACCGTTATGCTATACCGGAGAGAGACTTGGAAATGTCCTAAACTAATTCTCAACCTCAAAGGTCAAATATTCCGTGGTTTCTCGTTTAACGTTTAAACGGATTTGGGGGAGTACGTCTTTTGTGAATTGACAGCAGCAATAACATAGAAAATGAAAATTCTTTTTTTTTAGGTCTGCTGTGATTTTGAGAGCGCCAGAGCTTTGTCGCCAAAATGTTATTGGAAGTAGATTTTTGTCTTTGTCATGTGTGGGCTACAAATTAAAAAAAAATGGTGATGCGATTTGATAGTATGTATCAAAAATTGTAGTTGATATAGTTTTATTTTTAAACTGCGCAATTTTTGAAATATATACCTACAATCAGGGACGTCGTAAGGCCCCGGGGCCTCGCCCTCGGTGGGAGCCTCATTTCATTTTCGGCTTTGTCTTAATAAGATCATATATAATCCGGATAATTTTAATGGTCAAATATTATTACCGTGCATATTCTCCAAAAAACAAATTGCATGTCAACTGGTCAAAGTGGTTAGACCGTATTATTATGTGATGATGACCATTGCCCATGGCTAGGCCTAAGCAAATAAGTAATCATTCAACTCTTTTAGTCGAATTGCGGTTATTGGTTGAGCCGGTTTGTGCCTGGGTTTTTGAGATTGTGAATCCTGCACATTTATTTGTTTCACATTACCGTTTGGTCGAGTATTTGTCAATGCATGCTATGTACTGTCTACTTTTAAAAATCTGGTAGGGCCTAATTTTACATAGGGGCCCAGGGCCTCAAAAGTATCTTAAGATTTTTCTGGGCCCAGGGCCTCAAAAAGTCTTAAGACGTCACTGCCTATAATATTCCTTCACATTTATGCCTTCTAAATATGTATGAGCAAAGATGTATTTTCACTGGTTTGAAAAGCGACGCTCATTTTATCTCCATTAAAAAAATTTTAAATTATGCAAAACAAATTCAGTAAAATTAAGTTTTTCAAGACGTAATTTCTTTTCTGCTTTTTAGTTTTCCTTTCTGTAATCAAAATACAACTAAATAGGGGTTTAAATTATCGCATACTTTAAGAGGAATATCTCAATGTGTATGCGGGGAGGAAAATGTTTGCGTGAGTGTGATATATATATATATATATATATATATATATATATCACAAGTTGAGAGAATTTTTATATTCTAAATTATTTTACTCTAATATTTAACGCAATTTTAAGACGTAATGTCTCTCTCTCATTATCTTGTCAATCGCATCGAATTTCAAAAAGTTTGAAGCTAGTTAGTCAAAACTGTTGATTAAAAGTTTTAATTGCCTTTTTTTTTGACGCAATAAAAATAAAATTCGATGATATCTTGTTTATGTAATTTATATATATTTGTTGCTAATCTGGAAGATTTTCTTATAGAAATGTCTATGATTAGTGATTAATTTTAGTTTCGGTTTTATTGGATGTTTTCTCTAACTAATCTTCTTAAAAAGGGCAGAAAAAGTTTGAATAAACGTAGTAAAAAGTTATTTTACTTTTACCTTTATTTTATTAAAAGTTATTTTAAAACATTTTTTTGTTATTTCCTGAAATCCTCAAAGAACACTAATAACAGATTGGTAGAATCAGTTTTTTTGAAATGAACAAAAGCGTGGGGAATTATAAACCTTTACTTTTGCCAAACAAGCGATCATTCCCATTTATTGCAACCTAAAAATGTAACTCCAACTACGATGGCGAGTCTCCTCACAGGTATAAGGTCGGACCTCTGACCCTTAGCTAATAGTTGTCAGAAGCTGCGATACTTCTTTCTGAGTACTGGAGATGAAAGACTGTTATAAACTTCAACGAAAGCATAAACAAATGTGTTTCGATCTAAGAAGAAATTTCTTGTTAAGCGCAAACCCCCTTAAATCGACGAACCCTGCTTCAGTTTGACATTAAAAGCAAAGCCCCCCTTCTCCCCCCAATGGTATGGAAAAGGAATAGGGTTAGTCAACAAAAGAAATATTTTTGGATAGGGAAAATTTTTCTTGAACTGGGAAAGGTTTCAGCAAATACAGCCTAAGGAGGGGAGAAAATATATAAATTCTACCTTTATTATATAGTTCCGCTAAAAGAAAGTAAAGATCTCTATAGTTTTTGGCTTGGAATTCTTAATGTTTGTTAACAATACGCAACATTCACCATGATTTATTTATTGAATATCACTAAAAAAAATTAATAAAAAAGTGCGCACTGTTTTTTTTTATTTTATTTATTTATTTATTTTGCTATTTTTAAGAATGTTATAATTTTGTTATATCTTTATATTGTTATTTCTTTTCGAATTTATCACTCTTTATGTACAAAACGTATTTTAGACACCCATCGGAGTCGATGAGCAAGACCCATTCTCCTAAACTGGGTACTCAAAAAATGGAATAATATCTCAATTTTCACATTGTTGTAAATTTTAAAATTCGAAATCATAAAATTATGTGTGTGTGCGCACTGAACGTACGTATGTGGGCATACGTTATGACCATCTATTAAGTATGAAGTGTTTCCGTTGAAAATCGGTGTATTTACACTCCCATCAGTTTAATTAACCAGAATTCCCGTGATTCGCTGGAACAGACCATTTTCTTCCATGGTTCAATGCCCTTGTTGGATGGTCCATTGCAGGCGCTGTTGCTGCTGTAACGTCACTTCTCCGAAACATCAACATCTAGTCGACTTCTTTGTGGACCCGACACCCACACGTGCAGCTGCAACGCAACCCCTTTTGACCCCCGAGGAATCTAGCTCGTCGACCGGAAGATGAGGGGAGAGATGCTTTGAACTTGCACGGGAGCGGTGGCGAACGAATCCTCCTCTCACAAAATAGTGGATTCTAACAATCTATAATTAACTTTAATAACTGTTATGTATCATTCTGTAAATAATATTCAATAGTTGTGACGTAAATAAATTCCATATTTAAATTAACCAAGAATACGCTACCGTTATTCTTTCAAACGTTACACTGCTCATGTGGTGTCAGTTGAATAGACCCATACGCTGCACTGTGTCGAGACACACCTTATATGACGTCACAGTTTTAGCTGCGTGTGATCAGGGACATCTTACGGCATGGGCCCTCACCCCAAAGGGGGCCTCGTCTCATTCTCGACTCGACCTTAGTAAGAGTTTGATTCAAATCATTTCAGTGGTTGCATTATCCGAAAAACTTGGGATTTCGGACGATATGGCAACTGGCTACATGCGATGCCTGGGACTCATATAAAGGGTGTTTTTTGAGAAGTATAGAACTTTAAATTGCAATAAAACAACGATGTATTATTCGATTGACATGAATTTTTTTTTATTCGAAAGATAATCTTGTGGCATTACATTTTAAATATGATTTCTGGCATAGGACTGCCACGGCTGGCTCGGATGTAGTCCAATCTGGACGTCCAATTTTCGATGACTTTTTCCAACATTTGTGGCCGTATATCGGCAGTAACACGGTGAATGTTGTCTTCCAAATAGTCAAGCTTTTGTGACCAATGACTTTACATAGCCCCACAAAAAATAGTCTAGCGGTGTTAAATCACAAGATCTTGGAGGCCAATTCACAGGTCCAAAACGTGAAATTAGGCGGTCACCAAACGTGTCATTTAATCCATCGATTGTGGCACGAGCTGTGTGACATGTTGCGCTGTCTTGTTGGAACCACAGCTCCTGGACATCATGATTGTTCAATTCAGGAATGAAAAAGTTAGTAATCATGGCTCTATACCGATCACCATTGACTGTAACGTTGTGGCCTCCATCGTTTTTGAAGAAGGATTCCACCAGCCCATAAAGCGCACCAAACAGTCAGTTTTTCTGGATGTAACGGTGTTTCGACATACACTTGTGGATTAGCTTCACTCCAAATGCGGCAGTTTTGTTTGTTGACGTAGCCATTCAACCAGAAGTGCGCTTTATCGCTAAACAAAATTCGCTTATGAAAATCGGGAACAACGGCAATCTCGTTTTGGGCCCATTCGACGAATCTACACCTTGCTTGATCATATTTAAAATGTAATGACACAAGATTATCTTTCGAATAAAAAAAATTCATGTCAATCGAATAATACATCGTTGTTTTATTGCAATTTAAAGTTCTATACCTCTAAAAAAACACCCTTTATAAGCCCACCATCATTACTCATTCAGTCAAAAGGCGATAGTCAGTTGAACCAATCTGTTCGATTGTAAGTTATACACATTTATTTGCTTCAGGCTGTTGTTTCTACGAGTATTTGACAATATATGCAATTTACTGTCTACTTTTATGGATCATAAGTGGAGCCTACATTTGTGAAGAGACCCAGGTCTTATATTAGTGTAGAGGGGTCCAAGGTCTTAAGACGTCCCTGCGTGTGATATCGGCCCCTTGTAGCCCTTCAGTGTTGGTAAACAATGCGTAACAATCTCCGTTCTCCTCTGGAATCGATGCGTAGACCTCCGGCCGATAACCTGTCGTTTCACCATCCACATACACCACTTTCAATACGCGCTCACAATGGCTACACGTGAGCAACCCACCATATTCGTCGTATCTGAAATATAAGTTCTCAAGTGCCGAGACAAAACAATTTGACCTTTATTTGCTTTTACCATTATGCCTGTAAAAACTCTCTATGTGTGGAAACATATTCCAGCAACGCATGCGACGTGGTTTTGTCTCTGGGGGAGTTCACTGTTGAAGGTGAAAAGTAGTGATTTTTTGTAATGGCTCTTCGATATATGTATGCCATCTAAAACACAATACAAAGGACAAAAGACATCAAAATTTTTTAATTATTGGAGAGATTGCACGTGTGTATTACAAAAAGAGAAGGATTGAAAAAATACATTATGTGAGTTGTGAAAAACGACAAAATTAGTATTATTTGTTACTTCTGCGACTAGTAACACTCGTTGTTAGACGGCTTGATAAAAGAGCTGTAAACAGGGATGTAGCAACAGCCGTAGTACTGATACGGGACCCCAAAGCTACAAGGGGCCCAACATGTGTAACATTCTGATACTTGCATAACAAAACAAAAAAAAATTTTAATTTATTTTGCAAAAAGGGCCTTCAAAGAATTTTGATACTAGGTTCACTCAGGACTAGCTACGCCAGTGGTTGTAAATTGTAAATGTTTTACTGTAATGTGGTAAAGAGACAGGATGGGAGAGATGATCCGATTATTACAATTTTGTTTTAAGTTCTGGTAAAAGCTCTTTGAAAAAAAACCTCATTATAATTATCATTTTATATTTATATATAGTCGACTCTCGATGATTCAAAGTTGTAGGGACCAATGAAAAAGAGTAGAAAAAAAAAACTCTCAAAATACACACAGAGAAATTTTTTTCTAACACATTTAAATTTGAAACTATGTAATAAAACAACAATTGTACAAATGTATAAAATTATTTTAAGGTATCCCCGACTACGTTCGGAATCGTGATTTTAAAACAGCGCATAAATGGATAATTTTCATGATATTTAGTGTCGCTCGGATTAGAATACGTGCATAAAATTATTTTAAGGAGATTTTGACAAAAAAAATTATTTATATATAATATTTTGGCAAAAAATTAACTTACAATAATCTTTTTCCAAATGTTCTCCTTTTGTGAAAAGAAGTTCTATTATAATAATATTTTGCCTGTATATAGCTCAGACCTCTCTACAAAGGCTCAACTAGAATTTTTGAAAAATTCACATTATTTTCAGAGTTACCACCAATTGAAATAATTATTGGCGTTTTTTTTCTTAAAATTGCTCCCCTTTGTTGTCGTAAA
Organism: Trichonephila clavipes; assembly: GCA_019973935.1. NCBI lineage: Eukaryota > Metazoa > Arthropoda > Arachnida > Araneae > Nephilidae > Trichonephila > Trichonephila clavipes. The sequence goes on along the minus strand of BMAU01001365.1, from coordinate 400,491 downwards.
ATATATATGAATAAACCCACTTCTAAGTTATATATTTCAAAAATTCTAGTTGAGCCTCTGTAGAAAGGTCTGAGCTATATACAGGCAAAATATTATTATAATGGAAACATTTTTCACAAAAGGAAAACATTTGGAAAAAAGATTATTCTAAGTTAAATTTTTACCAAAATATTATATTTAAATAATTTTTTTTCTCAAAATGTCCTTAAAACAATTTTATGCATATATTCTCATCTAAGTGACACTAAATATCATGAAAATTATCCATTTACGCGCTTTGTAAAATCACGGTTCCGAACGTAGTCGGATACCTTAAAGTATTTTTAAAAAGTATACGTTATACGCAGTATAAATATTGTACAGAAGCTCTAATACATCTATGTGTATTAAAAGCAATTATTAAAATAACACCTACTGTACATGATTAATCTTTTTTGAAGAAAAACTTATCTTTTTTTGCTTTATGGCATTCAATCTAACTTTGTAAATAGATTTTTCTAGAATAAATGAAGCTTGAAAAACGTCCGCGTCAACGTGATTTTGAAAGAAAAATGTGCTTACTTTAGTGACACTTTAGTTTCTGTCAGAATTATCGGAGTCAACTCCTCCGATTCGTCTTCATCACTTTATGTGTAATTGGGGCCCAAAGCCACAATCTTAGCTTTTTCAGGAGAAACACACTGAGACAGCATAACTTGTAACCTCCAACCTGTTTGCTACAGGACTGTACATGGTAGTGAGTGTTCGAATTGTCGAGAGTTTTGTAAATTAACTTTGAATTATCGCTTGTTCTAGTCTTGCCAGCCACAGATTTTATTTCAAAATATTGAATGTACCCAAACGTATTGTTTTAGTTCGAAATATCAAGAGTTTTTCTATGGACCGCGGGCATATACTTCGAATTAACGAGAGGCTTGTATTATTGAAGGTTTGCATTAGCGAGAGTCGACTGTATATATTATTAGGATGCAATGGTGCACACAGGAATTTTTCAAAGGGGAGAGGGCACCAGTGGCGTAACGTACACCCCCGCATTGAGGAGGGGGCAGCGACTCTAAGGGGGTCCAAATACTAAGAACGTATTTGGGCTTAGGGCCCAAAACCTGAATTTGAAGGGGGTCCTACTTTTCTCCGTTACGCCACTAGGGGGTAGGGTCGAAAGTCCACCATTCTCGTATCCTGCTCCAATACGTCGTCCAACGTATTTTTTTCATTAAGCCGATTTTGGGGAACAAAAAAATAATTATTGAATAAATAATTAGCAATATTAATTTTTATAAAAATACTTAATTAAATTTTACGTACTATATACATAAAATTATAATCAATCAAAAAAAATCAAGGGGTGGGGGCAGCTCCCCTCTGTGTTCCAAGGTTGGGATGCAAAAACTATTACAATTATTTAAAAATTCTTAGCGCAATACATTTTTTTTTTGTATATGACGTAACGTACCAATCATCTTGCATTTTTAAAAGTTTTAGTTTCAATTTAAAGTATTCTTCTGAGACAATGAATAGAAAAATATGTTTTTAAATTTTCAAGAACAGATACACTGTGCTTTCTTCAGCTTCTTTAAAAATGCGATAAATTCGTTTCGGAAATCCTCAATAGATGGCAGCAGATTAGTTCATTTTTCCCAATTTGCTTCCCGCGTAAAAAGTCGCTCAAAAAGGCGTGTTTCTTTTTGAATTCCAATTTGTGCGCAGTTTTTCAAGCGAAACATCAATTGGAACCAGAATTACTGAAATTGTTTGTGATAAAAACTTTGCAACTCTACTTTCTACTATTTAGCTTTTATACTTGGAAAAAAAATTATAATCAAAATTTATTCAAAATTGCAGATACAGATTCTTCATTTTGCTTACATTATAATTTGCTTATTTTGATTACCAAATACAACCTTTAATACATGTGTATATATATATATATACATTTTGCAATTACTTTCCTAAATTTTATAATTATTAGTGATTAAAAATTTTGGTTTGCGGCGTATTTTAATATAAATATCACAAATCACAACAATCTACAAGTAAATATAAACAGAAAAAGGAACAAAAAAAATGAAAAGAGAAATAAACATATATTTTATAAGTCGTTGTAATCTTCGAGAAAAATCTCCGGTTTACCTATACACTGTTGTGCAAAAATTAAGGACGAAGTCGAAAAATTAGCATATCAGCTGAACGAAGAGGCAGAGCGGACAGAAAGACCATTCAGAAGATTAAGTAAGGTGATGTACGGTAGCACACGCGCAGATATGCAGGTAGACGTAATGGGGGAGTGTCTGAGTAGTATAAAGCATGTTGTCGGTGTAAGATCAGTATTTCTGGCAAAGAGATTGCACGCCGTATAACAGTTAAAATCACACCGAGTTGCTGCCTCAGCGAGAAATGACGAATTTCAATCATAATTTTCATCACCCCCCGTATAATAATGTATTGATTGCATTGATAATGTAATTTTACGCTAAAGTTACAATACGATCTTAATTATTCATCGTTTTCATTATTAATATAAGTATAAAATTTGTGTGTATTTGTTACTTTTATATAGGGTGTTTTTTTAGAGGTATAGAACTTTAAATTGCAATAAAACAACGATGTATTATTCGACTGACATGATTTTTTTTATTCGAAAGATAATCTTGTGGCATTACATTTTAAATATGATTTCTGGCATAGGACTGCCACGGATGGCTCGGATGTAGTCCAGTCTGGACGTCCAATTTTCGATGACTTTTTCCAACATTTGTGGCCGTATATCGGCAATAACACGGCGAATGTTGTCTTCCAAATGGTCAAGCGTTTGTGGCTTATCCGCATAGACCAATGACTTTACATAGCCCCACAGAAAATAGTCTAGCGGTGTTAAATCACAAGATCTTGGAGGCCAATTCACAGGTCCAAAACGTGGAATTAGGCGGTCACCAAACGTGTCTTTCAATAAATCGATTGTGGCACGAGCTGTGTGACATGCTGCGCCGTCTTGTTGGAACCACAGCTCCTGGACATCATGATTGTTCAATTCAGGAATGAAAAAGTTAGTAATCATTACTCTATACCGATCACCATTGACAGTAACGTTGTGGCCTTCATCGTTTTTGAAGAATGATTCCACCAGCCCATAAAGCGCACCAAGCAGTCAGTTTTTCTGGATGTAACGGTATTTCGACATACACTTGTGGATTAGCTTCACTCAAATGCGGCAGTTTTGTTTGATGACGTAGCCATTCAACCAGAAGTGCGCTTCATCGCTAAACAAAATTCGCTTATGAAAATCGGGAGCAACGGCAATCTCGTTTTGGGCCCATTCGACGAATCTACGCCTTGCTTGATCATGTTTAAAATGTAATGCCACAAGATTAGATTATCTTTCGAATAAAAAAAATTCATGTCAATCGAATAATACATCGTTGTTTTATTGCAATTTAAAGTTCTATACCTCTAAAAAAACACCCTATATAATAGATATTTAAAAAAATAATTTTTTAAAAAAACCTTTTATTTTATTCATTTTTTTTTTTTTTTTTTTGACTTTTTGAAATGATCGCGCCCTTCAAGTAGGGTTATCACGCCTTACAGTTTGAGAATCGCTACTTTACTGAAAGGTAGCAAAACAAAATGTATTCTGACATAATAAAAAAACACATTTACACTTATAATATACGAGCACTTTTTTTTTTACAAATGTATCAGTACTGCCCAATGTATTTGATAATAAATTTATCAATACTAAGTTAAGATCAAGTTTACTAGTGACTCCCACGTGTCATACACAAAACTACATAAAGAATGTAATACTTATCTTGATAATTTGTGCAGTTTATAATTGGTCATATTGTAGCTTTAGCATCAAAATACATTATTATTGCATTCAATATATTGTTATTATTTGCAGTAGCTACGAAGAAAATTATTATTGAAAATTGGGTTGCATATGTTGAAAGTTTGAGAAGCCCTGTATTAATAAGAAAACAGTTTTAAACTTTAATTCAAAATTTAAAAAATTAAGTTTCTTAAACACGTTAATTGAAAAACTATCATCCAAGTTGAAGTTTTAAAAAAGAAGTTTTTTTTCTCAACTTCATAAAATATTTTAAAAATTCTAAAAAGATTGTCTCTCTCTCTCTCTCTCTCTCTTTGGTTAAAAAATTAAGATTATTATTTTTTGCTATAAATTCTTTGTTTGCATTGAAATATTCAAATTTTAAGCAATCTAAAAGTTAATTTATATATGTTTTTGTAATTAATCCTTTCTTTGAGGAAGAGTGGGAGGGCTGGGAGACGTAAAGAATCACTCGAATACTATATGAATGTACTAAGGGGGAAAAAGTTTAATATTCCAAATTTTATGATTAAATTCAAAGCATAGTTTGAAAGAAATGAATAAATTCGTGAATATAACCGTAATAATTACTTACTGTGATTAACTGTTATAATTACTTGCAAAAGGCTGGATTTTGCGAACAAAAGGATGAAATTTATGAGCAAAAAAAATTTAATTTGATGAGAAAGAGATTTGTAATGGTTAACAAAAAAAAAAATAGTTTTGGCTCATAATGAGAAGTTAAATATACCACTCGATAGAATTCATTTGTTTTACAAAAGTTAAAAATTTGTTTTGTAAAAAAGACAAAAAAATTGTTTTCCAAAATATAGAAATTAGTTTTGCCAGATGATGAATCTGATTGGCGAGATTGAATTAGATTCTGTAAAAGGAATTTCTCGGCAAAATATTGTATTCCATTTACCAAAGGAATAAGTTATTTATCAAAAGGAATAATTTAACTTGCAAAAGTTAAATTTGATTTACAAAAAAGATTGTATTTAATATACAAAAGGTTGAATTTAATTTTAAAAAGGTTGAACCAAGTTAATGAGGTTGAATTTATGTGAAATGTTAACGTTGCAATGACTTACAACTTTTAATTATGTATGTGACGGAAAAATTTAAAATTCCTTATATTATTGTACAATAAATTTTTATTGAGATTTTTGTTTGTTTGTTTGTTTTATCTTCTCAGTTATCAAATAATTATTTATAATTGATACTAGAATTTGCTTTGATACAACATGTTCACGATCTTTTTGTGAATCAGAGTTTCCTTTTTCAATTCCTACTATTAGTTCACTCTCTCCCTATATATATATATCTTGTTCAAATTTTCAATCGTTAATAAAATACTTTCTATTCCTCCATTCAAGTTCAAATACATTTTTTTAAAACCTGTAGTGGATGACATTTGATGTTCATACAGTTTTTTCAAATATTAATTCATTAATTAAATTTTTTTAAAAAATGAATTAATAGTAACAAACAAAAATAATAGTCCAACAACATATATAGAAAGAAAAGTCGCTCATTGTGTCCCTGTAGCGCAGTGGATAGCGATTTGGACTTCTAATCCAAAGATCGTGGGTTTGAATCCCATCTGTGATGGCCTAATTTCTGAGAATGTGATTTCTTTTTTACAATACTATTTTATTAAAATAATTAAATTTAATTAGTGAATAAACAGTAATAAACAAAAACAAAAAATAGTCCAACACTATATATAGAAAGGAAAATGGAAAATTGATTTCTAATTTGTCACTTAATATTGAGATTATGTCATTTGTATATACATTATTATATTAATTGTAACTATTTAATAAAAAATAACTGAAATAAAATTTTTCTTTGTTGACCTGTTTTATTGTAGAGATTATATTATTAATAGCATCATGGTAGATTATTTGCATGAAGATTAAAACCTGTTTTGTACAATAATGTAAAAGTATTACTACTTCAATGAAAAACAGTTTATTAAATTTTGGAACATCCCAATAACTTCATTATTTAAAAATGTTGTTTTATTAACACGCACATATAGCAGTCATTAGATGAAATATATACTAGCAAATAAAGTATGCAAAAAAAAGTAATAATAAGTAACAAACTTAAAAAATTTGATTAATTTTATGAGATAAAACAACATATATGTAAAGGGTGTCCCGGCTAAAAGTATCTAAAAGTAATGACGAATTACGAAACTACCCATCCGTGTGTAATAAGCTGTTCATCCATGGATTGGAAACCCCTCCGATATTTTTGGGTCTGGTCCGATCGGCCGCACATGCGTGCATTATTCGGCAATCGCAGACAGTAAACGCTTTACGTTATTTTCATTAATAAAGATGTTGATGACGCAGGAAAAGGTACAGCGACATGTTCGAACGGAATGGAATGTCGTTACTGACTTGCCTAATAGACTTATCAGGACTCCTACAAGATGAATCACGCACACGATCAACAGTGTCTTCTATCACGAAAACTTGAGGGTACTTGCCAGTTTGAGATACCAAAGTCCCCGTCTCCTTTAAAGTTCTTTCCCGTTGGTAGATAAGTTTTAATGTCGGAGGATCCACATTCCATTATGTTCGAATACGTTCCTGAACACGCGTGACTGGTTTAAATTCCGTTAATCAAAGTACGCACTGCGCCTTTTACTGTGGCATCCACATCTTTACTAATGAAGTCAGTGCAAAAATTTTATCGTCTGCGATTGCCGGATAAAGCACGCACCTCTGGCCCATCGGACTAAATCCAAAAAAGCTCGGAGGGTTTTCCAATCCACGGATGAACAGTTTGTTACATTCTAACGGGTAGTTCCGTCATTATGAGCCATTACTTTTGGATACTTTAAGCCCGGACACCCTGTTTATACCAGCAAATAAAATATGGAAAACTAAATAAATAAATAATAAACTTAAAAAATTTGTTTAATTTTATGAGGTAAAAATACATATATGTATTTGCAACTAATAAAATTAAGCAAAAATTTTTAAGTTAGTTTGCTTTTTTTTTCGTATTTTATTACTTGTATATATTCCACTCACCTTCAGTTCATTGTTTTTTTGCACTTAATTATTAAAATATGTTTGCTATTTAACGCGATTAAGAAAACCACCAATGACTCTGAAATTCTTTTTGTCAACGCACTCTTTAGGTGCAAAATTAAAATTCGACTTATTTCCAAAGTAGAATTCGTCAATAAATATAAACATAGAGTTATTTTCCTTATTAGTACATTTTTTTCTGATTCACTCGCATGTTCCTTAAGGGGACAGTGGACCATTAAAACGTAATTTCCTAAACTGTTAGCTTTATTACCTGAAATTGGAATCAATATTGCACCTTCTGCACAAAGGTTGCGGGTTCAACTCCGGCCCAAGTCGTAGGATTTTCATGATGCAGAAAATCGACAGTGGTCATGTCGTATGATTATGCGGCATGTAAAAGATTCCTTGAGTGCCTGTTTGCTTGGGTGCTCTCGGCAAAATTGAATTGGGAACTTCTTTTTTGAAAATGTAATAAAATGCACCACATGTTTCATAAAACTTAATTGCCATTTTTCGCCAACTACTCAACATTGGATTTCTAAATTTACACAGTTTTAAACACAATGCCTGTTAAATGTCGCCCTCCATTATTAATTCATTGAGGCAGTCGATTTTGAAAACTTTGAGCCACCTTTTCAAACATATCCACAGGGATATTGTCAAGTTCGGCTCGGATGTTGATCCATAAAGCTTCAAGGGTCTCGGGGCGGTCTTTGTAAGCCAAGGACTTGAAATAAGCCATATGAAGTAATCAGGAGGGGATAAATAAGGTGAGCACACAAGCCAGTTTACGTCCTCTCTCAGGGAGATCAGTCATCGGGGGAAGCTGCTCTTAAGGTATCCGACTACGTTCGGAACTGTGATTTTACAAAGCGCATAAATGGATAATTTTCATGATATTTAGTGTCACTCAGATTAGAATACATGCATAAAATTGTTTTAAGGAGATTTTGACAAAAAAAATTTATTTAAATGTAATGTTTTGGCAAAAAACTAACTTAGAATAATCTTTTTTCCAAATGTTCTCCTTTTGTGAAAAATGCTTTTATTATAATAATATTTTGCATATATATAGCTCAGACCTCTCTACAGAGGTTCAACTAGAATTTTTGAAAAATTCACATTATTTTCAGAGTTACCACCAATTGAAATAATTATTGGCGTTTTTTTCTTAAAATTGCTCCCCTCTGTTGTCGTAAAATATGAATAAACCCATTTCTAAGTTATATATTTCAAAAAATCTAGTTGAGCCTCCGTAGAGAGGTCTGAGCTATATACAGGTAAAATATTATTATAATAGAAGCATTTTTCACAAAAGGAGAACATCTGGAAAAAAGATGATTCTAAGTTAATTTTTTTGCCAAAATATTACATTTCAATAAATTTTTTTTGACAAAATGTCCTTAAAACAATTTTATGCATATATTCTAATCTAAGTGACTCTAAATATCATGAAAACTATCCATTTATGCGCTTGATGTATGGGGCTAAGGCCCCATCTTCTTATAACTGTATGTTATCAATTTCCCTTTCTTGAAGAGCGGGCACAAGAAGAAGTATTGGATCATTGTCACATACCGGTCTGAATTGACTCGTTCCATGTTTTCAGGTGTTCTAACGGTCTTTAGATGTCCTTTCCTTTCTTTGGAGACATTCTCCGTTGCTCGGAAGGCATGCATCCACATTAAAACACATTTCCGATCAGGAAGAACACGACACACGATTTCACAGAGGAATATCGAAGTGATGACGAAAGGCACTTTGCACTGCAACCACCGACCGACGGTTTGAGAAATACACTTCTACGGCAAAAGTGCCCTATTGTCTCGATCACAACATGTTTGAGGCTGAGACGGGCAGAAACACAAATATACCACTCCACCCCCACCCACTTCCACCGAACCCGTCCCCTCCCTACGAACATCACTGAAACATGTTCAAAAAAGGAAGTTTCTGCACCCCGCCCTGTATTATAATTGATACGCGTACCACATATTGAAAAACAGTTTATATAAAGCTTTTTAAGTCATCTGGAATTAATTCAATTTCTTAATAAAAATTAAAATCTTCCTCGGTGTGTTTTATCGCATCATTAATAAGAACGGACTTGAACCTTAAATCAGTCTCTGTGGCAGTTTTAAAAATTGTTTTCTATATTTCTGTTCTAAACTTGCTGTTTTATGTATCTGTCTTTTAATTAGTTCTTACAAAGATGGGATTATGTTGTCCTTGTCCCAATTCTTCATATTATGTTATTACTGACTTTTTTTGCTAGTTTTACGGCTCTCGCATCCTATGATAAGGAATAGAACCAGGGCCGATCCTGGCAGGTGTGCACCGAACGCGGGCGGTCCAAACAAGGGTCGGACACCGGCCACATTTATATGATTCAAGCAAATTTTTTTACCAAAATCTCAAAATAAAGCTTATAATAAGTTGAATAAATATGCCGAATTTTTTAAATAGTTATTGAAAATCATAAATGTCACGATTTCTGATAGCATAGCATAGCATAGCGTAAGAAAAATAGAATGTTAGTGCACAGTGTGTTAATTCACATTGTACACGAAAATCTACTCTTTACACGCATCCTTCATTTGATGGCCAAATTCAAAGCAGATTTGGCATTACCGCAATAGAAAGGTTTTCTTGCTTATCAGCGGCGCACTGTGAATCGATGCTGAACAAAGGCGTCTCAAAAATGATTTTTGCGAAAGTTGCTTTTCGGAAGTATCAAATATGGTTAATATTACCTAAAACATAGGAGTGTTTAAATGCAATATGCATTAAAGTTTTCTATTTGATAATAGCTTTACAATTTAGAGAAATAAAATAGAGGACAAAAGATATTTTTGTGTTTATTTGCATTTTTATTAATGATTTACTTTTTACTCTTATACAGGTAGATGAGTATATAATGTCAACGTTAATTATTAGTCAAAATATGAAAAAATCTTTTGAGGGGTGGCACATTAGGCTTTGGCACACGGGTGGCCGACACCTTGGGATCGGCCCTGAATAGAACGCTTTTATCCTGAATAAAAAGTGAGAATCCCTTGGGTATAATAATGTAAAAAGTTAAGCGAGATTCAGAAAATTTTTCCAGACAGCAAAACACTCTATAAAATCAACCGGATTTATCTATGATAATTTGAATAACGTATTTGTGCTTATTTTCCTGTTTGTGTTCATCATTTTTTCCCTTTTATATGTGACCGAGGTAGCCTAGTTAGTTATGGACCCGAACTCGTGGCCGGTGTATCACAGGTTCCAGTCCTGGTGTCACTAAAGACCTTGCGTGTAGAGGGGGCAGATGCATGTTAAATCTATTGATCTCAAAGTCCTCCCATTGGAATTGTGTGATAGTTTGGAGAGGTGGGTGCCAGCGCAGGTGTCGACCTTATAACTTGACCGCGCCTCAAAATTACAAGGTCCGTTACCAATAGCCCTTATTTTTCTTTATAATGCGATGTTTATATAACTGTCATAGTGCCTTTGTATTTCAGACTGACCACCTGATCGGGACAACTGCTCATGCACCTCAGCACCCAATGGTTTTGTATACTGGGATGGGCATAGTAGACCCTGGCCCTCATGGGCTGTTGTGCCACCCAGTTTGAGTTTTGAGTCCCTTTATTTAGAACATTTTTTATTTCGTCTCCAATTCCTTAATATTAAATCGATTTTCAAATTTATGTTAAATAAAAAAATGGAGTATTTATTGAATGTTTTTAAGTTAAAATGAAATATAGGTTATAATTTCACGAATTTTGATTAATAATAAAGCATTTTCTATCTAAGAATGTGTTCTGAATTTTGTTTCTCTTAAGCATTAAACGACGACAGCCTTAACGAGCATCTTGAAACATTAATTTATGTTATACATTTGCAATTAAAGAACATATTTTCTCCAAAACAACTCTGTAAAATCAATAGCACCCAAAATGAGCGAAAACGAACTAAGAATTTCCCCCTAAAATACAATAAACATCGATAAAATGCATGTTTAAATCCAATTCTTTCTGGAAAAAACCCCCAATTATTTCTGTAAAACTCCTTTCCCTATTGACACAGAACTAGTTTAGGGAAGTAGTCCATCATTTGGTCTTATCTGATAACTCCTTGCTGTCAAACTTCTTCCAGTGGCTGAAATTCCTTTTCTTCTGTGTCATCTTTCAAACTAGCCTGATAACCATCTGTTTCGAGTGAATATTACACTGATTGCTGTGAAGTTATGTACACTAGTTCATGTTGTGACTAAAAACGAATTCAAATTCGTTTACTTTTCAGAAATAGCTGCAGGTAGTTGATATTGACATGAAGATAAACACTGTAAATGATTAGGAGGTGTACTTTTTGTTTGTTATTGATTTTTAAAGATGTCAGGGTCTACGTTCAAAGACCTTGTTATGTTCATTCAGTAGCCTTGTACTGATTTGATCTGTCATTGCGATAGGATACGAATGCTAAAATTTTTATATATTTTAAGGGAATTGTGGGAATTAAGTTAAAAATCAAATTGCCAATAAAGAATCATTGATATTATTTACTTATTTTGTTATTAGGTTTATTTATTGAAATAAAACAGATTTCTTGTTATAAAAATATGACTGTGTAGAGAATTCTTATTTATTAATTTTTTACTTTTAAAAAGAAAAAGAAATCGAAAGAAATTCCTTCGACATTTCCGAAAAGAGACATTGTTGGAAATATACCTATATGTATTTGATACACATGATAAAATAGTCATAAAATACATTTCATATCTTTTTACTGTTATTTTTGTTTTTTAGAGCGGTTTTCTCAGTGCCAGTTTATCCACTGGGCGCTTGGGGAGGGCACCCAGAGGGTCGGGAGGGACTTAAGAGGCCAAGATAAAGTGGATTTAACCAGATTTTCTGGTTACAAATTTCGATCCGCAAGTGTCAATAGGGCCCGTAGATCTTCTGCGCCCAGGGCCCGAAATGAGCCTAAACTGGCACTGGGTTTTCTAACCGAAACGGATACAATGATAAAACTTTTTTCCAACATATATAATGAGTCATTTTTCTATAAAAGATATTTCTATAAAATTTTGTCATAAATATTTCCAATACTATTCACCTGGTTTAATTTATATCTGACTTCATTAGTTATTTCTACTGCATTACTATGACAATGCAATGGACACGAGCCTTTGCAAGACTGAAACGTTGAAAGATTGAGTGAATTTTTCAAAAAATTACTAAAAGTGGTACTAAAAATACTAATAATACAGAATTTAATACTAAAAATAGAGAAAAATTATTATTTTACAAAATATTTATTTTTTTATTATAATTATTTGAAGAAATTAACTGCTGTCAATGAAAATTACAGATCGGAAAAATTGTTAAGCTTTCATGGCATATGATCATTGTTGTGTACAGCAGTGCTTCCCAATCTTTTTATCGCTGCGAACCGGTCAACGTTTGATAATTTTACCGCAGGAGGTTGGTTGTTTATATTTCAGATTGCTTTTATTTTATAATTTTAATTAAATTTTATTTAAACTTGCCTTCGGAGTAAAATGCAGTTACACTAAAAACGAATGTAAACTGATGTAACACGGAATAAAGTGATTTCCATAAAAATCACACAAACTTGAGAGAAATATACCACTGTAAATAAAATAGAAATAATTAATTTTCCTTGTGTGGGCCAGTACTATTTGATCCATGGACCACGAACTGGCGACCACTGGTGTAGAAGGGCTAATACACGTTGAACTTGAGGGAAAGACTCAAGGCAGAGTGTGCAAGCTAGGAAATGGGTGTCATTTCGAGTATTGGCCACGTCGCTGGACCGTGGTTTAAAAACGTGCAGTATGTTCATAAACATATATCATTTGAATGTGCAAGAGGTAATAAACTTGTATGAACTTCTGCTCACATTAGTGTGAAGGTTAACCGAAGGAAGAGATATTTCTAAAATTTAACAAACTTTTTATTTTCACTAATTACGATTATAATCAATTTTTGTAACTAGCTAATGAGAGTGTCATCTATAATCTATGACAGGGGTGTCCAACCCAAATGACCTTCAGGGCCACTTCGGAAAAACATTATGACATCGCAGGCCGCACATAAAAAATGTACCTTTATGTGAGATTTGGAAAGAAAAAAACATTTATATTGGAGTGAAAATTTAAAACAGAATAAATTATTATTATTGTTTTTATTATTTTCAAGTATACACACAGACATAGATAATGTTTAATAATAATAATGTTTATATAATATAATAATGTAATGATAAAATAATGTTCAAAATATTACAGTTGCTATTTTCTTGAAAATTCCGGTGTTCCTATTGAAATGATCTTTCGTTACTCTTTGTTGAAATTTGAGTGTGCTGTGATTCGCAAGTGATTAAGTATACATTTCCCCTTATCTTAACTTATCTTAACCGTCCTGAATATATTTTTTTAAACTTTACAAAAACATATCGGACTAACTCTTGCTTTTTGGGCACTCCAAACAGAAAAGGAGGAGGAGAAATGAAAGTTGCACACACAGAGAGTCAGTCATGTACCATCCATATTAAAGGATATGCATTCCTTTAATATGAATTCGGAATTTATTAAAAAAGTAATTTATTATAGTAAAATGTAACAGTTTGATAAAACATAAATCTATTTTAATCTAAAGGACTTTTCTATTATCAAAAATGATTTATTTTAAAACAAGAAAAGGTAACAGACAAATACATTGTATATATATATATATATATATATATATATATATATATATATATATGTGTGTGTGTGTGTGTGTGTGTGTGTGTGTGTGTCTTTCCCTTCAAATAAATTTCAAAATGAAAAAAAAAAAAAAACTTTAAAAACCTGATATTTAAAAAAATTTAAAAAAATAGTCGGTGGGCCGTAATTTACGTACTGGAGGGCCACACGCGGCCCGCTATTGGACACCCCTGATCTATAATAATAATTATTACTAGAGATACTTATCTAGCAAAAATGCCTTATAAGAATTCTTGAGGCCCTGGGCTCAGAGACATCTTACAACTTTTTGTGGGCCTTTGCCGTAATGCAAAAGTAGGCCTTACCTGTGACCCTTAAAAGTAGACAGTACATAGTATACATTGTATAGCATAGTACGTTGTATAGTACATTGTAAAATACTCGTACAAACGGTTATCTGAAACAAATAAGTGTGCTGGACTCACAAATCTGGGTACAAATATTCACCACCAACTGTCGCGTTTTGATTAAATGAATAATGATGCCTTTTGGTGGCAGGCCTGTGCCTAGACATGGGGGAGACAACGACCATCACTTAATAATGCAGTCTTGCCACTGTTTCCAGGTGCAATTTGAAATTCACAGTCTTTCAAAGAATCAGTGGCGTAACGGAGAACATTTGGGCCCCCCTGCAAAGTCAGATTTGGGGCCCCCACGTTGAAATTTACAAAGGGTAGGCACTTGCGTCAGTCAGGCTTTGGGCCCCTTAGAACCCTGCCCCCCCCGCGATGCGGGGGTGTACGTTACGCCACTGCGAAAAATATGTGTCCGGGAATAATATTCGATCACATTAAATCTGCTGCCTATCCGGTATAGTGGTTAGCGACACTGACTGAAATCCCGGAGAAGACATGGATGTTTGTAAATGTATAATGCCTTTGCGGCATGGGGGTACTCTAAATAGCTGTCAAGCCGCAAGTCCTCTCGTGTGGTTGGTATAAGGGGTTTTTTCATCTTACCCCCTATGTTTTTGTTCAGATTACTTACCTCTTAAAAACTTTACACAGATAATTTTTTCGCAATAAAATTAAAAAGAATATTTTAACCCAAAAATTACATCAATTAAAAGAACAAATGTCTAAAAAATAGAAAAGAATAAATAGCCGTAGAGCCACAAGTTCTCTTGAGAGGTTGATGGTAGGAAAAAGAGAGGTGGGAGGCCTCTGACCAACCCCCAGGGTGTTCTCCTCAAAATTGTGGTAGAACAGAGCAAAATCATTCTGTCACCTGTATGGAGCTCAAAGCTAAGGTTAACAACAGGAGTAAAAAATCTAGCCCTTATCCGCGATGAATTTCATGGACCTTGATCTGATGTTACTGTCGATCAGGTGGCATAAGTAACAACAACAAATCATGATCTTATTGAGGAGGAATCGGGAACTAAACGAGGACCCGTCCAGGCCCTGGGCCCAGTTGGCTCATGCTTAAGACGTCCCTGCTATCTACTCGGCCTACTTCCTTGAACTCGAATCACAAGACTTATAATCTTGTTCCTAGATACGCGAACAATTCAAATATAAATCTTACGATTATCATTAAACTAGCCTTAACACATCTGACTACCATCTTCCTCGTCGAACTCGATTCACTTAACTTAAAATAATAGTTCCACTTTGCATATGTAAAGTTTCCTACGCAAACAAAGGCTCTGAAATCAAACGTACATATAATGCTTCTTCGTGAGAATTAGTGGAAGGAAAGCAAAAAGAGTCTGTTACAAACTGTAATAAGTTTGAATTACGCACTATTTAGAAGTAAAAATAAGAATATGAAATTTCTCACAGTTAGCAACTCCCAAAATTTTTCAAAAATTATTCATTTCTTCCATGGTGGATGTCGAAAAGATTTTCAAAACACAAAATCAATTTAAGAACATTAATTGAAATTATAAAAGCGGCTACCAAGTGTCACTCAGATAAAATAATATTACTAGCTTCATTTTTAAAATTTTAAATATTTCAGTTTATTCAGGTTAACTTAGTATTGCAGAATAAGAAACTGTAACTCAGAATACATATAGAAAATTTCTTCGATAGCTTCATCATAACCTGATTTTACTAATATACAGAAAGCGTCATATTTTATTATTCTATTTACGTCTTCATTTTGTCTCTTGCACAGCAGAAAAAAATAAATACTTATTTTACTTGTTAAATTGTATGCATATATATGTGTGAGTGTATATATGTATATATATATATATATATATATATATATATATATATATATATATATATATATATATATATATATATATATATATATATATATATATATATATATATATACAGAGTGTTTTTTCCAGGTATAGAAGTTTAAGTTGGCATTACTTTCCAAGACGGCGACCGATTTAACAGCTGTCAAGTGATTTATTCTTAGTTTGGTTTGGCAATTCATCATGAATAGACTCACGCCTGAACAACGCTTTCAAATTGTGCAATTTTATTTCGAAAATAATGGTCACGATTTTCATAAGCGAATTTTAATTAGCGATGAAGCGCACTTCTGGTTGAATGGCTACGTCAACAAACAAAACTGCCGCATTTGGAGTGAAGCTAATCCACAAGTGTATGTCGAAACACCGTTGCATCCAGAAAAACTGACTGTTTGGTGCGCTTTATGGTCTGGTGGAATCCTTCTTCAAAAACGATGAAGGTCACAACGTTACAGTCAATGGTGATCGGTATAGAGCCATGATTACTAACTCTTTCATTCCTGAATTGAACAATCATGATGTCCAGGAGCTGTGGGGTTCCAACAAGACGGCGCAACATGTCACACAGCTCGTGCCACAATCGATTTATTGAAAGACACGTTGGGTGACCGCCTAATTTCACGTTTTGGACCTGTGAATTGGCCTCCAAGATCTTGTGATTTAACACCGCTAGACTATTTTCTGTGGGGCTATGTAAAGTCATTGGTCTATGCGGATAAGCCACAAACGCTTGACCATTTGGAAGACAACATTCGCCGTGTTATTGCCGATATACGGCCACAAATGTTGGAAAAAGTCATCGAAAATTGGACGTCCAGATTGAACTACATCCGAGCCAGCCGTGGCAGTCCTATGCCAGAAATCATATTTAAAATGTAATGCCACAAGATTATCTTTCGAATAAAAAAAATTCATGTCAATCGAATAATACATCGTTGTTTTATTGCAATTTAAAGTTCTATACTTCTAAAAAACACCCTTTATATATATATATTAAGAAGAATTAGTTAACAAGGGCATCAAACGGCGACATAAATATGTAAAGGATTGTAGAAAAGTTCAAACAAAAGGAAAAAAATTGGATAGGGGAAAAAGTAAAGATAAGGATCGAATTAGGGAGGTTAAATTAATTTAATGGTATCAACCTACCCCTTTTCGACTAGGTTAATATGATTTATCCAATGACAAAAGAGTGTACAATAAACAAAACTTCGAAAAAAGAATTAGAAGCTAACGAAATGAGAGAGAGAGAGAGAGAAAGAAAATTTAAAAATTTTCTCAGTACCATAGAAATTATGCATAAAAGTTATACTTACAGAATAATTCAAAGAACTGAAAATCATGAATTGAGTAAAAGGCTAATATATGTATACATATGTAAGTGTGTGTGAAATATAACTATGAGTACGTAAATTTATATCAATAAAAGGATTTCCTTCTGGGCTATATCAAGTTTGGTTTATATAATGTTCTTATAACATTATACATATATACACTGGTGTGCAAAAATTAAGGACGAAGTCGAAAAATTAGCATATCAGCTGAACGAAGAGGCAGAGCGGACAGAAAGACCAATCAGGAGATTAAGTAAGGTGTTGTACGGTAGCACACGCGCAGATATGCAGGTAGACGTAATGGGGGAGTGTCTGAGTAGTATAAAGCATGTTGTCGGTGTAAGATCAGTATTTCTGGGAAAGAGATTGCACACCGTATAGCAGTTAAAATCACACCGAGTTGCTGCCTCAGCGAGAAACGGCGAATAATCAATCTGTTAGACGACGTCTGGATGCTTTTACCCGAGGTCGAATCATTGGGAAGTTGGAGGAAGGCCGCAGTGTGACAAGTATGACTTCATAGTTCGGAATTGCTCACAGCATCGTTTCACGACTTTGGAGACAATTTCAAACTACAGGAACAGCTATCCGGGGGTTCAGTAGTGGTCGTCCACGAGGAACCACACCCGCAGATGACCGGTACATTGTCTTACAGGCCAGAAGAAACAGGCGGCAGACAGCGGGAGAAATCGCTAGACACACGACACAGGCGACTGGACGACCGATATCGCGTTTTACCGTGGCCAGAAGACTGCACGGTGGTGGTCTGTTTGCACGACGCCCTGTACGGTGTGTACCTTTAACGCCTGCCTATCGGAGAAGGCGTTCTCTGTGGTGCCGGGAACACCGGAATTGGAGAGACAATGAATGGGGACGAGTACTCTTTACAGATGAGAGCAGATTCAGTTTGAGTAGCGATTCTCATCGCATACTCATCTGGAGAGAGCGGGGAAGCCGCAATCATCCCTCGAACATCATTGAAAGAGACAGGTATGGAGGTCGCGGTGTTCTCGTTTGGGGAGGCATCATGCTTGGTAGTCGTACAGACCTTCACATCTTCGACGCAGGTTCAGTCAACGGGACTCGTTATTGTAACGAGATTCTTCTTCCATATGTGCGTCTTTTTAGAGGCGCTATGGGTCTGCAGTTCCTTTTCATGGACGACAATGTACCATGTCATCGCACAGTAGCTGCCAAACAGCTCTTAGAGAGTGAGGTTATTGAATGTATGGATTGGCCGGCACGATCTCCGGATCTCAATCCCATCGAGCATGTATGGGATTTTCTAGGCAGACGCTTGGCAGCTCGTACCTTACCACCAGTAACGATTCGGGGCTTCGATTGGCGCTGCAAGACGAATGGGCAGCAATGCCTCAACAACTCATTGACACCCTCATTCTCAGCATGGGCAGACGCTGTGAAACCTGCCTAGCAGTCAGGGAGATCATATCCCCTACTAAAGACCGGATGTTTCTTGCTGGACACCCATCACAGGGATGTTTCGGCCTTCAGTCGCATTGCACTCCATGCTACTTTTTCAATAAAGCTTCTTTTTATCCCTCTGATTTCTCTTTTAGTAAGTGTTGCTTACATTACACATGTCCTTACGTATTGGGGATCTTACGGTATTAAATGTGTTGATTTGGAAAGCTTTTGTACAAAGTTATATTGAAAAAACCGTCTCGTCCTTAATTTTTGCACACCAGTGTATATATATAGAGAGAGAGAGAGAGAAATGAAGTCAACCTAAAGTATTGATTTGTTTAACGTATCTGCAATACATTTTCTTATACCTGCATACGTAAAGCCCAGGAATTATATTCTTTTGTTTTTGCTTTTGTCACTTCATTTCATACTTTGAAAGAATAGTTACATCTAAAGAAAAAACGAGAACAAAATTGTCGAAGTAAATACTAAAAAGTAATGCTTGAATCACTAGATTTATTGTTTTTACTTTTGACTTTAGAAAGCAATCAGATTTCAAAATTCAATTATTATTTTTTTAAAAGGCCATCTTATAAAACACCAGTATCGTTTTTGATTCTATTTGCATTTAAAATCTTTAACCCATACTTTCTAGATGTTGCTTTTATACAAGGGTTCTTAAAATGCTTCCCCATTTTTCATGACCTTTAGCTTTGTATACCCATTGATTAAGTTAAATGTACTTAAAATTATGAGCTTATAAGATGTTTTTAGATTTTTTTTAATGATAAACATTTTTATTATTAGATGTATGAATTTTTGCTATTTCGAATGCAAACCTAGCTTTGTGTAAGTTATCAGATCGTAAAAGAGCTATATTAAATGAGATTATACTGATTTTCAGGAATTTCATAGACAATATATATATATATATAATCAATAACAATTATCCTAATATTAAAACAGTTGAAGTTATGTCGAATATAATGTTGTGTTTATAATAATATATAGAATCATTAGATAACACAAATTTCTAACCTATTTATATTTAACTTCTTTCTTTTAAGCAGTGATTCCCAAAGTGGTCTATATGAAGCCCCATGGGGTATATGAGGACTTGAAAGGGGGTCCAAGTCAGCAAAAAAAGAATCTGGGGGTTTATGAGGAGTAAATGGGGGTATATAATAGTGGCTCTCATTAAACCAGATCGTGACTTTAATTTAAAAACAAATTTAATCAAGTGGAAACCAGATTTTATATACCTATTTAAAATATTTATTTACTAAATTTAATGAGGTTAATTTGCAGTTATAAGGTGACAGTATAAATTTTATTAAAACAAGGAATACGTCAGCGTTTCTTTCCAGAATTAAATTAAAGCAGTATAACATTGGAGATCGTGAATTTTCTCAATTTGTTACAGACAATCCGTCAGGACGTTTTAATGTAGGCTCAGAATTTAAATACCCTTTAATCAGATTTTGGAACTAAGCTTGAGAATGCTTTGACAATGGTTTGTATTATCATAGTCACAGCATATGGTTACATTGAAAAAATAATTTCATGTTATAAAAGGAACTGATCAGAATAGGCACTAACGAAGATCTTACAGTAAAGTTTTGAAACGGATACAAGCAATTTTGATTTTAAAAAGACATACATGTTGTAGAATATCTAAAGAAAGTTTTAAATTGCTTTACTTAGTGAAGAGTTTCAGCAAGGTTGTCGATCCCCAAAATAAAAAAAAAAGAAAGGGAAAAAATCTGGTCATTGTATACTAACACAGGAGATTTAGGGTTAAATAAACATGAAAAAATTCATTCCAAATGTTGAAAATTTGTTATTGAAGCACCAGATTTATTCCTCACATTAAAAGAGTTTGTTGTTTATGCACTATACTTCAATACATTGAGCAATTTAGTTCTTTTAAAGTAAGTAGCTCTATACTAGCTGTCAAAAAGACATTTAAGTTAATAAATTTGTAAGAGTTCGATATTTGTTAAGCAGGGGTCTACCCTGAACCAAAAAACATGGCAAGGTGTCTATGAGGCAAAAATGTTTGGGAACCTCTGCTTTAAGGTATCCGATTGCGTTCGGAACAGTGATTTTGTAAAAGCGCATAAATGAATAATTTTCATGATATTTAGTGTCACTTAGATTAGAATACATAAATAAAATTCTCTTAAGGACATTTTGACAAAAAAAAAATTATTTAAATACAATATTTTGGCAAAAAAATTAACTTAGAATCATCTTTTTTCCAGATGTTCTCCTTTTGTGAAAAAATTTTCAATTATAATAATATTTTACCTGTATATAGCTCAGACATCTGTACAGAGGCTCAACTAGAATTTTTGGAATATGTAACTTAGAAGTGGGTTTATTCATATTTTACGACAATAGAGGGAAGCAATTTTAAGAAAAAAACGCCAATAATTATTTCAATTGGTGATAACTCTGAAAATAATGTGAATTTTTCAAAAATTCTAGTTGAGACTCTGTAGGGAGGTCTGAGCCATATACAGGCAAAATATTATTATAATAGAAGCATTTCTCACAAAAGGAGAACATTTTGAAAAAAGATTATTCTTTTTGCCAAAATATTGTATTTAAATAATTTTTTTGTCAAAATGTCCTTAAAATAATTTTATGCATGTATTCTAATCCGAGTGACACTAAGTATCATGAAAATTATCCATTTATGCGCTTTTCAAAATCACGGTTCCGAACGTAGTCGGATACCTTAAAGCAACTTCATACTTTTGTAGAAATACTTTTCGTTTGAAGTTAATTTAAAATCCAATCGTTTCAGGAGCTCTTTTTACGAAGAGGCATATATTCGTCTACAGTTAATCTTTAGAAATTATACAATTTTAATTAGATGAAGTATAAATATTGCATAAAAAATAAGAAATGTAATTCATTTTTTTTTAAAAAAAGTCTTAAAACTACATTTTCTTCATGAAAAAGGAAACTACATAATAAATGATTGTTTTTCAATTAAATGAATATTAATTATTTTTCAATGAAAGAAAAATTAATTATTTAATTAATTTCAGAAACATTAGTTAATTTTAAAGACTAATTTAATAAACAACCAATTCTCAGAAATGTATACCAAAAGAAAAAAATTTCCCCGCTCTTTCATTAAATAATTTTCTTTTGTAAAAACTAATGATGTCTTAATGAAATTCGACACTGAAAGAAAGTCCTAAATTAGATTGGAAAAAATGTTTATTTAAAATTTCTTCCAAAAAGCCTTTTGGCCTTCATTTTTTTTAAAAAAAAATATGCAGCTTATAAGTTAGTAAATGATTATTATAAACAATTAAATACATATTATATTGGCTAAATAAATGTACAAAAAATTATTTTCATTCAATTAACCAACAATATTTACTACATTAAAACATTCACGCTGATTAGAATACAGTACGTTTTTTACTAAATATGGAATAGTAAAACCAAAAATATTTAAGTTATTAATATCTATGTTAAATAATGTTATCCATTTTACTATAAATTGAAAGCAAAGTAATTCAATTTTACTAAACTATTCAATGGATCTCAATCGCACTGCAATATATCTAATTTTACTTAAATTGGAGGAGGAAGATCTATTGATAGAATTGATGTTTTACTCTTTAAGACATTCTAAATTACTAAACAGCCTAGTAGAGTGCTAACAATTCAGAAAATAAGTTTCATAATCCTTTCAAAATGATTTAAGTATCATTTTGAAAGGATTAAGTATGGTTTGGAAATTTAAAAACCTTTTTCAAGGGGTGCTGGAAACCTAAAATCTTCTTTATATGACAATTTTGAGATTTTTAATTTTTCAAATTGTATAGATTTTAACCTTTTTAAAAATACCTCACTTTAACCTCTAGTGTAAATAAAAAATACCCTTAAAACCTAATATCGAGCCTGGTGATTACACGGTACAGGCAATGGAGCGCCTCGACAAACAGAGGCTGTTAAGGTATCCGACTACGTTCGGAACTGTGATTTTAAAAAAGCGCAAAAATGGATAATTTTCATGATAATTAGTGTCACTCAGATTAGAATATGTGCATAAAATTGTTTTAAGAACATTAGGAAAAAAGATTATTCTAAGTTAATTTTTTGCCAAAATATTATATTTAAATAATTTTTTTGGTCAAAATGTCCTTAAAATAATTTTATGCATATATTCTAATCTAAGTGACCCTAAATATCATGAAAATTATCCATTTATGTGCTTTTACAAAATCACGGTTCCGAACGTAGTCGGATACCTTAAAGGCTAAATATTCATGTTTACAAAAGACAAATGAAGTTTGGAAAGAAAACACTTTAAAAGGAAGAGAGAGGATAATGAGTTTCAAAAAAATATAGATCATTTGGAGTATGGGGGGGGGATATTTTAATAAAAAAAGTAATTAAACACTAAAGTTCATTTATCTCAAAATGTAAATTTTTGCTGTTCGATATACCCTTTCTGGGAAAATAATGATCACAGGTATGTAAAATTTTTATGATAAATTTTTAGTGATAGCTAACAAATACTAAAATGAAATTTTTGTAAAAAACTCAAAAATTTATTTTTTACAAATTTTTTTATGTGAAAAATGGGTCAAATTTCACTACGTTTGATAAAATAACTTATAAATAATTTAAAAAATTCAAAATTAGCTCAAAGTCCATTTCAGTATCATGAGAATGGTGTACTTTAATTGTATGAAAAAGTTCAAGCATGTACATATAACAGATTTTGAGAAATGGTACATCAAAAACAGCCAATTTAACATTGTCGGTATAGAGGTTTTCTACACTTCTTAATATATTCTGTAGTTTCTTCTCATTTCATGTTTAAAAATGAATTTAGTACAAAGAAAACAAAAGATTTTAGTTAATATTGTGAATTAATCATGAGTACTAATTTTCAAAATCTATCAAGATTCATGTGAATTATAGAATCATTCTGTTCAGAGAATTTCTGATTTAAAATCTGTAGGATAAATTTTGCACGCTCATTCATTTAACTATAAAAAGGTTCCAAATTTACTAGACACTTTACAATAAATGTTCCACATTGAACATTTGGTGTATATCTAATCTATAAAAGGGAAAGAAAAGGGGAATATATATATAAGCAAGTATTAATACAAAACAATGGCAATTTTGTTTACAACGTACAGAAAAAAATAAAAGGTGACTAAAATGTGTTTACTCTAACAAAGGCTTTCTTTATATCTAGCAGATAAAATATTTCCACTTTCTATTAGAAACATTCAAATATTTACACAAAGATCTGCTTAAAATGGGATACAAAACTTAAAAATATGTTGCATTTGTCATCATCAACTATTTGATTACTTTTTTCAAAGCATTTCACATTCCAGTGCACCCATCAAAATGTTTGTCAAAGCATTTATGTTGCCTATTAACCAAATTCCAATCCGTTGCCCGCTGGAGCGGCCATTTATAGATTCATTCCAACAAAAGAGCATTCTGGGATAAAAGTACGAGTTGGAAAATGAACTCTTTTAGAACCTCAAGATTATTCTTCTCTTCCATGACAGCGGTAAACCATTGTGCAACTCAGCACAACTTTGCCAGACGATATAATTGATTCAGCCATGCATTCACAAATGCTCTGCTCTCGTTTTCTAAACTTCGGTTCGTTTTAAAAGAGGGCTCTTTTCTTTATTCGTCAATTCGTTTTGGATATTAAAAACTCAAAAGGATGAACCGGGATACATTTCCGAAATAAACGAGAGCAACAAAAAAGGAACGGGAGACCTTTGAAGTTAACAGAGCGGCAATCCATTATCCGCCATTTTGCTTTTCAGAGAACGATAGGTGAACAGCACAGTTCCAATTTATTATTTTTTCTTTCTTCTTTTTCGAATTTTTAGCTCAATTATTCTGCACAATTACCCGTTGGACTTGGAAATCAAATTCCATCTTTTATTTCCTTGTAATATTGACGGAATTTTTACTATTTACAAGGATGAGAAGTTATTGTAATAACAGTAGCAACAATTAAGTTAGAGAGGCTGGCTGCAAAATTAAATTCTCTCCATAAGTCAAACTTATTTCGCTTTAAGTGCAAAGTAAAGACTCTGGCAACATCTGTATTAAAAATTCTGATTTATTCCTAACATTATTCATGTCCATAAAAATTAATGAAAATTTTTTGCTCGTAGGCTTATATAGTAGCTAAATTATATTATTTAATTATGTGTTAATCATACTTATCTATGAGAATTTATCGAGTTAACAGATTAAAATAAAGTAAAATGATTATATTTTAAATTTAATCGTTTGGAACTGCACAAATGTAAACAGTGGCACATACAAGAATTTTTCAAGGAAGGAGAGCGGGCAGGATCTTAAGTTCACCATTCTCGTATCATGCCCCAATACGCTGTCCATATTCTTTGGATTTTGTCGATTTTCGGGGGGAAAAACAGTAAAAAATTGATTATTGAATATATATATATATATATATATATATATAAATAATTAGCATTAATTAGTAAAATTTAGTTATTAATGACAAATAATGAATTAAATTTCACGTTCTATATACATAGGATAATCAATCGGGGAAAAAATCAAGTACTATGGGGCGTCCGGAGATCGGGACTCCCCCTTGTGTGCGCCACTGAATATGCAATGTTATTTATTGAAGTTTTTTATTTATTTTTTTTTTTTTTTTTGTACATTAGTAGCAAATATTTCATTAAATAGTGCAAGAGGTTTAAAAACTTAATGAAAAATATTTCTGGTTATTTAAACCTTTGTATTACTTTTACTTTGTGTTGTTTAGTTGTAACTAGTTTGCCATGATTTATGTTCAGTATGCTTTGTCCTGTATACATATGTATATGTTTCTTCTTAACATGATAATATAATCGACTGATTTCAATTAGAATTTTAAGGTATACTTGGTGACGACAGTAGCCTAGTGATTATGATCACGGGCTCGTGGCCAGAGTGTCATGAGTTCGAACCCAGTACCACTGAAGACCCGCCGTGTAGAGGAAGTCGATGCACGTTAAATATCTTAAGGCTCACTGGCGTGGTTTAGAAGTTCGGGTAGAAGTGGGCCAGCTTATAGGAATCGTCCTCATCACTTGACCATGGTTCTCAAAATTTAAAGATCCGTCGACAATAGCCCTCGCGTTATTTTATAGTACGACGTTAATATACGCTCCCTCCCTCAAGATATACTTTGTGGAACACTATGAATTTCAAATGATTTATAAATTTAATAAAAACTATAAGTCACACACACAATTATAACTCAACTCAAGCAATATTTTACGGGAAATCATTCAAAACAGAAAATACGACGAAACGACACGTTATATATTTACAGAGCAGAGGGAAATAAAATGAAAAAAAAATGCTTCTGTTCCATTTTATTTTAGAATCTTAAGGTATCCGACTACTTGCGACAATTTTTTTTTTTTTTTTTTTTTTTTGAAAAAATGGAGATATAGGGATTTTTTTGTGATTTTTTGATTTATACAGTATATTTTTTTAAGGAAAAAATCCTAAAATAGGAAACGGAAAAAAAATTTATTATTTTTAAAATGGGAAAAAGCTGGTAAAAATGTACAAAAAATTACATAAATGGGGCCCGCTCTGTACCAAAAAATTATGAATAAATTCCCAGTTTTTCAATTTTGTTGTGTTATTTTGTTATTTATCTTTGAAATGATCTTCAGGGTAAGAGATATTTTAATTTTTACAAAAACTAGAGCACTTTATCTTAGTGACTATATGAAATTGCTTAAAAAAAACAACGATTATATTCACATGAAGGACTGTAAATTTTGAAATAAAACAGCGATTGATAAATCTAAAGGTCAAAGCACTTCTACTGTTATACAGAACATACACAAAAAATTTTTTTTTTATTAAATTATTTTCAAAATTGTTTCAGCAATCGCTGTCCCCGATTGAGTTTTTCGAAAAAACACATTTCGAGTAAAACGCATTTTAAAGTTTGACATCTTGTGTAAAGTTATGGCATCTTCTTTTACTAAAACACTTGTAGTTTTTGTTCTAGTGAATGGAAAATAAAAAACTTAGTATTTTTATTAAGCTAATAAGATGAACTATAAAACAAAATGATAAAAAAAATTGTCAATTTTTGAAAAATTCATGATTTTAGGGTAGTCGGATACCTTAATCAACTAG
Source organism: Trichonephila clavipes (assembly GCA_019973935.1). NCBI lineage: Eukaryota > Metazoa > Arthropoda > Arachnida > Araneae > Nephilidae > Trichonephila > Trichonephila clavipes. The sequence continues at coordinate 373,658 of BMAU01001365.1, read as the reverse complement.
ACAGTTTTGTCATTCATTTTACAGGTAAACTTATTACTATTTTTTGGTCAGTTTAAGAATAAACAGCCCAAAATTTGGATAAGAGAAGTTGTTATCCTCATTGCATAGTTTAATATAAATTTAGTGGAACCGCTTATTGTGAGGAAAGCTTCTCTGAAAGGAATAATAAAAATTTAAAATAAAACTTATTATCTAATCATAGAGCATCAGTTAGGAAAAGCTTCAAACCTGAGAGCCTTGTGATTAGAGCAAGATCAAAATCAATTTGAAGCTCTAAAGGAAAACTTATGATAATACAAAAACAGCAAAAAGTGATATTTAAATTTAGTTAAAAAAATTCACAAATAATAATTCGGATTTGATATTCATACTGTATAACTATTGCTAACCTGTAGTTAAATTTTAACTTAGAATTTAAGAAAATGCTTTTAATAACATTTGTTATATGAATCAGTTTCCTTTAAGTTTAAAAAATCTGGGCAGAAATTTATTAATTATTTTAACGCTGCGTTTTTTACAACTGCTTATTTATTTTATAAAATTATTTTTACAAATACTTATTAATAATTTTAACACTCTTCTCTGGATTTGAGAGAGTTCTGATTTTATGTTAATCGATGTAACAGAAATGTATGTTACTGAAAAATAAGCATCAGATATATAATTTACGAAAAGAAATGTAGCGTGATTAAGAACAGGTAAGTAAGAGAGCGAAATTTTATTACCGACATAAATGCATTTATAATAACTCTCCTCCTACAAACCTAAAATACAGCTCATTAAGGAACTCATTCTATATTCCTTACTAGAATGTTTTACAAGTTATTTAAGCAAATGAGATGTGGTGCATATGCAACATTAATTTAAATTCGAAAAAAAATTACTTTCCGAAGATGAGGACGGGATCATTAAACATTACGCATCAGAATAAGAAAATAATGTTCATTTAAAATCAGAAAAAGATGACTTTCTTAAGTTATTTGATGCTTGAAGAGCATTTGTTGAAGCAAAAGCAATACAATTTGCATACGAAGAACCAAAAACATAGCTATTAGCGTGCCTCATGAATAGATAAAGCCATAATAAATTTTTTAAGAATTGCTTAGACTTGTCGAATAGCCGTCAATTCCCATTCTATATACACAGATATCCTGCAGTGACCTACGAGGCAGTATTTGATTTAAATTCCCGCTTTCTTCATCTGATTAATTCTTCAAAAACTGGTGGCGAACAAGCGCAACAAATTGCTTCGCCTCGAAGAGCATAAATAAGGCAGAAAAACCGCACAAATTTCTACTTTTCTAAAGAAAAAAGAACAAAATAAATAACTACAACTTCAACTCAACAACAAAATGGCGTCTTTCAGTGCGAATCTAACTGAGCTAATCCTAATTTAAACCGGAACACATGAGGGTAATTGACCTTTAGGCGTGAGTGCCAATAACTCTCAGCAATCTTTCCTTTAGATGAACTAAGCCATACATATGGATGATTTTATGCTTATTTACTGTGGAGACTCGGCGTGCTCTGTACCATAAATATCACCTACTAATTGGCACGCGCTTTGTGGGGTTACCGTAAGGAAGGTCTTCCAAAAGAACTGTTCTCCAACCTTCTTTATAATACTTGACCCACCCATTTTGATTTTGAAACACATTGTAAAGTAAGCTACGGATAAACAAGTAATATAGAAAAAATTAAGTCAATTCCTACTTAGATCAACAAAGAAAAATTTTATTTTAGCTATTTTTTATTAAATAGTTACAATTGATATAAATATGTATATACATATGACAGAATCACAACATTAAGTGGTAATTAATTTTTATTAATTATCATTAAAGTATCGTATTGTTATCCAAAACAATCGTGTATATAAAATTTCAGTTCAATTGAATGCTTTAAAACGTGAGAAAAAAACATTTTCAAGTTTTGACACACAAGTCGCCAAAAATGATGCCAACGTGGCTGTATTTGTAATTCTTTAAATAATTAGTATTAATCAATTAATTTTTTAATTATAATTAAATTATTGTATTATCCAAAATAATCAGGTATATTAAATTTCAGCTCAATTGAGCGCTTTAAAATGTATTTTATCAACGATTGAAAATTCCACCAAGGTAAATAAATAAACAAACAAACAAATAAATCTATAGAGAGTGTGAGTTAATAGTAAAAATTGAAAAATAATACTGTAACATTAAAAAAGAATTAGAAAGGTCATATATGTATGTGTATGTTTGTTGCCAAAATTGGCAATATTTGAAAGGATTTTGCCGAAGTAGCCTTCATAATGCGATTGTAATATCAATTACAACTGATTTGTACACTATATACGTATTTAATTATCAAAAATAATGGCAACAAAGCAAATTACCAAGTTTCTGTTGTTTTCCGAAGAACTATATACTGTCAAACGGGCAAGAGATGTTCTTATATTTTAGAACAGTGCCGGGAATTAAATTTGATACATATTTATATTCCAAGCATAATTAACTTTTTAATTAATGAGTAAATCCTCAAATTATCATAAAGTTTTTTAAAAATGATATATTATGTTTCCATTAATTTTTTTCTTGGTGTATACAGTACTGGATTACTAATTAGGCGATTGCCTATGGGCCCCACGCTTTTAGGGGCCTCCCAAAATTGAGAAAACCAAACATTTAACTATTTTTTATTACAAGAGTTAGTTTTTTATTACAGATTCTAATAAATAATTATTGTTTAGTTATATATTTTTTTAAAAATTTGCTGATAATTTGTCATTTTATTTGTGCAATGAAATATGTTCCTAAAATGGTGTGTAATAAAATTATCAAGCAACAGGGCCCCGAGAATTCAACTGCCTAGGGGTCTCCATGACATTTAATCCAACACTGGGGGTATAAGTCAACTCAATGAGGCAGTAACGTACACAGGAATTTTTTAAGGGGTCGGGGCCGAAAGTTCACCATTCTTGTATCATGCTTCTTTTGATTTTGTCGATTTTCGGGAACAAAACACAGTAAAAAACTAATTTTTGAATAAATAATTAGTATTAATCAATAAAATTAATCATTAATAACAAGTAACTAATTAAATTTTACGTACTATATACTTAGAATTATAATCAATCGGAAAAAAATCAAGGGCTTTGGGGGGTCCAGACCCCCAGGACTCCCCTTGTGTGCGCCACTGCAATGTGGCTGTGTTTCCCTTGTAGAGTTACCATATTGGCGGCCTCAGCGAGTGATTTTCGCCAAGATTGTAATGTTATGAAAAGATTTTGTATGGAATGTGAATAAAATAATTAAAGGAATACGAAATTATATGACAAATCAACACAGTATCGAAACCATTCAGAGAGCGTAGAAATAAGTCATATTAAGACGAAAAAGAGTTTTAAAGTCCCAAAGTAAAGAATACAATATTGTTTTTGTTCTGATGATGTTGGATTGGTTGTTCCTTGGATTCTTAATTAAAGAAGAAATAAAATTATGAGTAAATAGATAAGTAAGAGAATGTTTAATTTCCTGTGTGTCTCTTATTTGATTGTCTTGTGTGTGTGTTAAAAGTTTTACTTCAATTCATAGATAATTTTAAGAAAAATGAATTATCGTACCCGTTTATGTTAATCTAATATGTTTTTGTAAAACTAGAGAGTCCTGTTATTACTTTTTATCCTAATTACTTAAACCTTTTTAAAATCAACAATAATCACTTTATTACAGATTACCTAGGTGCAACTTTGTATATTAAGGGGATTATATGTTAAATAATAATATTCTTGATAAAAGATATGCTTTAAATTTTAATGTTATTTAAATACCATTTTTTATATAGAACAGTTATATCAATACATATATTTCCTACTTATAATTCTTAACTAATTATTACATAGTTCTTATTTCGCTGATAAAGATAGTGATAAAATTAAGAATGCTAAAAAATTTATAAGTTACTGCTTAAAACATGACTTTCCTATTAATTTTCTTAATACATTCATTTGCAATAAATTTAATGTTATTTATCTGCTATAAATTTTTCTTAATTAGCAACTTAATATTTCTTAACTGTTTTACTTAATAATATATAGAACTATCTCATGAACATTTTTGGATATTTTTGAATTTATATATTTCGTTAATTTCAGTTTACTACACTTTCTCTTTTTTTCTTTTTTTACATAAAAATTTATGCATCTTTTATGTATTGCTTTCATATTTTCCAAGCTCTATTATACTGTTGCTTCCTGTGAAGAATATTTATGAACAATTATATCCTTAAATGCCCTATCCTGTGGTCTTCATTGCTTTGAATTTTTATAGGGAAGTTTGTATACTGTATTCTGGTACTTTTGATTTTCAGTAAAAATTAAATTTCATAAATTAATTTTAGCACTTTTAAATTTCTTATAAAGGGTGTTTTTTTGAGAGGTATAGAACTTTAAATTGCAATAAAACAACGATGTATCATTCGATTGACATGAATTTTTTTTTATTCGAAAGATAATCTTGTGGCATTACATTTTAAATATGATTTCTGGCATAGGACTGCCACGGATGGCTCGGATGTAGTCCAGTCTGGATGTCCAATTTTCGATGACTTTTTCCAACATTTGTGGCCGTATATCGGCAATAACACGGTGAATGTTGTCTTCCAAATGGTCAAGCGTTTGTGGCTTATCCGCATAGACCAATGACTTTACATAGCCCCACAGAAAATAGTCTAGTGGTGTTAAATCACAAGATCTTGGAGACCAATTCACAGGTCCAAAACGTGAAATTAGGCGGTCACCCAACGTGTCTTTCAATAAATCGATTGTGGCACGAGCTGTGTGACATGTTGCGCCGTCTTGTTGGAACCCCACAACTCCTGGACATCATGATTGTTCAATTCAGGAATGAAAAAGTTAGTAATCATGGCTCTATACTGATCACCATTGACTGTAACGTTGTGGCCTTCATCGTTTTTGAAGAAGTATGGACCAATGATTCCACCAGCCCATAAAGCGCACCAAACAGTCAGTTTTTCTGAATGTAACGGTGTTTCGACATACACTTGTGAATTAGCTTCACTCCAAATGTGGCAGTTTTGTTTGTTGACGTAGCCATTCAACCAGAAGTGCGCTTCATCGCTAAACAAAATTCGCTTATGAAAATCGACCATTATTTTCGAAATATAATAGCACAATTTGAAAGCGTTGTTCAGGCGTGAGTCTATTCTTTTATGAATTGCCAAACCAAACTGAGAATAAATTACTTGACAGCTGTTAAATCGGTCGCCATCTTGGAAAGTAATGCCAACTTAAACTTCTGTATATGTCTCTGATTGATTGATTGAATATTAACGTCACACTGTTCAACTACACAAGGGCTTTTGGAGACGGATCACGTAATTTTGAACCTTGGTCAAGTGACGTGGACGACACCTGAGCTGGCACCCCCCTCTCCTAACTACCACACGACACCAACGGGAGGACGTTTTAGCTCTACAGATTTAAACGTGCATCGCTGCCCTACACGGCGGGTTTTTAGTGGTACTGGGCTCGAACTCCTGACAAGGCAAGCCTCGATCCGATGCCTATACCACTCGGCTACCGCGGCCTTATATATGTCTAAGTAAGCAAATTACATTTTTATAAAATAGGTTTAGGATACACTTTAGAAATCGATTTTGATATCAATTTTTTAAATTGCCCTTTTCTCTTTTATTTTATTTCAGCTCAATAATATAGAAAATTAAAGGGGCAAGGTTTTGGCCTTGAAATGAAATTAAATATGAACTCTGAAATCTTAGTCCTTAACCTAAGAGGTTACAATTGTTTTGCCGTATTTATTTTACTTTGTCCTGTACTGCCTTGTTATTTTACTATCTATTGTTAAACAGTAAGTTACAATTACAACAATTTAGTATGTTATTAAAAACTTGATAGATATACAAGTTAATGTCATTTATAGGATCTTACCTCCGAGTTGAGAGCCCATGTTTTTATTCGTTCAATCTTAAATGGAAATGCAAACTTTCGATGCGTGAATTTTTTAATTTAGATAGATTTGGGCACCAAGTGGCTGGATCTCCTCCCTTATGTATGCTACAGATATATTAATATATACATCCATGTGGATTTCTTGTAGAAATTCGCCAGAAAGCCATTTCGACTCTTTCATTCTAAGTACAATAAATGATAAAATATTTATTCAAATTAGTATTTTATTTATCAATATTCATACATATCGACCACTCAGTATGTTGAATTGTATTTTGCATGGGTACTATATGTGTGTTGTGAGTGTGTACGGGTGATGTCAGTGTGATTTCTGTATTAATGCCATTAAATTTCTCTTTTACGAAGTTTCTTCCACTTCTTTTCCGTATCATACAGGTTTCTTTTCCCTCCGTTTTGCCGGCGTTGCACGGGCTTTTTCGAGTGTAATAGTGTGTGTGTGTGTTTTCCCTCTTTTTCCCCAGGGATAAGAATTTCAAATTTCTATTTTCGATAAATGGTTTACAAAAAGCAATATTGTTTTGGTTTTAAAAAAATATTTATTTAAAGCAAAAAGAGAACGTTTCTGATATAATATGTTACAAGAAAAACTAAATAACTCTTTAGTTTTAACTCAGGGGTGCAGTCCTTGGGGGGTGATAACTACATAAAGGGCACGAACATATAAAAAAGTTGAAAATAAAAGATCATTTAAAAAAAATTATTGATTTACTGAAAGGAAACAAAACAAAATACCTTTTGAACTTTGAGAAGTAACATAATACTTCTCACATTATGATAATATCATGTGTGTGTGTATGCATGCATATATAATAAACAACTAAGAAAATTTATTATTTCAGAATATGAGAAAGCTTAGCAAAGAAAAAGTGAATCCAATATATTCAGCATATAACCTAGCACACAACATAAACTAAAAAAAAATTCAGAGTTAGGATTGAAAACTAAGATTAAACATGTTTTGAATTACTATATCTGCTTGCTGCTATTTTGTTCTATTTTAATACCCAGAAAAGTAAGATTTCCTTATAAAATAAGAAAAGAGGAAAGCAAATGAGAACCAGTAACATAATCTAAATATTGAATAAAAAGAAGCGCACAATTTTTGTTGTATGAAGTTTATAAATGAAGATAAGAGACAACAGAAAGAAATCTACAGACTAAATTTTATTTAACATTACTTGCTTTAGTGAAAATCAAAAATATTTATAATTTTAAAAAATTGTAGTAGTTTTAAAATTTTAGTAACACTACATATGTAATGATAAAATTATTATTAAAATGATGCAATTTGTTTCTTGAAAAGTTATTTCATAAACTTATAGTAAAATGGTATGATTGTTTATAATCAGGAAAAGAACCGAAAAATATATTTGTTTTAGAGAAGCAATTTTTGCAATTTTAGTTATTCTAGTATCACTGACTCAAATTTAAATTGCAGTAAACTGACATATATATATATATATATATATATATATATATATATATATATATATATATATATATATATATATATGAAAGAAATATGTATTATATATCAAAAACAAGAAATAATAGATAATGAACATAACAAGAAATATCGTAATAAAAATATAAAAGCTGAACATGAAGAACAAAATTATATAGAGAAATAATATATATATATATATATATATATATATATATATATATATATATATATATATATATCGTCATCAGAATATTCAAATGACATAAATTAACCAGAACATTTTGTCTGAGAACTTAATGGAGAATCACCAATGCACATTTTTGAATTTTAGAGTAGCTTAAAATTAACTGTACAAAATTTAATAATTTGAAATCCATGCTTAGTAAATTATATTCAGGGAGTTCTAAACTGTATTTTTTCCCGTAGAAATCAGTGGTTTCTTTTCGCTCCATTTTTTGATTTTAATTAATTTGTTTATTTTGTAAATGTTAAGAAATGACGCTTGGTAATTCCACAAATTCTTATAAGCATCAGGTTTAAAATTCATTTCTTTTTCTAACCGTATTCGTGATTTTTATAAAAAACTGCCATGTAAGTAAGAAGAATGGAAATTATAAATAAATCTGCCAATCGTTTCGATAAATTCGACTTCGACTAAAGTACTTCGAATTGAAATTATTATTAAAGAATCATGTTTTGGTTTTAATTTTTCAATTTTTTGCTCCAAAGCTAATACAAATAATAAAAGAAATATTTTTTTTCTTTAGTTTTACTCTCGTGGTTTTTTCTTACTATGTAAATAAAAATGTTGATAGGTGTTTTTTTTTTCTTTGTACCTTGTTAATGTACATGCGCAAACAGATCACGCTTTTTTTATTATTGCTTCTTAATTATATCTATATCTATTAGTTTGCTTATTATGAATTTTTTGAGATTAATAACATGTTTTTTACTTTAAAAGATTCTGATTCAAAGACATGTTACTTTAATCACATTTTCAAAAAAAAAAAAGTACAAATACGTAAACATACATAAAAATACTTTCGAGTCGAAATACATTAAGTTGGGATTTTAGTAAAGAAATTTATTTTTTTTCCAAGGGAATCACAAATATACTATAAAATTAAAAATATCGGCTTTTGTTAAAACTAAGCATTTTATTTAAAAAAAACATGCAATTTAGAATTTTTTTTTAGCTTTGCTTTTAGCTTGTAAAAATGTAGATACTGCTTGCTGATTTTAATTTGTCTTTTGTACCTTCAAAGAATTAAATGAAATAATTCCTTGTGATACAGAAAACTATTGACTTTAAAAAATTGATGTACAAACTGAGTAAAATCATAAGATAGTGAAGCATTTTAAATAACACACTGTTTGAATCCTGAAATTTTTTTTAACTATTAAGGTCTAGTTTGTAAACCTGAAGAAATAGAAAAAATTATAATAAGTGTTTATGAATTGTATGATCTTGCGTACATAACTTCAGTTAACTTTAAAACTGAACTATTTCACATTTTTTTAGCTCCACAGTCATCATACACTCTTAATACAAATTTAACTAGAAATATATCTGTATTAAAAAGCCAAAATGCGTGTACAATTTCAATAACTCCACAACATAAAATTCCAAGCTTTTCTTAACGTTGAAGTTAGAGGAATTGAAATCCGCAATAATAGTTTCTTTTAAATAACAAATCGAATTTTAGTTTAACCTTTGATTCCTGGAATATTAGCGTGAATTCAATCCCCTCTTACAAAGGTGACAATCGATTGTAATATACTGGTAAGAAGCTTCCCGCCGAATGTTCTTCTGGTTTACAGTTGTAAATGGACATAGTGATTGATTAGGGAACATTCTGACAACCTAACTGTGTGTGGCAGTAATATTTGTGAGGTGGGTCTACACAACCTCTTGTTAGAGAAAGGTCAGACGCTTATGGGATTTTACTTTATTTTCTGTTGCCAACAATGTTCGACTATTAAACCACTGCGCAAGGAAGTTACCAGCTGTAATTCTTGGTTTGCATCGTGAAATAATCGGGATTTTATGAATCTAATATTTAAATATCTTAGAAATTTTGGAGCTTCATTAAGTACGCTATAATCAAACTATCTAAGAAACAAAGTGAAAAAGGTTGATAGTTAAATGTTTCGATGTTTTTGTTGCTTACAGTAAATTATATTTTTATCATGACTATAATCCTTTCTATTGGAAATTTCAACGTTTTTATTATTTTGATTAAAAAAAATTATGGTGGTCATTGTGTGTGTGTGTGAATTCCGAAACTGATTCCACTTAAAGGATCTCAATATTGAATTTTTTATGAATCGCGCGAGTCGGGATTTTCCTATTTGAAATTGTGATATTTTTAGGTAAGCAACTAGTGATGTTCTTAAATATGCTGGTAGACATATCAGAGAAATTAAAATTTTTTTTAAATATTTTAAAGATTTATAAGTATGGAAAAAGTTTAAAGGGAGAGAGAGAGGTCTATATCATTATATTTTAATCAGCAAAATAAAAGTCTTTTAAAAAATTTAAGCTCATAAAAAAGATTACTTTATTAAATTTAGACCTCTCTTATGATGCGTGGGCTACATTCAAAAAAACACGTTGACGAAAGCGTCGAGGAATAATCTCTATGGTAAAAGTTAAAAATTCTGTTGGTCTATACTTGTTACCCCTTTGTGTACGTTACTGTCCAACGTATGTGCAATGCAAATTTCTTATAAATTCTCATTTTTTATTATGTAAGGACCATTACTTTGCTAAATCTCAGAAGTTCTCAAATGTACAATTTACAGCAAGCGGATATATTAATCGCAACTTATGCTTAGCAATGATTTCTCTATTTTTATAACATATATAATTCGCGCCTTATTTGTTTCTAATGTAATGAATTATCTAATCAGTATGATTTTATGCAATATATATATTTAGACTTATTATATATAGTGATTATCTCTTTATGAATTGAGAAATTCTCATATTTCCATTTGGTGGAATCACGAAATTTGGTGCATAGGTGTTCACATAACTTTATGGTAGAAAACTCAAGCTCAAAAAGATTTTAAAAAAATACAAAAAATAACCAATATTCAAAACTTTCCCATCCATCTTCAAAAGAGATAAATACATAATCACGAGCCCTACCGTTTACTTCAAAAGGAATAGAGAGCTCTTCTTCCCACAAACCCCTTAAGAGAATCATCAAGCGCAACCTACGGTGGGTGCCTAATCAGGCAGAAGTCATCAGGTTCTATAGCAAAACTACATTGAGATCTCTCAGAGCGGAATGATTTTCGGGGTTACCCATCCAGCCGATAAATGCCCACCACCCTATTGAAAAATGATTTATTTAGCGGAGGAGGGGAAATCGAATCATCCACAATTGGCGTTTTTAAAAGACCTCCCTCTGTCGATTTAAGAGATTTCGCGGACTCGTGGGTCCATTTGTGGACTATCCTTCAGTTGGATGGGGGTAATTTTTTTATGGGTGGAGTCTGCAGGGTGACGTCACTTAATAAGTCATTTTATAACATTACTTACGGCCGGTTGAGTTCGCGCAGCTGGCTAAACATATCAATCATGACCCCAGAACCCAATTGGTGTTATGTATCGATCTGATTCTTTACAGATTGGAAAAAGCCCAGAAAATTTCTTAAATGGGTAACTTCAGTCTTTTGACAAACAAGCATTGAACAACAAGCTCTATGTAAGTGTAAGAAAGTTTTTTTCTCCTCCTCAAGAGAAGCAATTTTATGGAATAAGGTTTGTTTGCTTGATATTTGTGATATGAGATCAAATGCACCCAAGGAAAAGAAAAATTATTTTCTGTACTTAAGGCTATCTTCGGCTAATGTTAAAGAATAGAGGCCAAATTTGGAATATTTTTTCAGGTATAAAAGTACTCAAACATTAATATTATATATTCTGGCTACACTATCCTGTAGAGAATCACCTATTTTATCATACTACTGTGAGAACCCCCTGGGTTCCATCCTGGACACCAAGATTGAATTGAGGCAAAGAATTACCAGATGACATTTTTACAATAACAAATTATATTTATTCACTTGAATCAATTATCAACGTTCTAAATACAAAAATGAAGCAATATGTCTATGTCAATGGGATTGAACTTTACTATTAAATTAAATCACGAAATATGATACTAATCAACTATTAATCTCAATATCGAACGGGTTTACCGGAATAAGAGGACCATAGATATACGCGATTTGAATTACTAGCAATCATTAACTTTCCACTAACCCTATTATATATTTACTCTTATGATCCGATAATTGAAATTTAAATATCACCTGACTTTTACTACTTCACTCATTTCCAGTCAGCTCAAACTTTCCAAATGTAGATCGCTGCCTGATAATCAGCCAGAAACTAATCACACAATCAACTTGAATCTTCTTACAACTCTGTCAATGTATCTCTTGGCTCAATAGCCTTCTTCCTGCTAACTTACAACACTTTCCTTAAATACTTTGATTCATTTGCATATCCCGGTTTCTCCTTTTAGAGCTGGTTGGAAATATACGCGAATTTACACTCCCCAAAGACGCCCAAGAGTATTAGTGATAAAGTGCCGTACAGATTCGTCACACTACTCATTTTTATCTGTGTTAACACATTTTTTTCTTTTATGAAATGTGTTTTGCATTTCTTTCCCTACACCGTAATGCTAAATGAGCTGTCCCTTCACATGTTAAAAGGAAAGACTAATTATTTATGAAATATTTTGAAATTTTAAAAACACCATATTATAAACAAATGCATGAGTTTCAATGTCACAAATTTTTATAAAAATTGAGGCATATTTTCTGTCCGAAAATGTGCTCCGCGTCAAGTTCATGCTCTCATACATATGTCAAAAACAGCCTTAAGAAAGGAAAGAGTTTTTCAAAAAAGAAGTCTGAGAAGAAATGGTTTTGTATTAAGGCATCCTTTTAATGTTAAGACAGACTTTTTTTAACCCGGGAGCAAGCGTCCACTCGATATTAACGTTAATGATCGCGTGGATGAGTGAGTCACCCAATCCTTTTTTTATAATTATTTTTATTGTATACGATAAAGATCATAATTCCAGTGAATAATTTAATTAAGAGAAATTATACTTACCTACTTTTCAATTTTTCTTTAATGATATAAAAAAAAATATCAATGAAACTGAACCAAGAAGTTTCCAAATGTGCGATACTAATAAAGGACAAAAAGCACAGACATTTTTCGCTGACATACAGGAAAGTTATTTGCAGGCAAAACTGTCGAGTTATTGTAGTTTTATTGTCCTTTGATGATCAACAAACAGCATATTGAACTTTTTCTTGCTTGTATCTTTTTGACAGGGAGAAGTGTAACTTGCGGTGCACTTACGGCTTTATATTTTTCTTGATGGAGTTCTTTAGGTAGTATTTGAAAATTTTCCTTTAGACTCAAACGTTTCATGTTCATCGCTTTTCTCAAATTTAATTCCGATATCGTGATTATTATACATTATTTCAGCAAGTTTAATTCATTGCTTGATCAGTTTCAACTTCCTTCAATAGAGATAACAGATGCCAATTTCATTATATATATATATATTCTGCTCATTTATATTTATAAACCATAATAAGTCGTACAATACAATGGTCCAAACCACTAAGTCGTTCACAGGGGGAAAATGTAGCATATTTATAGAAAATATTTTGGAACAAAAGGGTCACGTGGGGAACTCTGGTATAACAAGTATCTTAAGATTGTAAAAAAAAAAAAACGTTTGCCACTCCCAAAAAAAAAGCGAAATATGTGACAAATACATTTTAGATCCTGTAAAAACTGTCATATAGGAGGATACTGACAAGAGGTCATTGGTAACAAATAAACAGTTTTCCCAGAATTAACGATTTCATGAGTCTGGGGTGACTCTGTGCCCCGTGCTACATCTCCCGGGTTAATTTTAAGGTGGAAACATGATCTTGTTTGAAAATAATACATATCGTGTTTTAAATCTATAATTACAAAATCTACTGATTTTAGAAGAAACTATCATTTTCTTTGAGTCTTTCGACTTGAGGGTCAAAAGCTATAGTTTCCCTTCTTATTCTCAAGAACAGGGATAGATAAACTTTCAAGAGAGAAAAGCCAAGGTGTAGGTGAAGCAGGGTAAATTCGCGGGCAAAGAGCAATTTATACGCATACGCAGGAGGAGGAAGAGGGGAGGGCTCTGGTGACGGTCGTGATAAAAATTATCGTGCTCCCATTAATGTTTTTTTTTATAATATTTCAATAAAATTTTACATATAGTAATATTTTTCATTCTTTCCACAACTAAAACTATCGATGATACTTTTATTTCTGTGAATTAGTGCAAGAACAACCCTTATCAAAATATTATAATTTGGGAAAATAAACTTTCAAGCTTTATGAAAACTTTTCCATGCCAATAATACCTCTTCCTCGTGTTGGATGAAGGGGAGATCAAGCTCATTAAATAGATACTTGGAGGAATATGAACGCATCAAAGATTGAGAAGCCATTAAATCGGACACAAACTGATTTCAACAGATATTTGCAATAATTTACTCTTTTTAATTTAAATGCTACGTACCTTAAATTAGATGCAACTCTAAAGCTCGGCAAAGAAATATCCTGTAATATCTTCCCATAGTTAAGTGAATTTAATGAACTTCTTAATGTAGCAATAATTTCCACAAACAACTACTATTCTCTATCTCACTGACTATTTATATGCTATTCAGCAGTGACATTCATTCGAGGAGTTAAGTTGTTCTAGCTCAAAATGCCAATTTGGCTGGATGGGAGAAAAACCCAGTTAAAGAGGGTAAACCCCACGGATAGCCCATTGTTACATCGTAAATTACATATTCTGAAATTTCATGCTTACTCTAATAATTAAATTTTTTTGTCATTCTTGCATAAAAAAGTTATTTCAGAAACTTTTTTGTTAACTCTTAAGCATGTTATAAAATATGGAATGTGTTTTTGCCATTTTTGTTGGAGGATTAAATGTATTTCTGGTCCATGCGTGCTCAAGAGTTCATGTATGAAAGTAAGTAAATGCTGGAAACCCCTTTAAAAAATGCCTTTCCATGACGGCATTTTTACCAATAAATTGGTCTAATAGCCGTTGAGCCGCAAGTCCTCTCGTGAAGTTGATGGTAAGGGAAGAGAGTTGGGAGGCCTCTCTCTCTCTCTGACCACCTCCAGGGAGTTCTCCCTCAAAATTGGGGGGTGGGGAACAGAGCCAAATCGTATTGTCACCTGCATGGTGTTCAAAGCCACGGAAAACGACAGGCGTACAATCTAGCCCTTTGTCATGATGAATTTCGCGGCCCTCGATCTTGCACATGCCAATAAGGTGGAATTTGCAACAACAACATAAGTAGCTTATGTCAAACTTTTGAAAAGATATCCAATTTTCACAATTTTTTTTATGATTCCAACAACCATCTTTTTTTTTTCAAAAAATGTCCGACATATGAAGAGGGATCACTTTTTATAATTCTAAAATTTTGATTAATTTATTAGTTTGCATTCCACAACATTCATACAACGTGAGATATAAGTCAAAACACATAAAAATGTAATTCAAGACTTTTTTCAACAGAGAAGAGATTCATTAATAATCTTAAGGTTATTTATATTAGAACCCCTCATCTTGATACCACACTAAAACAACCCAACCCTGACACAGGTTCTGTCTTCAGGAGCGAGTTAATTGCGATCAATAAAGGGCTCGATGCTATTCTATCTTATGATATCAATTTTGGAGAACTTTGGATTTTATCGGACAGCCGCAGTGCACTTCAACATCTGAGTAACTGGTCCTCTACAGTTGATGAAACCAGTTTATCTATTCAACTAAAACTAAAGAAGATTTCACACACACACACACACAGAGAACCATGACGCCCATCTCCAATGGATCCCATCACATGTGAACGTTAGTGGTAATGAGCTTGCGGATAGTTTGTCTAAAAAAGGCAGTGAAGACGAAACGACCACTGGCTCTTCGCTAACTTACCAGGAACTATACTCTAATGAAAGATCTCAATTAAATTTAAGTTTGAGCATTCAGCCTGTGCACCACTGGTATACCGGAACATCTCCTGGCATCCTTCTAGAAGTTAAATGTGATCGCAACTCTCAGACTGCATTAGCTAGACTTAAAAGTGGCCGCCTTAAATGTCTATTCTTTGACCGTGGAAGAAAAATCCATCCAACTTGCAAAAAATGCTGTGACTATCCAGCCTCTCCGGAGCACATTCTGAATTGCGTCGGACTTTCCAAAGAGGACTTAACATCTGTTCCACATCTAGTCATTGACTTTTTGACGGTCAACAACCTAATGGAGTTGATCTGACGCCCATCCCACTTGCAAAAAATGCTGTGACTATCCAGCCTCTCCGGAGCACATTCTGAATTGCGTCGGACTTTCCAAAGAGGACTTAACATCTGTTCCACATCTAGCCATTGACTTTTTGACGGTCAACAACCTAATGGAGTTGATCTGACTTGCGTCAGATCTATAAAGAGGATAAGTAACAACAACAACAGGTTATTTTCTTTATATAGACATCTTTTTTTTGGAACAATGTTAGTTCTTTTGTCTAACTTTCTTTAAAAATGTGACAAGATTAAAGTAACATATCCGAAAATTGGAAATTTCTAGTCAATGATATCAATTACAATTAAACTGTTTAATACGAAATACTACCCTCAAAACGTTATCTTTGAAATTCACCTGCCATTCAAAAAGTAGATAATGTAACGAAATTCACTGTTTACAAAGGTATACTAAGGGTATATTTGATTTTACAGTTTCCTTAAAAATTATTTGAGGTTTACAAAGAGAAATGCTATAAAAAAATTTTTTTAATTCACAGAAATGTTTTTTCACGATTTAAATACGTTTTTGCAATTTCATCTGTTTAATTTCTTGCTTCACAATCAAAAATTAATTTCAAGCATTTTTCATTTTTTGGACTCTACGTGTTTCATTTGAAGCTTTTCTATTTTTTTGGCCACTACATTTTTATTTTTAGGATTTCTGTTTTCGTTTTCCTGCATTATTCATAAAGTCTTATTACAAATCGTAGATGCTCACTTTTGTCTAACTGAAAAAGAAAAAAAATTTCTACCCCTTATATATCTAATTAAATTTTGTAGTATGTGAGTGTGCGTAGAGAGAACAATAGCGAGAACGTTATGCCCCCAGTGCTGGTATGACTATTTCCATGATTATTTTCAGAGCCATTCGAAAGGGATTTTGTGTTTACTTTTTATTAGTTTTCAGAAAATAATTATTTGAAGTAAATATAATTTTATTTGATTTTTAAGTGCTTTGTCGTATAATTAAGCAGAAAATAATTTATTAAAATGAATAAGAAAATATAACGACATTATTTGCTGTATTCATTTGAAGTAGTTAAAATAAGTGGTAAAAACCAAATGCTCTACTTTTCTTTTCCTTTTTATCATCTAAAAATAGATAAAATTTAAATTAAAGTAATTAAGGTCTTGCAAGTATATGACTAAATTAACTTAATTAACATTTCGTTTACTTTCCTTGCATTGCTAAACGCTGTTGAGAAACATTAAAACATTAGTTATTCTTTATGTAGCACACTATACTTTTTTTAAAACTTAAAACTGAGGTTGAGAATATTTTATGTATATATATATATATATGTGTGTGTGTGTGTGTGTATCAGCAGCACACACAGGAATTTTTCAAGCGGGGGGGTCCAGGGTCGAAAGTCCACCATTCTTGTATCACGCTCTTTTTGATTTTGTCTATTTTCCGGAACAAAAAAACTGAAAAAACTAATTATTGAATAAATAATTAGCATTAATTAATCAAATTAATCATTAATAACAAATATTTAATTAAATTTTATGTACTATGTACTTAGAATTATAATCAATCGGAAAAAAATCAAGGGCTTTGGGGGATTCCAGACCCACAGGACACCCCCTTGTGTGCGCCACTGATATATATACACTGCTCAAAACAATTAAAGGATATTGTAAGTTTTATATAAAATAAAGATATTAGCGAAATTTTTTTCGCCGAAAATGGAAGAAGAGAATCACAAATGCAAATTTTTCTGATTTTCAAACTGTGGAGTATGCTAATTTTGAGTTCGACGATAGCTCAAACAAAAAGTTCATGCTAAGCAGTAATACATTATTGATCAGAAATATTCTTATTACTGAAATAAGCTTTCAGCATAAAAATAAAGCATCGAGAAATTTAAAAAATTGTCTAATTAGGGGCATAGTATGATTTTGAAAGTTCATTGGAACAATTAATCTTTTCGAAGAAGTGTAAGACTAGAAGGTGCATCGAACTAAAACTATGAAAATCCCAGAAATAGAGCACTGTAAAAGAACTCTAAGCTGACAGATTATTTTTCAATTCCTACAATTAGTTCACTCTCTCCCTATATATATATATATATATATATATATATATATATATTGTTCAAATTTTCAATCGTTAATAAAATACTTTCTATGTATCCATTCAAGTTCAAATACATTTTTTAAAAACTTGTAATAGGTGACACTTGATGTTAATACAGTTTTTTCAAATATTGATTCATTAGTTAAATTTAAAAAATGAATAAATAGTGAAAAACAAAAATAATAGCCCAACAGGATTTATAGAAAGGAAAATTGTTTCTGTGTCCCTGTAGCGCAATGCTTAGCGCGTTGGACTTTTTATTCAAAGGTCGTGGGCTCGAATCTCACCTAGGACGGTCTAATTGATGAGAATGTGATTTATTTTTTTTACTATACTATTTTATTAGAATAATTAAATTTAATTAATGAATAAACAATTCCAAACAAACAAAAGATAGTTCAGCACCATTTATAGAGAGGAAAATGGAAAATTGCAAGGAAAATCGCTTTCTATTTTGTCTTTGAATATTGTAATTCTGTCACATGTATGTACATATTTGTATTAATTGTAACTATTTAATAAAAAGTAACTAAAATAAAAAAAAAATTATGTTGATCTAAGTAGGAATTTTGACCTTAATTTTTTTTTAATATTACTTTTTACATATCTGCTCACTCTCCTCCTCGATTGAGTGCTCAGTGGAATATTTGTTTGATCTGTGTAAGTTTTAGTTTCATTCAATGTATTTCGCTTATTCTTTTCACTTTTTCAATATAAACTCCCTAAAACATTACAAAGAGAGGAAAAAAAACTTTTATACTACATATAAGGAAAACTATTACATTTTATATGCCACATTGCATTCAATGGTAAAAATTTTAACTAATTTTTTTTTGTATTAATCTCGTAGCAGAACAACACATAGGGATACTAACAACGGATACCTAATCTTCATTTATTTTTTATGAATTAATCTTTCCTTTAATATAAAATTATTTTGTAATGATATTATATAAATACGTTTTAAAAAATTTCCATCTAATGTTATGCAGATATTTTTTTTTGTATCAAACTATTTTTAGATTGTAGAACATCTAGCGACTTCAAACTGATGAAAGATATATATCAGCCCCTGATTGGCTCAGTAATACACGATTTCCATGCTGCCATTGATGAGTCTAGGTCAACGTTTCTCAAACTGTGATGTGCGCCCCCTAGAGGGTCGTGATAAACTAACGAGGGGACGCGAGCATATTAAAAAATCGAAAACAAAAGATTATTTTAAAAAAATTATTAATTTACTGGAAGCAAACAAACAAAATCATTCTGACATAATAAAAAATAAAATACACGTTTACACTGTTATAATACACTTTTAATGATATCAGTGCTGCGCAATATAATATTTTATAATTAATTTAACAATACTAAGTTAAGAACTAGTTTAATAATTATCAGCGACCCCCCACGGGCTTGTCATATATAAAGTTATATGCACAAATTAGCACTTATCTTGGTAATTTGAATGCTTTTTAGTTAATCCCTTGAATGCCGATTAAAAAAATTACGTGATTCTCTCTCCAATGCCACCGTTTAACACGTAAGCTAGCGCAAGTGGTGTATTGGTAGGGGGAGTAGAAAAGGAATAAATAAGTTTATTGCATTCCAAAGCCTTCGGGAAAACGTATATATACGCCCGGGGTAATTAAAGCACTGGCTGAGCGAGGCGTTTAAATACGCTGGTGATACTAAGAGATTCAAGTCGTATTGTAGCGTTTGCATCAAAGTATATTAGTATTGATTTCAATACATTGTTATTATCTGGAGGTGGGGGATGAAAATTATGATTGAATATTGGGTCGCAAATATTGAAAGTTTGAGAAGCACTGATCTAGGTTAAGATTATTTTGAAACAATGGGCGCATTAGATTCAGAAGGGAACCTCATGAAATGTTGGGCTTTTCATGTATATGCACTGAGCTGGCAAATGGGCCCAGTATTTTGATCTAAGGTTCCATCAAAAGGTCTTATGTGAAAACCGCAACATCATGTGGGAATAAAATGAAATCACTGGACTACTTAAACGTGCTTGATGTCAGGGTAATCCCATCAAGTGATTTCTTTTCTGGTAGAGCTGGCATGCTCCAGGGTGAGTGAGTGAGTTAATATTAACGTCGCACTGTTCAGCTACACGAGGGCTTTTGGCGACGGACCACGTAATTTGGCATGCTCCAGGACACCACTTCCAAGATCCATCGGGACACAAATTTTCCCGAATTAATTCTGGAAAAGGGATGACTTATTTCTTTATATAAATTAACCTCCACTAAGCCTGTGTCTTCACCCAATAAACATTTTTTTTTTTTTTTGCATATACTGGAATTGTTATTCATCTCTTCCTTTGCCATTTCAGTTTTTCGGTGAAAAACTGTAGTAAATATGAACGATAATAAGTACTGAAGATATATAGAGAATCTTATTGAAACACAAAACCATATCTGATGTGCGCATCATTCTGAATCAAATATGGTCTAATTATGCGACATTTTTAATGTCATGTAGTGAGTATGTGTACGTACATGTCTATCAGCGTAAGAATTTCTTACATTGATCTTTCGATTATTACGAATTAACAGGATAGCAATCATGATATTTAACTATAAGTAAAATTCATATAGCTTTTTTTTTCTAAAAAAAATGTGGCAAAACAAAACATGCATGCTTTTAATAGAAATGCGTACCTAATCCACAATAAATTTTCTCATTTTCGAAATACTCAATTATTTTCTAAAAAGACGTGGAATATTTTGAAAAATTAAATAAAATAGCTACACAAAGATATTGAAGCTATTTCATATAATTGTAGCGTTTATTACTTCAAAAAACTATTATGTTCGAGAGTAATGTCACATTTAGAAGAGTTACTGGTGACAGTTTTTCGTAATTTTGAACTATAGTCAAGTAACGTTGGAGTGGCCAACCCTCGGCACGCGAGCTACAGTGAAGCACGGCGGAGTTGTAACAGTAGCACGCTAGGACTTACAATATAAAATTTTAAAAACTTGAAAAGATAATAATAATTAATTTCTTTTACAATTTTTTAAAATGCGGTTATCCCAGACAAAAAAAACCTCCAAATTTATTTACACTTATATGAGTTACAATAGAAATGTAATGCAAAACTGTTTATTACTTTTTTTGAAGAGAAAGAAGCAAATACTCATGCAGTAGTACGTAAATATTACAAATAAAAATGTTTAATAGATATTTACAGAATATTATTGCTTTTACTAGACCAAAATTTTATAACAGACAGCTAATTAATCGTACTTTTGCATTTTATAAAAGAAATTGAGTTTTTTTTTTGAGACTAGTTAGACTCCTTGTGTGCCGACAAGTATAACACAAGGCTTACAAACGTAAGTCAATACTCAAAACAATGAAAATTACATGTAGAAAGATATAGGCACAAATGGGAACCAAAAGGGGGGGAGTGGATACAAATACAACAAATACAGAATTAAATACAAGATTGCTTACATGCAAACAGAGATAATCAACACTAAAATTATACAATGAAGAATATAAGAAAAAATTATCACAAAAAATTTTCTAAATACAAATACATAAAGCATACATACACATAAATTGGGAGTTTATATCAATAATTTTAACTATTTAAGTATTTTTTAGCTCTATAATTGTATTAAGTCTTGTTTAATTCCAAGTTATTAGAAATGATTTATAAGAGTTAAGACAAGTGTCTCAATAGCCAGTTAAATTTTTATCTGTTTATAAGTTTAAAAATCAAATGAATTCATAATAAAGTAATGTACTCATATCTATTACAAAATGTAAATAGATAGGCGTATATCCATTCAATAAAAAACAAAGAATAAAACATGAATAGAATGAAGAAATAAAAAAAAATTGAGTGTCTTACTGTAGACAGAAAGACGCTAATGTAATTCAATTTGTAAAAAAAATAATTAAATTTTATTAAAAAAGAAATAAAATTTCTTAAGTATTTTAATAAACTATTAAAGCTCAGTTTAAAATTTTTTAAATGTAATCTTTACATGAAACAATTTCCTTTTAAAACATTATTTCTATGTAATGTAACGGAATCACCATTTATATTCAGTAAAATATGTATTTTTTTAAAATAAGGCAATAAATTATTATGGAAAACATTTGTGAATTTTAAAACTTTTGTAAATTAATAGTACAGTGTTTTTGGAAATTTTTTCATAGTTCTTAAGTTTATTTGATTTGGCAAAATTATTAATATTTTTTAATTGTACATAATTGAGAAATTATATTTCTATCAATAGAGAGAGAGAGAGAGAGACGTTTACATATTATTTTACAAAAAGAACCTAAATAATATGAAAATTAGAATAATCCCGTTTAACATATATGTCAATCCTTAGTATGTGATCTTTCATTTGTACTTTTACTACTTACTATAATGCATTATCATATCATTTGTTTGAAAGAGATTCAAATATTCAGGATAAAAAAAATAATGATCAGTTTAAGGTATCTGACTACGTTTGGAACCGTGGTTTTAATAAAGCGCTTAAATGAATAATTTTCATGATATTTAGTGTCACTCAGATTAGAATATATGCATGAAATTGTTTTAAGAACATTTTGACCAAAAGCCTTTATTTAAATATAATATTTTGGCAAAAAATTAACTTAGAATAATCTTTTTTCCAAATGTTTTGCTTTTGTGAAAAATGCTTCTATTATTATAATATTTTGCCTGTATATAGCTCAGATAGCTCTTCAGACGCTCAACTAGAATTTTTGAAAAATTCACATTATTTTCAGAGTTACCACCAATTGAAATAATTATTGGCGTTTTTTTCTTAAAATTGCTCCTCTCTGTTGTCGTAAAATGTGAATAAACCCACTTCTAAGTTATATATTTCAAAAATTCTAATGCAGCCTCTGTAGAGAGGTCTGAGCTATCTACAGACAAAATATTATTATAATAGAAGCATTTTTCACAAAAGGAGAACATTTGGAAAAAAGATTATTCTAAGTTTATATTTTGCCAAAATATTATATTTAAATAATTTTTTTTGTCAAAATGTCCTCAAAACAATTTTATGCATGTATTCTAATCTAAGGGACACTAAATGTCCTGAAAATTATCCATTTTTGCGCTTTGCAAAATCACGGATCCGAACGTAGTCGGATACCATAAATTCACTACTTTTACTAAACATTTTTAGAGCATCAAAATAGTGAGAGAGAAAAAATAATAATATGAAGTATTATAAAAATAGTTTTATTCATAGAAGTATAAATAATATTTAAGACATTTATCATATATTTGTAATAATACTTAACCGTATTATTAATATCGATATTGAATTCAAAAGGTCTTCAAAACAAAACTTTAAATAGATGACCTTTCTTTATCTTTATTGTACTCAAGAATTTCCTTATTATTTTCAGAAAAAACTGCAGTTCTTGGGTCAGTAGCACTCATAGGAATTTTTCAAGGGGGGTCAAAAGTTCACCATTCTTGTATCATGCTCCTTTTGATTTTGTCGATTTTCGTTAACAAAACACAGTAAAAAAACTAATTTATGAATAAATAATTAGCATTAATTAATAAAATTAATCATTTATAACAATTAATTAATTACATTTTACGTACTATATACTTGGAATAATAATCAATAGGAAAAAAATCAAGGGCTTTGGGAGGGGGTCTGGACCCCCAGGACCCCCTCCTTGTGTGCGCCACTTTCTTGGGTATATAATAAAACTTGTGTGTTACTGGTAGTTTCATTGATCCAAATTTAGAACTTCCAGGGCAAGCAAAGTTCGGAGAGGGGATGCCAGCTCAGATGTCGTCCTCGTTACTTGACTATGGTTCAAAATTAGATGTCCGTCGCCAAAATACCTCCAGTAGCTGATTAGCGCGACGATAATATTCACTCACTCACTCATCCAGGGAAAGCACTGCAAATGAGGGCAAGAAACTGCAAAGCTATCGAATTGAAATTTTGGCCTATTGGGTATTTTCGGTTTCTTATAGGGATACGTTATTAACTTGTTCGTTTATTCGCTGTAAAAATCCTATTTTTCTCTGATTATTTGTTTGATTTGTTAGTTGTTTGGGTGCTTGTATTATATAAATATTTGAAATTAAAAATTCCAAAAAAATTGTAAAAATTATACTTTTCTGATTATTTGTTTGATTTGTTAGCTGTTTGGGTGTTTGTATTAAATATTTGAATTCAGGATATTTTAAATTTTGAATAAATATTTACTGCAGGAATTTTTTTAAAGGTAATTGTGTTTTAATTTATAACCCACCAGTGGTAGAGTCAAAAAGCCGTTCCTACCTCAGAGATGTAATGGATTGTGAAACTAACGCAACCGATGTCTATGAACAAAGTAATGGGCAATTAATTATTGAAGCAATTTATTTTGCTTATGGAATGCTTCATTTTTCTAATTTTAAGAATAAGAAAAACTATTTTCTAAACATTTGCTCAATCTTAAGTTTGGAAACCTTTATTATATAATAAGCACAGAAAAAAAGCATTTTTTTACGGTAGAAGTATATACTTTGATATTCTGATTTTAAGATTATTTATTATTTACAATATACTTTGCTTAAAAGATCAAAACTAGTTTGCTGTTATAGGTGATTAATAAAAATGAAAGCTTTTCTTCATTTAAAAAAAAAATCTCATGCAATATATGGATTGATGAGGAATGAATACAATACGCAAAACTCTAATTGTATTCATTATTTTAATAATGCCTTTCAATTTGTTGGGAAAAATAGTTTCGGTTTTTTTTTTTTTTTTTGAATCATAAATAGATATCTAAGTGAAGGACGAAATCATTGTTATATTTAAGAGGAGAAAAAAGTAACAAAAAAAATTTTGTTTTTAGTACGCATTTTAAATCCATTATTTGTACGTGGTAGGATATTAAAAAATTAATTTACTTCTTAAATATTAGAAAATGAATAATAAATAATAATTTTTATTTATGAATATATATTTTCTTATAGGCCTATTAACAGATAAAAACAAGAGAATATAGGAAAGTGTATACATACACAAAATCTCCAATAATAGGAGTTAAATAGAAACAAATCATGTTCATCACTAGATCAAAAAAAAGTTATTATGATGGCTTTAGCTATTCAAAACAAAAATGCTATAACTAATAAATTTAAAAATAATTTCAATTTTTTTAAAAAAATTCTTTTTATGAAAAATACATAATTAGAGTGGGTTTTTAAAATTTTAATTGAATTGGAATATTGTGGATATTTGGGGGGGAGCTGTAAGTTTTTTAATTTGTTAGTTATCTAAGCCAAAAACAAACTATTTTTAAATTTAGAAGGAAATTTCCAAACAAGTTCTTGAAGTAAATAGAATAAAAAATTTTAAATAAAACATCTTGAATAAGCATTGCAAATCATGAAAAAAATGTTACATCGTGCTTTCTAAGAAAGTGTAATAACATGATTTCAGAACTGGAATGCAAAAAAAATTTCTTATAGAACGCAACTTCCAGACATCATTAACATTTGCATCACTCTGAATAAAATTAATAAGAATGGAGGAAAAAGTATTAAAAAATTCCTACTTCAATTGCACCACAGGTACCATGTCCTTGCCCTGACCTATTCAAAATGCAGCTCGAAAAATTCATTAAAGGAGAAAATTCTTTTAAATTTCCGTTGCAATGGAACGTTAATGAAGGATATGTTTTTCGTAAATCGGATTCCGCACCATTACGAAACGTATCTCATTAGTCCAACGAAATGCCTACTAATAAACAGCTCTTCCTCTAAGGCAGGAAAACGCAGCTCAGTTCTCTAATTTTTAAATAAAATTTATATCAGGCCCGATCCGATTCGAATTCACTACGG
Organism: Trichonephila clavipes; assembly: GCA_019973935.1. NCBI lineage: Eukaryota > Metazoa > Arthropoda > Arachnida > Araneae > Nephilidae > Trichonephila > Trichonephila clavipes. Next base: position 347,862 of record BMAU01001365.1, on the reverse strand, counting down.
GGGGCCACGCACTGAACTCGCCAGATGCAATAGAGGAAATGCATTGCCAGTAGGAGGGCCCACTAGAAACCAGCAAGGGCCCTCGTTTTTAGTGGTCAGCCTATGGGGGGTCCGTTCGCATGGTCACGTGGGAAAATGAAAAGGGGGTAGGCATTCTCACCCCGTCATTGATAGATTTAGAAGGGGAAAGAGCTATCTGATGGAATATACACGAAGTAGTGGTTTTCTCAGTGGTGTTATGCTCCGCAGGGGTCACCCCACTGAACACTGCCTCCATAGTTAGCGGTGCATTTATTAACTGTGTGGGTTTTCTCAAGCGCTGCGTGTATCCACTGTTGCGATTTGCGTTGAAATATAGTCTATGGATATATATGTATATTTCGTTTATACATCGGTATATTTGGAGGGTGGTTTTTCTTTTCTGTTGGACTAATGTATAGATGATGTTTTTTCTCTTTCTCTCTCTCTCTCTCTTTTTACACAAAACACCTGTTTCTAGACACAGAGGTAACCTAAGGCCCACACGGCATGTGTTCTGGGGTCCAATGAGATTTCAGAGCTGGCGGCGATTTTTGTGATAGGTTATAAGCACAACTGCACGACTGAATGACGAAGATTCATGAGTTGAAAAAGTATTGTTGGATTGAAATAATATTTTTTGAAAAATCCTTGACGAATTGCCCTGTACATGGCTTAATGAGTGCTGAAGTATCGCTGTAATATCTTTCTCAAAGCGATAAGCGTGCTTTTTCCCCTGTTTTGTTGACCTTTTCCCGAGCAGATGTGTTCAATGTTTATTGCCCTTAAAAACGATCTCAGTATGAACAAAAAATGGTTCAAAATTTTACAAGCCTAGTTTTATTTATTTATTTTTAGAATTGATTAATTTATTGCGAAAATTTAAATCATACGCGAAAATAATTCCTTTCTAATTACATTCTCGCTTCTCAAAAGTACAAATGCAATTTTTTTATAAATACATTGAATTTTTTTATATTTTATTTACTTATTGCTATGATCATAAGTAAGGTTTATTTTATTTATATCTAGTAGTTTTAAAATAAAATAAAAAATATTGTTTACAAACCAAAGCACACAAAAACGTTAAAAACATTTAAGTGGATTAAGTGGATCCCAAAATTCTCCTCCTTTGATGACTTTTTTTTTCTTGGAAGTTTCTCGAATTTTTATGTATTTTACATTATCAAAATTGAATATCGATATTTTTGTTTCAAATATTTTTACTGATGTGTGTTTCCAGATTACTGACTTTTTTAATAAAAAAATAAATAAATAATACTTTGTATCAATCCGATGTAAGGATTCATGCGAGTTATGTATTTCAGGTCGTTATAGATAAGTGCTCATGGTCAGAAACTCGGTCATGGCCAACGTGTCATGAGCTCGAGTTCTAATGTCATGTAGAAGGGGCTTATGCATATTAAATCTGTCGTTGCTCTACATCCTCTCGTTGGCATGGTGTGGTAGTTTGAAGAAGAGAATGCTAGGTCTGGTATAATCCTCAGGGGGACGTCTTAAGGGGTGTTGGAAAGCTAAAATAATTTTTTTTTGACAATTTAAGATTATTACAATTTTAAATTGTATAGATTTTAGTCTTTCTAAAAATACCTTACTTTAACCTTTAGGGTAATTAGAAGCCCTTAAAACCTATTTTTAAACAATCGTTGAAAATGGGCCCCGCCCATTTGAATTGCGAAAATGTAAACAAAGTACTTCGTTGTTGCTTAAAAGTTGAATGTCTGATATATACTAAAACGTATCTTTTTTTGTAAATTGAGTATTTTATTTTTTTATTTTCTAGCCGATTAGAAGTCTTATTGTATACATTAAAATCAATTTATCTCAAAATGTAAATTTTGATGTTCGATGTACCTGAATATATACTGAAATAAGCTTTTTGTAAAAAAAAAATTTATTTTTTACAAATTTTTTATGTGAAAAATGGGTCAAAATTCGCAATGTTTGATAAAATATTTCATAGCTTATTAAAAAAATTCAAAATTAGCTCGAAGACCATTTTAGTATAATGAGAAAGGTCTACTTTAATTGTATGAAAAATTTCAAGCTTGTACATATAACAGATTTTGGGAAAAGGTACATCGAAAACAGGCAATTTAACATTGTCATTATATATATAGAGAGAGAGGTTTCCAACTCCTCTTAAAATTTCTTGAGGCCCTGGGCCCCTGTACAAATGTAGCCCCTCCCCTTATGAACCTTAAAAGTAGACATTAAACAGCATACGTTGTCATATACTCGTTCAAACAATTACCCCAAACAAATAAGTGCGCATGGCTTACAATCGCATATACCAGCTCCACCGACTGCCGCCTTTTAACTGAATGAGTAATGATGGTATATGGTAGTAGGCCTAAGCCTGTACTCGGACGATGGTCATCACAGTTGACATTTCGTCCAAAATTCCCAGTTTTGGGGAGGAACGGAAATAACATTTGACCATTGAAATTATTCCAATGATGATTTTATTAAGGTTGAGTTGAAAGCAAGACGAGGCCCTGGGCCCGGGCACTGTTGACACAGGCCGTAAGACGTCCCTGATTCCTCATCACTTGATCAAGGTTCAAAATCGCCAGGTTCGTCGCCAAAGCCTTCGCGTTGCCTTACAGTGCGATGTTAATGAGCCCACATAATCAACGTATTAATCATAGTTGTGTTAAACTACTAAATTTACTTTTCTTTTCTATGTTATCAAAATTGAATAAAAATTACCAATCATACAATTTATTGAAAAAGAGACACGCATACATTATGCAAAAAAATCATCACATACGAACAGTGGCACACACAAGGGAGCCCCCCCATAGCCCTGGATTTTTTTCGATTGATTATAGTCCTATGTATATAGTACGTAAAATTTAATTAATTATTTGTTGTTAATAAGTGCTTTTGTTAATTAATGCTAATTATTTATTCAATACAGTGGGCGATTGGTTAACGAACACTTTCAGGAAAGATTTTTGTGTTCGGATATAACGAACACATATTTGGATAACTAACATTTTCAGGAAATATTTTTGTGTTCGGATAATGAACACATATTTGGATAACGAACACTTTTCAGGAAAGATTTTTTGTGTTTGGACAACGAACACATATTCGGAGGTGATCAGGGATACACCCCAGAAACTATGGATGAAATTTTGACAACTGCTAGAGATCTGGAATTGGAGGTGAACGAGGATTACATGGAAGAGCTCATAATGGGACATGAAGATGAACTGACGATCGAAGAACTCCAAGAATGAATGAAGAACACCAAGAAACACAGCGAAATGTGTCTGCTTCTGAACAAAACGAAAGAGGACCAATGCCGGCATCTGCCATTAGAGATCTTTTGAAAAAGTGGGAGGATGTCAGAGCAATGGTCTTTGAATGGCACCCAAACCAAGCTGATGTCAGTAGGATTGGGGATCTTTACAACGACAATGCTATTAATTACTTTTGGAAAATCCTGAAAAAGAGAGAAAAGCAATCGACATTGGACATGTTCTTCAACGCCCCATAAGCAAAAAATGAAAAGGACTGATTAATATGCAAGACTATATATGTATGTATTATTTTTTTAAAAACTTACTAAGAAATTATACATTTTTTAAAATTAAATTTTAAGGTCTCCAGAACGAATTAATCGATTTCACGTAAAGTCTATGGTGAATCGATGATCGGTTAACGAACAATTCGGATAGCGAACATAGTCTTGGAACGGATTATGTTCGTTAACCGATCACCCACTGTAATTAATTTTTTACTGCTTTTTGCTCCCGAAAATAGACAAAACCAAAAGAATATGTTGGGCGGCGTATTGGAGCATGATACGAGAATGACGGACTTTCGACCCTGGATTCCCTTGAAAAATTCCTGTGTGCGCCACCGCATACGAACATTTAGTAATGCTAGTGATAGAATTCAAGTATAAAACCTTACTTAAATAAAAGAAAAATATATACTTTATGAAATATATCATTTAGCATATACATAAAAAAAAGTACAACAGTCAGTTAAGTAATAAGAGAGCTAATTTGAATTTCAAACAGCTAGAAGAAAATAATATTTGTCAAGTATGATATTGCTAACTTATGAATTAGTATAAATACAAATAGAGGGAACATTCTGAATATGGTAAACTATCTACATAAATTCGTACATTTTTTCTTTACTTCAAACATCGTTTATATCTAATGAATATACGAACATTTCTCTTACGAATTTAACTTTTTTGCTCAAAAATTATAATTTGTGGAAATTATCAAATTATTGTTAACCTTATGTGCCAAATTTTTTGCATAATTTTTAAAGATTAATTATAGTTATTTTGCAGGACCTTTCATTTGTGAAATACATAGATTCTAATAAGAATTTTAATAATATCCTCTATCTTTATTAAAATATCAAAGGAAATGTTGCTATTAAAATAAAAATAATTTTAACAAATTGAAAATAAGCAAATATTTTTTAGGTTGTTTAAAATTGCTTATGACTGTATTTTTATTGTGATGTGATAGATATAAATATTTATTTAAGAATAGATTAAAAAGTTAATTAAAACACAGATATTATTGTTATAGTACTAGGGCCCTAAATGATTTTAAGTTAACTGAAGTATTTTTCAAGAAACACAAACAAAATCAACCACAAAATCAAATTGAAATTCTTTAAAAAACAAAATCTTAACCTTGTGTGTGTGTGTGTGTATTTCTCAGCTTTTTATTTCTTCTAAATTAAAAAAAAATCTGCTCGTAAATTTTAAATTAAAATCATTTTATTTTATTTATTTTCATTGTATATGGGTATTCCGAAACTAAATTAGAATATCTAATAAAACAAAATTATTATAAATACCTTATTCAAAGAAGGCTGTGTGTGTTCACACTAGATTCAATTCAATTTCGAATTCTTTTACAATCTATTAAAGTATTAAGGAAATGCAATCTAAGTTTTCTAGTAATATAAATTTTTTATTCAATTGAAAATCTTGCTTATTGTGTTTAACTATAAAGGGAAAAAATTTTCACTTTAAGTTCACTCATTTAAAAAAAATTAGAATTAAACGATAGAAAAAGGAAAATATTACATTGTAAAACTAAAAATGAAGAAAGAACTTAAATGAAAAGGAAATCCCTCTAGCAATTACATCTTTTTGGCTTAATACAACTCAAATACTCTTTCCAATAAAAATAATATTCTAATTTTACATCTGTATTACTTCTAATAGGAAAATTTTATTTAAATTCTAGTCTATGCGTAAGATAATGAGTTTTTGTTGCAATAAAAAATTTACAAAACCTAAAATAATTATAAATTATTCCGGTATTAAAAATGAAGCTTAATTTTTTTGTATAATTTTGGACGTTTGTTTTTTTCCATATATAGATATTTCTTTTTACAATAAAAGGTATAAGAATATAAACTGGATGCAATTTAATTAAAAATTAAATTAATTAAGGTAGATTAATTAAAAATATGTTAAAATAATTGTGAGACATAAATTCATTACACAATTTATGAAAAAAATTTACTAAAATATAAGAAACCCATGTGCTATCAGAAGCAAAATATGATTCGATGATTGATTTGGTAATATTATGCATAATATAATCCAAAACTAGTTGCGAGATGTATTATCTACAATTGTCATGGCAACACTTGATGAGGGCCATGATATCTAGAGTACTAATAGTGCCGAACCGATAGCCGGCATTGTCGATTCCCAAAGTGGTCTATATCGACCCCCGTCCCAGGGGTCTATGGCAATCTACAAGGGATCCACTTCTGCGAAAAAATAATTTGGGGGTCCATGAGGTGTAAATATGGGTCTGCGATAGTGGCTCTCGTTAAACTAGATCGTAACTTTAATTTTAAAAGAACACTTAATCGAATGGAAACCAGATTTTGTCTATTTAACAACTTTATTTACTAAATTTAACGAAATTAATTTGTAGTTAAAAGATCACAGCATAAATTTTATTAAAACAAACACCATCGTTTCAGCGTTTCTTTCCAGAATTAAGCTAAAAAAGTATAATATTGGACGTCACGAATTTTTCCAGTTTCTCAACTGATCATAGACAATCTTCCCGGAAAATGTCGTTTTAATCTACCTTAGATATTTAAATATCCATTATTCAATCTGCCAGGAAAATGACGTTTTAATCTACTTTAGATATTTAAATATCCATTATTCAGATTTTGAAATTAGGTTTGAGAATGCTTTGACTATGGTAATTACCACAGTAAACAATGGATTCATATGATTACATTAAAATAAAAATGTCATATTACAAGAGGACAGATGTCAGCACTTTCGACTTTAAAAAGACGTACCTGTTATTTTCCTCGAATAATATAGTATTGTGAGAATGTTTTTAATTACTTTAACTAGTGAGAAGGCGTTTTCTTTTTCAGCGCAGTTGCAAATCTCCAAGATAAAAAAAAAAAAGACCGGATACACTACTAAAACGGAGATTTAGGGTTAAACATGACAGGATTGACGCCTAATGGTGAAAATTTGTTATCGAAGAACCATATTTATCCCTCCCATTCTAAACACTTGATTGTTGATCAGTTATTTTTTATGTATTAATTAAATTTTAATTTAATGAACATGTGTTTCTTTTAAACATTATACTTCCAACAGAGAGAAATTAAAAATTTCAAAAGTATATATATATATAAGTAGCTCTATAACAGCTGTCAAAAAGACATTTAAGTTGTTAAATTTGAAAAAATTCAATATTAGGTAAGCAGGGGTCTAACCAGAACCGAAAAACATGGCAAGGGGCCCATGAGACAAAAAGTTTGGGAACCTCTGGCGTAAATACTGATGCTATTGAAGATCTGCGTGTAGAGGGGTTAGCGCATGCTCAATTCGTCAAAACTCAAAGAACTTATATTAACATAGAATGGAAATTTAGAAATCGGGGTGTCATTTTCGTCGATTGACTGTAGTTCAAAATCATGAAATCCGTCGTCCATAGTCCTTTAATTGCTTTAGAGTACAGTATTAATCAAAGTGAAGTAGAATCTTAAAAAGATTTCCCTCGGGAGGGGACTGAAAGTTAATGAGAATAAGACCAAATACCTGCCTTGTACTAAATCATGTGTTTTAACAATTCCCACTTTAAGATTGAAGAGTATAATTTTGAAGTTGTTGACTGTTTCACTTTTTTATGTTCGGAAATTAACAATAAAAACGATTGTACTTCTGAAATCCAAAAGAGCATTACTAAGGCTGATAGATGTCTTAATGGAATACAAAAACATATGAAATCTCGAATTTAATCAAAAGAAAAACAAATAAAAAAAAAGGTTCTATTGTATAAAAGTCTTTAAAGAGATCAGTATTAACGTATGCATGTAAAATTTGGCCCATGTCTCGAACAGATGAGATCATGATAAGTATCTACGAAAGGAAAATTTTAAGATTTATTTTGGAAGAATTCAGGAAAATGAAACGTGGCCAAGAAGATGAAATTTAGAGCTCTATGAATCATATAAAGTATCTGACATTGTTAACTTCATCAAAATACAACGAATTAAATTGGCAGGTCACGTTGTCAGAATGGACGAAAACCGCCCCAATAAAAAGTCTTCATTGCCCAACCAATTGGTACACGAAGAAAGGGCAAGCCAAATCTTAGATGGATTGATGGCCTAGAAAAATATATCCTAGTTTTGAGAACTAAGAATTAGAGAACTTTAGCAAGAAGAAGGCTAGCCCGGAAAAAGCTTCTTGAGGAGGTCATGGCCCACCCTGGGCTGGCGACTGAGGAAGGAAGGAAATAGGATCAGATGAAATTATATTGATTTCTTTGATTAATGTGATAGCTTTCCATATAAGCAGTATTATAAGTTAATGGACTCAATTTTAAGCACGGTCAAATGGCAAGATAACATCTGAGTGAATATTTGATTTTCTTGATTTTAACATCACTTAATCACATCATGTCCCATCATCTCATTTAATACTATCTCTGCGCATGGTTTTGAATCTTTTTAATTGTAATGTTCATAAAAAAACTATTTTACTCTATCCCGAATGAAACATATGTAAAACAGAGTATAGTTTTGAACTTTTCTTAAAAATTCGGAAGGAAAATTATTCGAATTTATTAACATTTATTGATTGATAATTCACTTACGATACGAGCATAAGATTAAAATTTTGTCAGGACTATAGTCAGAAGGCTTTTAAGAGGTGTGAAACTGAAACTCCTCACAATAACCAATACGATGTTTATAAATACTCAAAATTTCCTAATAGGATTGAATTAAAATTATTTGGCTTCATTATACTTAGTAATGTAGTGATTGCGTAATTAAAATACGTTATCTATTTGCAATAATTTCGTTAAATTGAATATACGATGTTTAATATTCTCGTATCATCGCACGAAAAGCACACAATACAATATATAGTATCATAAATGCGAAGCTGCATTGAAATACCCCATAAAACATAATTAAAGGTATATAAAAGTTTTGTGATTAATTGTTCTTTTTGAATCATTGAAATTCTTGGTTATTTGAAACAAAAATATAATGAGAATGGTTTATAGAGTGAATTACATTGGAACTGATTTTCCTAAATACTTCTGAGTATTTCTAAGGTAACTCATTACATTAATTCCCCTCCCCCCTCACCCACTAATGAATTATCTTTTTTTAACTCCAAGTATGCCTCCGTGTAGAAATTCGGAAATACCTGGAATTGAATGTTTCGGATTTCACCTTTTTCGTTAACCGCAGAATAAAAAAGGAAGTGGGATGAACAGATATGGAGTGATTGCGTGAAGAACACATGTACCTGGAACAATAAAACCTCCCACATACCAGAAGCTCCTGCATTAACCCCGCCTTATTTGTCAGCATGCTGGGAAAATTCATCTTCTAGATCCGCCTCTTTATGTATCTTTACCTGTAATATAGGGTTGCTGTATTTATTTTGAGGTTTTAGCCAAACCGGAAGCCAGGATCGATATTAAGCCTTAAATGATGAGGAGATTTCTTCGATGATAAAAAGAAGGTATGATAAAAAAATATTTACTTTTGAAGTAAGGGCTTTTATCAGGTCTTTTTATTTAAGGATAAATTAATACATACTTTTTATAGTTTTATCTAAAATTTTATTATATATACGTTTGTGTATATGTGTAAATGATTTATTTGAGAAACTATGAGTAAAATTGTGCATTAAATATCAATATCAGTGGCGCACATAAGGGGGTCCTCGAGTCCGGAACTCCCCCCCAAAGCTCTTTATTTTTTCCGATGGATTATAATCCTATGTATATCGTACGCAAAATTTAATTAAGTACTTGTTATTAATAATTAATTGTATTAATTAATGTTAATTATTCATTCAAAAATTAATCTTTGCTTTTTTGTTCTCGAAAAATGACAAAATCAAAAGAATATGTTGGGCGGCTTATTAGAGCATGATACGAGAATAGTGGACTCTTTCAACCCTGCCCCTCCCCTTGAAAAATTCCTATGCTACTGATATAAGATAAATATTAATATTTAAGGTATCCGACTACGTTCGGAACCGTGATTTTGCAAAGTGCATAAATGGATAATTTTGATGATATTTAGTGTCACTTAGATTAGAATATATGCATAAAATTGTTCTAAGGACATTTTGACAAAAAAAAATTATTTAAATATAATATTTTGGCAAAAAATTAACTTAGAATAATCTTTTTTCCAAATGTTCTCCTTTTGTGAAAAATGCTTCTATTATAATAATATTTCGCCTGTATATAGCTCAGACCTCTCTACAGAGGCTGCATTAGAATTTTTGAAATATATAACTTAGAAGTGGGTTTATTCATATTTTACGACAACAGAGGGAAGCAGTTTTAAGAAAAAAACGCCAATAATTATTTCAATGGGTGGTAACTCTGAAAATAATGTGAATTTTTCAAACATTCTAGTTGAGCCTCAATAGAGAGGTCTGAGCTATATACAGGCAAAATATTATTATAATAAACCCTTTTTCCACAAAAGGGGAACACTGAAAAAAGATTATTCTAAGTTAATTTTTTGCCAAAATATTACATTTAAATTAAGTTTTTTTTTTTTGTCAAAATCTCCTTAAAACAATTTTATGCATGTATTCTAATCTTAGTGATACTAAATAGCATGAAAATTATCCATTTATGAGCTTTTTTAAAATCATGGTTCTGAACGTAGTCGGATACTTTAAAAAAGCACATAAATATAAATGAGAAACGTCTTAGAAATATTTGTAAAGAAGCTTTCATGTATTTTATTATGTTTTCCTTATTACATATAATCATCTTTAATTACATTAAAAATTAAATAAAACTTGATTACATTTTGCTTAATTTAAGACCCTTCGAAATGTTTCAATGTTATTGGATTAATATCATATTTTTTTAATAATTAATTACTTTATATAAGGTGATGTTTCTCATCTTGTAAAAATAATCTAATTTCAGATAAATTTACGACCTTCCAAGATAGTTATTTTAATACAAATAAATTTATAATGATTTTTTTTGAATAACCATTTTCAATTACATGCTTTTATTTTTTAAACTATTATTATCGTCTAAATAGATTAAAATGTTTATGATAAAATTTTGATACAAAAGAGAGGGCAATAAATAAGTAAACAAGAATAAAGAATAATGAAGCATTCATTGTGTGCTTAATTTTCAAGCTAACTTTCTTATTTCAAAAATTTCTTTTCATTATTTTAATTCTTTTATATGAGTCAGTATTTTGCTTATTATATATATTTTTCGTGCAATTACTATATAATATTCTACTTTGTATGGAATTTTATTTTTATCATCTTTATCCTTTTATTTTCCTTCTTTGTTGTCCTCTTTTTTTTATCCTCTAGTTTATTTTTAGCAATGATCATATTTAATAATTCTATTTTCTTCAGCCTTATACTAGGGGTTGTATAAACTATATTCAACCTTATAAACCTCTATATTTAGCTTACTTTTAGCAATGATCCTATTTAATAATTCTATTTTCTTCAGCCTAATACCAGGGGTGGTATAAGACTATATTCAACCTTATAGACGAGGAGTGGGAAAATAGTGGCCCTCTGGCCGTATGCGGCTTCCAAAGACATTTTTTGTGGCCCACCAAGACAGTCAATAGACTAAATATAGAGAAAATGCTCTGTATAAAAGGTTTGGGTAGCGTAAATAGCGTTCTGTAAAACGGTTGGGTTTGGATTTCTTAAGCGAAGATCACCAACAAAAATACAGAAAATATAGATAAAGATAGATATAGTAATTATACAGATGTGGTTGGTTGACATTAATTTGAAGACCGTGATGAAAATTTCAACAAGCGATCTCATTCCTGATTTTTTTAAAAAGTTGCAGATAAGCATGATAGGGCACATTTGTCTCATTAAACTAAAATTTATTGTGTTTGCAGCTATGGCTATGAAATTAGAACAGTCAATAAATTTAATAAATTACTTAATATTTATGATGTAATTTACACCTTTTCTGAAATTCAAAGTTAACTAATGAATGTAATCATCTTAAACAGATACGGACCTCCGGCACCCCCCGTTTTCTCAATGTGGCCCACGAGCCAAAACAATTGCCAACCCCTGTCTTAGAACATTCACAAATGTTTGGTTTTTATTATATCAATGGTTTAATCGCTTATTTCCCGTAGTTATTGACTTAAGCAATTACAAATCTTCCGTGGACGTCAATTTCGTCAAAAGTAAATGTTTTTTAAGTTATCTCAAACCGAAAAATTATTTCAAGCTGTACAAATAAAAGGAGAATGTGTTTTTCTAAACCATCAAATCTAAGCCAATTTCTCGCCAATCTGAGCAAACGATCGTGTCATACCGTTTCTGATAAAGATACCGTCGATATTGAGGGCGGAGTTTATCGGAAAAATAAGCGACAATATGTCGAGAAAGAGAATGATGAAGTTGGGGCATTAGCTGAAATCATCCGCAGAGCATGGTTTTTCTCCTCCCTATTGTATGTAATTGTGTCTAACCGGAAGTTACTTTGGTACATTGAAAATTCTGCGCATGTTGGAGAGATGACATGTAGAATTCACACTATTAATCACAACTCGCTTGCTGACTGGAATTTTTTCTGGTATTTTATCTTTCTTTTGCTTGAAAAATATTAATGATGTATTGATTTTTTAAACGAGCCTTTCTTTTCAATAACGTAATTCTTTGAATGACTCGGCTTGAATTGTATTCTTGTTTCGTCAATACAATTCATCAAACGTCAATTTCGATTGCTCTTCTGGAGTTATTTTTAGCAGTTTTTAAAATAATATTTATAAGGAAAAAGATATAAAATTTTTAGTTATTTTACTTTAATTATTTATTTATTTTTTGCTTGGTTTTTATCCTTTGATAAACTTGTGTGTGTGTGTGGATCTCGAAACTTTTTTTCTTTTTTTGGAATTTCAAAATATACCTATGCCGAAAAGATGTTCAGTAGCATATACATAAAAAGAAAATAAAAAATTAATTTTTATGTTAAGTACATAAAAAAGGGATGTTCAAGTATTTGAGCATTTTTATTCTAAAATGAAAGTAATTTTTGTTAAAATTAATCAGGCCTTTTCTGTACTACCTAACATTTGTTGCGATGAGAACATACCTGCTAAATAGTTACAAGAAAAAAAACATCGGAACATTTAACAGCTTCTTTAGTATTAAATTTTAAAAGAAAACCTACTGTCGAAATTACAGTGAACGAAAAAGTGGATGACACAGAATAGCTTAGATCGGTATCATTCGACGGTGCTGGGAAAGAAAGCGGGGTAACGAAATGTTGCAGTATTACACCATCCCTACTCACTACTCTCGCCAATTAGTGATCAATACTTTTGATTATTTATATTGAAAAAAAAATAATATTGAGTCTTAAATCATCTAACAAAAAAATTTTTCCCATTTTTTTCGAAAATTTAATCTCTTTTTGGCAATATTAAATTTTGAAATTAAGTTTTCAAATTATTTTTTTTTCTTAATCTCCATATTATAGAACATCTTTTCCTCAAGGATAGGTTACGATTGATGATAATTGTTTTTCTCCGTATAACCGCAATATATATACAGTCGACACTCCCTAATTCAAATCTTCGATAATACGAATCTCTCTCTAATTTGAAGTATATGCTCAGCCCCTAGAAAAACTCTTGATATTTCGAAGTAAAACAATATGTTTTGGTACACTCAGTATTTCGAAGTAGAATCTGTGGCTGGCCAGAATACAGCACGCGATAATTCGAAGTGATTTTATAAAACTCTCGACAATTCAAACACTCACTATCATGTAGAGTCCTGTAGCAAACAGGTCGGAGCTTACATGTTTTGTATTGTATTGTTTCTGCTTGTCTCCCCTGTAAAAGCCCATTCGATGGCCATCGGAGTTGACTCCGATAACTCTGACAAAAGCTAAACTGTCACTAAACAAACTAAACAACTTTTCCCTTCAAAATCATGTAGAATCGGACGTTTTTCAAGCTTTATTTATTCTAGAAAAAGCTATTGGTAAAGTAAAGATTAAATGCCATAAAACAAAAACAAAAAAGATAGCAAATTTTTTTCGTCAAAAAAATTATGTACGGTATGTATTATTTTAATAGATATTTTTAATACTTAAATGTATTCTTTTAATATAGGACTTACAACTTATGTATAATATTTATACCGCATAATATGTACTTTTTAAGAATACTTTAAAATAATTTTATACATATGTACAATAGTTACTTTATTACATAGGTTTAAATTTAAAAATGTATTAGAAAAATATTTCTCTTTATGAATTTTGGGAGTTTTTTTTCTATTCTCTTGATAATTCGAAGTTTTTCCTTGGGCTCCCTTCAACTTCAAATTAATCGAGAGTCGACGTATATGTATAGAAAAAAATCCACTAAAATATTTTAAACACAAATTTTTATGGGGGGGGAATGTAGCTTACGTGTATTTTGTTCACAAGTCATCAGATATTTCAATAATATGCTTATTCATTTCTACAAGATTTTGAAATACTATTCATTAATATATATTACTTATTTGAAAGAATCTGTCAGTTATAAATTCAAAATGTAAACAATAGCTTGTTATCTTTTCTGATGAAAAGAGATATAAAGCAATGAATGATTTATAGTTTTGAAACTTTGAAACATTTATTTCAGCAATTATTTCTCTCATCGAAGATTCGGCCATGTTCTGTCATGCATTCATATTTAAATTTTGCTGTCAATTTAACCCTTCCCGTCTAGCTCCCGTCAGAAATGACGGAGTGAGGTTTCGTAATCCATTTCTCGTGCTCGTGATATTTCTTAGTTGGAGTGTTCAAAATTAACGCTTCAAAATTCATATATTTTATACTCGGAAAAAATTATTTCCCATTTTACATATCTAATGGCAGTACTAGACTATATTTATAATAAACTGGAGATGATTGGGGGTTTTTCAGCTAGTTTGTTTTAAATTACACTTATTTTTATACAATTTTACTGAATACGTTATTTTTAATGAAATAATCATGCGATTGTTAAGGGGTTAACACTCATTAAAATCTTCTGATTTTTTTATTTCTCACAATTCCGAATTTTTCTCCCGTTTTTCTTTGCTTCCTTCTTCCTTAACTTAAACTCTTCTGACTAATCAAGATTCCTTTAAAAAAGGGAAAGATTAAATATGTTATTCCTCAATGAAAAGTTTTTATTTTGGATAATCCACCAGATTATTTCTTTGTTTCTTATTTATCATGTTTAAAATTCGACAACAAATGTAATGTGCTAAGCATAAATACAAAAGAGCATAAAATTGTATATTTTTCGTAGTGATAGGAATATGGACAAAATATGAATCCCAAACAGATTAGTTATGTCACATGAAAATCGCGAGAAAATAAAAATAAAAAAAGAAAGAAGCTCTCAAAAAAAAATCAAGCATAAAAAAATCATGAATAAAAATATGTTGTTTTCTTGCAGCACTTTCTCAAAAATATAAAATAAAAATTATTTTACAGATGATAATGTTTTGTTTTCTATATAGTTCTTTAACAATACTAAGTATTAATTATAGATATTACACAGCTTAAATCAAATGCTATAGTTACATAGCGTAATAATACCATTTATCGTACAATAATATTAATTAATCATGATTAACCAAATTTGAATAAACTAAATTGCATTGAAGCTTATAAAATTGCAAAAATAATTAATTATTATTTTATGTATAGTTAAATTATTTATAATTATAACAGAAAATATTACATATAGTTTAAATTATGATTAGATATTTCTTAAAATAATTTCCAGTGCTTATTTTCGAAAAATAAACATATACATTTATATTTCCCTTAAAGATATCATTCGAATGCATTACTTTTGAAAATCACACATTTCGACTGAAATATATTTATAATTTTACATATGTTTATGTTTTTTATGTGTATTATGCACAATAAATTTTTAATCTAGCCTGTCCTTAACTTCCTCTTTCATTTAATAATAGGAAGATAATGATAAAACATAACTTTAAATCGGTCTTCTTCAACAGTTATAAATAATAAATATTTGGATACATTATACATAGTTTTAGAAGTAACTTCTATTATACTTCTTATTAAAAAATGAAATGATAAAATAGCAAAGAAAATTTGTTTAAATATTAATATTGTTTTCAGCAATAGTTCAGTTTGTCAAACTAAAAGCAAGCAAAAACTATAACTTTCTTATTCCCCCCCAATTTTCATGTGAAAAAATAACAAGTAAAAGCAATTATATGAGCAAATTTAAGATGTGTATCGACTTATTCTTTTAAATATAGTTTTGAATATTGTTTTGTAACTTGTCATATTACTTTAAAAGTAAGTATGCATACAAATAGAAACTTCTCTTATAAAAAACTCTAATGCTTGCTTCTTTTAATTTTAATAAGGTATATTCAATTGCATTTAAAAATGTATACAATTTTCCCTTTATGGCAAGTGTACTTCTAATTACAAGTAAAGAATTTGCGTACAGCTTAATAAAGGAATTTAAGAATCTCGTGACTAACAAAAGCAAAAAAAAAAAAAGTGCTTTTAGTACAAAATTGTTTCTTAGAAACAATAAGTAAATCTTTTTATAAAACTTCTATAGATAGTCGGATTAGATCTGGAAGTGTATTTGTACAGACGTGGTAACTGAAGCAGTATCTTTCCAATTACAAAAAAATTGTTAATTTTCTACCATAAAGTTTTTCATAAATTATATGGAACATATTTAGTTATGAATAACAGTTGTTCTGATAATTAAGGTAGTATCATTACGTTATAGTTCCTTTTTCCAATAAAAAAGGATTTTTCCCATGTATAAGAAGCGATTTATAATTTGATGTTTTAAATTTAGAATTTCAGAATTTTAATAATTTATAAATTCAAAAACATTTTCAACAAAACAGTTATCAATAATAACATCATTTTAAAAAAAACCGAAAAAATAATAAATAATTGAATGTTCCATATTCTGTGATTCAGGAACACATTCTCCTTCAGTTATTTCAAATAGATCAAACAAAAAACGTTTCTACGTGATTTAAAATAATTGGTTTCTAAATATTCAACTGGAGGTATTAGCTTCTAAGTAAGAAGAAGATAAAGAAAACCCGGAAATAATCGCTTAGAGATTGGAATGGTATTGTATGGTTTTGATGATAGAATTTTTAGGCAAAATCAGAAAAAAAGTTCATGACAAAAAGAGCAAGTTTGAAAATCCTTAATTTAGATAATTATAAACTTATATGCACTTAATTGAAGAGAACATTTGTCCGTTGAACGGTATATGCCCTGTAGTTAATTGCATACACATGGTTTACATTGAATGATATTTTATGAACATTAACTTTCTCTATAGAAATATGATCCAATAGGCTCAATCACTAATTTCATGGCAATTTATGGATACGTTCTATAAGATACATTTTTGCACTGTCATTAGATTTTAAAAAATGCGATAGAGACTTACTGCAATTGGAAAATTTTTCGCTAAACTGAAATCAAAATTACTTTTTAAGATAATAAATTTTAACATTTATTAGTATGATTTGATTTTGTAATTCACATACTAACACTGATAGAAAATGTACTGGTTTTGGTGTTCGAAAATGGGTTACTTTTACCAAGGACAAAACCTAGCTTTGAAAAATAAGATATCGATCATAATTTTCTTTAATTAAGTGTTGGATCCTTATGTATGGTTATTCATTAATTTATTGCGAAAATTCGACGGTCTTTCTCTCTAAAAATTCCTATTGACAATTTAGAATTCAAACACACTTGTGTGTGGAAAACTGCTATGTAAAAAGAAAGTGAAGCACAAAAACGTTTAATTGAAGGAAAGAAACAAAACGCATTAAAAATAAACTTTATGCTACCTCCAAGCTTTTTTAAATGGTTACCAAAGACTATGAATTTTTAAACATCAGTCACAGGTTTAAGGTTAAATTACTGAAAAGCAAATATGATTTCAATTTAAAGTGAATACTTCCAGATACTTTAAGTGGTCTATATTGTATTACAATTTAAAATTAATGTGTGCGATATAAAATCATTACATAAAATTCACTTTGTACTTGAGGTATTTTGCAACAACTTTTTTTTGAAAAAATGGAGATATGGGAATTTTTTTCTGAATTTTAGATTTATTTAGTATATTTTAAGGAAAAAGCCTAAAATTGAAAACAGAAAAAAAATTATTATTATTAAAATGGGAAAAAACTGGTAGAAATGTACAAAAAATTACATAAAAGGTACAAAAATCTTATGAACAAATTCTCAATTTTTCAATTTTGATGTGTTACTTTGTTATTCATGTTTGAAATGTGACCTTCAAAATAAGAGATATTTTAATTTTAACAAAAACTAGAGAACTTTATCTTAGTGACTATATGAAATTGCTTAAAAATAGTGATTATATTCACATAAAAGACTGTGCATTTTAAAATAAAACAGTGTTTGATAAATCTTAAGATCCAAACACTTCTACTGATATACAGAATGTACACAAAAAAATTCAGCAAATTATTTTAAAAACTTTTTGAGCAATCACTGTCCCCGTTTGAGTTTTTCGGAAAAAAAAAACCATATTTCGAGTAAAACGTATTTTAAAGTTTGACACCCTGTGTAAAATTATGGCATCTGCTTTTTCTAAAATACTTGTAGTTTTTGTTCTAGTAAATGGAAAATAAAAAAAACTTGGTATTTCTATTATATAAGCTAATAAAATGGCCTATAAAAAAAAATCATAAAAAAAATTGTCAATTTTTTAAAAAAAATCATTATTTTAGCGTAGTCGGATACCTTAAGCTATTGGATGACATTTTATCATTTTCAAAACAAAACAAAAAAAAATTAAGCAAAACATCAATTTGTTTTGATTATTTATTGAATATATATTTTTTTCTGTTATTTAATATTTTTTGCATTAGGTTTACTAAGTACCGTGAAGTAAAAACCTGTTTTATCGGCTTGCGAGCCTTCTCCCTTCTATTTAGAGAGTACCGTACGAAATCTATTAGATTATAATGGATGGATTTTCGGAATCCATTATTAACTGTCATATACTAGCACCTACCTAACATACATTCAAAAATGCATACACCCTAGCATGAAACAATGAACTAACCAGTTAAAGTAAGGTCTAGATAGTGTATATTAGCAAATTCAAAGCTTTGAAGCAGTAAGTTCTATTTATATATATTTTGTTGCGCTCAAAAATAATATTTATAATGATAAAACAATATTTTTTTCAAAAAAACTATTAATAACTTAATATATATTATAGAACAATATTAATATTAAATAATGATACATATTTTAATACTTGTTTAAAACTGAAACTACCGTTATCTGTATTTAGGAACAGGAATAGTTTATAAATAAATAGAAATTTAAGAAAAGTATGTAAAACTAATAATAAATTAATTTGTAAAATAGCATCCAAAATATAAAGAAGTAATAAATTAACTCATATATTTCAAAAATTTATTAGAAATATAACTTTTTATGAAATTAAAGGAGTATTTTTTTTCTAAATAGTAATTATGTTTGTTCTAATAGTATTATGTTCTAAAATAGTAATCCTTTGTAAATTATGTATTTTTAAAATTTCTTTGAAACTAAAATATTTTACATTGAATAACGAAGTATGATTATGTTTCTCTAAATCAGGATATGTACTGTTATAATATTGTATTTTAACATCATAAAATAATTTTGATGTAACCCAAGATATATTTTACGATACTTCTTATCTATTTATGAAAGAAAAGAATTTATTCCAACGTTAACTTAAAAAGGAATTCACGTAGAAGTAATATGTAAGGTTAAAAATAACTCAGTTATAATAATTTATAAAAATGGAGGACACATCAAAAGCATTAAACTGTATCAAACAATAATAAATGTTATAAAAGTTTTAAAAAAATTCCGTCTTCAAAAAAAATCTGAAAATTTTGAATGAATATTAGAATGTAGTATAATAATAATAAATATCCACTTCCTAAACTCTTAAGAGGAGAGGCCCTCATCCACAATCGGGATCTTCATTCAACTATTTTATAAAAAAATTCTTTAAACCTACGTAAAAAGTCATTTTATATTGGCTATATTCTTACGCTCTAGTTGCTTTGAATGCTAAACTCTCTAGGTATAGTACTCGAAAAATGGGGTGAAATACATTTATTCTTTGGAGTAAGAGCACTTAAATATTTTATACAAATGTTGCGGAGAGTTGAAAGAATTTTTATACAGAATACTCTTCTTTTTTTAATGTACTTTTCAAATACAATATTCTTTATTTGATTTCTGAACTCCTGAAAGTTGTAGAAAAGTCAAAATTTAAAAATAAAACTCTTAACATTTTTTCTTCTTTATCCTTCTCTCATTCTAACTTCTAAGTCAAAAATTTCTTTTTTAACTTACTAGACACTTTTAGCATTCACTGTTTTTCTTGCAAATTTCGGAACACACACATTAAATACTTACCCTCATAAAAATAAATTTTTAGAACTTTTTTAATTATTTTTTGTGAAGTTGTAAATAAATGTTTGTATTATATACTTATACATGTGTATGCTCGCGCGAGTGTCTAAGCATGTGTATTGCGCGTATGTGTATGCGTGTATGTGTTCGTGTGTTTGAATATGTGTGTGTGATCTTGTCGAAAAATTTATATTTTTTTCCGATTCTTTGATTAAAATAATTTCGATGATTTCGCCTTCTATCTTACGCCATTAGAAAAGAAGGGTTCCTAATAGTTACATATAACAGAAATAAAATTCCATGCCATGCATTTTTAATTCACTAATTTTTTTAACATTTTTTTAAAATTTTACTAACCAATTTATTTTATTTAAACATGCGATACTTTAAAAAAAACTATCCATTTTTGATTTTATATTTAAAAAAAGCAATAGTCATACTTTTTCTACCGGCACCTGGTATTTATTAAAACATAGCAACAATTTTTTTTCATAATGTTTAGGTAGGCAATATTAGTTTGATTTTAACCTTTCTTTATCTTTTAGATCATGTGTTTTCTTTCTTTATTCGTTTCTTATTGTTTTACTTTGTAGTAAACTATATATCTGAAACTTTCTAAGACTGTACTTAAGATTATTTGAATTTTTGATACACTAAAAATCTTTTTTAATGGAAAAAATGTACACTAGTATCTTAATTTCAAATACATACAACATCTGATCTAATGAAAGCTTTATTAATTTACTTGCCATAGAAATTAGATACTAATTCTCGTGTAGTTACCATTTACATGTGATTTATTGATTGGTTATTAACTTTTCATGACAAATTAACACATATCGGTGATGGGCATGATAATTTTGAACATTTTGCTTCAGATCCTCAAAGTTGCTTGAAGAATTTTCCTACAATGTGCTTGCTATCTGCTGCTTTTCATTAAAAGTTGAGGCAAAAAACAATTTTATAACAATGAATCAGTCAATCAGAGAAACTCCACATTACTTTAAAAATCGTATGTGTAACCCAAGAGGTATATGTGATAAGTAACATGTAACGTATTCATTTCACTGAAAATGAAATGAATAATATGAAAAATGAATTAAAATATATTTTACAAAAATGGGATTTGATGTTTTAGCTTGCAAAATGACGGAAGTTTCTGTATCCAGTTAACTTTAATTACATTTTTAATTTTTTTTAAAATGGAATCAAAAACTAATTATCAAAAATAAGAATTTAATAAATAAAAATAAAAGTCTAGTAAAAACTATTAATAGAAGCTTTTTGAAGAATTTTCAAAAAATATTTTGCAAGAATAAGCATTTGGGAATAAATTATTAAAAATATTGCAGTTTAATGATTATGATTAACAGTAATACAGTCTCGGACTATAATGATTTATAAAAAAAACCACACTCCCTTGTAAAAACACGTAATATACAGTTTGAGAAAAAATTACTTAAAAATACTTGAGAAGTAATTTTAAACTTATATATACATTTTATGTAAGTGAATTCGTTCAATAGTAATAACAATCTTATGTAAAATTATTCCCTTTCAATATTGAAATCTCTCAAAGTATCCTTACATTTATAGATCACAGCAAGAAGAAAAAAAAAAAAAAAAAAAAAAAAAAAACATGAGTATTTAGAAAGTATAATCAAAATGCTTAAAAGATTTTTTTTTAAAGAAAAAGAATACTTAAATCGTTCAAGTTTTTTAAAAAGGATGAATTTTAGAAGATAATTAAATATAAGCACTGCCGTAATTTTAAGGCCGGCCGGAACTTAGAAATAATTAATACTGCATGGTATTCTGCAGTTTAAAGTTGCTAAGTCTTGAATATCAGAACCATGGTAATCACTACGATTTTATAATTTTTTGTAATTAATGTTGAGATAGAAATAATGAAAGGAGGGGGGGGGATTCATGTCTTCAAAACACATTTAGATTGAGAAATTGGTACTTTAACTTTTTCAATCTGTCGTCGAATGTTTTCAAATAGAAAAGCAACAATTTTTTTAAAAATTCCGTCAAAACAATGACTAGATTCCAAATACAGTATCCCCGAAGACTAAGCTAGAAAGAAATTTTTTTTAATTTAACCTGTTAAAAATAAAATCTGAAATATAGACCCACAATTTTATAGTAAAAGAAGTTCTTTAAGAATGCATGCTGTTTTTTTACATAATACGACGCTTAAATTTTATAAACTATTTAAAGACTTAATAAAAACTCTTTAGAAATTAAAAGAGATTGATACAAAGTTTATTTAACTGAAGAGATACTTATATTTTGATGCATATATATAAAATATTTTTTTAATTTTTGAAATTGATATATTAAGATTAATAAGTACTATACTTTAGGTTCTGAAAAAAGGATTCTTATTTTTGTTTAGGGTTAACTGTCATTACCTATTTTGCTTATTCGTTGGAATATATATCTGTTTATTACATTAAGGTATGAGTAAGTTAAAATCTTATATATATATATATAATGATTAAAGATATTAATTTAAATACATAAATTAACTAGATGATACTGTGCTTTAATGAAAGTTACTTCAGAATTTATATATATATATGATATATATATTATATGATATTACTATATATATTTATATATATATATATATATATATATATATATATTGCTCCTGTTACAAATATTAATATTATTTAAAATATTTTATTCTTTAAGGCGTTCACCCATGTATGGGTTCAAAAAATCAAAAAAAAATTTTTTTCCTTTATAAATTGCTTTCTTAACATGTCTAGAATATGGTGGTATTTCTCAAAAGTCGAAGTCGTTATGAAGAAGCAGGTGTTAGAAGAGAAGCTGTACGGCGCACTAAGTTAAGATTTTCGTTGTTTTAATCGGACGTGAAAATTAAAACAAGTTTTCTCAAAAAGGAGTGTTTAAAGCTTTCCTCTCTCATCTCAAGAATGCTTTGACCGAATGACTTCAAATTTATAGGGTAGACTCAGCACACATATACGCACCAAATGAACTATGATCATTCCAAAATTCAAAATATTTCAACAAAAACATAACAAAAAACTCATGAAATTCGAAACTTTTTTCTTCAGAAGTCTACCAAAGTTCCAATTTTTGATATTTCAATTGAGTATAGCTCATTCAGAGTATTAAGTTTATAGATTAAAATGCCATTATTTTTTTTTATTTCAGATAAGCCAATCGGCTGAAATCGTGGAGGACGTGAGCGTCCATTTTTTCGAGGTGGGTGTGTTCAGAGCACTACAACTCACGTTATATTGGATATTTTTAGCTAAACATTTATCTACATACTCTTGAGATACATATAAATAAATGATTAAAAAATGTAAAGTTCTATCATTTTACTGGTCGTCGAGAAAAATTTCCTAAAAATGCTTAAAAAACAGGTCATCACATGGGTGATACCCCTTAAGTAAACTTGAACGATTTCTTACATCATGGAATTTAAAAAACATCGATTTGTAAAATTTAATTTTTTGAGAATATAGATTAGATTGAAATCACACATAAATTTTCTCAACAAATAAGAATCTTTTTATTCAGGATTTCTTTATAAATATCCAGTCACTCAGCATAATACTTTGTGAATTTTCTCATACTACATTAACTTTTGTAAATTTAGCAAATATTTCTGATGAATTAATGAGAAATGAAAAGTTATTATAAACTGAAAAATAGTTTTTAAAACTTTGAAACGAAGCATCTTTTTTTTTAAACGTAACTACGATGAAGTACATTTTTCATTAAATGATAGAATAATTATACATCTAAAATTTATTTGAAATAGTAATCTAACATCATTATTATTTATTTTAATTACTATATAATTGTAAAAATAATCATAATAACTGTAAAAAATAAAGATATTTTTTCTTTTAACACATATTTGAATGATTCAATTGTTAAAAAAATGAAGAATTTGTGACGAATCTATACGGAACTTTATCACTAACCTTCTGAACCGACCTTTTTAGGGAAATTTAATTCCCTACCTATTTCCAATCAACTCCAAAAAGCGGACAGGATTCCTTGTTATGTAGATTAGATTCAGTATTTAAGTCAAACGAAATAGTAAAGTTAGAGCAGTAGGAGATAGATATTGAAACATAGAGTTATAGTGAATTTGAATTGAAGTCTTGTTGTTGTCGATAATTTAATCTCATGAAGAATTGAGATTCCGAGTGGTAAATATTATTTTGAGTTTAAAGTCTCATTAAAGTTTTAAGAGTCAGATTAAAGTTAAATGTTCAATAAGAACATTATTAAATATAATTCTGGGATCTCTTATCGTGGTAATTTCTGCGTGATCGTTATTTAATAAATTAATTAATTAGATCATTAATTAATTGAGTTAATTTAAAAGATATTATCTTTAAAACCTCATAATATTAGTAAAATTATTGTTAATAAGTCTTTGATTCTATTTGGGAAAGATAACCAAATAAAGAAAGTTATTTATAAAAATGGCTACTGGTTCTTTTGTGACTCAAAATTATTCTCGTTCTCAAAGTGAAGTCTCGAGGGACCTTCACAAATTAATTTATATATTTTTGTAGTTTTAGTTTAATTTTTTGATACACAACTTATTTTTAGATTAGTAGTAAATATATAGCACAAATAAACTGTTTCTGAGAGATATAAAAATATTCAACAAACAAAAAAATCAATCAAATATTTTAGTTTGCTTTTTTATCAAGAAATATATTTCCCTTTAGATGAATACTTGTTTTGAATTGCTGTACTTATCTTAAATGAAATATAAAAATTGAAATCTAATAATTCTAGCACTTGTTCTCATGCGTTAGTAAATAATTGAGAATTATCAAAAGATTTTATGCATATATATCTATATTAACTCCCGTGTTGTTTTGAAAAGCGGCGTTAAGATATCCGACTACCATAAAATCATAATTTTTTTTAAAAATTGACAAATTTTTTTTATGATTTTATTTTACAGCCCATCTTATTAGCTTTATAAAAATACCAAGGTTGTTATTTTCCATTCAATAGAACAAAAACTGCAAGTGTTTTAGTAAAAGCAGATGCCATAACTTTACATAAAATATCAAACTTTAAAATGCGTTTTACTCGAAATCTGTTTTTTCCCCCCGAAGAGTTCAAACGGTGGCAGAGATTGCTCAAACAGTTTTTTAAATAATTTACTGAAATTTTGTGTATATGTTCTGTACAATAGTAGAAGTGTTTTTTAACCTTCAGGTTTATCAATCACTATTTGATTACAAAATTTACCGCTCTTTAAGTGAATATAATCACTGATTTTTTAAGCAATTTCATGTAATAACCAAGATAATATACTCTAGTTTTTGTAAAAATTATAATATCTCTTATCCTAAAGGTCATTTGAAAAACGAATAGCAAAGTAATTCATCAAAAGTGAAAAATTAAGAATTTGTTCATTTAATATTTGTACAGAGCGGGCCCAGTTTATGGAATTTTTTGGTCAATTTTTACCTATTTTAGTAGTGAAAATTTATTTTTCTCTTCTTAATTTTATCCTTTTTTTTCTTAAAATGTACTAAATAAATCTAAAAACCACAAAAAAATCTCTATATCTCTATTTTTTTTAAAAAAAAGTTGTCGCAAGTAGTCGGATACCTTAAAAACGAAATCAAAAAATCAATTCAATACTAAAAGCATCGTATAAATTAATTAATTAGTATTTAGCACTAAATATTTGAAAATCAATACAATTAAAAATATCTTGCCTGTGATTGACTGTACGTAGGTTGAGTTTAATGTAAATGATGAAACTTAGTGATATCAATTAATAAATTCAAAGAAGGCTTAAAAGGAAGTATTATACATATTATTATTCTTTTTTAAAAAATTAATTAGAAATTTTTGTCTCCAAGTTTTGAAAATAATTTTAGACTAAAGTTAGTTTCCTTTTCTGTATAAAATAATGATAAGTTATTTTCTTTGATTGTTATTGTACAATTTCGGCTTCCAAAGATTAAGCTTCAAATTGAAATCGAAGCAATTGTAAAGTGATTTAAGTAATGTTTAAGATTTACAAATAAAGATTTTAGAAAAGAACAGGGAATCGACGCAAATAGAATTGTAGATTTTGTAATAAATCAAAAATTGTTTAAAAGAAGTGTTTTTTTTTAAGTATGCTGAATCTCAAGAAAAAAAATAATTAAACTTATACATTAAAGCTTACAGAACTTGTAATATTTAAAAAAAATTCATTTATACCTTTACATATCGAAGTACTCTATGTATCTTTTCAATTTCTCAAATTATGGTATCATTTTGAAAAGTGTGTTAATAAAATACATAACCTCATAAATACGAAGTACCACGAATGTATATATTATATAAACAGTACGAAAATTTGTGTTTGTTATACTATCAAATTGTTTCCTGAATGCTTTTTTTCCTAAACTTTCGACTACACTAATATTGAAACCTTTACGACAGGAACAAAACCTGAATACATTTCCCAGAAAGATTCCCAGAAGTCTGATGAATTTGAAGGCTGGAATCGGAAGGAAAAAAATTCTCAGCAGGCTTCTGGAACAGTTATATCATGTCTAGAGGCAAGTATTGTTCCATGTGGTGTTATTGTTATGGGAATGAAGTCGAGCCTCTATGAAGAGGGGGTGTCGCACCCCCTCTCTCCAAGGGGGTGGACAAAGATCGGTTATGGAGATGGCAGCGCCCATCAGGGAGTCCAGAATACGACCAAAAAGTCGTTTTGTGACGGAAATAATGTAGATGTGAGTCTCCCGCCAGCGTTACCGCACGTAAAAGTATAAAAAAATGGAGGCTGGAGACTATACCGCAGAGTGCTCCATTGTGACAGCTGGCAAATTTGGTGGAGGAAACACGAATTCATGTTTTGTTGCGGCCGCAGAAGAATTTTTGGCTCACACAAAAAAGTGTAGAACTTGAATATTGCTTTTAATATACTAGCTGTCCGAGTAAGAGATGATGGGGTGTGCTTTCACTCGATACTGCAGGTTGCCACACGTGGATTTGTGCCACATTGTAGTTGGTTTAGAATCAAGATATGGAATGTGTACTCGTATTTGTTTTCGAAACTGTCGAGAAAAGAAAGAAACTGTGATAACTTAAGTTTTTTTTTTTTTTTTAAATAAGATATTGTAAAGATTTAAAATTGTTCTCATTTCAACTTGAAATATTATTTGTGTAATAATTTTAAGAACGTTTTTTTTTTAATGTATAGGAAATTTATTATTTTTATCTATAGAACACATTTAGAGTATAGAATATTTTTTATTGAATAAAAGTCATTATGTGAAATTGTATTATTATTTTATTGTATTTTCAAATTATTCTCTTTATAACAGCGTTTCTCAAACTGTGGAACCCACCCCTAGGGGGCGCAAGCATACCGAAAATAAAATTATTTTAACAAAAATATTGATTATTGAAAGGAAGCGAAACAAAATACATTGTCTGACATAATAAAAAAACAAAAAACGCATGTACAATGATGTAATATACTTATATATATATATATATATATATATATATATTTTGATAATTAATATATCAATACTAAGTTAAGAACAAGTTAAATAATTACTAGTGACTATATATATATATATATATATATATATATATATATATATATACATATATATATATATGTTGATAGTTAATACTTATCTTGATAAATTGTACGATTTATGATTAAAATCTTATTGTAGCTTCACCGTCAAAGTACATTATTGAATTCAATACATTGTTATTGTATGAAGAGGGGGGAGGGAGCGAGGAAATTTATGATTGAGAAAAGTGGGTCGCAAATGTGTTGTAAGTTTGAGAAGCATTGATTTATAACCTTAATTATATTTTGCTTTATATATTGAATGGGTGAGAGAGATAGAGAGAAAGCGAGAGAGAAATTTTGAATGAATAAGAAGATTGCAGTTGTGCATTTAAAGGATGGCAATGATGTAGTTGAATTATTTAAAAAATTGCAGGTAATAGTTTTGACCAAATTATTTGATGTTAAATAAAGGGGAAAAAAAAAATTCGAAATAATTTACTCAGCTTAATATTTGTGCTTCAATTTTAAAATATTTTTTATAAGGCCTGACTTTAATTAAACTTAAATTAACTTATAGTTTCTGAGTTTATAATAGATCAAACTGTCACACAAGACGACTTAACATGCAAGTAACTCTTTTTATGTAACTAAATAATTTACAAGTTTTTAGCCTGAGAGTTATGATAAAAGAAAGCCTTGACTTGAGGTAAACAGGATGATAATTAACTTAATAGACGAGAGAGACAAATATGCGTAAAGTCTAGAAATTGAAAGCTATTTTAAGACTAAATTCCTCATGATCAAAGTTTAATCCTCGTCTTCTGGAATAATTGTTATGGCCTCGATAGCCTAATTG
This sequence comes from Trichonephila clavipes, assembly GCA_019973935.1. Taxonomy (NCBI): domain Eukaryota; kingdom Metazoa; phylum Arthropoda; class Arachnida; order Araneae; family Nephilidae; genus Trichonephila; species Trichonephila clavipes. The sequence continues at coordinate 319,376 of BMAU01001365.1, read as the reverse complement.
TCCAAGTCATGGACTCATGAATGGTGTGTCTTGAGTCCGAGCTTAGTTCCGCTAAATACTCGCCGTGTAGAGGTGGCCGATGCACGTTAAATCTGTCGAGGTTCAAACGTTCTCCCTTCGGAGTAGTGTCAAATGTAGAAGAGGGTGGTAGCAGCTCAGGTGTCATCTTCGTCACTTGACCATGGTTCGAAATTACGAGGTCCGTCGCCATTAGAATACATATATAAAATGATTTTAAGAACATTATGACGAAAAAAATTTCAATTCAATATATTGGCAAAAAATTAACTTAGAATAATCTTTCTTCAAAACGTTCTCCTTTTATAAAAAAGGCTTCTATAATAATACACTGCTGGACAATTGCTAAGGACGGATCACAAATTGCTATGTAGCATAACATTAAGCGAGACATGAGGCCTAGTAGGATAAAATATAGTTGCCACACTGTTCAGACATTAGAATAAAGAATATTTATTGTTCTGGAAAGTACAAAAGCTGTAAAACATCTGAAAGAAAAAAAGTGTTCATTTGATCTGCGTACGAAGAAATGGAACAATGCATCTAAAAGTCAGAAGGCACTTTAAAGAAAGGTATCAGTACGGGATATGTCCACCGTGGAGTGTGATGCAACATTCCACACGTCGTACCATACTTTGCACAACATTATCCAACAGCTGTTGAGGCAATTTATCCCATTCCTCTGTGAGTGCACGGATGAGGGTATTCTTGTTTGTCGGAGGATAGTTTCGACCAGCAACTTGCCTCCCAAAGCATCCCACACATTTTCAATGGGGTGTAGATCTGGAGAACGCGCTGGCCATACGAGACGTTGAATACCTTCGCTGTCTAGACAATCCTGAACATCGAGTGTTCGATGACATGTTGCGTTGTCGTCCAAAAAACAAATTTATCACCGACAGCAAAACGGAAAAGACGAACACGAGGAAGTAGAACTTCATCAATGTATCGTTGGCCCGTCATAGTCCCATTCGCAACCACATATAAAGGCGTGCGGCCATTGATCATGATGTCGGCCCACTCCATGATACTGCATGTCGGATATCGGTCCTTTTCCTGGATATTTTCTGGACGATAAGCAGTACCACTCGCGCCAGATCAGTTGGCGTCTACAATCCGATGACAGACTGAACCTACTCTCATCTGAGAATAGTACGCATGCCCAGTCCTGTCCAGTGCCATTGTGATGCTCACGACACCATTGCAAACGGACAGTACGGTGCTGTCTGGTCAATGGGACACACACAACAGGTCTGCGTGCGTATAGTCCTCCTCCCCTCAAACGTCTGGCAACAGTTTTTCGGGAGATCTGCTTTCCTGAGGCAGCAAGAAACTGATTTGCCACCTACTGAGCTGTGGTGCGCCTGTTTCTTTTGCTGATAGGACGATATATCTGTCTTCTGCAGGCGTCGTACTTCTAACACGACCTCCCCGTGCCGTCTACTACACATTCCAGTAGTTTTAAATGACTTCCACAGCCGTGAAACAACGCTGTGAGCGATGTCGAACTCCCTGGCAACATCTGTTATTTTTCGCCCTTCTTCCATCTTTCCAATAATTCGGCCACGCATAACATCATCTATGTGATGTCGGGAAGACATGCCAAAAATTTTAAGTTCGTCTATTAAATCTTTCCTGTAAAACTTTGACTTGAAACAACAACTGTCCACACGCGTCAAAACCTTTAAAGCTCTTATGAACGCTATCACGTGATGAACAGACGTGGAAAAAAATTTGCATACTCATACTTCTTCTTACTAATATTTCGCACTTATTCTAATTTTCCACATTTTGCTTCCTTTTATTTAGTGGTTGCTATGGATGATAGTGTTATCCGTCCTTAGCAATTGTCCAGCAGTGTAATATTTTGCTTATATAAAGTAAAGACTTCTCCAAAGAGTCTGAACTAGGATTTTTGAAAAATTCACATTATTTTCAGTTACCACCCATTGAAATAATTATCGGCGTTTTTTTCTTAAAATTTCTCCCCTCTGTTGTCGCAAAACATGGATAAACCTACTTCTAAGTTATATATTTCAAAAATTCTAGTTGAGCCTCTGTACATAGGTCTGAGCTATATACAGGCAAATTATTATTATAATAGAAGCATTTTTCACAAAAGGAGAATATTTTGAAAATTGGTCATTTTATGTTCATTTTTTGTCAAAATATTGTATTTAAATAATTTTTTATTGTACTACTGTTCTTAAAACAATTTTATATACATTTTCAAATATAAGTGCCACTAAATATCATAAATATTATCCATTTATACGCTTTTGTAAAATCACGGCTCCGAGCGTAGTCGGGTACCATAAGTTTTCTATGAAACATATCCAAGTCATTGCAATTAAATAAATAAATACATAAATTTTCCATGAAATTTTTAAAAAGACTTTTACAATAGAGGGAAATAATTTACTGAGCAAGAAGAAAATGAGTTGTGAAATCCCAAACTCTATAAAGCATGTGATTTAACTTAAAATAAAATACAGGGAAATATAGTCGTCACATTGTATAACGAGCACGATGAGACGGAGACTGGTGCTCGTTAAATCCGAGTGCTCGTAAAATCCGACATTACTCAGGATGAAATAAAAATCCTTAAGATTTATTTTTCATTAAATATAAAAGAAAAGAATACATTCAAAGTACTTTGTATTTTTTCAGTGCTTTTTCCGGCCTTTCCCAAACCCTACCTTTCTAGCTCTGAACTTCGACACAAAAATTATGTCCATTCCCAACCTTTGATTAAGGATTAAAAAAAGACAACTTTTCAAAAATTGAATTGAAATACGCACACACATACATATACAAACCATTTACCCCAGTAAATAAATTTACGTGATTTTTTTCTTCATTTCTGTTATTTTTTTGTGATTATATTCAATAAGTTTTACACACATTATTATATAAGTATGGTTTAATACATATTTAAAAAAAAGCTTTGGTTTCATCATAATAATACAATCTTGATACAATTGTTCTTGTCAGCTCCTAATCAATAAAAGAAATATATGTATAATATATACTTTAATTTTAATTACAGTTTTACGTCACACGTTTCTGATATAGAGAATATCTGGGTATAAATCCTACTTTTAGGAGGATTTGCTGTACTTCGTTCATAATTTCCAAATACTTTTGTTTATAATTGCTTGAAAAAATTAAACCATCAAAATTTTAAACATAAAGTAAACCAGGCAGAAGGTGTTTCATGTCTTTAATTGCGACTTCTTAAGCAGAAAAGGATTAAAGATAAAACTATTGGATCATCAAGGATTAAATTTGTATAAAAAAAGGCAAATTTTTTTTTCGTTTATAGTTTACACATATAAGAAGAACTATTTTATTAATCAAAGTATACACACACACACATTGTCTATAAATTTTTGCCATGTAGACGGAAGGTTCCTCAGGATAGTAGTATAAAATCCTGCAATGTGAGTCCTCGAATTTTTAAAAACCAATTTTATAGCATTGTTGGAATTCTACTGTTTTCTTATTAAAAAGTTGTCCCAATTATGGAAGGACTAGTAATCAGCAGGGACTAGATTTTATGAGATTGGAGGAAGATGAAAAATTTCCAATTCCAGTAGTTTTTCCACAGTCATTTGTGTAGTCTTGTACATTCATGTAATGAGATAAGAATCGATCTATTGTACAATCTAAAGTTTCTGCACCATTTCGTTCATTTGGCTGCAGTATATTTCTTCTATGATCGATGAACAAGGTTTCATGTGAGTACAATGGATCAAGCCTGCGCAAAGCCTGTGTGACGGGCTCACGCGTCTTTTCTTTAACATGTCCTTTGGGCCAGAATTAATGGCAACTCTTTTCCAACCAAATCCAAGAAGTGAAGCGTGAAAGAAAGATGCAAATGAACAAGCTTTTAAATATCGGAACTTAGAGTAAACGTGATGGCAATGTAGGGCAATTGATGACAATGTATGGCAATTTGTAATAGTGGATGGAAATTGGCGGTAGTTGATGTCCAATAGAGGAATTGTCTGAATGAGCTTTACATGACGGTAATTAGAAGTGATTGAATATATGGAATTTTTTCAAGTTGCACACCAGTGCATGCAAATAAAGACAAGATTGAGCATAAGACAATATTGATGGATTCTTCAAACTGCAATAAGGTAGGATTGACTATTTAATATTATGAATTGGAGTCGAGTTTGGGCGGTTCAGTTATTGATAGTGGTCTGAATTAGATTAAGTTGCTTATTATCTCTATATATATTGTGTGTTGCGTATTTTTCCATCGTAGATTCTCTCACATTAATTATTATAATTTAATTTGTTAAATGTTTAAGTTGAATATCTTAATAAAGTCATATTAAGATAATGATTCCTTCTAGTTCTTTCGTTAATCCTACACCTCTAACTCACGCTGACACTCCGACAGATATTCTCCCAAGGGGGAACATCACACCTTTAAATACTCACCATCAGCATCTGTTAATGAATATTACTATTTGAAGTGTGTTTCGAGGATTAAACCTGGACCAATCACTGTGCTGAACGTTTGCGATTGTCACATTGAATCTGTTTCTCATTACAAGTGACAATGGGATTAAAAAATGTATCAGATTTGTGACGAGAAACAACAACAATCAAATCCAAATGTTTTTGTTTTTCATTCAGTTCATGGAGAACCCACTTGTCCAGCTTTTCGACACGAGCGATTTGAGCTAAAAGATTAATTATTGTATGTTTGTTAATTTCAACGAAAACTCATGGGTACTCTGAAATGAGTCAAACTTAACAGTAACCCATAGTTTGTCATTATTGACCTTTGAATCTGGACGACCGTGTGGCTCTTTTGTGTGGGGGGCAAAGTTTCCCGTACGAAGTGTGGCGAACCAATTTGATACTGTGTACTGCGTAGTAACACTACAACCAAATACACTATTAATGTTTAACGCGGTCAGCGAGACCGTAGTTTCAAATAAGAACTCATTCTTCATAACAGAGAATTTACACCCTTACATTTTTAACAAAATTAATACTCAAAAAAGTTTATAATTTTCTTAGATCTTAAAGAGATTTCTATAAACAGACAACATGTGTATGTGTAACAATAAAAAAAGATTAAATATCACAAAAAAGGCAATATGAAATAATAAGCTGCTAAAATAGGCAATACTATTAACAACAAACTTTTTCTCCTTGTTGCCAACCCAATACTTACAAATAATAATTTTCTTTTTGATGAAAAAGAACATAAACACAACTATTATAGTCATTGCCAGTAAATTTTTCTGAAACTAATTGCAGATGGTCTTCGAATTTTCACGCCATTCTTCTTTCTTACAATTTAACATTTTGTATATATTTTACAACATATTTATTTCAAAGTTTGATTTACATCGGTAGGAATCGTATTATATCTCATTTATATAGTTAAAACTTTGGCAATAAAAAAATGAAAAGAAGTTTACATGCACTGCTACAATTCTGTTGCCTGTACGGGAAAATGTAATCATAATGAAAGTGGTATTTTTATGCACGAGAATCAACAGAAAAATTATTCATTACAAAAATTTTCGTAGAAAAAAAAAAGAAATTATGGATTTTAACTATGTCTTTATAAAAAGAACATTCTAAAAAAAGATAGAATAGTTTTATTTATTTATGTGCTAGTGTGCTTCATTGAAAAAATATTTTAAAAATAATATTAAATAATGTTTTACTTGTATATATATATATATATATATATATACATTTCAACTTTCAAACTAATTTCATAGAACTAATTAAGTTCGAAATTTACCCTTTCGCAGCCATTGTGACAGAGTCACTAAAAGAACATTCAGGTATAGAAACAAGAATAAGTACTAGTGTTTCCATTTTTTTTTCTATTAATACATCTATGAAACACGTTTTACGTTAAGGTATACGAATACGTTTGGAACCGTGATTTTGCAAAAGCGTATAGATGGATAATATTTATGATATTTAGTGTCACTTAGATTAGAAAATGCATATAAAATTGTTTTAAGAATAGTATTACAAGAAAAAATTATTTAAGTACAATATTTTGACAAAAAAAAAACAACATAGAATGACCCATTTTCAAAATATTCTCCTTTTGTGAAAAAGGCTTCTAATATAATAATATTTTGCCTGTATAAAGCTCAGACCTATGAACAGAGGCTCAACTAGAATTTTTAAAATATGTAACTTAGAAGTGGGTTTATTCATATTTTACGACAACAGAGGGGAGAAATTTTAAGAAAAAAACGCTGATAATTATTTCAATGGGTGGAAACTCTGAAAATAATGTGAATTTTTCAAAAATCATAGTTGAGCCTCTGTAGGTAAGTCTGAACTATATACAGGCAAAATATTAGTATAATAGAAGCATTTTTCACAAAAATAGAACGTTTTGAAAAAAAAGGTTATTCTAAGTTAATTTTTTTTTAAATATTTTATTTAAATAATTTTTTTTTTGTCAAAATGTCCTTAAAACAATTTTATGCATGTATTTTAATCTAAGTGACACTAAATATCATGAAAATTATCCATTCATGCGCTTTTTTAAAATCACGGTTCCGAACGTAGTCGGATACCTTAATGTTAATCTCTAATAACAAATTGTGCACTGCTTGTAATTGATCAGTACATAAATTTAGCCTGAAAGTAATTCTATCTAGCAAAAACATCTCTCCCGTGATAGAATTCCACGAAAGAAAGAAGGCCAAATTCGATCACTTCAGAAAAAAAAACCACAAGCTCCATACGGAAGCGGAAAAATCCATAACTTGAGTCGTCGAAATGAGCATCAAAGGGAAGGCTCGATATAAAAGGATTAAAATAACAATATACCCCGCGCGAAATGAAAAATTTGGATCCACCCCCGCTGATTTGGAACCACGACGGCCCGTCGTTTGCTCCCGCGTTCGCATAATTTCGTTCGTTCTGCCAGGGAAAAGTAATTATGTACGTCAGGGGCCAACATAAAGGAGTCCCGCAGAGTCGAGATAGATGACGACATTACGCGCTCATTACCACAGCATCCAAAATGATGAAAAAATAAAAATAAATTTGAAAAAGAAATAAAAAAAAGAACAGTCTTATTTTTTGAGGAATCATTTTCTTGCTGTTATTTCGCGTGGCGTTTAATTTATTTCGAAGGAGTGTGGGGTAAGAAATTGGTGCTCAATGAGAACTAATTAGATATGAAGTTTGGTAGAGTTTCACGCTGTTTTTAACTCAAGACGGTAGATTTTTCTTTTGGGGATGGCAACGCTCTCTGTCTTTTCTTCTCTTTGTTCTGTTTTCTAATTCGGTGTAATTAAAAGAACGGAAATGCTTTGGCCAGGCTCTGTTGCCAGACCGTGGAAAAGAAATATAAAACAAGGCAAAATAAATTATAACATCGCTTAGCAAATCTCATTCTTCCCCCCCTCCTCCCCAATTTTTACTGCGAGAAGCCGGAACATTTAATAATATTTCGTTTTTGCTTATGCAAATGTTTATTTATTCAGTGTTTGGTAAATTAAATCCAATTATCTGAATGAACTTAAATTGTAATGGAACAATTAAATTGATATGTCATTAATGTGTACATTCATAAAGAGGGGAAAAGAACGAAATGTGTGACAAAAAGGAGACGAAAAAAAAATTATTTTTCGTTTTCAAAATTGCAAATATATATATGAAAGGCGGTACTTTTAAATAGAAATTTGCACATTGAGAATTAAAATATATGTTTTATATGTGCGTGTAAAATTATGAATACTACCCACTAATTCTTTCTGTTATTTATTTCAACAACATCGGATAACTAAAAACTTGTGTAGCTAGTCCTGAGTGTGCCCTATATCAAAATTTCTTGGAAACCCTTTTTGGGAGCCCCTTAACATGTTATGCTTTTTTTTTTGGGGCCCATGTAGCTCGAGGGCCTTGTAACGTTGATAGGGCGGTAGCTACGTCCCTGAACTAAAATGTACATTGGTGTTCAAAATTAATAGAATATTTGTATTTTCTATTATTTCTAGAACTACTGGAGATATTTTAAAGAAATTTTATAGGTATGTAGGGCTGAAATAATGCAAAAAAAATTATCATTCAACAGAAAAATACGCACACAAAAAAAACACTTATTGAAGTTGGAATATATAAAACAGCAGTTGCAGAATGGAACAAAAAAGATTAATTAATAGGGAGTATGTTCCCCTCTTACTAATATACAGGTCTCTTATACTGGAAGTAACAAAATTTATGGCAATTACTCCCACTCAATCAACAAATCTGTTTTTAGGTCTTGAATGGTTTTCGGAGGAGTGTTGCGAGTTACAATTGTCCTCCCCAGAGCGTTCCATGCATGCTCTTTACGGATAAAGTCCGGAGATCTGACTGGCCAATCCTTCCGGTGAATATCCTCACTTTTCAAAAATTTGTCAACTAGATTAGCTCTATGTGGCCTCACGTTCTCACGCCTCTGAAAAGGTGAACTTAGAGCTTCAAGACTTCATCCCTATACCTCACAGTAATCACAGTGCCTCTATCAAAAAGATGGAGGTGTATGCGGTTATGCAATGTGATGCCTTCCCAGAACATCAAGTCTCTGCTAATGTAATGTTCGATTTCTTGATCACTGGAGGGCAGGTAGCGGGTCCCTGATTCTCCATATATTCTCACCGGACCCTGTAATGTCCGAGTAATCGACCATTATAATAGTGGAGGCTTGATGATTTGGGTAGGCATCACGTTGGATGGCCGCACACACCTCTATCACTATGATAGAGGCACTGCCACTGCTATGAGGTATAGGGATGAGGTTTTGGAGCTCTATGTTCGCCTTTTCAAGGGTGCAGTTGGCCCTGATTTTATTTTAATGCAGGGAGGGGGGCAACCCAAATGACCTCGTGGGTCACTTCGGAAGAGCTTCATAATCCCGTGGGCCACATATAAAAATATATATTTTTATATTATATTTGGATCCCTCATAAACATTTGTTGGAGTGAAAATTTAAAACAGACTGATATATTGTTATTGTTTTCGTTGTTTTTCATACATACAAATATATAGATAGTATAATAATAATAATTGGATGATTAAATAATGTTTAAAATATTTTTAATTAGTGAGATATGTTTCTCAACTCTTTCACTTAGGTTTTGCAAGTCGATCTCAATGCATGTGTATTTGCGTATCGTAATTGATGTTGCAGATTTTCGTACGTTAAGTTTGAGCACGACTTACGTTTGATAAATTTCGATTTAGAAAAAAAAGAAAAGAGATTCGCACTAACAGAAGCAACGTGATAAAATAATAAAAGTTATGAGATTTATTTTTTACAAAAAAAAAAAAATCTTTAAACAAAAATATTGTACAAAATAGTCGAATTTTGTAAAGTTGTAAGGAATCTCGCGAGCCGCAAAATTACTCAAGGCGGGCCGCGGGTTGGACACCCCTGTTTTAATGGATGACAACGCAAGGCGCATAGAGCTCATCTCATCAACGAATTTCTGGAAAGTGAGGATATTCGAGGAATGAACTGGATAGCCAGATCTTCAGACCTCATCTGAATATAGCAGACACACTTAACCTTTATTCCCGCCGGATCACATACGTACAGGGGTGTAGCTACCGTCCTGTCAATGATACGGGGTCCTCAAGCTACAGGGGCCCCAACATGTGTAACTATAATCCCATTAACAGGGATCCCCTACCTAAAAAGGGCCCCCAAGGAATTTTGATATAGGGCCACCTCAGAGCTAGCTACTCCAGTGCATACGTATGACAGGTATTTCATGCTGGCTGCAACATGAAGATAATGGGAAGAAACACTATAAGACCAAAGCAACATTGGACACAGTTAAATTGATAAAAATGCAAAACTCATTTTGGGAGGGCGGGGCTCTCTCTCTCTCTCTCATTTTAATAACTATATCAATTTATTTATCAAACACACACACATAAATATTTGCTTTCATACATTTTTACTGAGTTATGTCGTAATTTCATTTCCTTTCGTCACTGACCAAACCCCTTATTTATGTTCTACTATTAAAAAAAGCATATAAATAGCAAAGTTGATATATGTGATTGCTTGAATGGTAGAGTTTTCAGCTAAATTTTAAGCACATTGTTCTTAAGTAATTGAATTTCTTACTGCAATGCGCAATGACTGCGCCACTTAGAAAAGGCCAACGGGCTACATGCGGCCTGTGAGCCGCGGGTTGAGTACTACTAGTACAGAGCCTTCCTGAGGCGCTTTGAGGTAGGCAATAACAACTCACAAATCCTCTCCAAGAACTACCCAAGGCCTGGAAATAGATTTGTTGAACGAGTGGTATTATTTACCACAGGAACTCATAAACCCTCTTATTTTCAATATAAATCACGGTGGGGGCCTATTTATCTGAAAGAGGATACCATACCCACTATTAACCCTTTTTTTTAAAAAAAATTTCTGAATATTTTTTTTTTCTGTTTTATACCTTCCGATTAGGATGAGTGTTACACACGATCATGAGTGTATATATTAACACTCGAATGATTATTATTATTATTATTATTTTGGATTACATCAGCCCTACATACATACCATACTTAATTAAAATCTATCCAGCAGTTCAAGAGATAGACGACAAAATCAAAAACTTTTCTTAATTTTGAACACCAGTGTATGTAAACACTTTGGAATATAATTAAAATTCCCATCATGTAGCCTTCGTCTTATTTTGCTTTACTTCATAAATCATTTATTAGTGGTGAGACTTCAAGAGTAATAAATAGCAATTATTTTTAATGTAGGTATGAAACAGTATATTAAACTTAATTGACTCAGAATGACCTTCTAAGGGAAATGGACGATTTATTTTTCACGCAAATATATAAAATTTTTGAGCCATTAGAAAAAAAATATTTTTTCTTCATAACTGTTTTTAAAAGATTAACTTTTAATTTCTTTAATAGAATTTATTTTAAAAGTTACTAGAGCAAAAGTATACTGAAATAATAGTATAATGAAAACATTTTATCACTCTAAAAATGAAATGGAAATATTCACAAGGGGAATGTACAAATAGTAAAATATAAAATGCAAACCTAGTAAAATATATATGCTAATAGTAATAAATCAAATTATCTAAGTATTTCAATTTATTAAATGAAGAAATGGATATTTCGTTGACTTTGAATATTAAAATATATTAAACAGGGCAGAAATAATGGTGGAGATTTGTTTATTATACTACTGTGTGTGTTACCTAAAAGGCAACAAGATTTTCGAAATTTAAGCTCCTCTATTTATCGCATTATAAAGTATAACTGCAAAGCTTTAACCTTGATTTTTCTACTTACTTTTGAAAAGCTGTATTGATTTCAGAGAGTGTCAACTTAATAAATAATTATACGTAACTCTCATTAAAAGATTTAAAACCCGGAATTGTGCAATAGTTTTTTTTTATTTTAATGTTCCTTCTGTTATAAATTAATGCCCATTTGAGTATCCAAAAATGGAATCTAAAAGAAAACAACTTTCTTGAAATATAAGACGAAAAGACAAAAAAAAGGGGTTTGAATTTTAAGAATATTAAACTGAATTCTTTCTCGTAAATCAAAGAAAACTTAATCGCTTTGCTTATGGTCCTTATTCATCTGAAGATTTCAAGATCTGAGTCATTAACATAAAATTCCAATTGAAAAAAAATGTTTTTATATAACTAGGCTTCCTTTTTTCAATTTATAAGTAAATGAGAATCAAAAAAAAATTATCTAAAATAAAGTATAAAACGCAATATATATATAAACTTTTAACGCAGTTATGTAGCATCCATTTTTCGTCTTGGCATGTTTAAGAGACATATTAAACAAAATAGTGTTAGTTAATGTTAATTTGGATTATTAACATTAACTAGCACTGCTTTATATTTTCCTTCACTTTTTTCTGTTTCATAGCAGAAAACTTCTTTGAATAACATTTGCAGAAAAATCAAATAGGTTCAACGCAGACCTTTTCATCGAATAATTTTTTTTCCTCATAAAATACTTTTCAAAAATATTTAACTATCTATAATTTATATGATCTGGTGACGCAAGTATTATTAAGATAATTTTTAAACCAAATTTTGGCAAAAGTAAAACTTTTTTCTGCAGTCTTATTTAAATTTTCTCTCAAAATTTAGTAGCTGAAAGTGATTATGAGAGTTCTATCAAAGTACACTTCTGGCTACCGTAAATGCAATACCAAGAAAGACAAGAGATAGCGCAACAAAATTTATTTTGTAGATTGCATGTTGACCAAGTATCAAATGATTAAATTTATAGACTTCTGTGAAGTGTGGTTCCTGCCAGAATTAGTAGCCGCCATTGTTGGAGATCGCCGCTGTCACACGCCTCGGCATTGATTCAAAGAGACTTTTAATGTGTTCTTGGGGTACAGCAGACCAAGCAGCTTCCACACGTTGCCAAAGTTGATCTGGTGTGGCAGCTGGGGGTGTAATCTGGGTCAATCGTTGAGCAATCATGGACCACATGTTTTGTATCGGCAAAAGATCCGGAGAGCGAGCCAGCCAGGGAAGCAATTCAATCTGGTGATTGACGAAGAACCTTCGGACAATGCATGCCACGTGTGGTCGTGCATTATCCTGTTGAAATATGGCTGTGACCAAGCCCTGAAGGTAAGGAAGGACAACTGGCTCCAACACCTCGGAGATGTAGCGCTGGCTGCTTAAAGTACCGGCAATGCGTACTAGAGGAGTGCGAGAGTGATATCCAATACTGCCCCATACCATAATACCCGGTGCAGGACCAGTGTGGCGGTGCATAACGCAGCTGTTCAGCATCCTCTCTCCATGGTGCCTCCAGACTTGAATCTGACCATCGTGGTGTTGCAGACAGATGCGTGACTCGTCAGTAAAGACAACTTCATTCCATTCTGCCGCACACATCCTTCTTTCATCGCACCATTGGCGGCGGAAACGTCTGTGGCTCTGCGTCAAGGGTAGACCAAGCAATGGACGTCTTGCGGACAAACCACTCTGCTGTAAACGGCGTCTAATGGTACGCGCAGACACTGAATGATGCGTTACAGGTCCAATATGCTGTGCTACGGTTCGTGATGTGACTGAGCGATCCGTCACTGCCATGCGCACAATTTGCCTGTCCTCACGTGAAATGGTGCACTGAGGTGGATGCGATCGACCACGTCGGTCCGTCGTACCCTCCTGAATCCAACGGTCACATATCCGCATTACAGTTGTTTGGTTTCGTCCAACACGACTACCGATTTTCCTGAAAGATAATCCACAATCTAGGTAGGCCACTATCCTTCCTCTGTCGAACTCGGATACTTGATCAAAAGCTGATCGCTGTTTTCTACGAGACATAATTGATCGTTTTTTGAAAAAACCACAAGAAAAACACAATTGCCGAACTTGAAATCGTCGAAATCTCCAAGGCTTAAGTAGAGCTTTGAAGTGGCGCCACAGTCGCGCGTGATGTGTGTCTGCGCTGAAATTCTAATCATTTGCATATTTCACCTCCGTTAATGCATGTTGTAAATTTCATGTTATTTGCATGCTTCCTTCAGGGTGTTGCATTTACGGTGGCCAGCAGTGTATAACGATAGTGACAACAATCTGTAAAATTTTAATTAAATCAAAGAATAGTAGTTTAGTGTTATATTTTAGTAATAGAGTAAATCAAATATAGCTGAAAAAGAGTAATATAGCGCTATAGAAAGACCTAATTATCGTACATTTAAATGAAATTATCATCACTTATATAAGAAACACTTATTTGTAAATCATGTGTTTACATTTTTTAAAACTACATTTTGAAAGTTTTTGTATTTTATCATTTATAAATAGATTTATATATATATTTCTAAGCGAAAAATGTAATAAATCAAAGAGGTTACAATATTCATTGAAAAAAATCGCCATAAACCCATTTTCCGGTATTAAAAAAAATTAGGAAAAACCTTTTCATCAGTTCCATTATTTTTCTGGTAATGACAAAACTGCAAAATAAAAATATAGAAAAGTAATTTCTTTTTAAAATTTTTATTTGTTAGAATATTTATATAAACTTTTTTTTCATATTAAATAACTGAATTTGCTTACAGTTTTTGGAATTGTAATATCCCTTGTGGAAAAAAATCCCTTTCTTTTCATTTATCATCATCAATTAAATTCGAATTGATTGAGATTGATTGCTTTTCGTTCAATGGGCGTGTGTAAATGAAAGCATTAGAACACGCCCTTCTTAGAATGACAAACAATTTGTCTTTGCTTATATTACATGCAATTTACACACACAAAAATAACATTATAACGCATGGGTTTTCTTTCTGTTTAGAAAAGTTATCGAGTTCTTTAAGGATTATAGCATTTAATTTACATAATTTAATAAGAATACTTAAAAGTAAAAAAAAAAAAAAAAAATGAAACGTATTAGTGGGAATGATTTTCCGCTAAAAAAATAAAAGTTCTTGCAATAGTAATGTATTTTAAACTCATAAAAAGTTGAAGCTCTGTATTTTATATTGTTTGTATTAGAACATCCAAGGTTGGCTGCCTCTGACTAGTTGTTCATATTTGAACTATATAATACATTATATTAGATCAGGAGTAACCAACCATCGTGCCAGTGTGGCTCGACGGAGTTGTAACTGTGGCACGCAAAGACTTAATAAAAAAATTTGAAAATATAATAATAAATAACAATTTTTTTACAACTTTACTGTCTCAGCCACACACGCACACACACAAAAAAACCCCCTCAAAATTTATTATAAAAACACACTTACTTCAGTTACAATAGAAATTTATCGTGCAGAGAATGCACCTGCACTGCTGTGTGAATTGGCTTTCTAATATTTTTTACACACGCGAGATTTCGAAATTTGAGGGAGTGTATTTTAAAATATCTGGAAGAAAACACTGAACTAATTCTAGAATAAAGAATGGCTATGTGATTTATCTTTTCTTACCAATATTAAGGAAAATAAAGTAATTTAAATTTAAGGTTACAGAGAGAAAAAGATTGCATTTTTCCTATTCTAGTTGGTCATATACCTTCTTTTGTAGACAACTTTTGCTTTATTAATTTATTTCCTTTATTTTGGAGAAAAAAAATTAGCATATTTCATATTAATGCAGAAACTATCTACCAAAGGAATAGTGCTCCGAGCTGTGGTAGATTTAAAAATTTAACATCAATTTTTACAGGATTCATTCAGAGCTAGGTTTGATGATTTTCAAGATAATAAAAAAATGCAGATCTTTCCACAAATTCATTTTCAATTTCTCTGCAAAAAACTTATTGTTACTCGATGAAATCCAACTCGAAATTATTGTTTACAACACCATATTACACTGAAAAGCAAATGTAAGGAATTATATTGAATTTTGGAAAGTTGTACCAACAAGCAATTTTTCAAATTTACACAATTTGTCTGACAGATATTGTTGAAGATTTGAAACAGCATACGCTTGTAACCAAATGTTTTTTATTATGGACAAAACAAAATCAAAATATCGTTCAAAATTAACTGAACTGATTAACAATAAAATCAAAATTTGTTCCTTGGTTTCCATTACTTATATATATATATAAAAACTTAACACAGTGGCTCAACAGCCCATGAGGGCCAAGGCCTACTGTGTTTAGATCAGTATACGTGAACTTGGGCCCTGAGGTGCAGGAGCAGATGTTCCGATCAGGTGGTCAGTCTGAAGTGAAACCCGCAGGGTTAAGTTCCCAAGCAAGCTTGGTACTCATTCATCGACCAAGTGAAGGGATGAAAGGCTGAGTCTACCTTACCCAGCCCAGGGTTTGAACCTTGGACCTGTGGTGTGGAAGATAGATGCCCTACCACTCAGCCACTGAGCTTCAATATATATATATATATATATATATATATATATATATATATATATATATATATATATATATATATATATATTAATATATAAAAGAAATATGTATTATTTATCAAAAACAAGAAATAATAGATAAAGAACATAACAAGAAATTACGTAATAAAAATATGAAATCTGAACATGAAGAACAAAATTATAGAGAAATAAAAGAACTACAAAAAAGAACCTAGCGAGTCAGAAAGCAATTTCGGACTTAGGACCGAATAAGTAGGGTTAAACTAGTTTGAAGGCGCCAACCTTCCCCCTTTGCAACTCGGTAGGAAAACCAAATAAAATAAACAAAACTTCAGAGAAAGTATAACTCAGAGAGCATGATAAAACCAATCAATACTATTATGTAACAAACTCTCCCAAACTCTTAATGCAGAAAAATCACAAAATAATTATGTAAGAAAAGTAGAAAAATACTAGAACAATTACATAAGAAAAGTATCTTTCAAAAAATAATTAAACAAAATTTCTTTACTCACAAAGCTTTTACGAAGAGAAACAAGCATCTTGCCATTAATGAAAGTCAATTATTCACCAAGTTAAAAAATTCGAAAAAACATAAACACATCTTTTGAGCTGACTTTTAAACCAGCCAGCAAAGAGTAATATGTATATATATATATATATATATATATATACACTCATGTCCATAAATTAAGGATAATTCAGAATCACACAGAAATTGAATTCTAAAATAAAAATTTCACCTGTAGAATTATCACACACATCTTGAAGAAGAATATGCAGATTACAGGAAACCACCAGATGGCGCGGATAGTACGTCACAATGACGAGAATGTAAGAGAGGGGTATATAAGGAATGGTGGCGAAGAAGTAAAATTGTTCACAAGTGCTTTAAAAGCTTTTCAGTCCAATAACCGCGTAGTTATGGCACAAAGAAAGCATTTGGATGATTTCTTACGTGGTAGAATTTTTGGACGACTGGAATGTGGACGTACCCAGCTGGATGTATACGAGGAATTTGGAATCGCCCAGAGTGTCATCTCCAGGCTTTGGCAACGATTCCAAGATGATGGTAATGTGAGTAGATGTTACAGCACAAGTCGCTGCCGAGTTACAACGCCGAATGAGGACCGGTATTTGGCAGTTACTTCCAAAAGAAACAGACGGAGCACAGCATCAGACCTGTCTAGTCAGCTCTCTTCAGCTACCGGTACGACAGTTTAAAGGCAGACCGTGTACAGACGCTTTGGACACATTGATCTATATGCTCGTAGGCCTGTCAGATGTGTTCCACTTACCGCAACTCACTGTCACCTGCGATTAACCTGGAGTAGAGAGCATGCATTGTGGACACCACAACAGTGATCTTGTGTGATGTTTTTCGACGAGTCCAGGTTTAGTTTGCTGTCTGATTTGCCGGACTTTAATCTGATTCTCGCCGGATTCTTTTCCAATATGTTCAGAGTGCAACGATGACAGGCCACATCGCCTGGTAACAACATGTACGTTTGTTTCGGGGTGCCACCACCGCCCGTCCTCACCGTGCAAACATTGTAACGAGAGGATATCACCACTTGAACGACACCGTTACGGAACTTCGGTGCATTGGATGAGCTCGTTTGGGGCCTAGGCGTTGTAAGGCCTGTATTGCATCGTACGTTAGTTCCAGAACTGACCTGCATGTTCATTGAAATTTGTGTAACGATGACAGGCCACATCTATCGGGATGTCATTCTGGAACAACATGTCGGCGTTTCTGTTATGCAAATGATGCCATGGGGCTGAATTTCTATTAGTTTATGGATGACAACGCCCGTCCTCACCGTGAATCAAACTTTGATAGACGAATTGAGACTTAATGCGACGTAACCGGCGGCATATCACGCGTATGGATTAATAGGCCAGAGAAGCAGGTTGGTCGAATAGACATACTCACCGGACTTGAATCTCGGTGTTGGCATAGAGCATGTCACAGTGGGATATGCTTGGCAGACGTCCCAGGAACACAAATGATCGCGAGGATCCCAGAAGAGTGGCCTCCACCAACGTCGTCATCGACCGGAACTCCTTCCAGACATCCAGTGCATCAAGAGAAACCATAAGGAGACGACTGACCGAAGTTGGCTTGAGGAGCCGACGTCCGCTAAGACGCTTACCACTGACCCCACATCATAGGCATGTCGATGGATTTTGCCGACCTCGGGCAACTTGGAGTGTGACAGACTGGAGACGTGTCATCTTCAGTGATGAATCCCGATTCAGTCTCTGATTGATAATTTGAGCGGCATACAGCAATTTCAGCATGCCTAGGCACACGATCATCTTTAGTGCCTGTATTGCATCGATACGTTAGACATTTTAACGCCATATTAACCATCATACTAACAACATGTTCCATACTGTTTTTTGTAAATAGGTTCTTTCGCCATTGAAATTTGCGCCTGGGAAGGCAACTATCCCGAGATATTATAGATGCAAAGACTATGGCAGGATCTTCCATATACTCATCTGCCACGCCGAATTTCTTTATAGCTGCCAGAGGTGGCTTTACTACTACTATTTTTAACCTTTTGCAAGCTGTAACCGCTATAAAATGATATTTTGTTCTGAATTTTTAATCATTTGTTTATTTTCATATACACTACATGCATACCAAATTTCGTGAATGTAGCTAATTTCTTCTATATATAAAGAGTGTATATAAAGAGAGAGAGACATGCATTAAAAATGTGCTCTTTGCGTAAACACTTAATAATAAGCCTATAAGTTACAATTTGTTCGAAAAGTTGGAAGTTGCACGCATAATTATTTTTTTATCTTAAAATGGCACTCTTCCTAAGAAATGTTGGCCACTCTTATTCTTGATGGAAAGTCAGTCCTTTCACGTTGACCATCTCTGTATGTTTTCTAAAGCTGTCACTGACTTAGGGCAGTGAAGTAGGACTAAGCTTGCTTTATGGGATCTCAACCTTCCCTTTCAAAAGAATATTAAAACATAAAAGAGGAAGAAAAATTGTAAAAAAAGAGCCAAGTTTACAAAATGACTAAGCCTAACTGTAGCTCGCGTAAGCTTACATTACTCTAATAAAAAATTAATCTAAAAAGAATGACCAGTATATACACTGCTGGACAATTGCTAAGGACGGATCACAAATTGCTATGTAGCATAACATTAAGCGAGACATGAGGCCTAGTAGGATAAAATATAGTTGCCACACTGTTCAGACATTAGAATAAAGAATATTTATTGTTCTGGAAAGTACAAAAGCTGTGAAACATCTGAAAGGAAAAAAAATGTTCATTTGATCTGCGTACGGAGAAATGGAACAATGCATCTAAAAGTCAGGAGGCACCTTAAAGAAAGGTATCAGTACGGGATATGTCCACCGTGGAGTGTGATGCAACATTCCACACGTCGTACCATACTTTGCACAACATTATCCAGTAGCTGTTGAGGCAATTTATCCCATTCCTCTGTGAGTGCACGGATGAGGGTGTTCTTGTTTGTCGGAGGATAGTTTCGACCAGCAACTTACTTCCCCAAAGCATCCCACACATTTTCAATGGGGTTTAGATCTGGAGAACGTGCTGGCCATACGAGACGTTGAATACCCTCGCTGTCTAGGCAATCCTGAACAGCGAGTGCTCGATGACATGTTGCGTTGTCGTCCATAAAAACAAATTTATCACCGACAGCACCACGGAAAAGACGAACATGAGGAAGTAGAACTTCATCAATGTATCGTTGGCCCGTCATAGTCCCATTCGCAACCACATGTAGGCGCGTGCGGCCATTGATCATGATGCTGGCCCACACCATGATACTGCATGTCGGATATCGGTCATTTTCCTGGATATTTTCGATAAGCAGTACCACTCTCGCGCCAGATCAGTTGGTGTCTACAATCCGATGACAGACTGAACCTACTCTCATCTGAGAATAGTACGCATGCCCAGTCCTGTTCAGTCCAATTGTGATGCTCACGACACCATTGCAAACGGGCAGTACGGTGCTGTCTGGTCAATGGGACACACACAACAGCTCTGCGTGCGTATAGTCCTCCTCCCCTCAAACGTCTGGCAACAGTTTTTCGGGAGATCTGCTTTCCTGAGGCAGTAAGAAACTGATTTGTCACCTGCTGAGCTGTGGTGCGCCTGTTCCTTTTTGCTGATAGGACGATATATCTGTCTTCTGCAGGCGTCGTACTTCTAACACGACTTCCCCCGTGCCGTCTACTACACATTCCAGTAGTTTTAAATGACTTCCACAGCCATGAAACAACGCTGTCAGCGATGTCGAACTCCCTGGCAACATCTGTTATTTTTCGCCCTTCTTCGATCTTTCCAATAATTCGGCCACGCATAAAATCATCTATGTGATGTCGGGAAGACATGCCAAATATTTTAAGTTCGTCTATTAAATCTTTCCTGTAAAACTTTGACTTGAAACAACAACTGTCCACACGCGTCAAAACCTTTAAAGCTCTTATGAACGCTATCACGTGATGAACAGACGTGGAAAAAAAATTTGCATACTCACACTTCTTCTTACTAATATCCCGCACTTATTCTAATTTTCCACATTTTGCTTCCTTTCATTTTGTGGTTACTATGGATGATAGTGTTATCCGTCCTCAGCAATTGTCCAGCAGTGTATATACTGGTGATAACAATTATAGGGATGAATGGTTTTTTAAAAAAGAAAAAAGAGCAAGCTAACTAACACCTATACGAAAATAAGGTATTGTGACATCTTCGATGGGAGTGAACCCCCATCTTCCAAGTCACAATAGGTTTTATGGTTTTACCAGCTGGTCAAGGACAAGTGCCTTACCCATCGATTGTCCCTGAATGTTTTACGATCAACCAGCTGTGGAATGACCGGTGCACGTGGCCATGGGGCCATTGTTTATTGTCTGAACTCAGGGAATGAATTTTGCAGACGGGTTGGCGCCCCATTGACAATAGGCGAAGCCTATCTTAAAAATAACCATGTTGTCTTTTTCTAGTGCTGTATGAAAGGGAATACTAGAAACCGATGGCGTGATGGGCCAGTGTGTCCAGCTGTTGTCAAGGAACTATGGCACCTTGGACCAGACAGCTCGGGTGTGTTTTGGCGTGTTATGCGCCAATAGGAAGAAGGAGGGGGTCAAGAGAGACTTTGGTCCTGCGAATAAGAAGGAGCGAGGGGCGTGTTGTGAACACACCCCTGTTGTTTAAAAAGGGTTGTTTTTGAGGACAAGAGAGAGAAAAGACCGGAAAAAAACCTGGAGAGAGAGAGTAAGAGAGAAGAGACCCGGAGAGAGAAGAGAAAGAGACCCGAAAAGAAAGAGACCGGAGAAAAGACAAAATCCCCGAGAGAGTGAAAAAGACGAGGAACGCCGGTGGCGTTGAGCATGAGTATATGAACTGACCACACCGGCTTGGCATTTAATCTGGATTTATATTACTTCATTTACAAATTGTTAGCAAATAAAGTTTGCTTTTATTTGTATATTAAGCTGTAAAGATTTGTTTATTGATGGATAGCTACTCACGACGTTACAGCTAATATAAATATATGAAATTGGTGGCAGCGGTGTTGATCCGGCATTTAAGTAAACAGATGCCCGAATCCTTTATTTTAATTGAATAAAAAAAAAAAAAAAAGGCCAGCCGTGTGCGATTGTGATGAAGCGAGTTTAATGACCCCTAATTCCTGGATTTCCCAGCTGTGAGAAGTGCTGGATGCAAGTGTCTCCCGTTCCTGCTTGTGAAGAGTGCCCGCGAAGTGCCTGCCTTCCGTTTTTTCCCGGAGAAGGATAAGGAAGAGGTTTCCAGTGTTTTCACCTGCAATGTTAAGGTCAGTCTTTTCTTTGAGTATCGTATCGGGGCAGCAAAACATTATTTTTAGTTTATGTAAAATTTTGTAAGGAAAATATAATACTAGATAAAGTTAAAAGTATAGACTGAGAGACTACAGAAATTATTAAGTTTGTTTGCAGTGTATTGATTTGCTATGTTTGTTTGTATGTTTGTTTATTGAGTTAGGTCGTAGTATACAGTAGTATATTTGCTTCGTTAGCACAGTTTTTTGCGTAGTGTATTGTCACGTTACTCTGAGTATTGTTATTATTTTGTGAAGTATAATTAAAGTCTAGGTTTAGTGTACGATTAGTTACGTTTGGTAGTTGTATAAGTTTGTGGAGTACAACTGAGTATAGTGTATAGTGTAGTGTTGATTTATGTTGGATATTTGATTTGTTTTAGAGACAATTGAGATTGGATTTAGTGTTGTATTTATTAAAGCACGATGGCGTTTCTTTTAAAGCAAACAAAAGAGGTATTGTTAGAGGTTGCGATAGATTTGGGAGTCGAAGTCAATAGTACTCTAACCAAATCAGAAATTAAGAATAGAATTTGTCAGAGTGAAGACTATAACGAAGAATCGGTTAAAAGTTTGTTGGAGGGTATCTTGGCGGAAAAACGGGAGGCTAGGGAATTGAAGGAAAGGCAGGAGACTAGAAAATATGAGTTGGAGCGATTAAGATTGTCTAACGCCACTGAGACGGTTAGTGTATCGTCTGCCGATTTAGAAGGGCAAGGGGTAAATAGACGGGTTAATTTAAAAGACTTGGTGCCTAAATTTGATGCAAAAAATGCAGACATTAATTTATTTTTAGAAATATTTGAAAGGCAGGCGATAAAAGAAAAAGTGACTGAGGATAGATGGGTCTCCCAACTCATTCCTTTACTTCCCATGGAAATTGCGGAGATAGTAGCGAAAGAACCTTTAGAGAAAAGCGACGATTACCCCCACATAAAAAATCTACTCTTGGCCCGGTTCCAACTCACACCTATAGCCCTTAGAGATAGATTTGAGTCGCATCAACGCAGACCTGGGGCCATGTGGGCGGATTTAGTATTCGAACCTGGACAACTGGCTAGCGGGGATGAAAGTGGGTGATTTCGCCGCATTAAAAGAGCTACTAGTGACAGAACAAATAAAAAAAAGAGCACCAAGTGAATTAGTAGACCATTTTCTAGATTCGTGGGATGGTTTCAAGGAGGCTAAAAGTTTAGCTGAGAAATTGGACCATTTTGAGGCGATTAGAAGAGTGCATAAAAAAACAGGTCCGACGAAAACCTGGGAGCGTAGAACCTTTGATAAACAGCCTTTCGAAAGTAAAAATAAATCTGCGCATTTTAGTGGTAAGGGTAAAAATATCGGGCCCTTGAACAGGGATCCTTATAAGCATGAGGTAAGCCAGGGGAGTTCTCAAATTAGGAGGAGTGCCCCAGGGCGGGGATAATCAATTTGAGAAGAGGAAGCCCATAATATGCTACTATTGCAATGAGACAGGGCACATAAAGCCAGTGTGCCCTAGATTAAGGAAAAATAATTTCGAAACGGTAGCTAATTTAACTTTAAATACCGGGAATTACGACCCATTTAAAAATTCAAAATGAACATGGAAATAAATGGCATTGATCGCGTATGTCTAAGAGATTCGGGTCATCCATAGACGTCTGTTCGCGGAGCTGGATTAATGAAGATGACCTCCTAGGTGAATACGTTTGGTTGAAAAGCCCGTTAGATGAGATTTGCCACTGTTTGCCTCTGGCTATAATTAAAATCAAAACGAAGAAAGGAGAGTTTTATACCAAGGCTGCAATAAAACAGGATAGTAGTGACAATGATCTATATTTATTGGGAAACCGAACAGCTGAACTGCTGGAGTCAGACGAACAGGGGGTGCACTTGGTTAACACAGTGGTGACTAGAAGTAAACAAAAGAGATTTTTCCCCGAGAAAGAAAAAGAGGCGAACGAAGCGGAGTTTGAACTTACGGATTTTTCCCCCCCCGTCCGAGGGAGGGGAAGACGATAGCTTTATCATTCCCGCTTTTGAAGGAGAAGGGGAAAGAGTTTGGCGAAAGTGAATGGTGTTGAATTTAAAGAGGAACAAAGAAAATGCTCCGATCTAAAACCATTATGGGATAAGGCCCAAACAGGAATAGACAAAGAATTTAGGGTCATCAGGGGGAAATTAGTTAGAGTCGCGAAAACTAAGCGAGGGGAGGAGGTCAGACAGCTATGCGTACCCATAAAGTTTAGACTCGACATTAACAAACTTAGCCATGACGAAATAGGGGGGCATCTGGGGGTGACGAAAACCAAAGATAGAATTCTAAGGCATTTTTTTTTGGCCGAACGTGTACAGAGACGTGGAGGAGTTCGTCAAAACTTGCGATTCGTGTCAACGAGTAGGGAAACCGAGAGATAAGGCGAAAACACCCCAAACGTTAGTTTACGAGGAATGGATGGAGGAGGGAAACACGAGTCAATCGGTAGTGGAATATATATTGCAGTTAAATAATAGACTCAAACGTTGCCAAGATATTGCGATCACTAGGATGAAACAATGCCAACTTAAAAGGAAAACGTGGTACGATCGCGATGTCGTGGAACGGAAATTTGTGGAAGGGGATCTGGTAATGGTGTTGGTTACCTCTAAACAAAATAAACTTGAGGTAAATTGGATAGGGCCGGGAAAGGTACTTAGTAGAATTTCGGATACAAATTATGTGATAGATCTACCAGGAAGAAGGGACCGTAGTACTATCTATCACGTAAACTTACTAAAACCGTATCATCGGAGACTCGAGCTGGTGAGCCTGGTTGTAGAAGAGGTCTCGGATGACATAGAGGGAGATGCGGAAATTCCTTATCCAGATAAACAATGCACGAAGTTTGACTATCTCGAAAAATTGCAGGAAAGTCAACTGCAACTTAAACTATCCCCCTCTCAGATCGACGAATTAAAACAAAACAAGTCATTACTAAAAATAAGGACGTGTTTTCCCCAGATCCTGGGACGATTGTTTTAAGACAGGGATACTAATTTGGTTACGGGAAAGCCATTTAGAATTAAAACTTGTTGTTCATCCCAGATGTTAATTAATTCACTACGAGAGGATACAGAGTATCTTTTAGATTTAGGCGTGAACGGGATGGGGGAGTCAAACCGTACTCTGCCCGTTGTTTGGTTAGGGAGAGTGAACCGATACCCGTACCCGCGTATCAAATGTATAAAGTATACGAATTTGAACCAGGTGACGCGAGCCGAGATTTATTTTTTTAAGAAGGGGAAGTTTGGTAGAAAAGATCAATGCGGCATCGTGGGTGACTGTATTGGATTTATGGAAATGGTATTTTCGTCGTTCAGTACTGATGAATTATCCGAAGCACACCCCATGCGTTATGCCAGTTGGCATGTGCATTATTACAAAATCGAGGTTTAAGTTTCTTTGTGCTTATGATGAATATAATTTAACGACTCGGATTTTGAGGTTGTTAGAGCCGATTGAAGTACCGCGAATGGTCGATATAGACATTCTGATGGAAACTTGGAAAAACCGTGAGAAGAAAATAGACTTTGTGTTAAAATGGTCGAGTAGGGTTGGGTCGGAAGTCGGACCGACTAAAGGTAAATTAGAGACAGGGGCAAGTTTATTCCGTGTTGACGTAATGTAGATATAGTGAAATTCATTGCATGAGCTACTGAGGCTTGTTAATTATATTCCCAATTAAAGTGTTTCCTCAATAACTAACGTAATGGAAGACAATACCATGACTTGTGAATAACCTGTTATGATGGTTGTGATAATGCTTGCTGATAGCCATAATTTAATTGAATTTAAAAGGTCTTAGTTTAAACTTCTTAATTTAAAAATTTGGTTTTTATGTTTTATGCAAAGCTTGGAATTTATAAATGTTTATTTTGTTTATTTAAAATCGATGGAAACAACGTTGGAATAAGTAGATTGGAAAAATTAGTTTGTAGATTTTGCTATTAATTATTATGTATATTTAAATTACTGTTTTATTTATATGTGTGTATGTGTATCTGTGTACATTGTGGAAGAAAATAAATTGTTAGTGAAAATCTCTGATGTCTCTTAGTCAACCGTAGGCCAACAGATGTTTACTTCTGTAGTCATGCGCGATTAAGTGTAGATGGTTAGTAAGAGATTGGCATTTGACGCCTTTTGTTTAAAATTATAATTTAAAGGTGAAATGTAACTTGGAGAAAAAGAATCCCAGATTCGGATTTTAAGATCTAATTGTGTGAAGTGTACATTTTTTTTGGAAATTTGATTCATGTATTATGTTATTTCTTGATTGTTCTTAATACCGGGATTGCTGCCCTGATCAATCTCATTGATGGGACGATCTTTATGTGTGTGAATTCTAAGAACTGAATCCAACTAGGACCAGAGCAGTCCCGTGAAATGGACTTTTTTTAGAGGGGAGGAGTTGTGACATCTTCGATGGGAGTGAACCCCCATCTTCCAAGTCACAATAGGTTTTATGGTTTTACCAGCTGGTCAAGGACAAGTGCCTCACCCATCGATTGTCCCTGAATGTTTTACGATCAACCAGCTGTGGAATGACCGGTGCACGTGGCCATGGGGGCCATTGTTTATTGTCTGAACTCAGGGAGTGAAGTTTGCAGACGGGTCGGCGCCCCATTGACAATAGGCGAAGCCTATCTTAAAAATAACCATGTTGTCTTTTTCTAGTGTTGTATGAAAGGGAATACTAGAAACAGGTGGCGTGATGGGCCAGTGTGTCCAGCTGTGGACAAGGAACTATGGCGCCTTGGACCAGACAGCTCGGGTGTGTTTTGGCGTGTTATGCGCCAATAGGAAGAAGGAGGGGGTCAAGAGAGACTTTGGTCCTGCGAATAAGAAGGAGCGAGGGGCGTGTTGTGAACACACCCCTGTTGTTTAAAAAGGGTTGTTTTTGAGGACAAGAGAGAGAAAAGACCGGAAAAAACCTGGAGAGAGAGAGAGTAAGAGACCCGAGAGAGAGAAAGAGAAAAAGACCGGAAAAAAACCGAGAGAGAGAGAGACCCGGAGAGAGAAAAGAAAAAGACCGGAGAAAAGACAAAATCCCCGAGAGAGAGTGAAAAAGACGAGGAACGCCGGTGGCGTTGAGCATGAGTATATGAACTGACCACACCGGCTTGGCATTTAATCTGGATTTATATTACTTCATTTACAAATTGTTAGCAAATAAAGTTTGCTTTTATTTGTATATTAAGCTGTAAAGATTTGTTTATTGATGGATAGCTACTCACGACGTTACAGTATCAAATAATAGCTATGCTCTTCACAGACACCTTTGCGACGAAGTTGCTTTAGACGTCATAAGACAATGACGCTGTGAATCGTGTTTGAAAAGAGGTGTCTCACTTGCTCGCTGAAGTGTGTAGCGTAAAGTCGTTTTGAAAAATCGTATTTTAGCCTAATCCTTGTTTGTTTGTTTTTTTATTTCTTTGTTTACTTATCGTCAATAAGGCCAATCGTCATCGCTTAGATGATATTACTAGATGGTGGATAGTTGAAATACTCAAGACAGGCCAACCGCAGTCTATCTGCTGTTGGGACTTCGGGATTTAGAAAAATTGGTTGTCCACTCTGTGGAAACAGTTCACAAAGACAGGAAGAATGGTCTGCCGGCATGATCAAGGCTACAAAAGGGAAACAAAATTGGCTCAAGAATGTTATTTGAGACTTTTAACCAAAAGGAATAGGTCCGCTAGAGCAACACAACTGTCTCGCCTCCTGTATGATGTAACATAAACATCCATTTCCTGGATAACATTCGCCCAAAAACTTAATGCAGGTGGCTAGTATGCCAGTCATCCTGTAGTCTGCCTCTCTTTGAATGTGAACCACAAAAAGGAATTCTAGCATGATGTCAAAATCACCTGTCTTGGACAGAGGGTGATTGGAGGCTGGTTTTCCTTCTGTGAGGAGTCGCGATTCGGTCAGGACAGAGATTCAAGACATGTTCTCATCTGGGAGAAAATCTTCTCAATATCGGATCTCTAACATTGTCGAAAAGGACTGTGGTCGAGATGTTTTGATGTTCTGGGTAGGCATCATGGCAAACAGATATACCGACTGTCATGTGTTTGATAGTGGTACTCTTATAGGTCTGTGGTACAGGGACGAGATCCTTGCACCCTATCTCAGACTTTTCTTCGGTGAATATGGACCAAATTTAATCTTAATGGATGACAGCGCACACTCACACAGGGCACAGTTGGTAGATGAATGCTTCAAATCGTAGAATATTCAGCGATTGGAGTGGCCCGCGATGTCCCCTGACCTTAATTCCACCTAGCATGTACGACCAGCTCCAATGAACATCGATGAGCTCAAGAGTACCTTAAGGCAAAAGGGAGTGAAATTGCCACATGGATTGATAAAGACTCTGGTAAACAGTATGAAACATCCATACGAGAGTCATGTAGGTCTTAGAGGCGATCATACACTCTATTAGACATGTTTTTCTCTGACTGACAGGTCGTCTATCAACTGCTTTGCTGGACAAATGGCCAGCTTCCTTATATAGGGTTTGTTATGTAGGATATTCCTAATGTAGTGTACGCCGGTTGTGCCGATTTTTGTTTTCCCATATATTGTTCTTGTATCAGATATTTTAGGCTTGCTTTGGTTTTATTTGTTGTGTTAGTTCTTTTTTTTATTACAAAAATATAATTTGTCCCTTAAGTTGTTTTCACCAGTGTACTTACTAAAACTAAGCTAAACTCAATGGGCAACAGCCCATAAGGATCAAGCCTACTATGCCCATCTCAGTATTAGTGACCTTGGGTACTGAGGTGCATAAGTAGATGTTCCGGTCAGGGGATTAGTCTGACGCGAAATCCTAGTGTTTTGCTCCCAAGCAAGTTTGGTACTCATTTCTCGACCCAGTGAAGGGATGAAAGGCTCAGTTGACTTTGCCCGAACTAGGGATAGAGTCCCAAACCTGCGGTGTGGAAAATACATGCACTCAGAAGGAAACGAGTTACAGTCATGAAACTTAACTTGTATGCAGTGTATGAGGAGATAAGCAAATAGTTACAAATTCAGAAGAAGATATTGTTTTAGTAAATAGCACATCGTAGCACAGATTGTACATCCTAGACGCCCTCTATTGGCGAGATGTCTGGTGACTTGGAAGGCCACTTGGGTGCACCATATCCTTGAAGACATTGTTGGGAGAGTCGCGAAGTTTGTGAAAAAGCGTTGTCTTGATGATAAGTGGTATCTGGGTGACTTGAAAGCAAAAGCAGTACAACTGGCACTAAAATCTCGTCCACGTAACTGCGTGCCGTCTAAGTGCGTTGAAAAACAACTAGATGGGGATCGTATGCCCAACAAATCACTCCCCCCACAGACACACCTTATGTAATCACCGTATACCTCTTGACAACAAATGCCGGATCGGACTGGTGACCTGGCCACTTTCACACACGTATGCACTGGTCATCAGTTTTGGAACTGAAGTATTCATCGCTGAAGATCATACACCTCTAGTCAAGTCCGTCGCACGCCAGCTAGCCCGAGATCGACGAAAATCCAATCGAAACTGCTTATGATGTTGGGACAGTAGTAGGCATCTTAATGGTCATCAGCTCCTTATACCTGCGTCGGCCAGTCGTCCTTCATACCACCAGATGTGAAAGTGTTTAATGGCATCAAACCGATTCTAACGACGTTGTTGGTGAGGAAGTGGCCACTTTTATGATTGTGTGATCATCGCGTATTTAAGTTCCTGGGCGCCCTGACCCTCCACGATGGTAGACTATCCCTTCTGTGGTCCATTGTTGCCAACACCGAGCAACTACCACATCGAACTGACCGAGGTGGTGGCCCCGATATGCCTGTTCGATCAACTTGCTACTCTGAGGCCTACTATACAAGCCCTCTCAAAGTCTGACAATTGCTCGTACTGTCATCGATTATATCGCCATGACTTCTCAAGACACAATACCGTCCATTCAAGTAAACAGATTAGTTTAAAAACCCTTGGCAGAAGCAATAATGCTTTTAAACTCTCCCAGCTGCACATCATCAAGTTTCTGACCAATTTTCTTAGCATTTGAACTACGTTATTGGCATTACGATTTGCATCACAGTATGGAGTTAATCAAAATGACCTCTAAAATAAATTATCGTA
Organism: Trichonephila clavipes; assembly: GCA_019973935.1. NCBI lineage: Eukaryota > Metazoa > Arthropoda > Arachnida > Araneae > Nephilidae > Trichonephila > Trichonephila clavipes. Next base: position 289,472 of record BMAU01001365.1, on the reverse strand, counting down.
CAATGGCCAAAAATATTTTGTCATTTAATAGTGTTAATATTTATCATTCAGGAAAGTTATTATAAATATAAAATTAAGACTACATATACCAAGTGCTTTGACCAGTAGCGCACACAAGAATTTTTCATGGGGGGTTCCAGTGTCGAAAGTCCATCATTCTCATATCATGCTCCAATACGCTCCAATACGTCGACTGTCGGGAACACAAAAACAGTAAAAAAATAATTATTGAATAAATAATTAGCATTAATTAATAAAATTAATTATTAATAACAAATAGTTAATTAAATTTTACGTACTATATATGAGATATAAAAGACCAGTAGGATTATAATCAATTATCCGGGAAAAATCAAAGGCAATGGGGGCAGACCAAATTATCTCCCCATTGATCACACAGGTGCGCCACTGGCTTTGACACTTAAATTTAAGATTTTTCAAAAAAGGGGTGTTAATCGATTTGTGCACTAAATGGCTCATATATAAATCAAATTCATTGTTATTCTCATACATTCATTTAAGTCTAACACTCTATTGTGTTAATCAGTATTTGAAAAGTTTATGCGGAAAAGATTTTTCTGAATTGTAGTCTTCAGTTGACTGAAAATAAATGCACTCAAAGCAAAATAAACGTTAAAGAGCACAAACTTTCTTGAGTTTGCGTTAAAAGTTAAGAATTAAATTAGAATGTGATACACTGTTGGCCGTTGAAAATGAAATACTAAGCAATATAACAGCTATCAAACCTACGTATATTAGAAAGATAACATACCGTACAAAGTTGAAATGATGGAAAATACGGTTTTCCGCGAGCCGAGTGAACGAGTATTCATTAACGTTGCACTATAAAGCAATACGAGCCTGCTGGCAACGGATCTCGTAATTTTGAACCACGGTCAACTGACAAGGATGACGTTCCACTCCACGCCATCGCGAGATCTATCTGCCCTTCTAAGCAGCGGGTCTTCGGTGTCAATCGGGCACAAAATCATGACACACTCTTCACGAGTCCGTGACCATTGAACGAGTCCACTTCTGTGACGGGAGAAAAATGATGAAATAAATATTGAGTATAGCCCCCAAAACTGACATTAAGCGTTAGTGTGCTATTCTAGGTGGAATTAAATGCCTCTGCACTGAATATAAAATTCAATGTAGAATTCAATGTCTCTAGAATGTGAATTTAATATCTCTTTATTGAGACACTGAATGCTAGTGCTTGGCATGAAGCCGCCTCTACATTTAATGAAAGAGGCTCTAGTTGGAGTATGGCAGTCCATATTAACTCCTCGCATTGTCAAACTTATTCTGGAGTAACAGTGAGTAGTGTATGCCGGATCAAACGCTTTACAACAATTAGACTAAAGCTGTGGTTGCCAAACTTATGAAACTTTTGAACTACCGTACCATTTTAAAGCTCTCTTATATACTGTAAGCTACCACCAAAAGAACTACTAAATTTTTAAGCAAATCTTAAATTTGCTTATTGCATATAAACTAGGAAATATGAAATTATATTGTATATAACAAAAGAAACTAAAAGTGAATTGAGCATAAAAGACAGAAATTGAGTTGTATTCAGTAATAAATAAAAAAATGTAATAACAGGGTTTTAATTTCAGACTTTTAATAAGAAGGATAGAACACTTTTTTTATCATCTATAATTTTTATCGTTGAGTGAGTGAGTGAATATTAACATTGCACTGTTCAGCTACACGAGGTCTTTGGGCGACGGACCACGTAATTTTGAACCTTCGTCAAGTGACATGGATGACACCTGAGCTGGCAACTCTAACTCCTCCCCCTCTCCTAACTATCACACCACAGCAACGGGAGGACGTTTCAGCTCTCGACAGATTTAATTTGCATCGCTGCCCTAGCGAAGGGTCTTTAGAGTGGTACTGGGCTCGAACTCATGGCATGCCTACCATGATCCGATACCTTGACCACTGGGCTATTGCAGCCCTTTTATCGTTGGGAATCGTGCCATTCGAATACGGTTGCCCAAGTGTTCATCAGTGAGTCTGTTTCTGTACTTAAAAGCATCATACTGGAAAAAAGAAATCTCACACCGATATGTAAAGTTGAACATGGCCTTCATTTTGAGACAAACCTGGACCAACATTGGATACCTTTCTTTTGGCACAATAAATCGCATATTTTCATAGCTCAAAGAAAACGATTTTATAGATTCCATTTTGAAAATCAATCATTTCCCAATCCACTGTGGCATTGTCTTCTTTAAAAATCCAAATGCTTCAGGCCACAAGTAGAGAACTCTTCAGCATCAATCTCTATAAAAGACCAACAGGAACGTTAACGTGATCTACCGAAAATGTCTCCGCGAGCTACTAGAAATTAGCGATTGACGATTTGGCGATCATTAGATTACATGCATTTGATAGGTGATAGATCGGGAGAACGAGCAGGCGAAGGCAATGCAACCTGGTGAGTGAAGAAGTTTTCAACATTCTATGCTGCATGCTTTCGATACTTTTTTCACACTGTTGCATTTGAAGGTAGCCAGCAGTGGTAGCCAGCAGTTTTAGATGCGTTAAGAGATATAAATTGAATGAAAGTTGTTTTTTTATCTCTTACGATTAAAACCCATATTCAAGAAAATAATAAAACAAACTATAAGAGACAAGAAACATAATTTTTTCAGAAATATAATAAGAAAGTACCAGAGATTATACGTAGTATAATTAAAACGATCATTGTGCGGTATTTAACATATGTATGACTTCATATTTTCCAAAGACAGTACGAAAAAGTGATATTTTTGTATGAATCGGTACATTAGTCATTTCTATTTGTTGGTCAGCTTTTTATGATTTTTTTTGCCAATTTTTAAACAGGTTTTGTATTATTTTAGTTTAAAGTTGTCATGCTTATTGCAATGGTTCATTCGGTGAACACGATATAAAAGAAATAAGCAGTTTCTGCAGCTGTTAAGGTGTTCTGTCAGTGAAGGAAGCCACTTACTTGGAGTAGCTTATCGCCGCAGAGGACACGTGTAGTAGCAGGGATCCCAGCTTATCGCCTAGGGCTGTGCTTCTAAAATTTTCAATACTTGCGACCCAGTTATCAATTATAATTTTCATCGCCCCCCCTTCATACAATAACAATGCATTGATTTCAAAATTAACGTACTAAAAATTATATGCTTAAGCTACAATATGACCTAAATTATAAACTGCACAAATTATCAAGATAAGTATTAAATTTTGAGTATAATTTTGTATATGACCAGTCCATGGGAGTCGCTAGTAATTATTAATCTTGTTCTTAATTTAGTATTGAGAAATTAATTATCAAATACATTATGCAGTGCAGATTCATTTATAAGTAAATTATTTCGATGCAGATGTGTATTTTACTTTTTTATTATGTCAGGATGTATTTTGTTTTGCTTCCTTTCAGTAAATTTGCAATTTTTTTAAATCTTTTACTTTTGACTTTTTGATATGCTCGCGCCCCCTTGTAAGGTTATCACGACCCCAAGGGAGGACGCCCCACAATTTGAGAAAAGCTGGCCTAAGTTGGCAATTCTAGTAGATGAATGAGTTCTCCGAGAGATTACGTAATTGTACTCAGAAGTTATGTTGACCAGTCCATCTTATCGTGGTGAACATTACAGTGACCTAGCTGCAGCGAAAATGGTTGGAAAAAAAGAATGTGCCACACGTTCGAAAAGTGAAATGGCACAAAATCGTGCTCTACAAAGAGCCGTGATTCTGCTCCTGTAATGATGTCGCTACATACGAATCTCGTATCTAGACAACTGGTCAATACATTACAAAAGCAAACTGATCTCACCCAAAAGAGCTTAGAGTTGTTCATCTTTGACAACCCACAAAATGGAAATTCCACACCAGCCCGTTAATTATTATTTGTTAGCTTATCAAAAGATTACGAAATAATATAGTTTTAACAATAAAATTATAGTTGGGATGAAAACACTTCTAAACAGAGAAACATTAATAAGCTCATAAGAATCTTAAGGTATAAATTATTCTCAAGATATGATTTCAGAAAAATTCACTTCATAGCATTTTAAAAAACGTGAGCATATTTTCTGAGATAAATATTTGTGTTTAAAAACTTTCAGTGATTTTGAAGAAAGGATCAAGGGGCCCCTTCAAACCAATTTTAATTATTTTTTTTAAAAAAAAACTTCTGTAATAAGGGCTCATAGAGAAACAATTGAATACTTCCAGCAAAATCTATTAGATATCTTTATAAATTAATTTATGTTTAAAGAACTGTTGATTAAAACATAGTACCATTTTTTCTTAATCGGTTCCAGGAGATGGAATTCCTTAATATATTGACTGTGTGGAACACATAGTGTAGTCCACGGTTCAAATGGATCTAAAAGAGCAATTTAAATGAGTTTTTAGTTTTTAATATGCAAGTATAAGTATATAATTACATAGCTCATGGCTAACAAAGAACTTGATACCATTTGAACAAAATGATCTACAATATCTGTACTGGTGCTATGAATAAGTACATGACTTAGTAAATACAATAACATACCTTTTGTATAGGGATAGTTCAGATTTTTTAAATTTCATTGAGATATTAAGAGGAGTTGGAAACCTCTCTCTCTCTCTCTCTATACTGACAATGTTAAATTGGCTGTTTCCGATGTACCTTTTCTCAAAATCTGTTTTATGTACATGCTTGAAATTTTTCATACTATTAAAGTACACCTCTCTCATTATACTAAAATGAGCTTTTAGATAATTTTGAATTTTTTAATAAATTATGAAATATTTTATCAAACATTGCGAAATTTGACACATTTTTTACTTAAAAAATTTGTAAAAATTAAATTTGTGAGTTTTTTACAAAAAGCTCATTTTAGTATATATTAGGCATCATTATGAATAATTCATAAAAAATTTACATACCTGTGAAGAGTAATTTCTCAGAAAAGGTACATCGCACATTAATATTTACATTTTGAGATAAATTGATTTTAATGTATACAGTGAGACTTCTAATTGGCCAGGAAATAAAAAAATAAAAGGCTCAATTTAAAATAAAAGGTACATGTTTTGGTTTATATCAGTCGTTACACTTTTAAGCAAAAACAAAGTAATTTTTTTACAATTTTCGCCATTAAAATGGGCGTGGCCCAAATTCAACGATTATTTAAAAATAGGTTTTAAGGGCTTCTAAATACCCTAGAGGTTAAAGTAAGGTATTTTTAAAAAGGTTAAAATCTATACAATTTGAAAATGTAAAAATCTCAAATTGTCAAAAAATAAGATTTTAGCTTTCCAACACCCCTTAAGGATATAAGGATATATGAGGGATATTTAAAGGTAAAATTTGAAGATTTTATCTTAAAATCATATCTGCTGATATCTTTTGATCATATCTGACAGAACAAATATGGATTCCTATATTATTTCAGATTGGTTGTCTTAACAGATATAGAATCTTAAATCAATTACAAACTACTTACCAAATGAAAAGCTTATTTCTCCACTCGTATATCTTCCCTTGGAAGAGACAATATTAAAATCTTTTAGTTTAAAAATATAATTTTTGTGCAAGGCATCCTAGTTGAGAGAGAGGAGGAACACGGTATCCACAGTCTCAGAACCGATCTTGAACCCATCTGTCTACACCTCCCTCTCAGAGGGGCTCTGGATGATATTATTTGCATAGTTCTATTTTGAAATTAGGAAAAGTAAAATGTGAAATAATTTTTTACATAATGTTTATTTATCTATAATATTATTAATTCATGTGCTTCGAACATTCCTTATTTGATGTTTATGATACTATTGCTTAATGATGAATTGAATTGAGGGTATACCCCATACAATACGTATACATCCGTGAGAGAAGTCCTATGCCAGGGATGGTGAACCAGTGGCCCGCGTGCCATTGATGGCACGCAACATAATATTTTGGGCATGTGGTTAGGATTTTACTTCAAAATAACAAACTTTACTGTGAAGTATTATGAACAAACGCGAGTGATCGGTCGCAAGTTTCAGCGAGATTTTCTCTGAATGCTCAAGTTTATTATGTACCCTGATGTGACTTCATTTGCTAAACTAAACTTGTCTCAATTCGATTGGTTGAAAATTGACAAAATTTGAAATGAAATTTAGAGATGGATTTCCAGTCTAGTTCAGTATGGATTCAAAAAATGTATTGAAACAAGTACATAATTGGAATGGATTGAAACAGAAAGATTAAAAAGCAATATAGTTAAAAATGCTAATAATGAAATTTTGGAAACATGAAAATCGATTCCAGAGACATTTAACTCTTTGAAGAAGCTGGATCCCATGCTATTTCAACAATATTTTCATCTACTTATATGCCTGCGAATTATTACCTTCAGAGATGAAAAATACGAAAGACTCGCTCAGAAATCGTTTGGCAGATGACTCGAATTCAGCATGCATTCTTCTAAAAGTAACATCTTACAATCCTAATGTGTTTCCATTTAATCTGCTACAACACAAGTTCCATTCTAATGTCACTTTAATTTGAATTACATGTATAACTAAAACAGTGATTACTATACAGTGCATAATGTTATTTTTCGTAGTAAATAAGGAGTTTTGAGCTGTCTAGCATTTAGTTTTATTATTTTTCAATAATCACAAGTCAAAATTCTTTGCCGGCACGTTTGTACCTCATTAAACATTTATTTGGAGAAAATGGCACGTTGATTCTTATAGGTTCACCACCCCTGTCCTATACGTTTCTGAGATTTTGAGGTACATTCTTTGGATAAATTTTAGTTAATATATCAGATTGGAGGTGAGGTTATCTAGACTCCAGTATATCATAGGTAATGATTGGTTCTAATACTTTTCCTTACTAAAATTTCAATCTAGAATTCTTGAGGTGAGATTTTAAACTTAAGATCCGGTAAAAATGGGGAGAGAGATATTATAAATATTTTTCTGTAAATAATTTACACTAAGAAACCAGAAGAGCATGTTGTCAATTGTAAAACCTAGATATTTTGTATTAAGAAATTTTCATAAATTTACTGTAGATTTTAAAAAATTCTATTTCTGCTCTTTATTAGTACATTTTTAGTAACAAAACGCTATTATATTGAAAAGCTTCTGAACCTAATATCCAAGAAATAACATTTCAAAGTAAAAAAGTAAACCCAAATCCATCATTAAGATTAAAGAGAGCGAGAAACTTAAAAAAATATCAATTTCAATTTCAATTTTTTTTTTTTTTTTTTTTTGCATAATATCGATAATATCTTCAATTGAGTAAATCTATGAAACATATTGAAGCCGAAATCATACATAATCGAAATTAAGCTCTAGAATTTTCAAACGTCATTTAATTGTAAATATAAAAAATGCGTTAATATATATCAAAAATTATCTTATAATATATATATATTTGACTTAAAGTAATATTTTTGCAACACTATAAACTATTTCCTTAAGAAGACTTGGTACCCCAAAAATCACAAACCTATCGTTTTTTTTATTTTCATTTAATCTTATTCTTTGCATTATTATCTTTCGATTGATATATCACTTGTGCATGTCGAAAAGTTAGAAGTTGACTAAAACTTCATTTGAAAACAAATTAGGCAATTCAGCCGCGCCCCCTTTTTAGAAAAAAAAGCTAAAAAATGCTTTATGATAAAAAAAAATCTATTTTAGAAATAGAAATAATAATTATAAAAAAGAATGTGTGTAGTATTAAAAGCAGAATATTTCCGAGGCAATGCAATAATGTACTATTTCTTCCTTGTGAAATGTGTGCATGTCAAATTTTTAAATTAAGGCATTTTATATTAATAATTTTATAATTTCAGTTCTTCTTCCTGATATATTTTTCATACAAATGTAATACTTTAATATTATAAGAAGAAAAACAGCTAAAATTTCTGTCGTGACAGAAAAAAAAATTTTTTTAACATTTTTCTTGAATTTTCATGGGCAATTAAGACTCTCTAAAAGTTGATCATTTATAAAAATGTGTGGGTTGAAAAAATATGAAAATGCAATTATTTTAAAGAAAAACGTATAAGTAATATCTTAAAGTGGTATTTTAAGTTTAATTAAGCTTATAATAATTATTTTTCATAATTATAAACTTTAAAGTGGTTTTTCTCAGTTTGTGTTTTTCGAAACCTTAGTGCATTCAAAATGCTACTCCTTCGACAATTATTTACCAATCACTTCCATTTTTTTCTTGCGTGTTGAAAATAAAGCATGTAATAAAATTAGGGATCCGTTTTGCTATAAACTGAATACTTTTTTTTAAAAAAAAATAGAATGTAAGACATGTTGGCTTTTTCGTTGATTTTTAGCCTGTATATCAACATTTTATTTTTTTCTCGAAAACGAATGAAGTTATTCTAAAATCGATCCCTAAAGTTGTTTAGATCATCCATAAGAGTATTATAAAAAAAATTTCAGGTCAAAAAATTAATTTTTACAAAAGGAGTAGGATTTTAAAATTTTCCCAATTTTCTTCAAAAAATTAAAATTTTTAAAATTGTGTGAATAATATATGAAAATTTTCATCTGGTAACATTTTCTTGAATAGAAACATTGTATAAAATGCTAAAATATAATTTTTAAATACGTAAATAAAGAAGTTTGCTCAAAGGGTGCCAAGTCCCCTTAAGACCCAGCCTCCCGTTCGTGTTGGAACACTCCATGTTCCGGGGGGGAGAGACTTTTTTTACTATCTTTTCCAGGGTCATTGGGATCAGTATAGTGTTAATAACCAGAACAATGTAATATTTAACAATAAAAATATTTTGGGTCTTAAAGGGATAAGAATGTCCAACCCATACAATCTCGTGGGCTGGGTTTTGCCCGTATAGTGTACGGGGTACTGAAAGTTGGTCACAATCGGTTTGCCCTTACGCTGTACGGACGCTGATATTTTCTTTCTATCTCCGACTTGCGCGTATTTTTAATTCTTCTGGTGATATTATTTAGGGCTATAGTGTTTTCAAAAGGAGATGTAGTTTGAATATATGGTACTGAAATGCTTTTCATTGGGGACTTTCTTTGTGGTGAAGACGAGAATTTTTCTTTTATAATGGCAGGAATTTAGATCCTTAAAATGTGTGTCCTACTGTATGCAATGTTTTTTAATTCAGATCGGTGACTATTAAAATTATGATAATACGAAAAACATTTTTTTTAAAGAAAGAATGAATTAAATTTGGATACAGATTCAGATCTGCCTAATGATTATTTGGATTATTCTTCAGACGAATACACGCGCACACACTAATTGTACGAATGTACACAATGTAGGAATATAAAAATGTTTTTAAGAAAGATGAAAAATTCTTAATGACATGCAGAGTGTACTTCCAAAAACCAAACATTGGATTGTTTTTTGTGTTTCAAGTATGTAAAATAAAATATGGAGTAAAAACTTTAAAATTTAAAAAATTAAATAAATTCTTCCAATTTCTCATTCTATTATAAGTACAGTGCTTAATTATATGCAATATGAAAATGTACCTTTTTTTAAACATTTTAAGTATAAAAAAATGACCAGTTTGATGGGTTAAAGGATTATGTCAATTGTAAAGTAGTATTCACAAACCAACACCTTCATCTGTGTCATACTTTTTAAAAAACAGTAATTTTTTTTTTAAATACACTATTTTCTCTTTCAGAATTTTACTTTACGCGTATTGCTTGTCTAGAAAGAAAAGGGTTAGCGATTGGAAAGGTCCATTCGAGAAGGCGTTATAGGTTGGCTAAAGTATATTTAATAAAAAAAATTAAGCCCCCCCTAATATGAAAGAATAATTATTGAATTTTTAGAAACAAGCACTCTCTTTCTCATTTTAAATGATTATTTTTTTTTTAAAAAAAAGGGTTGCTTCTTAATCAATCTTCGTTTTCCTCGTACTTCCGTTTGCGAGTATAATTGGGACCCCACAATCCGTTCTTCAACTTCACGTGCACATTCTTTTCTTTCTGCCCAGATTAGAACAGTCGTTATCAATACAGTAGCGTGGGAAAGCTGAAACTTCAAAGATTGGCTTGCAGGAACTACAACAAAAAGTAAACCCCTCTCTCTCTGTTAGGAAGCACTGAAATCCTATTTTTGTTGAAGCCTTCTCTAAAAGATTTTTCGAAGAATTCAATGAAAAGCAGCTATATCTTCAGGTGTGATTGCAAATAGCTGCTTACCTGTACCACATAATCTTGGCGTATAGCAAACGAATACTATTCGGAGTCCCTATTGAAACATTCCTTTCACTAAAAGGATTAACCCGGTCTTTTGAAAAGGCGTCTGAATTACATGGGAAAATTGAAAAAGATTTTTCAAAGAACATCAATAGCATGCCGCTTTATTAAGCGAATGAAAGGAAAATACTATTCTTTTTTTTTAAAAAAAAATCTTATTTAGTGTTTTTTAGTTCTTATTTCATTTTAATTTCGAATTCAAAAACTCAGTATTCCTATTTTCTCTCTCTATACAATAAAACTTGATTTTATTATACTTGTATAGTGAGAGATCAGACCAAGACAATATTTTTTAATTATTCTTTATATATTTTGTGCCATTTCTTATAATTTCTGAATACCACAAAAATTTATTTTTTAGACACCAGAAAAAGAATTATTAGAAGAAGAATTAAAGTAATTTGTAGGTTGCAATATATATATATATATATATATATATATATATATATATATATATATATATATATATATATATAACACAGATATATATATATATATATATATATATATATATATAGTATTATGCATGTTATATTTTTCACTCGTTTCTCGTGCTTATGTAAAAAATATTTTGTAACGGGTTTAGTTCCCGTTCTTACAGTAATCCTAAAAGAAAGAAATACTTTTTATACATTATTTGATTGGAGAACCTCTTCATTTAAAGGAATCACGAAATATGTAGATTAGAACTCTACTATTTAAAATTAAATGAATCAAGTTTACTGAGGAAGATAGTTGAGAGATATGTTAATGCTAGTTTAATCAATGAGATTAGTATTTTGGATTGGTTGTGTATACAAGGATAAGTATATAAAAGACTTGGCGCAATGCCGATTTAAAATCATTTCGGGCCCTGGGCGCAGAAGATCTACAGGCCCCCTTGGCACTGGTGGATCGAAATTTACAACCAGATAATCTAGTTAATCAAGCTTATCGATGCCCTTTCAAACCCTTCCGGGCCTTGGGCGCCCAATGGATAAACCTGCACTGACTTGGTGCCTTGTGTTCGAGTCCAATAAAGATGGCCTTGAATCTGCATTACTGCCTATACGCTTGATAAGTTTTTTTTTAATTCTTATTGTTATAGGTTAAGACTGACTCGCACACCCATTAACTATTGCAAAAATCAATTAGAATTTAACTTGAGATAAGAAAGAAAACTTGTATGTGTGTGTGTGTGTGTGTCAAAGTCTTAGAGATAGATGCCTGTTCCTTTGGCTAACCTTCACACTAACGTGAACGGAGATTCGCTTCAATTTTGATTAAACCTTGTTTTTTTTAAAATAAATGTCTTTTTTTTTTACTATAACCTTGTTTATTATTTTATTATAAATAATCAAATAATAATAATAGGCATTTTTAAAGCAGCTCAAGTAGATAGTTAAATCACTGTTAAATTTAAAATCAACAATCAATAACACTTCTTTCGCATACGCAATAGAAATAATTTTAAACTCAATTACAAACAACGTTATATTTGATTAACACACAAAAATGTGCGCAATGTTAAGCCTTAAAACGGTATTTTTAATTCTTGCATCTGTATATATATTAAACAAATATTTATTTATAAGACAATGAGGAACAAAATTTGCAAAATGCTCATTCGAGCAAAAATTGCTGTATTTCGGATAACACACTTACAGAAATGTTTATTCCGCATCCCTTTTAGACACATAAACATATAGAAAATAAGTATTCCATTTTATCTAGACGATTCAGCAACATTATTATAAATAATAACAATTGAATGAAAACATCACCCGCTAACACACTGGGGCGTCCTTTTATTGTAACGGCACAAAAATTCCCAAGAATGGCTGGGCACAGGAAACGTAAACTGAGGGCTACGATTCGTAAAAGAATAGTAAGTGAACAAATATTGACATACGCCGGTAGAGTGAACAAGGCCATGTTTTTTCAGGGGGTTGGAGCGCGGGAAATTGTTAGAGTGGTTGGCATTTGTTGATATTACAGTTGTTTGAGTGATTTGAGGCAGTGGATTATTAGGTCCATACTTAAAACTGTCAAATAGACGTCCGTTTTGACTTTTTGCGTTATGAATTGATATTGTAACCATACTTTTTTGGGGGATTATGATTTTAAATGGAGGTGATTTTAATATTTATGCAAAGAAAGCACAAAATGTTTTTGCATTTGAATCTCTTATGGATGATGTGCCGATTTTTTTAAATTTCGTCTTAAAACAATGGGGAAATACATTGAAAAGTTTACCTATGTTTTTTATAGGATAGTTTTTTCCTTTTAAAAATAGTATATGTGAAACTTAAAAGTAATCAAATATGATGTTTTTCTCTTTGAAAGTTTGAGTTTTTTATTAAATGGCTGTTCTTAGAATGTGGATGTATTTTTTAAAAAGAATAGAAGAAAAAATATCTGTGAGCACAAATTTTATTTTAATGAAGGAAATTTCTTTAAATATTAAAGAAAAATTTGCTTTAAAAAAAGATTATATTTTCTTACGTCATGGATTCTTAAGCAAGTAATATAAGAAAAAATTAAGTCAATTTATACGTAGGTCAACACAAAGAAGAATTTTATTTCAGTTACTTTTTATTAAATTACTACCCATTACTATGAATATGTATATACATATGACAGAATCAGAATATTAAGTGGTAAAATAGCAAGCGATTTTCCTTTCTATATAGGGTGCTCGACAATTATTTTTGTTTGTTACTGTTTGTTACTATTTATTCCTTAATTAAAATTAATTATTCCAATCAAATAATGTAGTAAAAAAATAAAATTGTAGAAATCAGGCCATTCCAGGCGGGATTCGAACCCACAACCTTTGGATTAGAAGTCTAACGCACACTATCCCTTGCCCTACAAGGACTCAATTAACGATTTCCTTTCCATATATGCTGTTGGACTACTATGATTTTTACTTGTTACTATTTATTCATTTTTTTAAAATTTAATTAATGAGTTAGTATTTGAAAAAACTGTATTAACATCAAGTGTCATCTAATACAAGTTTTAAAAAATGTATTTGAACTTGAGTGGATGAATCAAAAGTATTTTATTAACGATTGAAAATTTGAACAAGAGATATATATATATAAATAAATATATAAATATAAATAGGGAGAGTGTGAACTAATACCACTGAAATTGAATGAATGCTAGTTTGATATATGATGATTGAGTATTGATGTGGACATTGATAACTATTTGATTGTTTTTAATTTTGATTTTAGAATTTATTTAAAAGAGATTTTAATGTTGTTATTGTTATTCGGTATCTGAGATGGAACCCCACCCTCTAATACTTCCACACCACGCCGTGAGAACTTTGGATCTCGATAAGTTAATGTGCGGTGGCCCCTTTACACAGTAGGTCTTTAGTGGCACAAGAACTCGCGAGAAACAACGTCTCCCACGAGTTTGCAACCCTGATAATTCCTCTACATAATCATTTTAAGACTCTTTCAAGTCTTAAAATGATTGTGTAGAGAAATTATGATGTTTTTTTTTTGAAGGGAAAAAATATTTATAATTCTACTTTTTTGCATTCGAAGCAACAATTTATTTTATTAACGGCAAATCTAAACCATAAAATTTAAGTTGAATTTTTAAAAATATCACGCACAAAAATGTAAAGTGAGTGAGTGAATATTAATGTCACACTGTTCGAGAGATTTTAGCGACAGACTTCGTAATTTTGAACCATGGTCAAATGACGAGGGTGATGCCTGAGCTGGAAGATGCCAGACCACATACGGCACGGCGCGTGTTGGTACGAACTGTCTCACAGTTTGTCAAACACTTCCTTGGCCAGCCAGATCACCCGATCTATCTCCAATCGAGCATGTGGCTCAAAGGCGACTGCATCTACCAGGAAATGTTGATGATATGGGTCGACAACTGGAGCAAATTTGGCAAGAAATACCGCAGGAGACCATCACAGAGTGCTTTATCACTCTATGCCACGTCGTGTGGCAGCTTACATCCAGACTAGAGGTGGGGGTCAACACCTTATTGAGCTCGTTACTTTGAAACTATGTAACTCTGCAACAAATCATTCAATTTTTCTCTGAAATTTTAATCTTTTCTATTCTGTACATAATCTTTCTACCCACCAATTTTTGTCTCTATCAGACAACTTGTTTTTGATGCGTCGTTTATTTTTTTATTATTTTTTTTTTTGTTTTTTTATTTTGTTATAGAGTGTACTATCATGTTTCCTGAATTATCGATCAAAGTAATCTTGGAAGTACTCGATAAGATTAATATCAGTCTCTCTCTCATAATTAGGGTAATATATTCTGAGCTATTTTCAATAACTATAGATCATCCATGTTTAACTTGAGAAATATATCTTAATCATTATCGCATTGAAAGATGTATGATCTCTAGATTCCTACTTTAGATACGATTCGGTGCAGATAACTTTTGAAAATTTACAGACAGTTGTATTGATTTAATATTCCATCAATTATGACTGAATTGACTAGTTCAGCTGCTGACATTCATCCTCAAGTCATAATCGAACCATCGTCTTTTGCCACAATTGCCTACTGTTCTTAGGTTTGAACACTGCATTCAGTTTTCTACGAAATTTTTTTGTCCCCCTTATCCATGGATATCAAATTTACTCTCCTAAGAAAAATCCCAGTTGTACAAGAAATTGGGTCTTAGCTGTTGTTTTCTCTTACAAGTAAGGTTTCTTGCGATTATCTTTACTGATGCATTGTTTCTTGGCACATTTCGTCATGGTATTCTGCTTTTTAGTATTGGTTTCAGGATTTCTTTATTTACAAAATTGTTTTCTATTTAAGCTTTCCTCGCGCTTCCACCCCACACGTTCCGGGCTCTATCCTCGAGCTAGGTAGGATCGACTCAGCCTCTCATCCCTTCAGAGGACCGATAAATGAATACCAAGCTTGCTTGGGGACTAAAACACTGGGGGTTCGCCTCATACTGACTACCTGATCGAAACATCTGCTGATGCACCTCATCGCCCAATAGTCACGAATACTGAGATGAGCGCAGTAGGCCTTGGCCCTCATGGGCTGTTGCTCCACTGAGTTGGAGTTTTATATTTAAGCTTTCGATTTTAAAGCACGATTATATACTTGATTTTTTTCTTCTTTTTTCTCAATAATCCACCTCTCTTGATCTGTAAATGTACAAGGTTGCTCAGTTCTTATCTTCTTTCGAGTACTTCCTTCATCTTGGAACTTTTCAATAATCTTTGCACTATTTCAGGACACTCCCAATGATTTTAAAGATTTTTCATTGGAACTTGCTTGCCCCCTGTAGAATTGTATTATTACATGCTATTTGTCACGTTGAAGAATTCCTTTCCTTGAAGAATTGGTTGTATAAGGTAAATTATAAGGAGATTAATTGAACAACTTGAAAAATTATGGTAGAACTCTCCGAACTATCAAAAAAAAAAAACACTATCCTAACTATCCGAAGAAACATTTTTAAAAGTTGGCTTTAGATTGCTAAGAAATATAAAACTTTCCATTTTATAATCCTAGTAAATAGTTTAGCCTCAAAGTTATTGCTAAGCGCATACATCTTATCTTGAAGGAAACAAACAAATAGAGATTAATTTTTATAGTTCATTGATTTATATTATTTTTCTTTTAATTCATTGTCATTCAAGTTACATATTGTATAAAAAAACAAATATTGTACAAAAAAAGTAATTTGTGCATAAAAATAAGTTTCCACTAGTTTGAAAGCTCTTACAACATTTATTACTCATTGTAATTTATTTTTTTCAATTTCTAGCTCTTAGATTATTGTTTCAAAATTTTTTTAAAAAAATCATTATTGAGGCAAATTATAAGTCTAAAGAAACATAAAACCCAGAGTTAGCAGGATACCTTAAAAACTTTAAGTAAATTTATGATGAGAAATAAGTTTTTCCAAATGTATTTTATATTGTAAGTAAAAGAAAAATGTCTTGTTATATATAAAAAAACACAAAGTCAGAAAAAATAAATTTTGTTGTTGACTTAATATTTATTTAAAATGAGTTAAACTAACTTTCCAAAAAGGACTTTAAAAAATTAATTACGCATAAGATTTGTTCCTTTTTTGTATATTTAAAAACAGAAATTAAATTAATGATTATGTTTTCCAATTGAATTACAAATGAAGTCTTCATTTCTTTCAAATGAATTTTATAACTCTGCAAAGGAAACTTAATGTCCCTGAAACTGAAGAAAATTTAATGCATTTTGATTTCATTCCTCATTTTCGGCAGTGGGTCGAGAAATTACAAGAATAATTACGAACGTGAAATATTAGGAAATACGAAACGTTAAACAAAAAATTTAAGGTATCCGACTATGTTCGGAACCGTAATTTTCAACAGCGTATAAATGGATAATTTTCATGATATTTAGAGTCACTTAGATTAGAATATATGCATAAAATTGTTTTAAGGACATTTTGACAAAAAAAAAGTTATTTAAATACAATATTTTGGCAAAAAAAAAAAAAAAAAAAAAACTTAGAATAATATTTTTTCCAAATGTGCTCCTTTTGTGAAAAATGCTTCTTTTAGAATAATATTTAGCCTGTATATAGCTCAGACCTCTGTTTAGAGGCTCAGCTGTAATTTTTGAAATATATAACTTAGAAGTGGGTTTATTCATATTTTACGACAACAGATGGGAGCAATTTTAAGAAAAAAACGCGAAAAATTATTTCAATTGGTGCTAACTCTAAAAATAATGTGAATTTTTCAAAAATTCTAGTTGAGCCTCTGTAGAGAGGTCTGAGCTATATACAGGCAAAATATTATTCTAATAGAAGCATTTTTCACAAAAGGAGAACATTTGGGAAAAAGATTATTCTAAGTTAGTTTTTTGCCAAAATATTATATTTAAATAAATTTTTTATCAAAATGTCCTTTAATCAATTGCATGCATGTATTCTAATCTAAGCGACACTAAATATAAATAAAATTATCCATTTATGCGCTTTTTTAAAATCATTGTTCCAAACGTAGTCGGATACCTTAAAAAAAATCCCGTGAAATTTTGCAAAAAGCAATTTAAATGAAATCTTATACTTATTTATCTTTTAATTTGTAAGGGGTGTCTTTTACTTTTTTACAAAATCTGAGACTAAAAGATTTGTGAGATCTGTGAAACATAAACATATAAACGCACAGTCAACACTAAATCAATTTTTATCTAAAGGCATCTGTCATTGAAGAACATCCGGTGTGCCAAGACCTCTCTGATTGGTTCCTTAAAACTTTTGAGGGGAAATGGAACATTAGACACCTGTTTCCAATAATTATAGACAGGAATATGCAATGAGTTTGATGGAGTCTTAGACTTTTCTTCTCGAGAAAAGCTTGTAAATCATGTTTTTAAAACAGGCTACAATTTATGTTGTATTTCCGAAACTTAATCATTCTCATATTACATATCCGTTTCTACTGTCTAAATGTCTCTTTTATTTACACAAAAATATCGAGAAAAGTAAAATTTATGATATTCTCAAATGGTGTTTTTGAAATCATAAGAGAGTTTTGTCTCAACATTGCGTGTCTTCATTTAATGGTAACGAATAAGTTCAGAATGCTAAAAAAATAAGGAACGGAGCCACTTTTTTCTGGATCGAAAAATGCTTCAATATAAAAAAAAACTGTGAACCAAAAAAATACTGGGAAACAATACATTTTCACAAGATTTTATCATACCTACAAATAAAGCCAATCCCTCTTTAATAAAGTACTTATCATAGTTCAAACAAATTTTATATTTTAATGCAACTTAATTGCAATTTAAATTTTTTTTAAACTTTAAAGTGGGTTTAAAACAATATTGGGCTTTTCAATAAATTCAACACATTAAAAAATATCAGAACGATGATTGTGACGGGTTCTATCCTCGGTCCTTCTGTTGATCCTTTTCTTGAACAGTGGTGATGTTTAAAACCACTTTCCGTAGAGAGAACTTAATTTTATGCTAATTTGAGTGCTATTTAAACCCTGGTAATGGGTGTGTTAGAGTTAATCCTTACGCTATTATTCAAGTGAGTTGAAATTATTGGCTTTCGGAAAGATAGAAGTTTCGAAGTTGACAAAATCAACCGAGGAGAAATTTGACAAGTGCTCCACTATCGGATCAGAAGCACATAAGTGTTTAATTGATTGTCTTATAAGCTTAAGTTAGGGAACTAAATTAGATTACTCCATCGGTTTATTATCTTTTATTGATCATAAATTGATTAGTCTGGAATAAAAGTAATTTTTTTATAACATTATCTGATTAGTTGGTGTCCCAAACTACATCTACAACCTCTAGGTTGTAACATAATTACTATCTTTTTAGAAAATGAGGCATCTTTGCGTTTTATGATCTCTTACGTTCGAATATGACATATGTTTTTTCCCCATTTTCTACAAAACAACTTTGACTTATTTTTCGATTACTACTTTCTAAATATGTCTCCGTATAAATAGGACTCAGATTAGTTCGTTATCTATATATAAATATATAAATGGATGTTTGTATATATGACTTCGCTTCACTCCAAACCATTCAACAACTGATCTTTATGAAAATTGGTATTGGTATTGAAAATAGATCACTATGATATAGTATTTTTTTGTGTGTGAGAAGGTTTTTGTGCTATCCTCTTTGTTGCAGCTCCACACCAGGTGGCGCTACAGCATATCAACTTCTACACCGCTAATCAATCGCTAAGTTGCCAACAGAGTCGCCAAAATGGATGCCAACTATCACCGGCATTTCGCTATGTTTCCATTGAATCGCCATTATTATGTGAGAAACGGTGTTGCTTGCGAATATTACAATTTTAACATAAAATAAATACAACCGGAAGTAATATTAACGTATTACATATCCAGACATAAATTATTTACATTATTTTAAGCATTCATTAGGCTTAGAGCAGAGAAAAGAGAGTGAGTGAATATTAACGTCGCACTGTTGAGCTACACGAGGGCTTTTGGCGAAGGACCAAATAATTTTGAACCATGGTCATGTGACGTGGATGACTCCCTCTCCTAACTACCACACCAAAGGGAGGACGTTTGAGATCTCGACGGTTTCAACGTGCATCGCTCCCCTACGCGGCGGGTCTTTAGTGGTACTGGACTCGAACTCGTGACAAGGCCAGCCACTCTCCGATACCTTGACCACTCGGTTACTATGGCCAGAGAAAAGAGAAAGTAGTTTACTTAGAGTGTTTTCCGAAATCGTCCCACAAGAGAGTTACGGGGTGTTATAAATTTAAAAAAACTTTTTTATCAGCTATTAGACCTACAGACTTAAAATTTAACAAATGTGGTTTTTTTTTGTTTAATTTGAAATTCACATAAAATTAACTCATTAAAAACTTCTTTATCCTTCAATCTGTATTGCTTAATTTTATAATTCACCTATGTGTAGAACGGGTATACCAGCTAGTTATAAATAATGTTGAACAGGGATCTTAATTGCACTATCAAGGCTTCAAAACTTTCAAATGTAAGCAGTATGCTTGGAACCCCTATCCTGAAAGAGTCAAAAATACTTTAGATTTCCCAAATTGTTTAATATCTCTTATTAGTTAGGAAATACTGTAGTGAGAAATTTTCTTTCACGCTATGAAATAATTCACTGATTTACTCGTAAATTCATACTTATCACATTTCTGGAAAAAGAGGGTTTCGGTTAATTTACAACTACACTACTGGCGATTAAAATTGCTACACCAGGAAGAAATGCAGATAAAACAAAATGCCCTCTTGTTTTTGCTCTCATTAATTAAAACTTTTTGTCCTTAGGCGTTAGTATTATTGAACAGTACAATTTTAAAAATAATTTTTTCATTGTTATATATAGTTGCTACTTTAGTCATTTTTTATACCGCGTTATTTAAATAGATTTCTTATTACACATCAGGCTTTATGAATTATTGAGTCAAATGAGTTGTTATCAATGGGAGGATATTTAACTTGTAAGTCAAATGTGGTTGATTGCGTTAAAGTTTAAGTCTAATATATCTCTATGTGTATGTGGATTTTATTTCATATATTTACATTGAATTATTGTGATGAAAGGTATGTTTTTCTTTTCGTGTTGGAGGTATGAAAAATAGAAAAATTTACATGATAAATACTTACAATGAAAAAATCTAATCTGGATCTTTCTTTAAAAAAGGCTACTTTAATAACAAGTAAAAAAACTTCAAAAGCTGCCCCAAAACCAATTTTTGGTTCTATGCTTATCTGTGGCGCACACAAAAAATTTTCAATTTCAATATTTCAAAATGTTTCCAGTATCGAAAGTTCACCATTTTGGTATTATGCTCCAATACGCCGCCCAGCATGTTCCTTACATTTTGTAGATTTTCGAGAAAAAAACAAAAGTTTTACTGAATAAATAATTAGCATTAATTAATAAAAGTAATTATTAATGACAAAAACATAATTAAATTTTACGTACTATATACATAGGATTATAATCAATCAAAAAAATCAAAAGGCTATGGGTGTCCGGACTCTGGGATCCCCCCTTGTGTTCGCCCCTGATGCATATGAATATCAGCTATGTGAAATAATATACAATATTTTTTTCATAAAATAAATCCTTATGGTATCCGACTACGTTCGGAACCGTGATTTTAAAAAAGCGCAAAAATGGATAATTTTCATTATATTTAGTGGCACTTAGATTACAAAACATGTATAAAATTGTTTAAAGGTGATTTTGACAAAAAAATATTTTAATATAATATTTCGGCAAAAAACTAACTTAGAATAACCTTTTTTCAAAATGTTCTCCTTTTGTAAAAAAAAAATGCTTCTATTATAATAATACTTTGCCTGTATATAGCTCAGACTTCTGTACAGATGTTCAACTATGATTTTTGAAAAATTCACATTATTTTCAGAGTTACAACCCATTGAAATAATTATCGGTGTTATTTTCTTAAAATTTCTCCCCTCTGTTGTCGTAAAATATGGATAAACCCAGTTTTAAGTTATGTATTTCAAAAATTTTAGTTGAGCCTCTATGCACAGATCTGAGCTATATACAGGCAAAATATTATTACAATACAAACATTTTTCACAAAAGGAGAATATTTTGAATATGGGTCATTCTATGTTCATTTTTTGTCAAAGTATTGTACTTGAATAATTTTTTATTGTAATACTATTCTTAAAACAATTTTATATGCATTTTCTAATCTAAGTGACACTAAATATCATAAATATTGTCCATTTATACGCTTTTGCAAAATCACGGTTCCGAACGTAGTCGGATACCTTAAACATGTTTCCGAAAAAACAAATGTATTTCATTATTTGTATCTTATGTCGTTATTAGAAAGTTATTTTTATTTTGAACATGGGTATATATACATGCCTCATTCAAAAAAATAATATTGTTAACATAAAATATAGAATATAAAAATGTTGTTTTAAATGCTATTTTAAATACTTTCTTGGAACTATGTTACTTTACATTACGAGCACAATATTACATTTGACTTCCTCCTTAGGAAATCATCATCGATATTTGATACTTTTTACTTGCTTACCTTTTTAAATCGAGTTTCTTATTAGAAAATCAGAACTTCAGAGAAGCTCCTTGAATTTTATTCAAAGGAAAGAAGAGCCTTATTTTTGACTTATATTCTAAAACCCCCTCCTTCTGTGTGTGTGTGTTTTTGTAATGGAAAATAATTGATATGAAATCTTTTCAAATGACAGTATGACGGAAAAAAAACATTTATAACAGTTCAACTTTTACGACTTACAAGAATTTGAATGTTCTGTAAAATTTCCCACGATACCCAACCAACCAGTTAGTGACCTATCTGGTTTCATTCCATTCGAAAAACATCCTATAGGGTTGCAGAATGCGAACCCTTTATCCTTGAATTCGGCTTAAAAATGGTTAATTGAAACTTTGTGAGCCCCTCTCAACGTGTGAAAAGAGAAAGCTGTTCCTTAAATCTACTGCTTTTAGTGAAAAACACATGTGTCAAGAGGAAACGGAAGAATGATTTATTGCTATCGTGTTAAGATCCTTATTTCGGCCTTATATACGGTGTACTTAGAGAGCAGGGAAGAGTAATGGATAAAAGCATACAAATGTATTAACACATTACAGATGGTGTACCATGAGAAGTGGCTTAAATAAGACCTTCGAGCACAATTTTTAATAATACGTCACAATGTTTCAGTTTCATAATATTCAGATTCTCTTAAAATATTAAGGTATCCGGCTACTTTCGGAATTGTAGTTTTGTAAAAAAGCGTACAAACGAATATTTTTTAAATATTTAGTTTTTTTTAAATCAGTATATTCGTATAAAATTGTTTTAAAAATATTGTTACAATAAAAATTATTTAAATGCAATAATTTGGCAAAAAATGTACTTAGAATTATTTATTTTCAAAATGTTCTCCTTTTATGAAAAATGGTTCTGTAAAAATAATATTTTGCATATACATGGCTAAAACATCTCCAGAGGGCCTGAACTAGGATTTTATAAAAATTCTTAAAACAATTTCATACGTGTATTCTAATCTAAGCGACACTAAATATTTAAAAAAATATTCATTTTTACGCTTTTGCAAAATCACGGTTCCGAACGTAGTCGGATACCTTAATGCAGTCGACTCTCCATAATTCGAGATTGGAAGGACCAATGAAAAACTTCAAATTATCAAAAGTTTCAATTATCAATTGGGTAGGAAAAAACTTCCAAAATAAACGAAGAGAAATTTTTTTCTAGCATATTTAGATTTGAAACTATGTAATAAAACAACAATTATACATATATATATATATATATATATATATATATATATATATATATATATATATATATATAATAATATTTTAAAGTATTTTAAAAAATGTATATATTATACAGTATAAATATTATACAGAAGCTAAAAAAGCCCTGTATTAAAAAATTATCAAAAGAATACATACTGAACATAGTTAATCTTTTTTGACGAAAAAATCTGTTTCATCTGTTATGGGTTCTTTCAGACTCTGTTCTCAACACATTGCTTCTTCAAGGCAGGGTCCAGTCCAGTCCATGCCCTATTTGGTACCATATGTCATAAATCGTCAAGTCATTCCGACGCAAAATACACAATCTTACACATTTCTTTTTCACAACAGCGGACCATCCATTCTGAACACGTGTGTAGCAAGGCCACGTGTTACACGAAAAATATGGATGGCTGACAATAAGTGATTTTGGTCTACTGTCCACTTCAAGAAGGAAAGCAATAAAAATGTATTTTCGCTTTAGGAACCGGGAAACACAAAGAAGGAATGGCAGGCAAATGGTCATCAAAGGGGCTACGTTATAGGAGAGACACGCAGAGACAATACGACACAAAACATGTAAGCTTCAACCTATTTGCTTCAGGACTCTACATGATAGTGAGTATTCCAATTATCGAGAGCTATCTAAGATAACTTCGAATTATCACGCTTTGTAGCCTGATCAGCTGCAGATTTTATTTCGAAATATTAAGTGTAACCAAACGTATTGTTTTAGATAGAAATATCAAGAGTTCTCCTAGGAGCTGAGCATATACTTCGAATTAGCAAGAAGTTTGTATTATTGAAGGTTTTATTTAGTGAGAGTCGACTGTATATTCATTTTCATTGGCAATTACACTGTTGTTTGTAAAAAATATACCATGAAGGAATCCTCAAAATTAAATGAACTTTGCAGAAAATATCAATTGTAGGATGTTACGTAAAATAGTAAAGTTTCAGAGGCTCCACGTATGCATGGCGTGCGCAGCGCCCTCTGAACTAACTCTGAAAGCGTATAAATAGAGGGCTGTAGTGGGATGTGGAAAATAGTTAATGATTATTTGTTGGTGGAGAACGTTTAGTGAGACCTAAGTATGACTCCACGACGAAATACGGAAAAATTCTAACAACTTAGGGATTTTGAACGGGGGAGGATTATCGGTCTTCGAGAAGGAGGATTTTCCCATCGCGCAATAGGAGCTCGTGTCCAACGGAACAGCTCCACAATGATGCAGGTTTGGAAGCAGTAGACCGACAAGCCCCGAACAACTCGAAAAAACTGGCAGTGGACGACAGAAGGTGACGGCACCTGCACTGCATGGTGGTGAATGACCGTACAGCTTCCTCCAGGCAGTGTGCAGCACGTTGGTCAGACTACAGGTGTACTAATGTTGGTTTCGTCAATTCGTCGACGTCTGCTGCACCGTGGATTGCGTGCAAGGGTGCCTTTATACAGAATCCCCCTCACGGCAAACCATCGACAGCTGCGTCTGCAATGGGCTCATGAGAACAGAGCCTGGCAAGCTGATTGGCCCCAAGTTGTATTTTCATATGAATCACGATTCAATTTGTGGGACCATAATGGCCGCATTCGTGTTAGACACCATACCAGTGAACGCTGCCTTCCAGAGTGCGTTATCGAACGACATAGTGGCCCAACACCCGAAGTTAGGGCTTGGAGTGGGATTTCGTATCATGAACGAACCAATTTGCTACGAATTGAGGGTAGTCTCGATAGCAACAGGTACGTCCGTGAAGGGCTACAGCCCGAAGTCGTTCCCTCTCTTTAAGGCATCTCTGGGGCTATCTTTCTGAAGGATAATACACGCCCACATGTTGCAAAGACTGTTCAAGACTTCTGTTCAGCCCAACGCATGCAACTTCTTCCCTGGCCTGCTTATTCGCCGGATATGTCGCTTATTGAGTACGTGCGCGATTTGGTTGGTCGGCGTCTTGTGATATCCCCCCCTTGGGTGAACATCTCTTTGAGTATCAGCGTGAACTAGAGGTGTAGGATTAACGGAAGAACTAGACGCACACATTATCTTAATATGGCTTTATTAAGATATTTTTAATCCTTTAACAAATTAGATTATAATAATATATATGTGAGAGAATCTAGGTGGCAAAAAACACACAATATATATAATACCGAATTAACCTAACCCGGACCACTATCAATAACTAACTCGCCTAAACTCAATTCCATTATTATTACAGATCCTAATATTAAATATCCAATCCTACCTTACTGTAGTTTGAAGTAACGATCACAACAATCTTAGATGAAGCCTTGTAATTACTCGAGTGCAATGGTATTCACCTTGACTCAATGGATCTCTATCACGTATGATTTCTGTTTGTCTCCACGTAACGTTCTTCAA
Organism: Trichonephila clavipes; assembly: GCA_019973935.1. Lineage (NCBI taxonomy): Eukaryota > Metazoa > Arthropoda > Arachnida > Araneae > Nephilidae > Trichonephila > Trichonephila clavipes. Next base: position 264,037 of record BMAU01001365.1, on the reverse strand, counting down.
AACTTCTTCACGCTTGAACCACGGATTATGTTTGCATTCCTCAAATTGCCATCCCGCTTACTCTAAGTTCCGATATTTAAAAGCTTCCTAATTTGCATCTTTCTTTCACGCTTCACTTCTTGGATTTGGTTGGAAAAGAGTTGCCATTAATTCTGGCACCAAAGAGCCCAAAGGGCATGTTAAAGAAAAGACGCGTGAGCCCGTCACAGTCTTTCTCGCGATCCGCGTCCTGCAGCTTCAAAAGACGAACTTTTGCTGCACATACAAGCAATGTGGAATTATCTTCCACAAACAGATATTCAAAATCTGCTTGACTCTATGCCATGTCGTATAGCAGCACGTGGTGGCTACACCAAATACTGATTTCGGACACTTAATATTACTTTTTTTTTGCTTTGAAAATTTCGTCATTTACTTGTACTAGTGCAAGTCGTTTGTGCATTAAATTTCATTTAATTATGATGATTCCTTCATGGTGTTGCACTTTTTACAAGCAGCAGTTCAGATAATTAGTTCATTTTGCTACACTAATCATATTTCTTTGAACCATTTAGTTTTTTCCTGTGTGCAACCCTGAATAGGTTTCTAATTTTAAATGTAAGAGGGGGAAAGCTGCTTACAAAACATTTCAAAACTTTAAGGACATAGTTAGGTAAACGGATATATGTGTTCAGCAACGCACACAAGAACTTTTCGGGGGGTCAAGGGATCATCGTATCATATCCCAATAAGTCGTCAAACATACTCTTTTGATTTTGTCGATTGGATGGAACAAAAAACAGTAAAAAATAAGTTATTGAATAAATAGTTACCCTTAATTAATAAAATAAATTATTAACAACAAATACTTAATTAAATTTTACGTCCTGTATACATAGGATTATAATCAATTGAAAAAAAAGGTCTATGGGGAGGAAGTTCGGCTTGTGGGCCCTCTCCCCTCTTGTGTGCGCCACTGTATGTGTTATAAACACATAAGCTTATATTAATATTGAGACTTTTTTTTTGGGTTTGAAAATGTTTCCTGAATTTAGGTTGATCTCTTTATATTAAGGGAAGATAGCATAAAAAAAAAGAGAAAATGTTTCATTAAACAAATGTTCCGTACCTCTTTTTCATAGTTGAAATAAATCGGAAAGAATTTATTACATTGTTATCAAACATTACTTTAACTTTTTTTTAGAATCTGCTGAAATCTCGGAAATATGCAAAGGAAATTCCTTCTGAAGATGATAAAAAGAAGAAACTTGAAAGTGATACATAAGCCAGGCTAATCATTTAAAAAATGCATTTCTATTAAACAAAAAGCATATACAGAAATGAAAGTGCTAAGTGGAAATGAGAGTGAGTGAATATAGTTTAGGGAAAAAAATCAAAGATTATGAAAATTGTACGCAATAAGTAATTATTAAGGAATTATTAACAAAAGATAACGGTGGCTGAAAATAATTCAGAGAAAGGGGAATTAAAATTTAAACAAAAAAAAAGGAGTAGGACTTATTTTTGAACGAATACTGTTTTGCATTAATTTTAAAGTAGAGAGGAATATAGTGAAAAAATGCGGTAATTAACATGGAAGTACATTCTTTAAGATCAATCGGAATCTTTGAAAAAAACTTCTTAAGGTTGTGGATCAACACAATGAAATGTATATAGATTTACTGTAATAAATGCTTTCATTGTCAAGTTTAAGTATTTGATGTTTGAAATAAAACTATGTAAAAAATTCATTGCTTTTGCCCTTGTAAATTGAAGAAATAACGTATTTTTTGGTAAACGAAGAAAATGGCTGAAAGTCGAACAAAATAAAACACGTTTTTTTTTTAAAAAAAAAAAAACAAATTTGAAACGGTTTTTTTTTTCTTTTTTTGTCTTACACAGTCCAAAAAAATGAGTTACTAATTGCTACAACTGTGTTCGATGAATTTTTAATCTAATTATCTCAGAAATTCTTTTCGTAAACACAAAAACAAATTTAAAAACTATGAAGAATTCAAGAGCACATTCTATTCCCGCCTTTAATAAAATTCTGCACATATATATGTGTGTGTGTGTGTGTGTGTGTGTGTTGCATACTACACTCATATCCAAAATTAAGGTCACAAACACAAAATCGGTGAAAACTGAAAAACTATTTACTGTATTACCACGAAATTTGGCACAGAGATGTATTACAATGCCGGAAAGAATATATCAAGATAACAATAGGAAAAAGATTTTAATTGTGAATTACGATACAAGTCCAGTGGCGCACACAAGGAGGGGAGGGGTCCTAGGGGTCCGAACCCCCCCCAAAGCCCTTGATTTTTTTCCGATTTATTATAATTCTAAGAATATAATACGTAAAATTTAATTAAGTATTTGTTATTAAATATTAATTTTTTAATTAATGCTAATTATTTATTCAATAATTAGTTTTTAACAAAAATCGACAAAATCAAAAGGAGCATGATACAAGAATGGTGAACTTTCGACCCCGGACCCCCCCCCCCTTGAAACATTCCTGTGTGCGCTACTGTACAAGTCATATCTAAAAGTGCGAAATCATGAATCAGAGATAAAGCATTTAACTCGGGAAAAGTCTGTCTAATATGGAGTGTGACCGCTGTAAGCTGCAATACTAGCCTCACAATGAGCTGCCATACTGTTAATGAGGGTGTTAATGACTGTGTTTGTTCCCGAAAATCAACAAAATCAAAAGGAGCATGATACAAGAATGGTGAACTTTCGACCCCTTCCCCCCTGAAACATTCCTGTGTGCGCTACTGTACAAGTCATATCTAAAAGTGCGAAATCATGAATCAGAGATTAAGCATTTAACTCGGGAAAAGTCTATCTAATATGGAATGTGACCACTGTGAGCTGCAGTACAAGCCTCACAATGAGCTGCCATACTATTAATGACGGTGTCAATAAGTATATGAAGCAACAAAGCCCATTATTCCAAAAACAGGACATTTAATTCCTGGGAGGTCTTGAGAGGGGAGCTACCCTGAGTAATTGCTTTTTCTAGATCATACCAAACATGTTCAAAAGAATTGTGATCCGGAGACCTCGAGGGTCAATCCATACGTGAATATCCGCTCCTTCATGAAATTCATCAGCACTGTGCGTTCTGTGTGGCCACGTATTATCGTCCATAAAAACGTAGCTGGGTCCCATAGGACTCAGTAAAACTTCACATAGGCTTCCAGGATCTGATCCCTATAGTTCTGGGAATTGACAGTACACTAATTGAAAACGTACAATGGTGTAGGACTGCCCAACAATATCTCACCACACACAAGGATGTCTTTGTCACCAAATATGTCGATTTTAGTTGCTTAGGAGGAAAGAAAGCGAACTCCATTTTTTCTCCAGAAGAAGATTCGACGAGATTCAGCTTATCTCAGGTACATATCAACTCATCACTGAACCGAACATGGCCCCATTTTTGTGGTGTCAATGACCGATATTTTCAGCTCCACAATAACCTGTCTTTCCTGTTGGTTGTAGTAAGTCAAAGGGACGCACAAGATTGGTCACCGGTCGTAAAGGCCAGTCTCTACCAATCGACTGTAGACTATTTGCCTGGAAATTCTTCTTCCAGACAAAGCAGCAAGGTCACGAGCAAGATGAGGAACCGTTGTCCGCCTGTGTCGTTGTGCACTTAATACCAAGTTGCGATACTGTGCAGTTGTCGATGCTCTGTGACGACCTTCGCTGACCTTCCAGGTGACAATACTACTTGTTTGGAACTGTTTCCATAACTGGGGGATCCCTTTCGGCCCACTTGTAACCATCGAACCACCTTCGCTTGCGACTGGCCAACTTCACAAGCCTGCCAACAACTCTCCATTTCAAGGAATCCTCTAAACCAGTGATACTCAGCCTGCGGCCCACCGAGCCTTTTTAAGTGGCCCGGTCATGACCCATTATTCTGAGAAATTATCTTAGTTAAGACAATGAATTAAAAATTTGGTGGAAATCCTTTGACAAGAAATCAAATATATCAGTTTTGCTTTTTTCCTGTCGATATCGTATGGCTGCGAATTGATATTTATTTTTCTATTTGTAACGGTTAGTTATAACAGAAAACGGTGGATTAGCGTTAATTTTATGCGTGGAATCAATTTTGAACAAACCTTCATACCTTGCAAGCGAAAAATATTCGAATGATTTGGAGGTTGACTGCTTTGCAGTGAAAAACAAACATTGAGATCAGTACTTGTTTGATTTGTCACGAAAGTGCTGTATTTGCAAAATACCAATAAACAGGAATGATTAATGACATTTTTCCTCTTTCAAGAGGTGATGAATAGGCTACATTGAATATTCTTTGTAAGGGCAACAAAGTGTTTCGTCAGTGGTAATGTCACAGTAGTAACAAAGACATCCTAAGAAGTTTGTTATATTATTGGTAATCATATGAAACAGTTTACTGATGCAAAAATTGTGAAGGAGTGTTTCTTAGATTCTTTTAATTTAGTGTTAGTGACAAAAATTAAAAAATCTAAATAATTAATAATTAATAAAAGCAAAATAGGAGTTATAATATTTTGATTGTAACATCGTCTATTGTCGTGAATCCCCATCTTTCGATAAGTGTTATGGTTTCACCAGCTGTTCAAGGACAAGTACCACACCCATTGATTGTCCCTGAATTTTTACGATCAACCAGCTGTGGAATGACCAGTGCACGTGGCCAGGGGGCCATTGTTTATTGTCTGAACTCAGGGAGTGGAGAGAGACAGACGGGTCGCCATAATAGTAAAGTAGAGCCGGCGCCCCATTGACAATAGGCGAAGCCCATCTTAAAATAATCATGTCATCTTTTCTAAGGTTTTGTGAAGGGGATACTAGAAACAGGTGGCGTGATGGACAAGTGTGTCCAGATGTGGACAAGGAACTATGGCGCCTTGGGCCAGACGGCTCGGGTGTGTTTTGGCGTTGGACAAGTGTGTCCAGATGTGGACAAGGAACTATGGCGCCTTGGGCCAGACGGCTCGGGTGTGTTTTGGCGTGTTATGCGCCAATAGGACGAGGGAGGTCAAGAGAGACTTTGGTGACCTGCCAATAAGAAGAAGCGAGGGGCGTGTTGTAAACACCCCTGGTGGTTAAAAAGGGTTCTTTTTCAGGAGACAGAAGGAAAAAAAGAGAAAGAGGGGAAGAAAAGGACAAGAGAGTCCGGGAGAGAGAACGGACGGAAGGAGGAGGAGAGACGGAAAGAGAGTCGGGGAGAGAGAGAGTGAAGCCCGCCTTGAATGGAGAAAAGGGCTGAGTCCGGAAATAGGAGTGAAAAAGACGATGAACGCCTGTGGCGTTGAGAATGGGAATATGAACTGACTACACCGGCTTGGCAATATTACTTCATTAAGAATTGTTTATCAAATAAACAATATTTTTTTATTTCTATGTGAAGCTGTAACCTTATTTATTGATGGATAGCTACACACGACGGTACAGCTAATATATATATATATATATGAAATTGGTGGCAGCGGTGTTGATCCGGCATTTAAGTAAACAGATGCCCGAATCCTCAGTTTTAAGTGAAGAGAAAAAAAATGCCAGCCGTGTGCGATTGTGATGAAGCGAGTTTAATGACGCCTAATTCCTGGAGTCCCCAGCTGTGAGAAGTGCTGGATGCAAGTGTCTCCCGTTCCTGCTAGTGATGAAGTGTGCCCGCCAGATTTTTGGAATTGCCAGTTATGAGATGTGTTCCTGCGTGTCTTCTATAAATTTGAAGGTGAGTCTTTTCATTGAGATTATTTTCGGGGCAGCAACTGAGTATTGATTTTGTATGTAAAATGTTTTAAATAAGGAATATAATGACTAGGTATCGTTGGTAAACAATAAGAGACTAGAAAGATTTTAAGTTTTGTATGAAGTGTTTAAATGTGCAATATTAGTGTTGTGGTTTTAGATTTGTAAAATTTAGTATACAGTAGTTATACTTGTTTTGTTGGCACAGTATTGTGTAGAGTATTGTAGTGGTTATAGATTTGTAAAATTTAGTATACAGTAGTTATACTTGTTTTGTTGGCACAGTATTGTGAAGGGTATTGTTGTGGTTATAGATTTGTGAAACGCGCGCGCGCGTAGTATACAGTAGTCATACTTGTTTTGTTGACACAGTATTGAGAAGGGTATTGTTGTGGTTATAGATTTGTGAAATTTTTAGTATACGGTAGTTATACTTGTTGAATTGGAGAACACTGATGTGTAGCTTATTTGTGTTTAGATTTGCGCATATGGGTAAAATATAGTTAAGTCTAGGTCTAGTGTATTGTTAGGTTACCTTGAGTCTTTGTATAATTTTTGTAAGGATTAAGTTTAGATTTGATTTTGTGTGTATTAGTGCATCATGACGTTTCTGTTAAGAGAAAGAAAAGACGTATTGTTAGAGGTTGCGAAGGAATTAAGGGTAGAAATTGATATTACTTTACCCAAGATAGAATTCAAGAAAAGAATCTGTCAAAGTAAATACTATGACGAAGAGTCAGTTAAATGTTTGTTGGAGGGTATTTTGGAGGAAAAACGGGAAGAACGTGAAGAACGTAAATTTAATTAGGGAATTTGAGTTAGAACGATTGAGAGCTCAACTCAGAAATAAGTTAAATGGAAATAAATTGAAGGCAGGGAATAGGATTAACGATCTCGCAAATGTTTGTATTTTGTCAGAAAATCGTACCACAGAAGTTAGTGAACCGGTTAATAAGTACAGGCCTTTAATTAACCCGGTAGTTAATAAAAGTGTGGAGAATGCCACGTGTTGTGTTTTTGAAAAGGAGAATTGTGACCCCCCAGTAAGAGGGAAAGAATTCAACGTGTATAGAAATAGAAATTGTGAAGTGAAAATGAAGGCTGGGTTATGTGAAGGAAGGGTCAGAACTGTGGCGATGAGTGCACAGCGGGTAATAAAAAAATCCGGATAACATTGGAGAGGCTCTTTTGAATTGAAAAGAAATAAGGGAGTGGCGAACCCTGAAGGATTGATTTGTGAGAATATCTGCGAGGAAAAATATACCATTGGGACGTTAATGGATTGTGAAAAGCAGATAACAGTGGATCGGGAAAGTTTTCGAAATCATACAATAGCTAAGATAGCAGGGCAGTTACAAGGGGGAAAGAAAACACGTGTAAAGCAGATGTGCGGAAATGCTTGGAAGACGGGTTAGCAATGCGATTGCCTCTCTCAGAACCAAGGGAGATTTGTAAGGATAGTTTAGAGACAGATAATGGGTCTAACATTGGTTCAGAATTTAGTTTCGAGATAGATTTACCCGGAAAAAGAGATCGCAGTACCATTTACCGTCTTAATTTAATAAAATTGTACCGTAGAAAGCCGGAATTGGAAAATTTGGTTATGAAGAATAGCTCAGAAGGAATAGATTCCGAAACTCTCTATTCGGTAAAGCTATTTATGGATTTTGGTTTTCAGGGTAATTTAAGGAAAAGTCAATTGTATTTTAAATTACCGCCTGATCGAAGTAGCTACTTAAGGATGATTAACGCTAAAAAGAAAGAAAGGTTACTACCAGAGTCTGGGACGATTGTTTTAAGGCAGAAGGATATTAATTTGGTTACGGGAAAGCCATTTAGGATCAAAACTTGTTGTTCATCCCAGATGTTAATTAATTCACTACGGGAGGATACAGAGTTTCTTTTAGATTTAGGTGTAAACGGGATGGGGCAGTCAAACCGTACTCTGCCCGTTGTTGGGTTAGGAAGAGTGAACCGATACCCGTACCCGCGTATCAAATGTATGAAGTATACGAATTTGAACCAGGTGAGCGAGCCGAGATTTATCTTTTGTTAAAAAGGGAAAGTTTGGTAGAAAAGATCAACGCGGCATCGTGGGTGACTGTATTGGATTTGTGGAAGTGGTATTTTCGTCGTTCTCTAATGATGAATTATCCGAAGCACACCACATGCGTTATGACAGTTGGCATGTACATTATAAAAAAATTGAGGTGTAAGTTTCTTTGTGCTTATGATGGATGTAATTTAACGACTCTGATTTTGAGGTTGTTAGAGCAGATTGGTGTATCGCGAATGGTCGACACAGACATTCTGATACAAATTTGGAAAAACCGTGTAAAGAAAATGGACTTTGTGTTAAAATGGTTGAGTAGGGTTGGGTCGGAAGTCGGACCGACTAAAGGTAAATTAGAGCCATGGGTAAGTTTGTTCCGTGTAGATATAATGTAGATATAGTGAAATCAATTCATGAGCTAGCGAGGTATATTAATTATATTCCCAATTAAAGTGTTTCCTCAATAACTAGCGTAATGTAAGAAAATCCCATGAATTGTGAATAAATTATTATAATGGTTGTGATAATGCTTGCTGATAGCCATAATTTAATTAAATTTAAAAGTTTTAGTTTAAACTTCTTAATTTAAAAATTTGGTTTTTAATGTTTTTTGTAAAGCTTGGAATTTATAAATGTTTATTTTGTTTATTTAATATCGTTGGAAACACCGTTGGAATAAGTAGATGGGAATGAGTAATTCTTAGGACTGTGTACGCTAACAGATGTTTAACACAATTGAATGGGCAATTGATGTGTTAGAATTACAGAAATATTATAATTTGAGTTAATTTCTTTAAAACCCTAAATTTTGAAGTGTGATGTAACTGTATGAAATGGAAAAAATGGTCCAAGTTTCGGAATTTAAGTTTTTTTTGTAAAGTGTAAGTTTATAGAATTTTGGATTTATTTGTTTATTTTACTTGTGATTGTATGTGTTTCTTGGATTGCTGTCCTGATCGGTCTCATTGATAAGACGACCCTTTGGTGTGAAATGTTACGAACTGAACCAAACTGAGGCCAGAGCAGTCCAGTGAAATGGACCTTTTTTAGGGGGAAGGAGTTGTGACATCGTCTATTGTCGTGAATCCCCATCTTTCGATAAGTGTTATGGTTTCACCAGCTGTTCAAGGACAAGTACCACACCCATTGATTGTCCCTGAATTTTTACGATCAACCAGCTGTGGAATGACCAGTGCACGTGGCCAGGGGGCCATTGTTTATTGTCTGAACTCAGGGAGTGGAGAGAGACAGACGGGTAGCCATAATAGTAAAGTAGAGCCGGCGCCCCACTGAAAATAGGCGAAGCCTATCTTAAAATAATCATGTCATCTTTTCTAGGGTTTTGTGAAGGGGATACTAGAAACAGGTGGCGTGATGGACAAGTGTGTTCAGATGTGGACAAGGAACTATGGTGCCTTGGGCCAGACGGCTCGGGTGTGTTTTGGCGTTGGACAAGTGTGTCCAGATGTGGACAAGGAACTATGGCGCCTTGGGCCAGACGGCTCGGGTGTGTTTTGGCGTGTTATGCGCCAATAGGACGAGGAAGGTCAAGAGAGACTTTAGTGACCTGCCAATAAGAAGAAGCGAGGGGTGTGTTGTAAACACACCCCTGGTGGTTAAAAAGGGTTCTTTTTCAGGAGACAGGAGGGGAAAAATGAAAGAGGGGAAGAAAAGGACAAGAGAGTCGGGGAGAGAGAACGGACGGAAGGAGGAGGAGAGACGGAAAAAAGAGAGAGGAGATGGAAAGATAGTCGGGGAGAGAGAGAGTGAAGCCCGCCTTGAATGGAGAAAAGGGCTGAGTCCGGAAATTGGAGTGAAAAAGACGATGAACGCCGGTGGCGTTGAGAATGGGAATATGAACTGACTACACCAGCTTGGCAATATTACTTCATTAAGAATTGTTTATCAAATAAACAATATTTTTTTATTTCTATGTGAAGCTGTAACCTTATTTATTGATGGATAGCTACACACGACGTTACATGATCAATTTTCCATATTTTAATTTTCCAATATTGTCTTGGTCTTAAGTATTTATATCCCCCCGTTTAATCTTAGGTTGTGGCCCGCGTGAAATGGCATGCATATATATGTGGCCCAGCAGAAAAAAAGGTTGACTATCCCTGCTCTGAATGATTATGAGAAATAATTCTCATTACAGAATAATTTGTTTGTTTAAATACAATATTCAAAAAACTGGAGTCCAAATTCCCATATGCTTCAAAGGTCTCACAATCCAGTAGTTCTGCTAAAACTAATGCTAAGCAACATTTTTTTCCTATACTGAAGATTGATATTGTTCAAATTCTATTACTTTTATTGGAAGAATTTTAAAATTATCACGAAAAACATTTTGTGACCTTAATTTTGGATATGAGCAGTGGGGCACTCAAGGGGGGTGTCCTAAAGGTCCGGACCCCTCCAAAGCCGTTAATTTTTTCCCCGATTGATTATAATTCTAAGTATATAGTACGTAAAATTCAATCAAGTATTTGTTATTAATGATTAATTTTAATAATTAATGCTAATTTTTTATTCAATAATTAGTTTTTTATTGTATTTAGTTCCCGAAAATCGACAAAATCAAAAGGAGCATGATACAAGAATGGTGAACTTTCGACCCTGGACCCCCCTCCCCCTTGAAAAATTCCTGAGTGCGCTACTGAACATGAGTATATAATTTCCTGCGTGTTAAGTGGTAGAATTGAAAACTAATTTTTTCAAAGGATGGGGATTACGAAAATAAATGCAAGGAACTTCAAAAAGAATGGAACAAGTTTTTAGGAGTAATAGAATGGGCCAAGTAATTTTCAGAGATAAGGAAAATCCCTAGTAATTAAGCTCTCTCTCTCTCTCTCTCTCTCTGTCTCTTTGGAGAGTGTAATTTCTGAAAGTAATCATTTTTCATGTAATAAAAACAGAAATGACTACAAAAATAGAAAAAAAAACTGTTCTAATGAGAAAAATTACTAGTTTTTTTTTTAAGAAAATGTGTAAATCCTTCACTGAATACAAAAAATTAATTTGGAAGCATATTGTGAGGGAATAGTTCTCTTGCCCGCCTAGAGATGCGGGAGAAAGAGAAGAAACACACATATTCAGTGGGGAAGGAAAGGGAAGAAACACATTCAAAAACAATCTACTTATTAATCTAACAATTTAGCAACTCAATTCAAGTAATTTCAAAGAGAAGAGATGTCCTTAATTCTAAGCAATAAGTGGATTAACAGCGAGATGCGCGAATTATGGGAAGACAATCAATATCCACCCTCTTATTGCAAGATCAAATCTACAGTCCTAATTATCGTAACATTATTAAACTTTAGTGACCAATCGTCACTTTAATTCTTTCACCTATCAAATATTTGAAATACGATATAAAATACGATAATACCTGATTAGTAGCACAATCTATCTTATCTTATCTTCCCACTTTCTCTCACTTCTGCTCCCTCTTTGCTTGAAAGCTTTGACCAGCGATACTTTATAACCTAGCCCCACCGAGTCTTTATAAGTAGCCGGTCAGTGGCACATACAAGGGGGGCGACCTAGGAGTCCGCCCACCAAAGCCATTGTTTTTTTCAATTAATTATAATTCAAAGTATATAGTACTTAAAATTTAATTAAATATTTGTTATTAATGAGATTAATTTTATTAACTAATGCTAATTATTTATTCAATACTTAGGTTTTTACTGTTTTTTGTTCCCGAAAATCGACAAAATCAAAAGGAGCATGATGCAAGAATGGTGGACTTTCGACCGTGGAGCCGCCCCCTTGAAAACTTTCTGAGTGCGCTACTGGGCCCGATCATTGTCCATTGCTCTGAGATATTTACTTATTTAAGAACATTGTACTAAAAATTTGGTGGGAAGTTCTTCGTCAAGAAATCAAATATATTAACTTTGCTTTTTGCTGTCGGTGTCTGTAGGAGTGGGAAGGCCCATTGACACCAGCTAAGGGGAATGGGTAGTTTCCCCTCCCCCTTGGAATGTGGAATGGCAAGTGGCAGGATTCGGTCTTTGGGTACGACGGAGTGAAGTCATGTCCGAGTGTTGCTAACTGTATAACTGTTTTCTTTAAATGTTTTTTTTTAATAAACCTTAATTTTTAAAATTTAAATGCCAGGTTTTTTTAATTTGTTTCCGTGCCCATTGATTAGAACCAAACTTTACTGGCGCAGCCGGTAGGATCGAGTCTTAGTGAAAAACCCCACAGGAAGAACGTTCCAGAAATTTCGAGTTTTCTGGATTCCCGCGTGGAAATGAATCAGGTAAGAGTTTTTGCTTGCAACTCCCTGTAATGTAAGACGAGAGAAATTTATAAAATTATACTGTTTAATATCCATTTATTAAGAGAGAATTTTGATTTTATTTTTTTGTATACGTCAGTGTACGTTTTTTTTGCTCTGCATATCCATGCAGTTGTAACTTGTTGAACGCCAGTTCAATTTTGAATTATTATATACATCAGTATATTTTTTTTATTATTTCTTGTTCCATATCAATGGAAAGTAAGTTTTAGAACATCAGTTCTATGAATTAAGGAAAACTTCAAAATCATTAATTCTCAGTATATTATTTTATTTGCATATCCATGCAGTTATAAAAAATTTTGAACGCCAGTTCAATTGGGAATTATTATATACATCAGTATATATATTTTTTTTATTATTGTTCCATATAAATGGAAAGTGTTTTAGAACATCAGTTCTATAAATTAAGGAAAGATTGTATGTTTTTTTTTTTTTTCTTTATGATATTTATTTATTTTGTAATGTACACAGTAATAAATTCACGTCAGTGAATAGCAATTGGGTTTGTTAAAAAAAATTAATGTTAAAGAATAATACTTATCTCATGTCAATGAAATTATTTTGTGCTTATGTACGCATAGTATTTTTCGATTAATGTGAAAAAAATATATTATCAGTTAAATTGGAGAAAAACTACCGAATATATTTTGTAGTGTTCTATTATTCCAGCCAGGAATAGATTAAGTGGTGCATGTCGGTTATATTTTAAGTGATTATATTGTGTATATCAGAAATAGGTTAGGAGATTATTGTGTGTCAATAATATTTTTAAGTGATTATTGTGTGTCAGTAATATTTTAAGTGATTCTTGTGTGTCAGCAATATTTTAAGTGATTATTGTGTGTCAGTAATATTGTAGGTGATTATTAAATATCGGCAATATATTAAGTGATTCGTGTGTATCAGTAATATTTCAAGTGATTCTTGTGTATTAGTAATATTTTAAGTGATTATTGTGTATAGGTAATATTTTAAGTGATTATTGTGTATCAATAATATTTTTAAGTGATTATTGAATAATCAGTAATATATTAAGTTCTATTTATAGAGTATTAAGTACATTTTTTTGGGATATTGTGAAACACATGACTATTATTTTGTTTTCTTCCCAGTTCATCGAGTATTGAGTTAGCATAGCGGACGTTGTTTGTGGGTGTTTTAATGAAGGATATATGTGTGGTACTTAATTTTTGCAATTCCTTTTTAGTGTTATTTTCGTCCTATTATTGGTTAGTTTGAGTATATTTTAAGAGAAGAAATTTTTCAAATGGCATTCTTGGGGAAGGCTAAAAAGCAAGATTTAGTTTTGTTGGCTGAGGAGTTAGGTCAAAAGGTATCAGATAAAATGACGAATATAGAGCTAAGGAATATCATAATCGGTAGCAAAGATTACGAAGAAGAGTTCGTTAGAGATCAGTTATCTGTTATTTTAGAGGAACGCTTTGAAAGGGAAAGTGAGGAAAAAATCGCCAGGCAGCTCGCAATCGAGGAGGAAAAATCGCCAGGCAGCACGCAATCCAGCAGCTGCGCTGGGAATCAGAATTGAATGAACTGCGGTTAGAGATCGAAAGTATTCGGTCGAATGTTAAGCGGACGAGTTGTGCAGAAGATCGTAAGAAGACATCTTCAAATTACCGAATTAGTATCGGGAGGGCCGAGGAACATGTGAGGGAAACGTCTCCTGCTGTGTTGATGGCTGAAGCTACGATACCAGTAACTACTCCTATCAAGGAAGAAAAGGGAATGGACGATTTAAGGGTTGTTTACGTCAAGGTCAAGGGTGAGCAAGAAATGGTGAATGCTGTCATGGACACAGGTGCCCAGATGCCCGTGGTAAGACCAGATGTTGTCGAAGGACAAAGCATTGATAATAGAGGGTCAATTCAAATAACGTCTGCATTTGGGGAGCATGAAATGGGTGAAGTAAAAGATTCCAACATGGAATTGAATGACTTTAGGCACGGTGTTGTGCCTGTCTCTAAAAATTTGGTTAACGACATGTTAATCTGTTCCTCTGATTATGAAGTATTAATAGAAAAGCTAAGAAAGGCTCATGAAATAGCAGCTGAGACGGCGGAAGCGACTCAAAATAATTACGCATCATACTATAACTTACGATCCAGGGAAAAGCAATTCAAGGTAGGAGATAAAGTTCTGGTACTACTTCCGTCTTCTACTCATAAATTGATGAAAACATGGATAGGTCCAGCTACGATAATTGAAATAACTAGACCGTATTCCGCGAAAGTTGAATTAGATGATGGGGGCATAAGAGAGTTACACTTCAATAAATTACGTCCTTACATAGCAAGAGTGGGACAAGTTGGGTTGATCTTCGATCAAGACTCAGATTTCGGGGACCTTCATTATGCTCCAACAGATATGGCTGTATCATCTATGGGGGGATGTTACAGATCACATAAGCAGTGATTGCCAAGAATTAGATGATGTTCAGCGACTGGAATTATTGAATACTCTTGGAAAATTCTCCAGTTTGTTTAGTTCACTTCCTGGATTAGCAAAAGTAAAGGGACATAATTTAAAACTGAAACCGGATTTCACCCCAAAAAAGATGCACCCTTACCGCATACCTATTGCTTTGCAGCAAGAAGTCGATCGTCAGATCAATGAGTTACTGCACCTCAAACTCATCGAACCGAGTGAAAGTGAATGGGCGCATCCAATTGTTTGTGTATCCAAAAAGAACGGAAGTATCAGACTATGTGTTGACTACAGACATTTGAATAGTTTCACTATTGCAGACGCATACCCTATGCAAAATGCAAAGGATCTTCTGTTTGAAGTGGGCCAAGCTAATTATATAACCGTTCTAGACCTAACAAAGGGCTACTGGCAGATTCCAATGGCAGAGGAGGCAAAGCCTTACACGGCCTTTGTGACTCATCATGGTCATTACCAATTTTGTGTTATGCCCTTCGGGATGAAGAACGCCGGGAGTACCTTTCAAAAAGTTATGGATCAGGTGCTAGTGAAACACCGGGCATATTGTCGATCATATATCGACGATGTAGCAGTTTTCTCCAAAACATGGGAACAGCACATGAAACATCTGTGTGTAGTATTTCAAACGATTCAAAAGGTCGGGTTCACGATTAACCTTAAAAAGTTCAATTTCGCAAGAAGACGTGTGAAGTTTTTAGGGCACGTTGTTGGTTCAGGGCAACATTCCCCAGATCCCGGAAAGGTTGAATCAATCAAAAATATATCTGTACCAACAACGAAGAAAGAAATACGAAGTTTCCTGGGTTTAACTAGCTACTATCGGGAATATATCCCAAACTTTGCTTCTTTAGTCTTGCCATTAACAGAACTGACAAAGAACCGAGTTCCGAATATAATCCCTTGGAATGAAGTTGCCGAACAAGCTTTTACAAAATTAAAGGCACAACTGGTAAAAGCACCATCTTTGTACACACCTGATCTATCAAAACCTTACCAACTATACACGGATGCTTCAGCGACTGTAATCGGCGCTTGTTTGTCTCAAAACGATGAAAAGGGTAAAGAGAACCCAATTGCATTTTTCAGTAAGAAACTGACCGAAACTCAAACTCGGTGGGCAACCATAGAGCGTGAGGCTTATGCCGTTATAGAGGCATTGAAGCGCTTCGATAGCTGGATTTTCGGGGCCGAAATTGAGGTGATATCAGATCACAACCCTCTGACGTACCTAACCTTAACAACTCCTCAAAAGTGCCAAACTAACTCGATGGGCATTAGCCCTCCAAAGATATAATATTGCTATTTCATACAGGAAGGGCGTTAAACATGGAAATGCTGATGCATTATCCCGGTTGCCTATTCCCGTTAGTTAAATAAGATTCGAGCCAGATGATCGATTGACATTTTTTTTTTTTTTTTTTTTGTGTAGTAATTTCTGGAACTGCTAAAGATGAATATTTGGGTTTTATGATATATTTTTGGTAACTTCTTTTTATATTTAAATATTTTTTTTGAGTATTATTTGTGTTAAAACTTGTACGGATATTAATTTTCTAGCATATTAATGTGATTTGTAAATCTATTTTTTGGGAGTTGTGTTAGCAAAAGCTCTTTTTACATGATACCTGAAAAAAAAATTTCTCTCGTTATCTTGTTTCTTGCCATGTATGTGTGCATGTGTTTTTTTTCATAGTTTCTTTTCAGCTTCATCGTCCTGGAATGACGGATGAGCTTTTTAAGGGGGGAGGTGTAGGAGTGGGAAGGCCCATTGACACCAGCTAAGGGGAATGGGTAGTTTCCCCTCCCCCTTGGAATGTGGAATGGCAAGTGGCAGGATTCGGTCTTTGGGTACGACGGAGTGAAGTCATGTCCGAGTGTTGCTAACTGTATAATAACTGTTTTCTTTAAATGTTTTTTTTTAATAAACCTTAATTTTTAAAATTTAAATGCCAGGTTTTTTTAATTTGTTTCCGTGCCCATTGATTAGAACCAAACTTTACTGTGTCGTACGGGTAAGAATTGATATTCTTTTTCTATTTGGAATGGTTACGGTTAGTGATGAAAGACTACAGTAGAGTAGCGACAATTTTATGGGTGGAAGTAATTTTTAACTACCTTTCATATTTTGCAAGCGAAAAATATTCGAAAAAAAAAATCGTTTTAGTACTATTAGGAGGTTGACTATTATGTAGTGAAAAACAAACATGGATAAGTAATTGTTTGATTCGTCACGAAATTGTTGTATTTAAAAAATACCAATAAACAGGAATCATTCAATGATGCTTTTCCTCGAAGATCTCTTTCAAGAGGTTTATTATATTATTGGTAATCATATGAAACCCCATTTATTGATGCAAAAATTGTGAAGTAGTGTTTCTTAAATGCTTCTAATTTAGTGTTAGTGACAAAAATAAATAAAAAATATTAAAAAAAAAATAATTAAAAAAAAGCGCAAAACAGGAGTTATAATAATTTGATCAATTTTCCATGCTTAACCTTCCAATGTTATCTTGATCTGAAAGCATTTATTCCCCCTTCCATCCCCCATTTAACTTCATGTTGCGGCTCGCGTGAAATAACTAGCATATGTATGCGGCCCGTGTGAAATAACTAGCATATGTATGCGACCCGCGTGAAATAGCTGGTATATATATGTAGCCCAGTAGAAAAAATTTGAGTACCCCTGGCTTAGTCTATATATAGCAAACTTAATTTAAATATCAAGGTTTCTTCTTCAAAGGGTTGATTGTGAATAAACGCGAATTGATAGACCAAGGATTTCCCCAGAGGATTAAATGAAAATACTCGGATAGACCGTCACTATATGAATGACAAATTTTTAAATAACATTTATAAATGTGAATAGTGAGTATTAAAATTAATACTGATTACTAACGTTATCACAAAAAAAAAATCACTTTATGAGAAAAAAGTCTTTAATCTGATTCATTAAAATTCGATTGCTTCGTATTAATTTCGCAAACATGAGTATAATTTCCTAATCTATGTACATAAATCAGTTTTAAATCTACTTTATTTGCAAGTGAAATTAATGAAGAAATAAAATCCAATTAGTTTTAAGAAACAGGCCAGATTTGATGCAATAGCTTGGGTAATTTTCACTTTACGTAAGTCTTTATACTAGAATTAAGGTTTATGTGTGTGTGCGCACGTTTCTTAACATTCTTTTTTAAAAATATTCCCAAAATGTATCCCTGTCATATATGTGTGTTGTAATTTTCCTAATATATAAATTTAGTGTTCTAGTATACTTATAATGAATTAATTAAATCTTAAATATACAAACATAATCACGACAATACTACTGACAATAAATCATAATTATGTCCAAATTCCTTTCCAAACAATATTTGGAATATAAGATGATGTACGACAAAGTTATGTATAAAAAGTATAAAACTAATTTCTTTGATATTTTCCCAATGAGCACATTGATTTTCGCTGAAGGTAGCTTAATTATTATCAATAGAATAGTTAAATTAAGCGTATAATTATGAAAAAAATTATTTCTCAACTTCAAGATAATGTCTTAAGCAATTTGTATAAAATATTTGCTATACATAAAAAAAGACATGTTTATGGAAAAATTAACAAATTTGAAATATATAATGCAACATTTATTTTTAATATAAAAATATAAAAGACGAAAACTTCCAATTTCCGAGAGCATCAGTTTTTCGTTATAAGAGAAAAACAGAGAAAAAATATCTCTAAATTCAGTGAAATTTTTTGATGAAAATAATAATTTATAGAGTATGAAAACAGTTCTAAAACAATAACACAAACATTGGAATGGCAACATCTTTGAATTAGGTTTAAATTACCATATTTACTCAAATTTAAGCCCCCATCAATTCTAAGCCGCATCACCAATTCTCTACACGTGTTAGAGAAAAAAAAAATTTTTTTAATTGTAGAAGGTTGTGATATCCCCCCTCCGTTGGGATGCCCTCTCTCCACCATTCACACGACCTATGTTTGAGGGATTGAAAGATGAACCACTAAACTCAGCTATAATCAAATTAGTTATTATGATCTTAATTTATATACAATACAACAATAATACTAGTCTAGGAGGATAATGATCAAGAGTGATGAGATGCAAAACGTATTTCAGATAAGTAGAGCAATTAACTACTAAATCTATCTTAATAGATTAATTCCTAACTTAATAGTATCCGCTCTATCCTTAAAATTTAAATTAACAAGCTTACCGCTATTTCCCGGGCAAACAGCTACGGTCAGTAAAACATTAATTTATCCTTTAATCTGACTTGCTCTGGCTAAGACAATACTCCTCTGGTCTCGGACCCACTTATAATTCACTGGACTGGCACTACTAGACCGGCTCACAGAGTTAAGACTCTTCTCCTAGAACTTTATCTCACTTCACTTAGCTTACTTAGCACTCAGAGCTTCACTTAGCAATTCTCGCGAATTCTAACATTCCAATATATGTGATTCCTAATCTGCATAAACACGCTCTCTTCTAGGGTTGGTTGGAAAGAATTGCCATTCTGGCCCCAAAGAAATCCCAGGAGGACAATTAGTAGAAGTTCCGATAAAGTCCCGTCACAAGGTTTACTGATATCCAATACTTAAGAAGAAGAAAAATTTAATGAGAAATAATAAAAAGTTAATAACTAATAAATTCTACCATTTTTAAAAACTTTCAAATACATACTGAAACTATATTTACCCTAACCTTCTGTATCATGTTTTGAAAGTGATTCGTCACTCCCATTGTCACAGCTGACTTCGGAATAGATGCAGGCGTCGCCATTACGATGTCGTCTTCCGAGCCACCCAGTGCATTTGTTACGCAACGCTTTTATAAAAGAATTTTTTTAGACGAATGTAAGGACTGTTGAACATTTACAAGAAAAAATTATATCATCTTGCTTACGCCATCAGCGTATATTTGTTTTATCAGTGTCAAATTTTCAGTGGCAGCTGCTCTGTTTACGTTTTATTCTACAGACTTTTTTTTACTTTTCTACATTCTTTTCAAACTTGCATCATAGTGAACGCTACCTGATGCTATTGCCTATATTTTTGATGTTCAGGTGATTAAAAGAAAGCGTATACAAAAGAAAATTCCCTAAATCCTCCCCCCTGACCCCATCCAACAAATGATTTGCCTTCGATTCTAAGCCGCACCTGATTTTCTGTAGCATTAACACTGGAAAAATAGTGCGGATTAGATTCGAGTAAATAGGGTAAATATTTTAATTGCCTGAGATTATTAAAATGCTTATAATCTAATATTTAATTATTGTTGAACATTTAGTCTGAACTTGATACGCAAGTGAACACACTTCCACATCAAAGTTGCTAAGGCTTAAAAATTCCAAGTACCATGGGAAATTTAAAAAAAATAAATAATCTATATGTTGTGAGCAAAAGGTAGTGGCCCCGTCAATGTCCTTACGTCATGAAAAGGTTTGAACTATCCTTTTCTAATAGTGAAGTTAGTTTTAGCACAGAGTTTTAATACTTAATGAAGAAGAAAGTGAAAAAAATTGGAGAAAATTTAGTTTGCTTTTCAATGCAATTTCTTCTAAATGCAGAGTTCAAGCTATAAAAGCTCAATAGCAATTAATATTTCCCTTTTAAGAGATCATAGTTATAATGATTCATAGATATGTAATTATTAAGAAATCACAGATATAATGTAGAACTTACACTTTCAAAATAAATTTTTCTGAAAGAACAATTTAAAAGCATCGAACTTTGAAACACATGTTATCTTAATATACGGGGCATTAGTCAATAGCATTGAAATCTCGCCAAATTATGTGCAAAATTTTGTTTTATTTAGTTATTTTTAAATCAGTATTGCATATCTTCCCCCCCATCAATACTTTCCACACATATTAATTCAATATTAAATTTATCACAGACAGGAAGATAAAGAGAGGCAAGTCGTACTGTGATGAGATACATAGAACAAGAAACTCACTGGCTTTTTGTTTATTTTATCCTCTCTTCCCTTATCCATTTAGTACGGCTTAGGGGCATCATTGATATATTATTTAAAAAATTTTAAAAAATCAGTTGTAATCGGGATCCCGCTCAAAATCTAATTCATCAAACTTCATGGTAGAGTACAATCAAATTATATTTTTGAAACAAAATAAGCAAACACAAAACAAAGCAGAAAAAATGTTACAATAATTTGAGCATAAAATTATTACTTCGGAGCATATGACATAAGAACAGTGGCGCAGACAAGAGGGGGGGTCCAGGGGTCCGGACGCCCACCTCAATGCCCTTGATATTTTTTCCGATTGATAATAATTCTAAGTATATAGTACGAAAAATTTAATTAAGTATTTGTTATTAATGATTAATTTTAATAATTAATGCTAATTTTTTATTCAATAATTAGTTTTTTATTGTATTTAGTTCCCGAAAATCGACAAAATCAAAAAGAGCATGATACAAGAAGGGTGGACTTTCAACCCCGGACCTCCCCCCTTTTGAAAAATTCCTGTGTGCGCTACTGACGGCTAATAATTCTATAAGAGCATTTTAATTTCTTACACTTTTGCGCTTCATCTTTAAACGCTTTTTTATCCTATATATATAATTCCCTTTTTTAAAAAATTGTATATTTAGAGTTTCACGGGCTTTATAAGCTTAGCGTTATTATTTTTTTTCTTTCTAACCACATACTCTAAGGTCAAATATATTATGCATTGTCTAATAGTTTATAATTTAATGGAAATATGATTACAGCTTAAAAAGAGAAAAATTTCTCTATGTGTGATGTTTCAATGAATGTATTTTTCAAACCGATTGTTTCAATTAAGAAGAGAAACTTAATTTAAAAATTGATACTTACGAGAATTATAATTAAAATGTTTGAATGAAGTTTTTTACAAAAAGTGGAGAAGGGATATGGAAGACACATGTTCAATAAATAAAGTCAATTCTACTCAAACTAAATTTTAACAGCGAGGGGTACAATTTTAACTTCCGAACACAGATATTTAAATTGAAATACGTCAAACAAAAAAAGGTTTATCAGAACCAAATGAAGTAAAAAACATTATCAAAAAAGGTATTATGCCTGTTTATTTCTGGTTGTTGTTTTTTTTTCAAATGAATAAGTAAAAGAAAAGTATTTTTGAAGCTCATAATATCTCTTGCATTACTAGTAATTTTCTTTTAAAAGTTCCATAATGTAATATGCACAAAACATTCAATAAAAGTGTATTTATTTTTCTGTCTTCAAAATTTTCAGGAATCTCAGCTTCAGCAAATTTTAGCATTCTGATGGAAATCATTCAAAGAGCAAGTCAAAACTGTTTTTGCGAAACTTGTGAATTTGTGTTCCAAGAAAAAATTTAATATTACATACACTAACTAAAGTTTTAAAACACAGTCCCGGTAGTAGTAATAGTTTTCCCAATTCAAATTATTTTTTCTGAAAACGAAATGTAACATATTTCATTGCTAACAGAATTTCAATCGATAAGATGAAGAGCCACTATGGACTAACCAAATAAGAGAAAGTAGAAATTAATTAATTGTTTAAAATAGAATTATAAAGCTATAAATAGCACATGTAAACCTGCACTATGTGTATGTATTTTAAAAAGCATTATGAAACGTATAGAAATTCCTATGTGACGAAAAAATTCAGTAAAGCAGAAATCTTCTGAAGATGAAGAAAATTCTTCATCTACAGAAAAAAAATTGAATTTTACATCAGTAAAAAACATCCAAGTAATAATTCAATGTATACTTTAACTGTTGTTTCATATTTAATATTTGAATATCTTCGTAACAATATTTTGCATTAATTTTCAAAAAATTATAAAGCACACTCTCCTTATATGTATATATATATATATCAGTGGCACACACAAGGGGGGTCCTGGGAGTCCGTACCCCCTCCCCCGCCCAAAGCCCTTGATTTTTTTTCCTATTGATTATAATTCTAAGTATATAGTACGTAAAATTTAATTAATTACTTGTTATTAATGATTAATTTTATTAATTAATGCTAATTATTTATTCAAAAATTAGTTTTTACTGTGTTTTGTTCCCGAAAATCGACAAAATCAAATATTAACGGAGTTCAGCTGATACAAGAATGGTGAACTCTCTAACTACCACACCACACCAACGGGAGGACGTTTCAGCTCTCGACAGATTTAACGTGCATCGCCCCTGACCAACCAAAATCAAAAGGAGCAACCTTGAAAATTCCCTGACCCCCTGTTCCTGCGCCACTGATATATTTATCTTGTTCAAATTTCCAATCATTAATAAAAAACTTTTTATTCATCCACTCAAGTTCAAATACATTTTTTTAAAACTTGTAGTGGATGACACTTGATGTTAATCCAACACAATATATGAAAAAGAAACTCGCTCGTTGTGTTCCTGTAGCGCAATGGATAGCGCGTTGAACTTCTAACCCAAAAAAGTCATGGATTCGAATCTCACTTGGGATGACCTTATTTCTGAGGCTGTGTTTTCTTTTTACCGTATTACTTTATTGAAATAATTAAATTTAATTAATGAGTAAATGGTAACAAACAAAAATAATAGTCCAACTTCATATATAGAAAGGAAAATCGCTTTCTATTTTGCCCCTTAATATTGTTATTCGGTCATATGTATATACGTATTTATATTAACAGTAATTATTTAATAAAAAGGGACTAAAATAAAAATGTTCTTTGTTGACCAAGTAGGAATCGACTTGGAAAAAAAAATTATATTACTTGTTACTTTGTATTTTTATTACTCGAATTCATTTTCATTAAATTTATGTACCATATTTCAAGAAGCAAAGGATTTTTTAAGCACATTTATCTTCATAAAGAAAAAAAATCAGTACCTGCGCATAGCTGTTGGTTATGAAGAAAGAATACGGAAAATAATTCTAACTATGCAAAATTCTTTAAATAAAATGGCATAGAATTCATTTTTCTTTCGCTGAGCGAAAGTTATTGCAACAAAATATCACACTTCGATTAGGGAAAATTAGAGCTTTCCTCTATACAAGTGAAGGCTACTTTCAAATTTTGATTCTGAGGAACAAAATAATAATAATAGCAAGAGAATACTTGTTGATAATTTCAAATTTACACTCACAACTTCCTTTCCAATTTTCAATATCTTGCGTCTAGATAAAATATTATGAATGATCAGTGGCGCACACAAGGGGGCCCTGGGGGTCCGGACTCCCCCAAAACACTTGATATTTTTCCGATTGATTATTATTCTGTTTGTTGTAAGTAAAGTAAGTGTTGTCTAAGTGTTTGCTAAGTATTTACGTAAAATTTAATCAAGTATTTGTTATTAATGATTAATTTAATTAATTAATGCTAATTATTTATTCAACAATTAGTTTTTTACTGTGTTTTGTTCCCTAAAATCGACAAAATCAAAAGGAGCATGATACAAGAATGGTGAGCTTTTGACCCCTACCCCCTACCCCTTAAAAAATTCCTGTGTGCGCTACTGTGAATGATTGTTCACTTTTTTTTTCCAATTTATATAAAACCTTTTGAATAAATTATTTGTATGTAACCTGTATTTCAGTCACTGCCTCGAACAACATATTAAAAACAATTAGTATTTAAAATTTGCTACAATCTATAAGGAAATGGATGAAGCTGATCAGTCTTTTTTAATTAATTACACTCTGAACTATTTTTTTTTTTTTTACAGTTAAGAGGGGAATTTCTTCTATATTTGAAACTTATTTTCACAAATTTTTCTCTCTTGGATAGATTTGATAGGTTATATTTAATTTACTCATTTATACATATATATATACATGCTTTATTATATGATCTTCAGAATTTTACTTGACGTTTTATTTTTCCTTCTTTTTAATTAATGTATCTCAGAATATCGATTTCCTTTTGTAATTTATAAAGGGTTTTGACATCGTTTTATATAAATTTTCATCCATGTATAACAGGGGACTACTCCGTCAAATCTTGAAAATTTCTATCATATAATTCCTTAATTTCAACCACCAAAATATAACAGTTATATTACCAAATGTCACAATAATATTGATAGAATTAAATGTAAATTTCAAAAGTGATAAAAAGAAACTACTTTAATGCATCGATTTTTCAGAAATTAAAGTAAAGTAACTGATTTTTTTTAAAAAAATTATTTAAATTTATTATGAAATTACAAAAGCTAGCAAAAATCTGAACGTATTCTTTTCATTCAGATTATTTGTTGACACAATGACTAAATTCATTAAATTAGAACAAAGTGTCTAAGAATGCGAAGAAAATGAGCTGAAAACTTCACTGTCATACTTTTCTATAAATTAAAAAATCCATAAGAACTTTATTACATATTTTTTGATTATTAACTTTGCTCAACGACAACTATTGCCAACAGATCTCGTAATTTTGGAACCGTGGTCGAATGACGAGAAGGCACCCAAATTGCTATGCAACTCTGTAAACTTTCACACCGCCCCAATTCCAGGAATTTAAGCCTCCACAGGTTTAACACACACATGCATCCTCCTCCCGACAAAGTGAATCGCAGTGGCACCAGGACTCAAACCCACGACTTGACAGAAACATCACCTGCAACGATTTTGCAACCATGACTATTCAGCTACTGGAATTCAATAAATTATGGTGATTAAAATTATGATAATAAGAATAATAAGCTTTCAATTCTAGCTTAACAATAATAATCTGATCAACTTAATAATAAGAGACTTACTTGGCTTTCACCATGCACCTGTGGGTCTATGTTGAAATGATTCGAAGTATTGGCAAAATGCATAAGAAAAAAATGTTTCTTGAAACGCTTGATTTAAATAAAAATAAAATAGTTACATGAAATTATTAAAATAACTAACATTAAGATTGTATTAATATTTCAAAAATTAGTATTAACTATTATAGACCCAAACTAAAAAAAAACCACCGAGATTATTATTAATGAATTATATAATTCTTGAAAAATGAAATAGTCCTTTACAAATACCAGTAGCGCACACAGGAATTTTTCAGGGGGCGTCCAGGACCGCAAGTCCACCATACTCGTATCACGCTCCTTTTGAATTTGTCGATTTTCGGAAACAAAAACAGTAAATACTAATTATTGAATAAATAATTAACATTAATTAATAAAATTAATCATGAAAAATGAATACTTAATTTAAAAAATCAATGGCTTGGGGGGGTCCGGACCCCTAGGTCACTTATCTTGTATGCGCCACTGACAAATACACATTTTTGAACAATATTCAGTTTAAACTGTCTCCCTATTTCGAGGAGAGTTTCGTATTCAATTGTTACAGAAAGAAAAAAATTACAATTCCTCGAGTTTTTCCTCATACATTTATTGTTGATAAATTCAAGCATTAAAAATACAACCTTATGTTATATTACTAAAAAAATTAACAGCGTTATTATTTTGCAAAAACTATTATTAATCTAATTAAATTGATCCTGCAGAATAATCCTGGAACAAACGCAAGTAAATCAAATGAACAATTACTAGCGAGAAAAGTTAATTCAATCGATATTGATATGAAGTGAAATAAACTCATTAGAATTGCACAGTGGACTTTTGATAATGCGTTATGAATTGGGTACCTCGGTCCTCGAATAATTCAATGAAAATTGATACTTTGAAGACAGAAATTATTTAAACTATATATAATTTTTATTATAGGCTCAAATATTCCCTATCTACGGATTTGTTTTGCATGACATTTTTTCAATAATCCTTGTTCAAGTTCAAACTGCGTCTTATAAAAAAACTGGATCATATTGAATCAAAAGGTTTCCAAAGATATTAAAAAAAAACTTTTAGTTTTATATAAGCAACTAAAGTAAAAGACTCGTATAAAGAAAACCAGGTTGACTAAAACCAATATGTAAAGTTTGATCTCAATTATTAAAAAAATCAGTAGCGAATCGCAGTGTTGGACGATGTTTTTATTTCTTTTGACTGTAAAATCATTTAGTAAGCTTTGATTTTTTATATAGATTTTTTATAAAAGAATTTTACATACCGTTTAGACGAATATACCTTGATTAAACCAAAGTTTCAATATTTATTTCTATTGCATTTTTCAAGAACTATTTTATTTCAAAAAAGGTTTGATAGAGGATTTCAAAGATATTTGTCTTCCACTATGCAATTTTAATGTTGCACGTTCATTCGAATAACTCGATCAAATAAGACAATCTTAAAATCTGCTAAGAAATTCATTCAAATTTCTTCCATGTCGCTTAAAACTTCTCAAATTTTGTGCGATATTGATATAATCTATAATTAATAAAATTTTGTTGTAACATTTCCTTCTAAATAAACATGATTAAAATATTATCTACTTAGGAATTCTTAATCTCTTTTATTTTTCTTTGTGGATATCTTATTCTTTGTGGTCCTCGCAGGTGCATTTACAGTATATTTATCAATTGTGTAATTGATGCATTAAACTTTTATAGGTCAAAGTTTAAATACTGGAAAGGAAAACGCGAAATAAATGCTTTCAAAAATATAAAAATTATAAAAAGGGCGGAAAATGAATTTTTTTTAAGTATTATTTTTCGGAGAGGGACTCTGTGTCGTGGAGCATTTCAAAGAAATAGATCAAATGCAAAATTCCCGCGCTTTTAGAATAATACAAAAATATCGCATTTCTTTTTAAAATTTCATAATTCACTGCTAGTAGTGGCAATTCAAAGCAACAAGAACATATTTCTGAAAGAAAAAAGAAATCAAATTAAGAAGAAAAAGAAATGAAGTTTCATAAACGTGCACAAAATCGCCATGATTTTCGAAGGATATTCCCCTCGAACTGCATGACCTATTCAAAAGCTTATTATTTAACAAAAAAAAAAGGATTTTTTTAAAAAAATTTCTGTCTGAGATATTCACATTGCTCGCCCTAATACTTTTATTCCTACCTACAAAGAATCATCTTTTCACGTAAAGGGAAAAACAAAGACGGGTGAGGGAGGGAAGTTATCCCCACCTATTGGGCGTGATTGGCAGGTGGGCTCCTCCTCCCCAGGGCGTCACAGTTGGCGGCGCTTTCCGCATTGGCGGAGATGCACACAGACCCCTCACGTGCTTCCAATAGCGGTCCACGGGAGGCTATGTGGGGCTGGGCGAATGAGAACAAGTTGGGGGCCTTTTGAAGTGCTGCTTCGCCATTATGGAAGACGGCTTCAAACGGAGCCCAGCGGTGCTACGCAGTTGGGCAGATAGTCAAACGTGCGAAGTGACTATGACGGGCTTTTCGTTCCACCAGCGAACCGGAGGCACCTCTGATCCCCAGACGGAGATGTTGAACCCTTTCGGCATGGAGGGTGGGGGCCACATGGGTCATATCAAGCTGAGTCCTAGCCACCAGACAAATCCCCTTCACCACCAACAGTTCCCTCATCAACAAAATGGATACGGGCATGTGTCAGCGTCTACTTACGGTAGGGACTTCATACTGCGCCGGGATCACATGCAATCTTTCTCGGATACGTACGGGACGACAACAGGACCCCTTCATCCAGACCCTTCCCACATGCTTTTTTCGGGCATGGTGCCCGACCATCACCATCATCATGCTCAGATGAGACTATCCATACCTGGAACAGATATGTACGGTAGGACGGATGGGTTTAATCACACTCATCATCACCATCACCAAATGACCCGGGCGGACCCTTTCTCGAACCCTTATCACCATCACCACACGCACCACATTCCAGGCCCACCTGGGGCTTTCCTCCGGTACATGAGGAGTCCGATCAAACATGAGATGACCTGTCTATGGATTGATCCCGATCAACACCTCACCAAGAAACCGTGCAACAAAGTGTTTACCAGCATGCATGAAATCGTGTCGCATATAGCGGTAGAGCACGTTGGAGGACCGGAGTGCACGAACCACACGTGCAGCTGGCAGGACTGTCCGAGGAATGGGCGACCCTTCAAAGCCAAATACAAACTTGTCAATCACATTCGGGTGCATACGGGCGAAAAACCGTTTCCTTGTCCGTTTCCTGCTTGTGGCAAGGTATTCGCGAGAAGTGAAAATCTAAAGATTCACAAGCGAACACATACAGGTAAGTGCACCAATATTTACCTTTATATCTTTGGTAGCAACCGTAATATTCTGACTAGTTTGTAGATATATTGCGTTGAATTTATAGATATATTGTCGCGGCTTATAGATATGTTACCGTTACAGTAAATATTATATAGCAAGATACACGAGAGTATGTTACAACTGATCATTCGTCCAATCGCATGCGGGCTCAATATAATGTTTGGTTTGTTGGTTTGGCAACTCCACCCCTCCGGCTATCTTGCTATACATTTGAACCAAGATCAAAAAGGAAATTGGGGAGTGTTTACTTTTTAGAGTTTTTTGACTCATTTTCTGTAGTATTTCTTATATAAAGAATATTGGAATATCGAAAAGTTAAACCGATTATTTAGTAACAATACAAACTATCATTTATATTTAAGAAAGTGCAATTTAAAAATGATTTTTTGAAAAATTTCGCCCCCCTCAAAGTTTTATTCCAAATATTGAAGTGTAGGAATGTAGTATGCTCTTCTATATTATTATAATAACAAAACGAGTTTAAAGTAGTTTTTAAAAAGATGTTTGTGTCATTATATTATTATAGCGTCAATATTTACAGCTTATAAATCAATTTGTAATAAAATTCTTAATAATTTTAATAAATTGTATATCTAAAACGCATTATTCTTAGAAATTATCGTATTTGCATAATGTGCTGTTACGAACTTGATTTATTGTCAGTTGAATAGAAATATTTTAAGGGTTTATCATTTAAAAGATTTAATATAAGTTAAATATAATAGATTTGTGTTTTCGCGCTGTCTCTACGCAGATAAATATTTCATACGTTCTGTAAAAGAGAACACTTATTAATGGATCATGTTTATGTCTTTTCTTCGATATTCGACAAAATTTCTTCGATATTTCAAAGTACTAATTTGCAAATGCCGGTTGCGAACTTTTCAATATGAATTCGTAAACTGATGCACTAACGAAAGTTAAAATTGTGTGTCAATATTCATATATTTTCTGAATTCTTTTCAATTAACGTCATACAATTTAATATGAAAGCTTAAATCGAATAATACTTACTTAAATGTATTATTTTGAAAATATCTGTTTATTGTATTCTTTTTACTACAGTTGTTAAATGATGCCTCGTTGTACAATAGCTGTCATTGAGTAAATAACTTTGTTTAAGTTGGCATTTTAAGAGATTGTAAAGCCCTAAGCAGCATGTTGAAAAATTTGAAAATGTATTTCAGTGTATATATTGTTTTAGCTAAACAATTCATATTTTTATTTATTGATAAACCATGTATTTTAACTTTCAGTATATATGATTGAATAACAAGGTGCAAATATTATCTATCCTAGTTTATACACTTTATTATAAGAACTTTTTTTAAGTTGTTTCTCTTCCTTTTTGAGTAATAGGGCTCTATGAACAAAAAAAATTACTTTCTGAACGCTTCTCAGTATTTAGCTAAATTGAAAGAAAAAAAGAGGAAAAAGTGAGTTATTAATTTAGTTAAAAGTTGTCTCCTTCAAGGTGTGAAGTAACATTTTCAACTTTTCCTGTTAATCTCAAGACTTTTTTCCAATAAAGGATTTGTTTATAAGTTTATCAATAAAATGTCTGATAAAAAGGGAGAAGTTGTTTCGACGTTGTAAATAAATTTCAAATACATTACTCAATTTGTAAAATATATTCAGTCTTATAGGCAAATTAAAATGAGATTTAACGAAGAGATGCAGAGACAATTGAATGTAGGAATTATTAGGGATACTTTTTATTAAATCAATTCACAGTGTAACAATAAGGAGATATAGCTAAGAAATTATATGAATAATAATTGTGAAAATATGCAATTTTCCATTCCCCCTTTTCTTTTTTTAAAGTTATGCCTAAAGCTGTTAGGAAATACTTAACATTTAATAAATACTTATCTGAGAAATTTTTAACTCAATATTATCCACTAAGATATTTAAAAACAAATTACATAAATTTGAAATCCGTAGAAATTTTAACAATTTTTCATGGTTTATGCATTTAACGACTACAAAGTTATAAAATGGGAATTGGTTGTTAAGCAATCGGATGTTAATGTGAGAAACAGTTCAACTAAATAACGATTTAGTTCATAATCAAAAATAATATATACTAAATGTTTATAAATCTAAATCAGTAAAGCAAAAATAGAAGTATAACTAGAACATATATAAATCAAGAATAAGTTAGCCAATATAGTACAATAGCAAACTCTTAGCCTTGAGAACTCAAATTGCAGATTTAAACATTGTTTGTATTCCAGCCACCGTACACTGGTAATTTTCCTATACCTGCTAGGTAGTAGCGAAAAGAAATAAGAGTAAGAATATAAGCCTAATCCCAACATTAGAAGATTAATTTTAAATTACTGAAATATCGAGTTACAAATGCTATCATCAATGCATACGTATATATTTCGTATTAAGAACATTATGCACATTGCTCTGTATACTTAAGCTTTTTAACACCCTTTTATAAGTTTCACTTGTATGTAACGGAATCTTTGAACTCAATTTTCACCCACTTTAAAAGGTCAGATTAATTCGAAATTTTGCTCACTTGTCCAGGACCGATGACAATACAATAATTTCATAATTTTGTTCCATTGTCCTGATCAGGTTCATCAGGACTAACGATTTCCCAGTTTCGGATCCCATCTCGCATATGGCGACTAATTTCAGATCCCATTTCCAGATTTGGGGACTAAATAATTGAGTTATAATTTAGTTCGATTAACTATAAAAGGGTGTTTTTAAGTTTTCTTTTAAAACTGTAATTTATTTAAATACCTTTTGAGGAAGCTACGAGTGATTCACGTTATCTGAATAGGATCAGTTTCGTTCTTTCAACTATTTAGTTGAAAATGAGTCATTAGCAAATTTGTTCGTATTCATTTTTTCCAGTATGTATGCAGGTTAAGAAAAAAAGTGAAGAGATGGTAAACATGTAAAAAACTGATCACATTTCTTTTTTTCCAAAAGAAAACCACTGTGAAAAAAGGGCATTTAATATTCGAACCGATAAGGGATGAAAAAAGAAAGAAACGTAAAACACGTGCCGGAAATTCTTATGTGTTTCCGCCTCTGATAAGGATAGTTCTAAGCTATTGGTTCCCGATAAGGTATAGGCGCCCCTGGAGTACGTTAAAATTTTCTAAACATAATGAGTTATTAAGAAAGATTATGTGTGTGGTCAGATGAGAGTACGAGAACAAATGTGTGTATCTGTATATTAATTTTGTTCTGGATATAGACTTTAATTTGGATTTTATCTCCAATGAAAGGATACGAGAATCGGGAAGGAAACTATATAAACTAGAGCTCTTAGCAAGAAATTTTCTTTTCTAATTGAATCTCTGCTTCTGGATGATTATAAACCGATTCTAAAACGCAAATATGTTTACTCTTAAATGCTTAGGATATATATATATATATATATATATATATATATATATATTTGTATTCATTTAAAAATATAAATATCAAAAACGTAATCTGTCAAGAGAACCAATTGCATCTACGTGTTCCCCCCTAGGAAAATAAAAAAAAATGAAGTAAAAAAAAACTTTAATAAGTAAAAAGATTCCACACACAGAAATACTCTGAATAAGTTGACACTTCTGCATCAGAGAAGCTGTCAATTGATATGTATTTTTTACACTTACATAGAATACAATTTGAGATATAGTCAGTGGTGAACAAATACTATTTCTCATTGGTTTTTTAATTGTTTTAGTTTTTAATTGTAGAAAATAAAAACTAAAACTTCTCTCTCTCCTTGTATAAAATGCTATTTTTTACTAAACATTACAAAACAGTTTTCTGCTTTCGAACATTTCCAAACTTTAATGTATAGTTATTTAAATTGTTCCTTTATTACTTTTAAATGGTCTGTGATGAATATATGAATACTTTGAAGGTTAACTATTTAAAAGCATTATTGTTTTTATAAATGATATCACGTATTTTGTTTCAAATTCGTTTAATTGATATAATTAAATTTTCTTAAAAGAAGTATTTCTTTTTACGTAATCTCTCATTCGTAAACAATCATGAATCGTAAGTAGGATCATTTCAGTTTCTCAGTGATAAATAAAGCTACCATCATCGTTATACTGTCGTTATTTTAATAAAAATACTCGTGACTTTTTACATATCTTAACGAATATAGTTAATGTCGAATATAGCTGTTTCACTCATAATTCACTCACTTGATTACTTCTAAGAGAACACTCATTATTACACAAATTATCTATAATCAATAATAGTTGACAGAAAAATAAATCAATTACAGGCATTAGAACACGAATCAGTAAAGCGGAAGTAATTTCTGACATGAAATTAATGCACGTGTTCAAAATTTTACCCTTGAGTCACTTTCCTGATTAAACGTCGCAATTTTCTGATTTAAAAAAAAATGCTGGAAAAAAAATATGAGTGATATGCGTATTGTTAAGAAATAGGACCCACACAAAGTTCGAACATTTTTCAAAGTGAAATATAACATTACTGTCAATAGTTTTTTCTAATTTCGTTATACTACAAAAAGGCTTCGCATTTTGTTATATTCTGTGAAAATCAATCCAGTTCCTCCCCCCCCCCGCCTAGTTTTAAAATGTGTTTCGTGTCTTATACTGCTATGCTAAATGAATTTTAAACTTTATTTTTGGTAAGAAAAACTGAGTTTCATGGAATGTTTCTGAGTTTTTTAAATACAACTTTGCAATAAGTATTGGTGTCAATTATACACGAATTTTTATGAAAATTGGAGCATTTTTCCGACAGAAAATGTCTATCGAGCTTGGATCCGAGCTTTTTTATATTAGACGAAAATAAAATAGTTTTGAGATCAACTATCACCATCAAATGTAAAAAAAAATCTAGTTGGAAAAAAATTTTAATATAAATTTGCAATTTTAAGCAAACCATTCGTTGTATTACTGTGCTGAAATGTGTAAAATTACAAAATGTGAAGAATATAAATTTAATAAAAAAAGAAATTGTTTATAATAAACTATTCTCAGTGCATTTAATCATATCAAACTATGATGTTAATGGAACATTTTTGTCAGTGGAAAATCTCGTTTGTAGTTTTTCATATTCTTCTAAATTAAAATTGTGAAGATATTTTCAATTCTCCTTCAACACTTATTATATAAACTGGTTCCCATCTTCGATTAAAAATAGTCATTAGAATATTAAAACTATGGGAAAATAAACGTGATATAAAAGAATTCTAAGAACAATATCCAATCGAGAGATGAATGAGAAAATGAAAAAATATATTTGTTATGTGTACTTTTGTGATTTTTGGATTCGAATTTTTTTAAAGAGCTTCTGATGAATTATTTTACAGCGAAACTGTTGATTTTTGGAAGAAAAGAAAACGTTAAATCTCCTTAATTTAAAATTTGTAAGTAAATATTAATTATAACATTATCAGAAAAGTGTCCACCTTTTCGCATTTCCCTAAAAACTTTACAGGAACGAATTAATATATTGCAATGAATGGCGCAGTATAAAAACGAATTTTTATACTGCGTTTTTTAAAAATGAAAGAACGGTCACTAATAATTCTGAAAATTTATTTCACCTGTATTAAAAGTGTGTGACCTAACATTTTCTTTTAAAAAAATAACTCAATTTTTTAGTTAAATATTTAGAAATTTTTGGAAACCAAAAGTTTTAAAATTCTGTATATCTTTTAGCAATTTTCTTTCTTGGCTTTTCTCTTTAGCATGTTTAATACAATAAATACTACGTCACTTCATCCTAAAAAAATAAATGAATATAATAAGTGTATTGCTCAGAATTTTTTTTTACCCCTTACACAACTTTGATTTAGTATGAATCGCTGATATAATGATTCAAAAATAGCATTGTGCTTTTTACAGTAGTGATATCTGTATTATTAATGCAGAAAATTTCTGATTAAACATAATTATTATATTTTAAAAAATACACATTCTGCTTTTTTTTTTTTCTGCAGAGAACTTCTTCAACAATGTTACTCTATAATGAAAATGCTTGAGGAGTGAAAATAAACTTTATTTATCCAAATAGTACTTGCTGGAATAGGCAATAGCGATTCTTGCCTGTAAACCATGAAAAAAGTATTTGAATATCTTTGTAACCAAAAGTTAACACAATTAACTTTTTTTTGTTAATTATGTTAACCATCGGATGGGACACATGGGATGCTAGTTGAAATCCTATAAAGCAGAGTTTCGCAAACTTTTTTGTCTCATAGACCCCCTTGCCAAGTTTTTCGGTTTGGTGTAGACCCCTGTTTACCTGAAATTCGATTTTTTGCAATTTTACTAATTTAAATATCTTTTTTGACATCTGGTATAGATCTACTTACTTACTTTAAGCGATTTAAATTTCTAACTGAAGTGAAGCATGATGTTTAAAACTCAAGAAAAACACGTTAACTAAATTAAAATTTAATTAATACATAAAATAACTAAGCAACAAGTGCTTTTAAAGGGTGGAATATGTCTGGTGCTTCAATAACAATTTTTCAACATTTGGAATCAATCGTGTCAGGTTTAACGCTAAATCTCCTCGATTAGTAGAGTCCCCCCCCTTTCTTTTTTTGTTTTGGAGTTTGGCCAATACGCTGAAACTCATTCTCACTAGGAAAAGTAATTAAAAAATTTTCTCACGATATTCCATAATTCGTAATAAATAACAGGTATGTCTTTTTAAAGCCAAAATTGCGGACATGACCGTGTTTTAATAAAATTTATGTTGTCACCTTGTAACTGCAAATTAACCTTACTAAAATTAGTAAATAAATCTATTAAATAGATAAAATCTGTGGTTTCCACTTGACTAAATATTCTTTTAAAATTATAATTACGATTTGGTTTAGTGAGAACCAACATCATAGACCCCCATTTACACCTCATGGACCCCCAAATCAGTTTTCTCCTGCGTGGACCCCTTTCATGTAATCATAGACCCCTGGGGGGTCTATATAGACCACTTTGGGAATCACTGATATAAGGGGTGGTATAATCTTTCTGTAATAAACAATGATCGCGGATAATTTTTTCACTATCGATATATCTACAAAAATTTGTAATTCATTATGCAAAAATGACAAGTTTCAAACTCCTATAATTGGTTTATAGAAAGGAAAATTCTTTTGGGAGATATCGCAGAGTTTATATATATACCTACAATTACCTCTATCTGTGTTTGATAAAATATAAAAAAAAAATCATATTCCTCTTCCAAAATAAAAAAAATCAAATCACCTAGAGTTAGTCCCTCGTGCTGTTGCAAGGTTAATTTGATAACAAGCTAAAGTCATTAAGAAAATTCTGTAGGATTTTTGTGTATTTACGACATCGAAAAATCGTTTATGAACCTTTCGAATTTTTTTCACAAAGTTAAAAACACAAAAAGGATGTTTAATGGTTGGTGGTCGAAATAAAGTTTGGTCAAATGTAAGGCATGTTTAAAAAAATATGCTTTTTAATTTATCTGTAACTGATCTTTATCATTCCTTTTCTTTCGGAGTGACCCTTCAAAAAACTGTTAAAAGAAGTAAAATAAATTGACAGAGGGTGATAATATTCAAAGTAGAATCGTATAAATTGATATATTTTTAATCTCTTGTAATTATTAGAGTGCCTAATTATTTAGAGTTGTAATTAAGATACCTGGGTATTTTAAATTAATAACTCAATTTTTAAAGGCTTTAGATAGAAGAAATAAAAATTTAAAAAAAATATTTATTAATGTGAAATTACAATGTGAAGTATCACGAAAAAAAAAAGAAAGGAAAAGTATTAACACTCATGTAGGAAAAAGAACATGATAACCCCCAAATTCTTATGTATATACTTTTAAAAAAGCTTTAATATGTAAAGATGTAAAAATAATAAATTTAATAGTTATAATAGTCTAACAGAAATGATACATATGCTATAACATGTATATCGAAATTCTAAGAGTACGCTAAGCAATTGACAAAAACCGAATTTTTTCGTTGCATTCAACTTCTATTGATTCATTATTATCGATTATATTTTTTAAATTAAATAATTATTCGATACATGCATATTCCTTCCATCGTAGTTTTTTTGTACAGTTTTGTTATGCATGAGAATTTAAAAAAGACAGTACTCTTGATTTATTTTTTTAATTTCATGTAATTCTGTTGTTTTTCCCCCCGTTTTATTTATTTATTATTAGAGTAGTGTCAAATTCGACACTAAGTGTTAAAAATCCAGGCATATTTTGGGTGAATATTTTTTTTTAGCTAAGACACACACAAGTTATAAGGTCTATTTGGAGAACTCATGCAAGTGGAAAATTTTGTATGCATATTTATATAATTTCGTGACATACAATACGTTGCTTCTTTGGATGCTAAATAGATAAGAAAAAACAGTTAAGTCTAAATTTAGAAACATTCATTAAATCCTGAATTCCTCGATTTAGCATTCGATTAATATGCTAAATCGATCCTTTATATGTTAAAGGCCAGATGCATCAAACCAATTGTTTATAGGGGTAACCATAGATTATTTAAATATTTATTAATGTAAGCACTTTACGTACATCAATATAGTAACCATACGATGTTAATTTTGGAGCATTTTTCTATCTAAAAGGGGACTATGAGTGTTTTGTTATGTTTTAATTTTAGGTAATTTTTTTCGTAAAAGTGTTTTTTCTTTGAATTTATTTTTGTAATTTTGAAGAAATTTAGGGGCAATGTCGGCCACAACGTTTTTTAAGAATACTTCCAATACTCTTTATCGACTAGCCACAAGAGTAGTGAAGCGGGGAATTAGTCCCATGTCTATTTGAATGCTTTTTTAGAGAGGTTGGACAAAAAGATCAATCAAGGTGGTTAGAGCCGTAAGAGCTCGGTACAGACCACCAATGGACAGCCAGAAGAAATCCGTGGGAAAGTTTTCCCTTTCGTTTACAGGTGAGGATGCATTTCTAGTGTCGGAAAAGATAAAAGACATTTTTCTCAAGATCATAGGGCTTTACAATATTTGAAAAGCTTAAAGTGAGAACTTTATTATGTGTCACACATGGGGCTTAAGGGGAGCAGAATGAAAAATTTCTAAGGGTAAAGTAGAAACTAGAAATATAATAATAATTGAAAAAAGAACAGAATTTTTTTTATTTCATTCTCTTTGAATTGCTATTTATTCTTGTGCACCAGTATTATAATACC
This sequence comes from Trichonephila clavipes, assembly GCA_019973935.1. NCBI lineage: Eukaryota > Metazoa > Arthropoda > Arachnida > Araneae > Nephilidae > Trichonephila > Trichonephila clavipes. The sequence goes on along the minus strand of BMAU01001365.1, from coordinate 226,128 downwards.
TTAGTGTGAATCACACTTTTTCATGCATTATATTTTTAGATTGAAGAGCTTACTATAATAAAAATATGGATAAATATCGAAAAGGAAATAATGTATAAATAAATCCTTTTATTTATTTATTTGTTAAATGTACTTGATTCTGTTATTGTATTACTTGTTAGTGGGTATGTTTAGGCTGTATTCAATGACACACACAAGGGGAGGGGGGAGGGTTTCCTGGGTCTGGATCCCCCAAGTCCCTGATATTTTTTCGATTGATTTTAATCCCATGTATGTAGCACGTAAAATTTAACTGCGTATTTGTTATTAATAATTAATCTTATTAATTAATGCTTATTATTTATTCAATAATTTTTTACTGTTTTTTTGTTCCCGAAAATGGACAAAATCAAAAGTGGTGTATTGGGGTATGATACAAGAATAAACTTTCGACCCTGTCCCCCCCCCTCTTTGAAAAATTCCTGTGTGTGCTACTGGTTGTACTGTATATAATATTTATTTATTTTTAATTTTTACAATTCATGTATAAGGCAAATAAAAAAGTTCATTAATAATAAATCATTTTATACTTTAAAAAAAAAGGAAACGGGGTTAAAAAAAGTACGATTCTGTAACTCTACTTTTGAAGGAACAAATTGTACAGTCATTTAAGCCAGGGGTGGACTATTATTTTGACTCTAGGGCCACATTATGGAAGCGGAGGGTACTGAAGGGCCGCACCTTTTCAAAATGATTATACGTTTTACTTAAATTTGCATTTCAAAGAAGGTATAAATTGTACCATATGCATAATCAATATAAGTTAAATAAAATAATAACAGTTTTATTCAACTTATTTATTGTGCTAATTTTAGAATCAGTTTAATGAGATAAATGCGCCCTATCACACTTTTCTCCGCCTTTTTTGAAATCAGGTGTGAGATAGGGATTGCAGAATTTCTCATCACTGCCTGCAAGTTAATGTAAGCTAACTTGCATCTATATTTACTCTTGTTGATTGTCATGCAAGGAAAATTTTGCTCACAGATATCTGTCGACCCAAATAAAGAAAACATTTTCTCTATTTTTGGTTTTCTGACCAGTGGCGTAATGTGGAATATTAGGGCCCCCTACAAAGTTAGGTTTAGAGCCCCAAGCCGGATCTTACGAGGGATTACAAAACCACAACCCCTTGGGCCTCTTAGAATCCTGCTTTCTTCTCCCCCCCCACACACAATGAGAGGGCTGCGGGGGTGTACGTTACACCACTGTTTCTGACTGTTTTGGTGGGCCACACACACAAAAAAACCTTTGTTGAATACTATTTGCCCACCCTTCATTTAAACCAGGGTTGTCCAACCCGCGGCCGGGATAGGCATGTGGTCCGCCTTGAATAATTTTGCGGCTCGCAAGATTCTTTACAACTTTCCAAAATTCGGCTATTTTGTACAATATTTTTTGTTTAAAGCGTTTCATTTTTTTGTAAAAAAATAAATCCCATTACTGTTATCAGTGGCGCACACAAAGGGGGGTCCTGGGGGTCTGGACTCCCCCAAGACCCTTGATTTTTTTTCGATTGATTATAATTCTAAGTTTAAAGTACGTAAAATTTAATTAAGTATTTGTTATTAATGATTAATTTTATTAATTAATGTTAATTATTTATTCAATAATTAGTTTTTTACTGTGTTTTGTTCCCGAAAATCGACAAAATCAAAAGGAGCATAATACAAGAATGGTGAACTTTCAACCCCGGCCCCCTCCACCCCGTTGAAAAATTTCTGTGTGCGCTACTGCCTGTTATTATTTTATCACGTTGCTTATGTTACTTCGAACGTCTTTTTTTTTAAAAATTGAAATTTATCAAACATAAATCGTGCTCAAACTTAACGCACGAAATTCTGCAACATCAATTACGATACGCTAATACGCATGCAGTGAGATCGACTTGCAAAAACTGAGTGAAAGAGTTGAGAAACAGATATATCACTAATTTAATAAATTAAACATTATTTGATCATTGCATTATTATTATTATACTATCTATGTTTGTGTACATGGAAAACAATGAAAACGATAATAATACACCAGTCTGTTTTAAATTTTCACTCCAACAAATGTTTGTAGCCGATGGATAGGTATCGGACTGTGGCTTGCTTTGTCAAAGGCCAGTACCACTAAAGACCCGCCGTGTATGCACGTTAAATCTGTCGAGAGCTGATATTATGCCAGCTCAGGTGTCGTCCACGTCACTTGACCATGGTTCAAAATTACGTGGTCCGTCGCCAAAAGCCCTCGTGTAGCTGAACAGTGCGACGTTAATATTCAATCAATCAATCAACCAACAAATGTTTGTAATGGATCCAAATCTAATATAAAGATATATATTTTTATATGCGGCCCGCGGGATTGTTAAGTTCTTCCGAAGTGGCCCGCGGGGTCATTTGGATTGGCACCCCTGATTTAAACAAAAGGAAATTTAGAATACTGATATAAATGTTTAGATAAGTTTTAAAGGTTCGGAACAGGTGTGATCTGAAATTGTAATTTTCAAGTGTCTTTTTTTTTTTTCTTCAATCCTTTAAAATTGTGTTGCTTTCCAGTTTATAGTTAAATATGAATTAAAAATTCTAATATTAGAATTATTAATTCGGTATAGCAAGAGATTTTTTTTATTGGAAAACTAAGAAAAAACCCTCAAATTAACTGGAAAATTCACAAATTGGCTCGAAACGTATGCATACCATTATTCCTTGCCGTAAAATTATCTGCGTATCGCGTGCAGTTAAGTGAGTGTGGGGAAAGTGCATGAATTGTTAAGGCGCGTCTCCAACATGAAGCAGAACGAAAGGCTGTGATTCGTTATGGCACTCATTACGTAAACTGGGTGTGTCCCGAATCCTAAAAATGGGTGCCTAATTTATGAACTAAATACAGATAAATGAGTGTTAAACAAAGAGCTAGGCTTATTTTGAAGTCAAAGGATTTGTTCCTTCAGTATAATGGCGGCTATCTGAGTCATCCAGTTAGTTGGCCATTAATTCATTTTTGCAACAATTCTTGTTTTAAAAATATTGCCTTACTTAATTACACTTCTAGTTTGATGTATCCATGTAGAATATAGGGTCATCCATGTAAACAGGATGTCGAAACACGGGACCAAGCCCAAAACAGATGTTCATACACTTTTGACAGCCTTCTTAACGTGATTTTTTTTAAAAAAACTTTAAACGTTTAAGAGCATCTGTTTCTAATTCTGAAAATGTTAATAACGAGACATGCTCTCTATTTGAAAGCTAATTTCCATCTTAAGTAAATGCTGTTGAATTCTTTTTAAAAAATTTAATAAGTTTGAAAATGGATTAATTGATAATTGTGTTGATAAGAAGGGATTAAATTTGTTTGCTGGTATATGATGATAAAAGACACATTACGCCATCAGATTTATGTAAGGAAATTGTACTTAAGATTTTTATGTATATTATATACATGCGTGCGCGTGTAAGGCCTGTGTTTGGGGTTTACTCTATCTCCATTAAGAGTCTCTCCTTAAGAACCCTTATTGGAAACTTGAAAGCTTTTCCAAGTACATATTTAGCAAATTAAACATGAAGTTATTGTTTTAAGTCAACATGTAGTAATTATAAAATGAAATTCTTTAACAAACAGTACATATTTTACGATACTTATTCAACTACAGAATATTTTGATGCTTCAAGTGTCTTCAGAATTTTAGCTTGAAACAGGACTTCTACAAGAGATTGTCCTTAATTTATTGAGACCTATTAGAGAAGTACGAACTAACTCTTGTTGTTTTCTTAGTAGATCAACAAGAGTAAAATTCTTTAACATTTATTTTTACTCCAATTTTTTAGTGTGGTAATTGATTTACTGAAACTTTTTGACACACTACATCACGTTACATATCTGAAATACAAATTTAAACTGTTTCGCCTCTAACGTCAGAAACTTCTAAAACATTCACAACGCTGTCAAAATCTTTTACCCCTCCACTCTCCCTTCGTTGCTTTCCCAAGTACAAACAATCACTTAACCACAAATAATCATCAATAGCGATCTACTCATGTTACAGCATTTAGATCCCCAAAAAATAAAAATAAAAAATCCCTCTCCCTATTTCTGCCAGCGACCCGAAACAGTGGGGAGTTCGCTCTCTAATATATCTAACCATAATCTGGGAAATTGGCTTGGTTTCTTCCCATCCCCATTTTAGAAAGCGATCGACATGGTGTAGATAGCTAACGACACCAGAGATGGGAGATGTATGGCAAGGGGGAAGTAATTGGTGTCATCCCTCCCCGTCGCTTCTAACCCTCCTACTTCAACAGAAACGGGGTGACCCTCCCGCTGCAGGGATAGACAATGACCACCCTCCAAAGGCGTGACCTCCCAGGTGCTTTAGATTTTTACAAGACATTGTTCCCCCAGTTTAGAGGAGGAGGGGGGCGTTAGGGGTTCAAAGTGGTTGAAACTCATTCCTTCCACCTCCTCGTTTGAAAGTGAGGGTTTCCGGTCGAACTTTAATTCCTAGAATGACAGAAAAGCTCTTGAAGTAATGCGTGAGGAGTGGCTCCACTTAACATTGAATTTTCGCTTCTACTTGTCTTTCCGGTTAGAATTGTTCTGACGAAAAAGAAGCGATCACAAGTTGTGTGCTTAAAGTACTCTAACGGACGTTGAAAGGCTATAATTACCATATTTTTTCACCGGAAATGCTTATCTCTGATTAATGTAACTGCAGATGGCTCAATTTTTAAGAGTTTGAAACTATGAATATACGTATTTCCATTGGTTCAGATGTGTTTCACTCTTGTAGGAGCCGTGTAGAGTTCAAAATTCTGACCAACTTCACATTAAAGTTGTATAGTGCGTTATTTGTAATAAACCTCTTAAATTCGGATTATGAGTGATCGAGAAGATCAACACCTGGATTCATGCTTTCAATTTTATCTTCACCAGAGAATTTTACATTAAAATTGCCATTGAAAGTGTCAAATGACTAAAACCAAAATTTCAAAATCGTGATGTTAGATAGCAATATTCGATTTTAGTACTGAAGGATGTTTTTTCTTTTATGTTGTTTCTCATGCCACCTGTCTGACAGTCAGATTTCTTTTATAAAACACGCAAACGAAAACACTAAGGAGTTATAGTTATGCTAAATATTAAAAATCTCTTGGTCTTGATGGCACACATAAGAATGAGGCTTGAACTCTTAAGCCCCACTCTTATGCGCGCCATTTGTACCGAAACCAGTCGCCGCGGTAGCCGAGTGGTATAGGTATCGGACCGTGGCTTGCTTTGTCACGGGTTCGAGCCCATTACCACTGAAGACCCGCCGTGTAGGGCAGCGATGCACGTTAAATCTGTCTAGAGCTGAAACGTCCTCCCGTTGGTGTGGTAGTTAGGAGAGGGGGGTGCCAGCTCAGGTGTCGTCCACGTCACTTGACCATGGTTCAAAATTACGTGGTCCGTCGCCAAAAGCCCTCGTGTAGCTGAACAGTGCGACGTTAATATTCAATCAATCATTGTACCGAAACCATCTGATGTCATAAGAAGTTGCAAAATTTCCAAAGTTGTGATGATCGCTTGTTGAAAATATAAGATTAAAAATTTCCAGTTCTTTTTTCTCGATAAGCTAAAACTAAATAAAAAATATTTAAATTATCCTTATTTGCTTAGAAAGAAAATTTATAGAATCAAATTTGATATAACTATATATATATACCGTAAAATCCAGCGTATAACACGCCCCCCCACCCTACTTTCAAGCTGCATTTTTTAATTTTTAGGTATATTCGCCGTATAATGCGCCCTCCCTCTTTTACGAAGAAATCTGAAATATTAGTATACATTGCTCTTATGTTTTGAAATCATTTATTCGAGGTATTATCCCAAACTTTTGAAAAAATAGTATACTTCTAGAACTACAACTCTATCAGTTCATAAGGCAAGTCATTTCTTTTAAATAAACAGTATTTCGATGCATAGAGAAGTAAAAAAAAAATTTATGCTAATCTCTTTTGTTATTTTTAAAGATATGGTTTTTATACCCGTCGTATAACGAGCTCCCTTAAATTTCCAACTTATTTTTTTGTGTACCGGATTTTACGGCATATATAACATGTGTCATTTTAACATTTTAGTGTAAAATATAAGATCTTATTCAAATTGTATAAAATAAAATAAAATTTAAGAGAGAATTATATTAAAAATATATACTTACTTTTGATGTGCATTAGTAACGTTTCGATCTCATAAATTTCACGAAGGAAATCCAGAAAAAAATGGCTGCTTGAAATAATTGCTTTAAAAAAATTAAAAAATCGCTTTTTTTTTTTGTAAAGTAAATTTAATTAATGCCGTATTCTCCCATGATCATTTTAAATGAACTCATATAGAAAAAGGGCCATCGGATTTTGAGGCTGCAATCAAGTTAAGATTGCACATTGAAGATCTTTTATTTTCCTTTTCAACTAGTTGAAATGTCTTTTTCCAGCCTTTGTTAAGTGAAATACTGTCTTATGAACCAAAATGTACATTTTGGAATGAAAACCTTTAACAGCGGAAGGAAAACTGAGGCGTATTTTCCATGAGGCTTTCCCGAAGGTAGTGTAGTCCTAGATACCCTACCCCACTTGAATCAACATGTCTCACATTCTTTTGTTCAGCGCTAGCATGTCCTACCTATCCCTCCCCACCCTAACTCAAGGGGGTTAGAAAAAGGTCAACCCTCACTTCTTTCTTTTTTGTAACTTGGAAGGGAAGACAAAAATATTTGTCTAACCCTAATGGGGGACCCTTTAGCGAAAGTCTCATCGGACATCACAACTTCTAGTCCAAAAATTTGAAATAAGTAGATAAATAAATGATGTAAATAGTTAATTTTATGATCAATATTTTTAATTAATTTATTTGTTTAATTAATTTGTTAGTTAACTTATTTGTTTAATTAATTTGTTAGTTAACTTATTTGTATAATTATTCTTAATTACTTAATTTGTTTAATTCATTTTTCTTAAATAATAATTTATTTCTGAATGAAAATCTCTAAATTTTAATTAACTTGAAATAAAGTAAATCTAAAATCAAAGCAGTGCCAAAACTATTTAAAAATATTATATTACACATGTTTAATTATGAGTGATAATTTAAAATTTAAGTGTAATATATATATATATATATATATATATATATATATATTATATATATATATATATATATATATATAGCTTATATAATCAGAATATTTTCACATATTTCGCATTTTTAACAAGCAACTGAAAAAAAGGACTAATTCCATTTATATTTCTGAACAAGAATGGCAAATTTATCTAAAGTATCATCAGGTAAATGGAAAATGTAAATAAATAATTTGGCCATCACGCAAATATTCTATTTTGGATATTCTTTAAAGAATGTATTCAACTTTAATTTCTTTGAATGTATGTTACCAGTGGCTTACACAGGATTTTTTTTTCAGGGAGAGGGGGGGGGGCATGGTCGAATATCCACAATTCTTGTATTGTACTCCAATACGCCACCCGACATATCTTGATTTTGTCGATTTTCGGGAGCAAAAACAGTAAAAAATTAATAATTGAATAAATAATTAGCATTAATTAATAAAATGAAATATTAATAACATACTTATTAAATTTTACTTACTATATACATAGGATTATAATCTATCGAAATGAAATCAAGGGCTAGGGGGAGATCCGTACCGGGGACCCCCTCGTGTGCGCCACTGTATCTTACAATATATATAAAATAAACAGTGGCGCAGCGCAGAATATTAAAATTTGCCAATGATTAGTAAATCTTTTTTTAAAGATTTGTAAATCATTTAAGGCTGTCATTGGATAACGTTAAAGAATAGGACCCAAATTCAGAATATTTTTTCAGATATAAAAGTATTCAAATATTAATATTACACACATTCTAGTTCCACTGTTCTGTAGAGAATCGCTTATTTTATCATACTACTCATTTTTATCAGAGTTGACACATTTTTTTTTCTGTTATAAAATGTGTTTCGCATTTTTCTCCTATATCGTAAGGCTAAATGAGCTATCCTTTTACATGTTAGAAAGAAAAACTAATTATTTCTGGAATATTTTGTAATTCTAAAAACTATATCATAAGCAAATGGAGGAGTTAAAATGTCAATTTTTTTTATAAAAATTGAGATATTTCTTCTGTCTGAAAATGTGCTCCAGTTTAAGGTCAATATCTCGTACATATGGCGAAAACAGCTTTATAAGTATCTTGATATAAAATCATTCTGAAACAAGGATTTAAATGACAGATGTTCTAAAATTTTAGGCTGTGAGGGCCTTAAAATGTTCCTAAAGGAATGGATGAATGCAAAATTTCAGCTGGGAACTTGTAATTTCTTTTCATTTGAGTTAAAACACATTTTTAGATACTTTTTATGGAAAGGTAGAATTAGTAAATTGGCTTTTATTTCGAATCAACCTAGTCAATCTTGTTAGCAGAAGCAGGTGTTCTCAAAGTAGTTGGATGGACGGACAGGAGAAACTGTTCTCACAGCAATGTTACCACACCTTTAAAAAGTTTTTATACTCCTCGTAACGTAGTGGAGCGAGTATTTTTATTCCAGTCGTTAAAGAGGCTTTTACTGACACTTGCTTATAAACCAGTTGTCCTTGGCACTTTTTCAGTGTGTTGAACGTCTTCCTCCCTAGTCTTGAAGAACAAAAAGGTTTTCTAACGAATCTAAAACCTAGGTTACTATTGTGAACCTCGCAAGTGCGATGCAATTATGTTTACTTTGATCTTCAATCTTTTCTCTCTGCTCAGTCATTTAGATTTTTTTGCTTTTTAATTTTCAATCGAAATCAAAGAATAAGCAGGCTTTGCAATATCTTCAACATATTTTATACCTTGGTCGCAATTGATGTTTAAGGGGACATGGTATGATTTACACAAGAATTTTTAATTTAATGCTTTTATAATTTTTTTGTTTCCTCCTATGTATATGTACGATGTAAAACAGATTTTGTGCTCAGAATTTCATAAAAAAGCTAACCATTTAATATTTTAAAGGAAAGAGACTTGAAAACTTTTGAAGTGATTTTAAAAGGCTACTCCTACAAAAATTGACGTACATATATGAAATTTGATTTGCAAATACGTGAAAACTATGCATAACAAGAGTTGGTATGGGTTTTGCGATAAAATGATTGATATTCGTACTATACTTTTTATGAATGCTTATTAAAAATTACTTAAAAAATGTGTAAATTCTAAACTCCATTTTTGATAAACTAATAATTAGTATCTATCCTATTTATAATTACATTAATGATGATAAATATTAACAGTATTAATAAAATATTTTTTTAAAACGAATTTGTGTGCCTCAGTTTAATATTCGTTTCTAAAAAAACATTTAAAACTAAATTTTTTTATTTATTTATTATTCTTTGGCAATAATAATTTAACCATTTAATCAAAAGTAAATCACTTTACAAAAATTGAGAAGAATTCACGAGAAGAGGAGGAGTGGTCGTATCAAATGCACAAACATCTGAGCAATTTTTTTTCGTTATATCTACATAAAAATATAAGAAAAATAACTGCTTCAACTTTAAAAATTATTTATGTGTTAAAAAAAATTGCTTCAATGTTAAAAAATATAATGTAGAGTATTTTTTAATATTTAATAACTTTATGAATGCATGTCATATATGTTATGTGAATCGGTTAACAAGAAAAAAGAATTTTTTTAGAAATATGTCATTGACTTTAGAATGGTCTAAATCTGCTATAAAACCAATGAAATCCATGTATATATTTTTTTAGTAAAAGTTTGAAAAGTCAAATTAAAAGCTTGCACATGACGATTAATTATCATGAAAGAGCCCAGTGTATATTTTAATATCTTATTGTAAGAATTTTAAAATGGCCCTTTCCCACAGTATAATCATTAAGCAATTTAGAATGTGAAAATGAATTCTTATACACACAATAAGCATTTACTTTCATTATTTCCCTTGTTACGAAGATAAATTACAATTAAAGATGTATCGACGTATATAAGAAACACAGAATGCATCATAGTATCTAATGATCCTAAGTTTTGAAAATCTAATTATGTATTTGATTTTTGTATGTTGCAATATAAATGATTTTGTTAAGCTAAGTGTTAATTTGAATGCATTTACAAATTTCTCTTAAGTTTATTTTTATTGGCGTTCATGAAATACAGACTACAGAAAACTTATATTTTGGAAAGGGAAGGAATCTCTACACATAAAATTTAGTGGAAATAATTATTATTGCATGTTTATATAATACTTTTTTAATTAAACTCTAAGTAACACGGCACTATAGATGACTAAGGAAAATAGTTTAATGATAGTAATAGATAATAACTTATAGAGAGAATATATTTTTCAAACAAACACATTTTTCATAAAATTGTTTTTGTGTGTTTCTTTGGATTGTTAATATATTATATGTATGCATGTATGCATGCATATACTTTTATATATATTTTTTTCTTTTTCTTTTAACAAGTGTATGGCGCAGCTTGGCCAAAGTTGGCCCTTGCGCCATTAAAATTCACAATCATCATCATCATAAAATTGTTTTTTCGTGTGTATATTTCTAAAAACTGGATCCCAAACGCGAAGTAATCTTTTTTCAGATAAGACAGAAAAAAAAAAAAAAACTCTTAACATTTTTATTTCTTAATCATACAGATCAGTATACTTCTAAATACTTTTCGTTTTTATTTGAGCAAACGATTTTCTTGAATGGAATATCTTTCATCATTCTTTACTTTATTTTGACTTTAAAGAAAAATTCTAAATGATGTAACATTGAATTTTTGTGTCCTGTGTTTTTTAGTGTTTGAAGACAGAGTTTTATTTAAAAATTAAAATACTCTAGAGGCAACCCTTTTCCTTTAATGAGGTGCAACAAATATGGACATTTTCGAGGGGCTTTTAAATTTTGTAAAAATTATGGGTGATTTAATGAAATTCAAATGAGACTGAATAAAAATTAAGAAAGTGGAAGGCGTCTTTTTAAATTTCATTTCTTTCTGTATGTTAACGCTAACTAACCGCAATATTTTTATTTCATATATGGATTTGGGTCTTTCTAATAAGCGTAATCATATGATAAGAACAGTGATTATCAACTTTTAAAACTGAATGAGATATTTTGAAAAAAAATAATTAGTTGTGTTAAAAGTGTTTTTCATAAATATGCATCATTTTGTTACTTGTTTTATTCATACTTTAGTTTACTTATCCGGAAGTCATTTTCTTTAGAGAAGGCATTCTACTTTTTTTTTTTTTTTAAAAAAAAACCTTTTTGAAAGTGGCGCAACAGTTTATGAGAGCCAAGACCTACTGTGCCTATTTTGGTTTATGTGATCTTAGGCGCTGAGGTGCATGAGCAGATGTTTTGGTCAAGTAATCAGTTAAACGCCGAAACCCCCATTGTTCATTTCTCAAGCAAACTTGGTACTCATTTATCAACCCACTGAAGGGATGAAAGGCTGAGTCGACCTTGGACTAGCCCGGGATTTGAGCCCCGGACCTGTGCGTGGAAGCGCGATACACTACTTAGCCACTAGGCTTCTTTTTAAAAAAATTCTGATTGCAGCATTGAATTTATTTTGTTGGGTTAAATTCAGAATCCAATTTAGACTTTGATCAAATTACAGAGGAATGATTGCTTATTAAAATAAAATTCAGGAACAAAACGAAAACAGTTGGTGATGGACCTCGTAATTCTAAGCCATCGTCAGTACTAGCACACCACTCCCCTAACTTCATTATCATATCAACATGAGGATTTTGATCCTAGATAGATTATTTAATCATGCGTTAACCTCTCTATGCATTACTGGAACCCACGATCCAATTGTCAATCACGAGATCACTACTATGAATACTTTGTTACCAAGGGTACCAAATTGTGGTGAAAAATTTCAACCTAACTGCATGTTTTTCCTACCTTTAAGTACATATTTTTGTTTTGTTTCTGAAAGTATTCACACATATACAATCTCTAATACTTTTCGGCGACATGTTTAAACAAATAGTTCCAAATTATAACTACCTTCGCATCCCATTTAGATTATAGCATTTATATAATTATTAGTAATGTGTGTGTAAATCCTCTACTTAATGCTGAAATAATAAGTCGTTTCTTTTTTATCTCACAAATTACATTTTTTAAAAAAATAAAATTGAGACATCCTTATTACTTTAAAAATCTAACAACACATTTTAACGGTAATGAACACTTTGTGAACAAGTTATCTTTAAAAAACAAACAAGTTAGTATTTTCGTTCATTGCTTACTTATGTTCACTCTATGTCATAGATTCATGTTCGAAAGATACTTGTTTATCGTAAGGACCGACTGTCATTTAATACCGCATGCCTGTGCTTTTAACAAAATAAAAGACGCACGAATACACTTCAAGGGTGTTAAAACACGTGAATCATAAAAATCAAGGGAGTACCCCATTAACGACCGTTACGGTTTAGGGTCAGGGGTCTTGAAAACCGGAACTCTTCAACATCTCTTCCCCCCTGCCTCTTCTCTGAGTGTCGGGAGTCGACTGTCAGAAGGGGATACATATACTTATCGCTTAACAGATGTTTTATTAAATTGTAGAGGTGGAGATTTCCATTAATGGATGGTTACCAGGCGTCTTTCATGTCGGACGGTAATTTCGATAACTAAAGAGGTTTTAATCAGCGAATGGAAATGCCCTTCTCTCGTTAAGCATTCGAAAATTAACTCTTCTTTTGCTGTAATCTTTATATTTCTTTGAAGTTTCTAGAAAAACAAGGAGAATTATTATTTTTTTTTATTTTTTTTTTGTTACTGATTTTGCAATTTATTTGCTTTTTTTATGTAATCGTTAAAATGCTTGAACTGAAATCAAAGTTTTTAAATTTTAACTATGCAAATTTTTTGCTTTAAGTCAGGGCCGGGCAGACTATTCCAGGGTACGGGCTACTTCTAACTTTTTCAAGATGTTGCGGTCCATCAAGTCTCCCAATCAATCTAGCCGGCATCGGTGTTCTACAAATATGCTTCTTTTAGTATGCACGTTTTAGGTTTTAGTAAAGGTGCCCCTTCCCCTCAAATGTCTTGGCGGTCCACCGGTTGATCGCGATCGACTTGAAGCCCACCCCCTGCTTTACATTAATACTTCGAATACGGGATACTTTCAGTCGTTTATTTACCAACTGTTGGTAATGTACGACAAAAATTTACGAAATATGTTTACGGGATGTATACGGGAATTCAGGCTATGTACTTTTCATGCTTATCGTCTTCAGTGTGTTAAAAAGGGGAGGGGAAAAAACCTGGTTTTTCTAATTCTATTCTCTTAACTCAGTTCGTTTTAAAAATCTTATCTAATATTAGAACTTAAAATAGAAACACAAGAACATTTGTCATCTTGGGGGTTGTTTAATTCCCGTTGTAGGGTGAATCAGGGACATCTTAAGGCATAGGCCAACTGGCCCAGTGCCTCGTTCTCGACTCTGTCTTAATAAGATCATGATCCGGATAATTTGAATGGTCAAGCACGATTCTCATGCATCTCCGAAAAACAGGCAATTTCAAACTGCATGTCAACTGGCAAAAGTGGTAAGACTATGTTATTATTATGTGATGACCGTAGTCCATGTCTAGTCTTAGGCCTAATACCTCGAGCGATCAATCAGCTCATTTAGTCGAAACGCAGCCTTCGCTCGAGCCGGTTTGTATCTAGGTTTTTGAGTGTGAGTCGTGCACATTCATTTGTTTCAAATTACCGTTTGAACGAACATTTGACAGTGCATGCTTTATACTGTCTACTTTGAAAGATTTCAGAAGGGCCTACTTTTGCATAGGGGCCTAAAAAAATCTTGATTTCTCAGGGCCCACGGTCTCAAAGAGTACTAGAGAATAATGGGTACTGCTGAAAATGAAATAAAATGAGCTTTAAAAAAAATTCTAAATGATGTGAAAAGTCCTTCCTTTTTTTCAATGGCATGACACCCCAGGGTGGGCCTTAGCCTTCCTAAGAATTCCATTTCAGGTTGTCTTGTTCTTGGCCTGATTTTTCCAGTTTCTGACATTAATAGTTTTCAGATCTTTTTCTAGGCAATCGAGAGATCCACTTGAGTCTAGGTCCTCCTCTTTTTCGAGTACCATATGGTCTGGCCACAAAGATCTTTTTTGAGATTCGTTTGTCGTTCAATCTTATCAGGTGTCCTGTCCATTTAAACCTTTCTATTGCAATGGATTTAACAGTATCTGGTTCTTTAAAAAGCTTATAAATTTCTATACTGGTGATGTGAAAAGTAAGAGAGTGAAATATATCAGCTCGCGCGCGCGCGAGTGTCGGTTTTTATCTTTGGAAGGTGACTCAAAATTACAAAGTCTGAGGGCAAACGGTATTATGAATACATTTATTATTGCGACGTCAGTTGGAATCAAATACTTTGTTGACGTTCAAATCCTTGTTTGCGCATGAGTGCCTCTGATATATGAACCATTTGACGATCCTTAAAAAACGTGGAGTTATCATGGCCAAAATTACTAGTCTTTGATCTTCGAGAGAATGGTGTAGAGAGATTCCTTTATAGAGTACCAGATGCTGTGTAGAGATAGGGAGACTGGGACTATAGTGTCTTCAAAGTCCCCAAAAGAGTACAAATTTGCCGAAAAAATACTTTCACTTGCAACAATGCTTCATCTGTCAACAAAATAACTTTTTATTAATAATTGGCTTAAGTTCGCATTTTTCAATTCCTACCAGTGGCGCACACAAGGGGGGTCCTGGGGTCGGACCCCCAAAGCCCTTGATTTTTTTTCCGATTGATCGTAATTCTAAGAATATAGTACGTAAAATTTAACTAATTACTTGTTATTAATGATTAATTTTATTAATTAGTGCTAATTATTTATTCAAAAATTAGTTTTTTACTGTGTTTTGTCCCCAAAATCGACAAAATCAAAAGGAGCATGATACAAGAATGGTGAACTTTCGACCCCGGACCCCCCTTGGAAAATTCCTGTGTGCGCCACTGATTCCTACTATTAGTTCACTCTCTCCCTACGTGTGTATATCAACAAGTATATATATATTTCAATCTCGTTTTAATACAATACTTTCTATTCATTCATTCAAATTCAAATACATTGGACGCGCGTTGGACTTCTAATGTAAAGATTGTAAGTTAAAATCCCACCTGGGATGACCTTTTCTGAGAATGGGATTTCTTTTTTACTATACTATTTTATTAGAATAATTAAATTTAATGAATGAATAAGTAGTAATAAACAAACATAAAATAGTCCAACACCCTATACCCTATATAGAAAGGAAAATGGAAAATTGTAAGGAAAATAGTTTTCTATTTGGTCGCTTAATATTGTGATTCTGTCACACATATGTATATACATATTTATATTAATGGTAACTATTTACTAAAAAGTAACTAGAATAAAATTTTTCTTTGTTAACCTAAATAGGAATTGACTTAAAATTTTTTTATATTACTTGTTTGTTCTGATATTGTCAATAAGTAAGACTATTTATAGATATATCGTTTACCTTCATGTTATGATTCTAATGCGATTGTGTGTGTGGAATATCGTTGGCTTACAAACTTACATAATCTAAAAACTTATAAGGATAATTTTTCTCGGAGAATAATTCACTGTTAAGCATATCTAAACAAAACACACACACACAAAAGAAAAAAATTGAATGTGTTCTTCCAACTTAATAAAAGTTTGTAATTCATAGTTTGATGATATTTCTCGAATAGTCTTCTATCTGAAACTGATCTCCATTAATTGCTAGTTGTTATTATCGTATCAAAGGCCTTGAAAATGTAAAACCTAAGCATTTAATACATTTCAATAGTTTCTACTTCAATATATAAGATATAACTTGGTACAGGCTTCGATTTTTTTTTACTATGCAAGTAAAATTTAAAGAAAAATATTTAATACGAAATTAATTGTATTTAGCGAGCTAATCTAAAAACTAGACTAGTTTAAAAAAAAAACATTAGTAAGAACCTCACTGAAGGTTAAAATAACGCGTACAAAATCAGCTTTGTTGAAAGTGACAGCAAAAATTTTAAAAACTCGTCCTAAATGTGTAAATAAGTGTATTAAGTATATTTAAATTAAATCAATATGTCATTAATATGCATCTTAAAGTTTAGCTTGGATTAAAGGACGATTTTAATTCTAAATTTTTTAGTTCAATATTTTTGTAGGATAGAGTGAGAGTAAATTTTTACACAAACTATACAGATAAATATGTGATGCGTGTTGATCTAATTTCTTGCATGAAAAGTAGATGATGGATTGCATAGTGTGGTCCCTGAATAAGTGACGTCAATAGATAATTTCAATCCATTATTGCTTTTAAAACATTTTCTTATCAAGTTGGTTTCAATTTAACTTCATGACACTGCATGAATTTGCATATGACGCTAAAATTACGTATTGTCGAGTGACTGAAATAAATAATTTTAATTTATATATATACAAGGGTAGTCGTTTTTGCAACACAATCCTTTTATATTCAGTGATGCGCATGAATAGAGATATGCAAATCATTTTATTTATTTAAAAAAAAGAAAGTGGCATTTAAAATTGTGCAAAACTTTTTGCTAAGTGATTGCAATAATTTAATATTTTACAACAGAATAATTATTCATACCAATACTTTTAGTTTTTCATACTATTACTTTAGTGCAATGGCACACGCAGAAATTTTTCAAGCGGGGGTCCGAGGTCGAAAGTGTACCATTCTCGTATCATCGTATCATGCACCAATACGCCACCCAACATATTCTTTTGATTTTACCAGTTGTCGGGAACAAAAAACAGTAAAAAATTAATTATTGAATAAATAAGTAGCATTAATTTTAAAAAAACTAATTTTAATAACAAATACTTAATTAAATTTACGTACTATATACATAAGGTTATAATCAATCGAAAAAAAATTAAGGGCTACTTGGGGGGTCCGGACCCCTGGGACAACACCCCCTGCGTGTGCCACTGCTTTAGTATTATATACATATATAAATAAAAAAAAAATTTCTTTCCATCAACAGTATTATTAGTATACTAAAACCTCTTTTATGGGCATTGGGTTACATTCTAATAAACACGTAGACAAAAGTGCCATGGGGATAATTTCTGTGCTGAAATTTTTTTATCTCTAAGGAGTGAGGCCCCCTCCCCTCCCTTGCATATGTCACTGAACACTATAGTTAAGCATTCAACTTAAACATAATAATCTTAAATATTTTATAGCCATAGAAAGTTGCTGATTTTTATTAAGTCTTGTAACGATTCCTAAACGTAAATAAAATTTATTTAATACAAATTAATTGTAATGTATGATATACTTTATAACAGTAGCACACACAAAAAGTTTTCAGGGGGGGTTCAGGGTCGAAAGTCTACCATTTTGGTATCATGTTCGAATACACTACTCAACAAATTCTTTTGATTTTGCCGATTTTCGGGAACAAAAACAATGCAAAGTTAATTATTGAATATATAATTAGCATTAATTAATAAAATTAATTATTAATAACAAATGTATAATTAAATTTTACGTAATATATACTTAGTATTATAGCCAATCGAAAATAAATCAAGGGCTATGGGGGTGTCCGGACCCCCTCCCCCCTCCTTGTGTGCGCCACTGCTTCATAATAATAAAATTAATAGGGTTTTAGTTAATTTTTCTGAACAATGTACCTATTTCTTTTCTCATTCATTTTTGTTATATATATTAATTTATAAACGACATTTTTGTTCTGTATTTTCCTATGCTAATGATACACCTTAAGACACTTTAAATTCCGAAAGTCATTCTATAAATTCCGACTAATTCGCAAAAATTCGAATGTTTATACTTGACTTTTCATCTGACAGAAAAGGTTGCGGTATATTAATGTTCTTCTTTCAAAGATTTATTTATATACAGAGAGCGAAAAGCAATGTTTGTTTCTTTTTCATGTATCAAAAATTTCGTTCAGCGATTTAAATCACAACAAAGAAATACCAATTTTTTTATGAAGCGAAGGCGATTACACATTTTAACAGGTTAGTAGTAAAGGCCGGGTAAAAAAAAAAAAAGTGACTATAAGACGATTACAAGTTAACTTGAAAAGGTTCAAGGTTTCAGTCCGGCATGGTTCTCGAATGTCGTTGTCGCGCTTCGGAGGGGAAGCGGCGGTAGAAACCAGAGTCGTGGCTTTGAATGCGTAAGCAGCAGCTTATAAAAGCCATGGGATACTCTGGGGATAGATATCGCCTATTGGCGACATTTTATGTACCGTAGATTTTGAAATACGATGTATAAAAAGAACTCTCCTGTTAAAACTTAATAAGGAATCTATTACTCGCGATAAATTTGCTTACAAAGAGGAATTGAATTATCCTCTAAACATACATACATCTGAATTTAGAACCTTGACTTTGGATTATATTTGAACGTTTTTTCGAATTCAGAATTCTTTGATTTGATTGAAGGGGTATCTTAAGCTTTTTTTATGTTCATTTTTTTCACTTTTTAAGGCACATTTATCCGGTGAGTGTAAATTACAATTGTGATTTAGTTTTGTGATCAAGCAAAGGTTTTGAAGGATTTTTGTGGTTTTTAAAAGTTTTTAAGCAAGTATTCTTTAAAAAAACACGAAGACAATTTTTCTTCTTAAATTTTGTTATACCTGTATTTTACTAAATGCATTTCTATTATATATTATTGATATAGTTGTAGTTATAGCTTCAGAATAGTTTAGAGTCAAAAGTTAAAAGAATTTTCGAGAATCTTATCAAAACTCATCTTGCGGAATATTAAATGCTGATTCTCAAAGTTCTTATTTAGTATAACATAGAGGTTATGAAAAAGAAATATATTAGCTCAAATGACATCCTCAGGATTTCAGTTGAGGCTCAAAGTTACTATAGCTATCATTAAGGGCCTAGTAAGCCTAGTTCGAACGCTTGTTCAGACTTTTAAACATTGATAAAATGGCGCACGGTAAAAATTTGTTAAAATAGTTTCATACTTAGATGCTTAGTTAAGCTCAGTTTTAATGACATTCATAAATTTGACATTTGTTTAATTTATAAACTTTTCCTCGAAAGGAAATATTATATTCGTCACGTTTTTATTCTCGAATCCTTTATTGATTTCACTGGTGATGTATAGAAATTTTAAATTCTGACACAATATTGGAATTTTAAAAAATATTTTCATGTATTTATTTGGAAAATATTTTCAACTTTTTTAACAACTTTAATAGAAATTTGAAGAATTTTCATGAAAAGTCAATTTTTATTTTAATCCTATTTGTAAAAACAACTTATACAAAAAGTATTCTAAAATGTGTGTGTCTTCCTGGATATTTTGAAAAAATATGAAAACACGAGTATTTCTTGTTTTAAATTATAATTCGGTAAGCATACCATTTTTAACTAAGTATTATTACATTCACACTCTCTAAATCGACATGCTCGGAATAGGTAAAACTTGGCGTTCACCGTGCCTCATTTTTACGTTGAAGAAGGCGTTCCCCCCTTGGCAACCCTACTCATACGCCAGTGTGTGCGGATTTTAAATAATTCTATTCTGTTTTATTGTTATTGCTATTTTGCTTTCTCTCTATTCTCTGCCTCGGGACTCTTTAGCCGAACGCGAACAAATCTCAAAGCATTGTTATGACAGTCGGGTGCGCGTGGAAAATAGGGTTGTTCCACCGACGATTGAAAAAAGAATTAAATAAAAAAAATATTTATTGTATCCCCCCTTCACTATATGTACCACTGGTCGTATTGGTTTGTATTATAAGCTGCTGGGGGAGGGAGGATTTCGGTATTATATAGGTTTTCACCGCTTCTCTCTCTATGGAAATCCCAGTCAGTATAGTATGGAGACACTAAAGTGAACCTCTGGCACTGCGCTAAATGGCCTTAGAATAACTACTATGAAGGGACTGGATATGTCACGGGCACTAGAGGATTCGATCCGCCATCGTAGGTGAATGGGATAATGTAAAAATGTTTGCAAATGTTGGGGTTAAGTATTTGACTGGCGCAATATGTTAAAAGCTATAAAAAGGTTTACAGAGGGTTTTTAAAAAGAATTATTGGCTTTTTGTTATTACAAGCCTTGATACAAAATGGAAATGATTTTTCTCCAATGATTATTTTGTTTCAGATTTGCTGAGTAATATTTTCATTTTTAATTCGATTTTAATTTACGTGTTTTCAAAATGTTAAATAAAATGTAAGTATTTTAGTGCTTAGTTGTTGTTTTTTTTACATGTAGTTATACAATGAAGTTTTTTACGTAGAATTAATTATGCAACCAGATTGACATATTAAGCAATAAATACTTAAAAATTATGGGATATAAAATCATTCAAGGAATACTAATATATCTAGATCAGCATTTCTGAAACTGGGGCGCGTGAGCAAATCAAAAAGTCGAAAATAAAAGATTGTTTAAAAAGAATATTAGTTTACTGAAAGGAAGCGAAACAAATATACATTTTACGTAATAAAAATTTAAATACACATTCACACTAATATACTTATAAATGTATCAGTACTACTCAATATACTTGATCATTAATTCATCAATACTAAGTTAATAACAAGTTTACTAATTACTACTATCAATCCCATCGGCTTGTCATACACAAAATTTAATACATATCTTGATAAGTACGGTTAATAATTAAAGTCGTATTTATCTTTAGCGTGTCAAGGTGCATTATTATTGAATCCAACACATTGTTATATCGAGGGGGCGCGTTAAAAATTATGGTTGAAAATTGGGTCGCAAATGTCGAAAGTTTGAGAAGCACTGATCTAGATATTCCCTTCCCGTAGTTTGTTTTGAATCTGAAATTTGAGTTTGAATTTTATTTTTACTTACTTCAATTCTTATGATGTATTTCAAAAGAAAAACATCATAAATTCTAGTCAATAATTAAATTATTTCAATGATTGCAAACAGGGACATTTTAAGGCATGGGTCAGCTGGGTCCAGGGCTTCGGTTTCAATAAGATCATGATCCAAATAATTTTAGCCTTCAAATATTATTCCCGGACATATTCTTCGAAAAACTAGGCATTTCGAACTCTATGACAATCGACAACAATGGCAAGACTACATTATTATGTCATGTTCGTTGCCAGTGTCTTATCCCTGCCATCATTCAACTTTATTCAGGCGATAGATGACAGTTGGTTGAATCGTTTGTGCCTAGGTTTCTGGTATTGCGAATCACGCCTATTTATTTATTACGGGTTACTGTTTGTACAAGCACTCGACAACATGCTATCTACTTAAAAAGGGTCCTACTTATGTATAGGTGCCCAGGACCTCAAGAAGTCATAAGACGTTACTGCTTGAAAATCATGAAAATTCATATTTTGAAGTATAATGGGGTTAATTAACAAGATGACAGACAGTAAACAATATATAGGGGGTTTACAAGTCTTCGGAGGACCATCCTGTAGCGGAACTGATACATGTTAAATCTATTGGAACTCTCGTTGTCATGGTGTGGATGAGGAAACTTGGGTTGCGGTTCAAGTGTCTTCCTTTTCTCTTGACCATAGTTCAAAATTACCCTTTCACGAGGATAACACTTTTATCCTTTCGGACTTTCTCCTGTAGTAGTCGTTTTACTTTTTTAGAGTGACCTTGATAAAGCAATTATTACACATTCATAGCTTTTAAATTGAAGAATATGTTTCTATAATATCAAATATAGTTTTAAGAGCTCTTATGAAGAGTAACTATAATATGCTTTATCTGAGAAAAGTGTGTTGAAAGGAGTTCTTTTGCCGTTTGAATGATATTTCTATGTGTGAGATATTTCTTTTCCCTATAGTATTTTACCTTGATACATAACAACAATATCTGTGAAGCATTTAGGCAATCCTCTTTTGTCTTCAGGGTATATTTTCCGTGCTTGGCTGACGACGTGAAGAAGCGAGGAAACGGTTTGTAACGTTCTGTTTGAAAGCATCGCTTATTAGATCATTGTCAGCAATTATTTTGTGTTGTTGCTTTCAG
Source organism: Trichonephila clavipes (assembly GCA_019973935.1). Lineage (NCBI taxonomy): Eukaryota > Metazoa > Arthropoda > Arachnida > Araneae > Nephilidae > Trichonephila > Trichonephila clavipes. Next base: position 203,999 of record BMAU01001365.1, on the reverse strand, counting down.
ACATCTAGAAGTATTTGATGCTTTTTCCAATGCAAGATTCTTTTTTCCCCTCTCATTTAAATATTTCAAAGAAAAAAAAATTAAATTGCTTTGATTTTTTTTCATAAAACTTCATGACCGACTAAAATTATTTCTGGCTTCTGTTTGATTTGATTTTTTAGTTAATACCAGATGTATATATAATTTATAATAAAAGTTTCTTTACATACACTGAATTGCGCCAAAATATGGCAACCCTTTCTCTGGAATCATTCTGGGAAATAAAAGTACAGTGAAGATCAAATCAACGGATAAGAAACACGGATAAACGAGGAATTTTACGAGGAGAAAATTGTTTAAAATGATCCGTGACGTTAGACATCCTATGACAAGTTATTTTCAAAATTAAGGTGTATTTTATCAAGCGCGTGGAAGAAAATTATGTTCTCATCTTTGAATACATTTCACACTTAAATGATTTTTTTAAAAAAAAGTTAAAAATTTTGTCTTTGTTTGGAAAAATTAAAATTTTTTTCAACTTTTTTGTTTTGATATTCAATATTTTGTATCCAATAAAACATAAATATCATTAGAGAAGTTCAAAGATAAATTAGTATGCGGTTGTAAAATATATCTCTTTTAAAATGTATCGTAACTTTTACATGTGATATTAATTGCCAGTTTAAAAATTCTGTTTTTATTTGGTAGTTGATGCTAAAGATTTTTTACATCTTTAAAAACCGAAACTAAATATGGGTCCCAAAGTAAGCATTTGATACATATTTTATCAGGTATAGTGTTTCTTGACAGGTACAGCTTTCCTTGTATATAACCATCCTGAAATTTTGAGAAAGTATCAGATAACTTTTAGAATTTCGTTCAATTTTTTTACTCGATCAGTTATAACAACCGTAAATATTTTGTTATAGATTGTATTTTTACATTTTCATTTGGTTTATATTTACAAATCAATTTTGCAATTTGAAAAGCATCTCTAAAATCGATATTTTTCAATATCTTTTTCCTTTCACTTTTTCAACAATATCTAAAAATAGAATTGAATTTATTGTAAATATATCTTACAGAGAGAGAGCTACTATTATTTAAACACTCCACTAAATCAATTTGGCCGTTGTGGTTCTAAAAATATTTTTTTTCTTAGTTTTCGTAATTTTAACTATGTATAATGTTTTTGCTTTATTCTTAAGTATCTTACAGGCAGTGGCGTACTTATAGGAGAGGAGGGGGGGGGGAGGTCCAGTGATAACCTGCGGGCCGTATGTGGCCCACCGGCCTTTTCTGAGTGACTCGGTCATGGCCCATTCCACTAAGAAATTCAACTATTGGAGAATAATGTACTAAAAATTTAGTGGAAAATTATATCAATCAAGCAGTCGGAATAAAAATTTTGATCAAATTTGCTTTGGTCTTATAATGGATTTTTTTCCATTATCCTCATGTAGTGGCCCGCGTAAAATATCTGTCACCTCTATGTGGTCCGATGGGAAAAAAGGTTGAGTACCCCTCATGTAACCCCTCTAGAAGAGAGTTCTGTGTACGTCACTTTTTGCAGGCTTAATTAATTGCGCTACTTAGTTACCAAAATATTTCATTGTCGACTTAAACAGTCTCCTTTAAATAAAATTCAAACCTATACACATTTAATTTTCAAACTTTAGAAAAAGAAAAAAGTAGTAACAAATATTTCTTTTATTATTGCTTCTTGCAATTGTTCATACGGAAGTTTGAATCGGCATTTTCTCAAAATCTCTCATTGCTCACTAATTCTATCGCTTGGCAATAAATTAACACCTTTTAGTTCCAGCACTAGCTCTCGAGGAAGAAAATCTTTCAAGAGATTAGCCGAGTTACTGAACTATGTGAAGCTCTGTAAGTGTTTCCTACTTTTCCTGATCACTTGATGGGATAATTACAGTTAGCAGACGTGTTAGTCGTGAGTTACTCCTTTTCAATGTCGAATTTCCTGTTGGTGAGTATTTGCGAAATATGCAGTTCAATAGGTGAATACGTTGTTTGCTTTCAAGGAAAAAAATATAAAGTCAAAACATCAAATGGAAAAGTATATTTATTAAATTAAAAAAGTATTTTAATTGTATTTACCAGTTTGGTACCTTATACCATTGCATTGATAACAATTAATTGAAATTCTCGAAACAGCGAAATAATTATCTGATTTGTATCTAAGATTCATTGTTATGTAGGTTGATTCAAGAAAGAGAGCGCCTAATGTAGGCTTTGGTTTCACGGAACATAATCACCCATTAATATTCAGTGTAAATTTCGACGTTGTTATGGAAGCAAACCTCCTGATGCAAAATCAATAAGGTAACAGTATGAAATGTTTAAAGAAACAGGCAACGTCAAGGATTTTCCAAGAAGTAGTAGGCCTAGTATGAGTAAAGCAATTGTTGAACATGTTCGGCTATGGTTTCAACAGAGTCCTACTAATTCGTGAAGTATCAATGAATTTCAAATATAGAATACAAGTTTGGTAAGAATTTTTTATAAAAGGCTTAGGTTGCATGCTTACAAAGTGCAAGATATGTTAAGAACTCTTGGCGGAAACTTGAAAACCCTCAAGACATTCTCGTAGATATCAAGGAGGCACACGCCGAAATTCAATGAAGTAAATGGTCTTAAAAAATTCATTATAGTATTTAAAAGATATCCAAGCAAACAAATGTGTGATTATAAAAGTTTGAGCACAAATATTTATTATCAGAGTCAGACTTTTGGTTCACTCTGTACATTGAAACCAATAGCAAAGTATGAATTACGTATCAATTGAATTGAATTCTATTTTACGAATTATCAGTACCTTGAAATAGGTATCGGTAGAGCATTTTAAAACAGAAAATAGATGAAAAATGTTAGTTTATCTCTCAAACTTGGCTAAAAAAATTCTAAAATATTCTTGTAAATTCAGTAACATGTTATAATGTACACCAGACGTCGTGGGAGTCTACATTACAGTTCACTATTCTATTAGTTCCCATATAAAAGACTTTCTAGATAAAAAAAGATTGCGTGTGGCCTTTTACTGCTATTCCTGAAAGGCGATGTATAAAGCAATTGTATTCTTGAACCTTCTTCACGCATCACTCTAAATTTCAAGTATCATTCGATAGGCCTGTGCAAAAATAGGAAGATAAGCAGGTAATAAATTACTAGCTTTTGTATGATCTGATTGCACTTTCCTCTGACTAAAGGTATTGCTGTTGCATATATCACACTCGCTATACTTTAGGTAGAGGAACACAGGTGGAATAACGATAAAGATACAATTGCTGTTTATATATATCACTGAAAATGCATGAATGCTGTAAAAGATATTGGATGGATATTGCCTTTGAACACATGCAACGGTTATTCTCCGTAGACTCAAAACGCACCTGTGTGTGTTTATATTCAAGTCGAGATCTTACCGTTTCTGTGATATTCCCGCATCTACAGGTTACTGGGTGGCCAGGATCACACACATACTCCTATCTACATTGTATTTGTTGAGTTATGGGTTTGAGCCTCTAAAAGATTCATCTACAGTGAATTTCGCATGTTAAATCTGTTGCTGCTCAAAGTCCTCATGTTGGAGTAGGGTGCAGCTCGGGTGTTGTCTTCGTCACCTGACCGAAATTCGATATCTAGAGGTTCGTTGCCAATGTCCCTCAGACGTATACATACGTCTTTCCGAAATAAGATTCTTTTTTTACGCTGCTGTCAGTAAAACTATTCTGAAATCTCTTGAAATTCCTCTAGTACTCATTTATTTATGGAAAAAAAGCGCCATTTATGGGAAATTTATTATTTTTTTGAAAGTATATAAACAAATTATGTGTATATGCGTAACCTGAACCCTAACTAGATATGTTATTTTTATTCGAAAATAATATTTTTCATAACAGTTCTGTTTGACAATAATTCAAATTTTCATATTTTGGGAAGAATCAAGTGTGATAATTTCAATACTTATTTAAAATATATTTGCCAGTATTTTTTAAAAAAGGTATACTTTATTTAAAGCGAGTAATCTCAAAAATTCAGCAGTATTATACATTTTTTTAAACTATATGGGAAAGGTGTTTGATGTATGCTTTCTTTGAATATTAGTAAAACAATGTGGACACACGTGTTATTCAATAAATTATGATGAAAAACTTGATTTAAAAATTATTTCAGTAATGTTTTTTAAAAATAGCTTTTAAGTAAAGAGATAACTGCACTGTATATGCACTCAAATTTTAACTATCCAAATTATTTAAATCCTTTATGATTCTCAATTTTTCTTCATATATAATGCAACTTATAAATGAATTTTTTTAGTTTTCGATGGTTCATATTCTTTCATGAATCATTTTTTATTAATGCAAATAAATAAATATTTAATTGTTTATTATTTTTGCAAAACATAGAATGCCAGACAATTTTTTTTTTTTTTTTACCCATTTAAGTTTCTCAGCATTTCGAAGTTTTGAGATCCATTGTACCACCTCCCCATACTAAATTGCTATGTAATGAGTAACTTATATTACCAGTGGCGCACACGAGGGGGGGAGGGGTCCTGGGGGGGCCGGACCCCCAAAGCCCTTGATTTTTTCCCCCAATTGATTATAACTCTAAGTATATAGTGCGTAAAATTTAATTAAGTATTTGTTATTAATGATTAATTTTATTAATTAATGTTAATTATTTATTCAATAATTGGTTTTTTACTGTGTTTAGTTCCCGAAAATCGACAAAATCAAAAGGAGCATGATAAAAGAATGGTGAGCTTTCAACCCTGGACCCCCTTGAAAAGTTCCTGTGTACGCTACTGTATATTACTCATAAAATTAGAAAGTGCATTACAATCCTTCTTTTATTAAAAAAATATTAGTAAAGCAATAAGAAAAGTTGAAAGAACAGAAGAAAAGTTGGACGTCTCTTTTGAAAAAAATTCGTTGCTTAAAAAAGCCCACCAAAGACTAATATAAGTGTTTAAAAGCGTTATCTTTTAATTTTACATCCACGTTATTTTTTGTAGCCATAAAAGCGAAAGTAGTTTGGAAAAATAAAAGGTTCAAAAGAACTGCTTGAGGTCCTAGTTGTCAAACAGAAAATTGCCATCCCTCATAAGAATGTACTATTTTTCTTAAACAAAACGAAGTAAACATTATAAATAACTTTTCTGGTAATGAGCCCTATATTTAAGGTCAAATGTCAATGTTACTTGCTGTCTGCTGGACTTTCTTCGACAGGCCTCTAAAATTAAGTTCGCCCGTCGCAGTTCAAAGAAGAGAGAAAGGTACTTCCTACATTATTTAGAATTCAGGTCAAAATATTTGAGTCCCATATTCAAAGGAAGGGATTCAACGCTCCTTCAATATTTTCAACCCGTCATCGTGATAATAATGTGTTTGAAATGAGGCTGCAAAAATAGACTCTCATCAGTCTTAGTGTATGACACTACGATTGACACATGAGGCAGGTGTTACGGCAGAAGACAATAGACGGCCATTTTTTTTTCATATTTATTTCTTCCAGGAAGCATAAAATTGACAAGTTTTTGATCTCTTTCTCTTTTTTTATATATATTATTTTATTGGTCTGATGCTAAGACGCCCTAATATTTTTATATTTTTTCACTGCTCCCTTTCTAATAAATTTAATTGTTATTCTAATGTGTTGATCTTTGAAGGTTCTCATATAAACATGTGTAGTTTTATGTTCAGTATTTTAAATGGAAAGATATGGATAATATTTCAGTAATATTTCAAACACTACTTCGTACTTGTTCTTGGTGTTTTATCTTTTAAGGCATGGATGGTCAACTCCGGCGCCCGAGGGCCACATGTGGCCCGCCTTAAATAATTTTGCCGCCCGCAAGATTCATTACAATTTTAAAAAATGCGTCTATTTTGTGCAATATTTTTGTTCTCAATTTTTTTTTAACAAAAAAACCCCTACAACTGTTTCTATTGTATCGCGTTGCTTCTGAACTGCGAAGCTTTTTTTTCTTTTTTTTTCGAAAATGAAATTTATCAAACTTAAATTGTGTTCAAACTCAACGGACGAAAACCTGCAACATCAATTACGATACGCAAATATGTGCATTGCGATCGACTTGCAAAAACTAAGTGAAAGAGTTGTGAAGCAAATATCTCACTAATTTTTAAAATAAATTAAACATTATTAAATCATTGCATTATTATTGTTATATTGCCTATATTTGCATACGTGAAAAACAATAATAATATATCAATCTGTTTTCACTCCAATAAATGTTTGTAATGGGTCCAAATCTAATATAAAGATATATGTTTTGTCTGTAGCCCACGGGATTATAATGTGTTTCCGAAGTGGCCCGCGAGGTCATTTGAGTTCGCCACCCTGACCTACGGGGATTGCAGTAGCCTAGAAGTTATGGTGATGAGTATTAGCCTTGTGTCACTGAAGACTCACCGTATAGAGAGGGCCGATGCGCGCTAAATCTGTCTGCCCTTGGCGTGGTGTGGTAGTTTGGACAAGGGGCAGCTCAGATGTCATCCTCATCACTTGACCGAGCCTCAAAATTGATCCGTAGCCAATAAGAGCGTTGCTTTATATAGTGTAACGTTAATATACCCTCACTCTCTCATTTAACAGGATTGGACGCAAAATTTCTGCAATCAGGATTATATTTACAAATAAAACAATCAAAATTTGCATTACGTGTTATTTTAGTGTTATATCGCCAGAATATCGGATTAGAGAAAACTGCGCATCTCTAACGACAAAATAATTATAAAATTTTAAATTTATTATTATTATTTAAGTTTTATCAATAAAAAAAAAGTATTCAAGAGTGGAATTTATAAACCTTAATTTTATAATAAATTTTAAATAAGCTATCTCACTTTTTTAATTTCTATAGGTTAACTTTCACGAATAATTAAAAGTCATATATCATTTTAATTTTTTTTTATTTCATTAAAGTTTGAAAATATATTTTAAGTGATAAAATTTTATATTCATTATGTATCCCTTTCAGTTACTGTTTGGATTTTCCTGCATTCATTTATTGTTACACAAATGAAGATTCTTTATCAATGGAAAAATATCTTTTGGGGAAAAAAAGGTCCCCTCTGTTGCTTACAGTTGTCCTTTTCTAAGATTTCCAAAACTTCCTAAAAACCTAAGGCCAAAGCGGTTATAATGCAGAAATAGTTCATAAAACTTATTTAAAAATTTAATTCCATCTTTTTTAAACATCAAATGTTGAGGATAAAGCTATCTTTGTCTTTGTCTTATGTTGTTAATGATACCTTAATATATATTTTTTATTTTTACATGCAGAGTGGATCAAAATATTGATTCACATTTCATCTACTTCTTATAGTAATTATATTGATTCATCAAACTGAATTTATAAAATTGAAAGAATTTTTCGCGATTAAACTCTTTTAAAGGACGCGATCGGAGACGCAGAAGTGAACACTATATTTAGCAAAATAAATTCAATTTAGTAATAGGATAATTAAGATTTTAATATCTTATAACTAATCTTACGTATACCGCAAGTATATGTTTGATGCGATTAATTGTATACACGTTTGATACGTTAGTACACGTATGTACTGAAATTTTTGGATTTTTGCAGCTTCCTTAATACGACATTCTGGCCATATAATACAATAAAACGATAAAAATTGGTCGCCCAACCGGTATATTGGTTAGCGACGCTGACTGTGGTGCCGTAGGGACTGGGTTCGAATCCCGGAGAAGACATGGATGTTTGTAAATGTATAGTGCCTTTGCAGCATGGGGGTACTTGAAATAGCCGTCGAGCCACAAGTCCTCTCGTAAAGTTGGTGGAAGGGGAAGAGAGATGGGAGGCCTCTGATCACACCCAGAGGGTTCTCCCTTAAAATTGGGGTGAAACCGAGCCAAATCGTTCTACGGCTAACGACAAGCGTCACTTAGCCCTTTGCCATGATGAAATTCGTAGGCCTTGATCTGGCCTTTGCCGATCAGGTGGCATTAGTCACAACAACAACAATAAGAATTGCAAATTTCCTGTTTGTTTTTATATGTAAATATAACACCTATTGCGTGTGTGTGAGCTAAATTTTACTTATAATCCTGTTCTTAGGAGACACACAGTAAGTGAGAGTTTTATTAACATTGCACTATACTGCAACGTCAGTGTTATTGACGACGGACCGCGTAATTTTGATCCTTAGTTGAATGACAAGGACGACACCTGAGCTGGCACGTTCTTCTCCTAACTACCACACCACACCAACGGGAGGACATTGAGCCTTGAGAGATTTAACGTGCATCGGCCTCCTCTACACGGGGGGTCTCCAGTGGCACTAGGCTCAAACTCGCGACACATCGGCCACAAGCTCATGACTAACCACTAGGCTACCACGTTTACTTTAGGTCAGGGGTGACTCAACTCGTGGCCCGCGAGTCACATGCTGCCCGCAAAGAACATTTTTGTGACCCGGCCAGTATATCGGCACACAACAATATATAATAAGTACTTCAAAATCTTCCCGAAATAGGAAACATCGTAGTTGAAAAGAGATGTCAAGTGTCAGGACGAAAACATTAAATTTCTCCTGTACTTTCATGTATGTTTAACTTACTCACCTGAGTTTAACTTACTCATGTATGTTTTACTTAACCTGAGGTGCATGAGCAGATCTTCAGATCAGATGGTCAGTCTAAAGCGAAACCCCCAGACTTAAGCTCCCAAGCAAACTTGGTACTCATTTGTCGATCCACTGAAGGAATAAAAGGTTGAGTTAACCTTGCCAGGTCCGGGATTTGAACCTCGGACTGTGGTTTGGAAGCACGATGCGCTACCACACAGCCACTGGGCTTCTTCGTGTATGTTTATTATGTATTATTCGAAATATATAAACCAACGATTCCATAAATATTGATACACATATATTGCGGCCCACCTAAAGTTAAAGCTTGTTTATTTGGTCCAAGATTGCCTTTGAGTTTGACACCCCTGTTTTAGGTGACAGAGTACCAAGAATAAGTACGAATTGATGTTTGGAATATTACTTAAATGTAATCCATATCTTCGCTCTGTTATATTTTCAAAGGCTACTAAAAGCTGTTGGGAATATCAAACGTAGAATAAAAGTTCGCTTGTAATTATGCATAATTCAAAACGGAACTTTAAGAAATTATTAATGGTAAGTTCCGTTTTGAATTTACAATTGGTAGTTTTTTGCATTTTAACTGAAACTCTCCAAATTTTCTGCTCATATCTACTCACGCATTACCTAGTATAAAATCACTCCTGAACTGGCGGCATTTTTATCAATTACATTTCAATCAAAAATTATTTTTCTAGCTTTCGATTACAAGTAAGAAGTTGTTAAAATCATAACCAATGAAAAGTTTTTAGGGGGGAAAAAGAAACAAAGATTGTATCTTATTGAAACGAAAGATTCGCTTTATAATTTTACTTATTAATGAATTCTAAATTAAGATGTTCGATTAATCATCTGATTTATCAGAATCGATCAGTCCCATCACTCACCTCGTTTTGTGTTCAGTTTTTATTTCCGTTTATCTAACCGACACTGTTAATTAAACACTATATAAACAAGGCGTGTCTTTTGACCTTTTTATTTTACTCTTTAATTAAAGTCTTGTCAAAGACAAGAGTTTTGTTAAGGACTGTCATTCACTCCTTGGAAGAAGTTCGAAGCACTCGGTCGATTTTGTTTTAGGAATGAATTTTGACAAGTTTTGTCAAATGCTTTGATGTATTTCTTAACTTACGATTTTAATTTAAAGGGATAAACAAGATAGTCTCTTCGGCACCAAAACTTTGACAAGGATTTCTTAACGAATGGCTCAACACATAATGCTAAAGAATTGATTCTCATTTATTTTATCTTCTCCTTTTAAGTCTAAATGGCACTTTCGAGAAGAGTATCTAATATATATCACTTTGAGAAATGTAAGACTTGTTCCTAGAACTGATGAATTGCATTTTAGTAGATTTAACAACAGCGTGAAATGAGCTGCCAGGTTGTATGGGGAAATGCTTGGCGGAGTTTTATTTTTGGTTGGTTGATGTCAAGTCAAAAGTATATCTTTAAGTTTAGTTAATGAATATATGAAAAAATCAATAAGTGAAAAAAATGTATTTATAAAATGATATTTTGTATTCGAATCAGGTTCTCAGATATTAGATATGGTAGTGAAAGAAACATTTTATAGATTAATTGCTTTGATATAACTATTTGAATTAAAAAATAATTGCCTTGTATGACCTAAGGAATAGGATTCAAAAGCAATGCCTATTTGAATGGAGTGATTAATTATGTAAAGCTTTGCTTTTTCACAGCATCTCGTGTGTGCTTTCATTACTTTTCTATATAGTATAACAATAAAGTCGAATTATTTCTCACGATATTTTAAGAATCTTTTGTACATAAATAACATCTTTTTTATAGATTGGAACAAAAGTCTTGTCCCGATTATAAGAATTCATTACAAAATAACCATTGATTTATAATAATGTATAGCTTTTGTGTTATTGGTGGGCCAGTTTTATTGTTTTTTATGCAATATATGGTGAGAATGATTCTTCAAGAGTGACTCAATGGAACATTTGTAAGAAAGACATAATTTTTTGTAGAAATGGCGTCGGTTCAAGAGAAAGCCCACTGTGTGCTTGGGTTTCACGAAACAAAAGCTGCCATTATTGTTAAGAGTAAATTTCGATGTTGTTATGGAAGCAAATCTTTTGGCGCAAAATCTATAAAGCGATGGTATGAAATTTTTTGCAGAAATCGGAAGCGCTAAGGATCTCCCTAGAAGTGGCGGGCCTAGTGTGAGTGAAGCAATTCGTCGGTCTAATTATCAGACTGCGTAACTCCATCTGGGATGCTAATTTGATACAGTAGGGCTAGACGCCAAGTTGTTTATGTTCGCCATGATAGGCGATAATGTTACAATATGGTTTACTTTGATATTTTTATCGTGCGATAATGTGGTTGCCATGGGGATAACGTATATTAGTGTTAATTTTTTGTTTTTGTTTTTTTTTCGCGGGATCTCTGCTCAGCTAAAGTAACTCATTGTTACAAATTTTATGTAATGAACGCTTAAAATAGTGTAAATAATTTATATCTGGAAGTGTAATACATTAATATTACTTTCTGTTGTATTTATTTTATGTTAAAATCTTGCCACCCCTTCTCCCTTCAAAACCTAGTTTTATTATGAAATAAAAAACAGCAGTGATTACACTGATCGAGGAATAAATTAAAAGCGGAGCGCGCTCTGTGGCATGGCGTAGACAAAACAAAAGGATTAAAGAATCGCACCAAAAAGCGCTTGGTGCGTTGCACTCCTATATCAAATCACTTACACCGGTGGAGTTACGCAGTCTGATAATTAGGCCAACGAATTGTTGTACACGTACGGCAAGCATTTCAATGGAGTTCTACAAAATCAGCTTGTGAAGAATCCCTTGTGAGTGAACTTCATATCGCAAACAAAAATTTTATAAGAACTTTTCTTAAATTGCTTAGGTTGCATGTTTATAAAATGGAAGACTTGTTGAAGAATATTTGGCGGGAATTCGAATACCGTTTAGATATTCTCCAAGGTACCAAGAGGCACTCACTGAAATTCAATGCGGTAAAGGATTTTATAAAAAAATAATAACTTACACAATATATCGAAAAAAACATGTCTAATTATAATAGTGTAAGCCAGCGCTTCTCAAACTGTGGGGCGCGCTTCCCTTTGGGGACGTGATAACCTTACAAGGGGGGAGGAGGGTGCAAGCATATCAAAAAGTCAAAAGTAAAAGATTTAAAAAATTGCAAATTTACTGAATGGAAGCAAAACAAAACACATTCTGACATGATAAAAAAGTAAAATACACATTTACATTGATATAATATATTTATAAATGTATGTGTACTGCACAATGTATTTAATAATTAATTTACCAATACTAAATTAAGAACAGGATTAATAATTACTAATGACTCCTATGGGCTTGTCATATACAAAATTATACACAAAATTTAATACTTATCTTGATAAATTTGTGCGGTTTATAATTAAAGTCATGTTGTAGCTTAAACATGTAGCTTTCAGTACGTTAATTTTGAAATCAATACATTGTTATTGTATGGAGGGGGGAGCGAGGAAAATTATGATGGAAAATTGGATCGCAAGTATTGAAAGTTTGAGAAGCACTGGTGTAAGCACAATAAATATTTTTAATCAGAATAAGACTTTGGGGGTTCACCCTATATGTACTGCTTCTTTTTTCTCCGTAGAATTAAAATGTTTCTTGATTTTTGCGATGTATTGCTTGATTGATTGTTTATTAAAATTGCATTTCATAGCCCATTGCTTAGGGGTCTCAGGTGCCAGTCTGGTCACAAAATTACGAGGTCACTACTAGCCCTCGAGCAGCTTCATAGAATGACGTTAATAAGCGATAATCATAATAATAAACACCGCATATTGAAGATACTCGAGGGTTTTTAGCTGCAACTGCAACTGTCAGCTACAATGTATTATAACTAACATTCAAATTGATTTGAATATATTGTTCTTAATATTTATAATTTTTGCTCAGAATATGATTATTTACGAAAATCATGCATTATGTACCTAAAAATAATATACACTGATAGTACTTATTTTAAAGTGAACACAAATAAGTTTATAAACATTAGCTACTTTATGAGTATTGATTTATTGTTAGTTTATGCATTTTTTAGCCAAATGTAAAATTATTGCTTCGTAAAAATAACATTAATTCTAATATTTTCTGAAACTTAGAGCTTAAGGAATAGGATTTAAATTTGGCTTGTTTTTCTTGTTAGATAAAAAATGCCCAGAAGTTAATACTACAATCGGACTTTATTTTTGTATGCAAGGGTCATCGTATTTTATCGTACAATTTCGATTTGAAAATCAATCTTTTTCTGGTATGAAATGCATTTCATATATCTTCCCCTGTCGTAAAGCTAATTTTTAACTTTTGCTGTTTAAGTGAAAAAAAGCAAGCTTTATCTTTTGTGAATGTTTGATAGTTGTGTTCATATTTTTCTTTTTCCATACTTTTCTTCCTCCCCCCCCCCCTACTTTTATGAATATTTATTGTACTCGCGTACAGCTATAAAAACGCAAACCTGTTCTGCGTAATTTAAACAGAATCGTAATTTATTAGTCAGAATCGTGTTCAATTCCAATTTCGTTGAAGATCGTCGCGCAGAATGAAAGTCTAAACTTTATTCATTGTTTTTAAAGCAGTTCAAAAAAACATTTAAAAAAATTTTTTTTTCTATATTGTTTTTAATCGAGAGATTCAAATCTTTTAAATCAATCACCAAGATATCGTTCCAATATCTTTAGGGAAAATTTAATTTAATTAGTTTATACTAAACTAAGTTAGGGAAGAAAAAGTTAACTTGAAATTTGGAGGTGAAATATGAGGCATTTCATATGCATAAAGTATTGAAATAAAATAAAAATGGGCGGTATTGTAAAATATAGGGTTCTCTTAATGAGCTAAAGGAGATTAAACAAATCGATGTTTTAACATTTTTTACCTGAAAGATTATTTTGAATTTGATTCGCCCATTTTAATATTTTTTTTTCTGAAGAAAGTCTTAAAGTGATTAACTTACATTACAAATATTGCAGAAATAATTAATTTTTGGCCTTTTTTTTTAAACTTATATAACAGATAATAAGTTATATTGGAGCTGCAATTAAAATTATTTCAGATTCTCAAATTATATGAAAAGATGAGCAAATGGTTAAATACGGTTAATCTAAATTGATACCGAATGTGTTATTTTAACGATAGAACGTATTGAATATTATGACAAAATGTATTCCAGCGTCCAAATTCCATTCTTTAACTTTTAAATAAAGGTGATCTTAATGCTCAAATATATAACTTTTCCCACAAAATGAACTGTACAATCTTAAATCATTTCTTTGAGATCCCTTGTACTTTAAAAAATCTTGACGGACAATTCTGGTACACTTGATAACTTCCTGTCTTGTCCAAGTTCCCCTTTGGGTGTGCCTCAATTCCTGGAAAGGAATTTGTAAGAAAGCCACTGTTTTGATCAAGTGAAACTGTAATATAAATAAACATTCGTTGTGAGTCTCGTACGGAAGCTACGTCCTCACCTTCCGAAGAATGAAATGGGAGACTAATCCCCCTTCCTTCTGCATCTTGACAGTTCAGTAGAAACGTGTAATTAGAAACGGCACTTCTGCAGCTGGGAACGAATATTGTGACAGACGTTGGGAGCATCGAATACAACTTACTATTTATTTATTTTTAACTTAAGCATGTCTTTTTATCCTCTGCAATTCTATTGTGTTTTTTAAACTCGAAATGTTGCCTGTAAGAAAAATCTATCGCATGTCATTTTAAGTGCAATATTATAAGCAGGTTTAATTAGTGTTTTTTTTAAAGAATAAATTAAGTACTTTTAAGGATGTCATCGCTTAATGACCGTTTAAAAACAAGACTCAAATATGAATACTTCAGTTAGAATAACGCCTCGAATACATGCATTTCAAGTTTAACCTTACTAGAAAATTGAAAATCTCCTTATAGAAGTATCTATTTGCTTTTTCATACGTGCATTATATTACATATTTTATCTAATATATACTGCACTGCTAAAAAGTTTTAATTTCATGCAGTCGGACCTCTGTTTGGCGAACTTTGTTACAAATTTCTCTATTTTGCGAACTTTTTCCTGGAACCAAGAACATTTTACAATTTTCTTGGTAAAATAACCTCAAAATAGCGAAGTACATTTTCTATTTAATGAACTTTTTCTCTTGTGATTCGATTTTTTTCTCCCTATTTAAAAAATATTTCTGGACTTTCGTATGATTAAATGATAAAATCATTTGAAACAGCTCGACACGAAATACGCTTGAAAGGGTTTTAATTATTGCCTTACAAAAATACAAGGTGCATCATAATAATTAAAAAAAACCCATTTTTCAACAAAAAAAAATTTACAAATTTTACCAGTAATAAAATTTAATGACGCATACCGTGTGCGGCATACGGTAATATAAGCTTTAAAATTACTGATATTATAAAAAATATATATTTAAAATTAGAAAATATATCATTAAAATTCATTAATTTTAACATAAAATTACTTTTTAAAATTTGAAAATACAGTGTTTTTCTGTACAATGTTTTTTTCCCCTTGTTTTCCTTGCATTTACTTGTTTTCATTTTTGATGAATAAGATACATAAAAAATACATATTAATTTACAAAAAAAGATGGGAATAGCTACTATTTTAATAATGTATACGTTCATGTATTTAAAATTTGTTTTATGTGGTTTAAAAAGTATATTGAAAGATAAATCTCCAACGAATTTTCTACGTAACGAACTTTTTTCTAGATTTAGCGACTTCGTCAAATAGAGGTTCGACTGTATACTTAAGTAAAAAACTGAATGTGTGTTTATTTAAAGCTACACGACGAAGATCGCTAAAAACTATAACTTTTATTTTAAATCGCCTAACATTAGGTTTACTTTATTGTAAGATGCACATATCATGCTTGAATTTCAGAAGTATTAAGAGTAAACATAGACTTATGATTCGGGACTTTTTTTAGAGACACGTTATTTAAGTTGAGGGATATTTCCTGTTCGTTGTTTTAAATTTATCTGTACTTTAATTGATTAAAACGAAAAATACGTTGTATGTATTACAGAGAGAGTTTTCATAAAAAGGAATATGTGTAATTGCAGGACTTAAATTGCATTCCTTTGATAGTTTCATTGAAAATATCCTAAATGTGGTTAATTTTTATTTTTAAATCATTTTTAGGTATTTGATTGATCGTTAAATAATACTGTAATTTGTTTTCGAATACAACAATTTTAGATTCCTTTTTAGTGTCTTGAAATGTTGAATTGTTTTCAAAACCCGCAAAATCAGAAAACAACGAAATGTTTTAAAACAATAACAGAAGTTGTGAAATCAAAACAAGGGGGTTTCGCTCCAAAAAATATTTAGATTTATATCATGAATCAAGAAACCCGTGAAAGTATGAACTTTGATGGAGCAAAATTAATGTACAATAGCTTTTTACTCTAGTTTGTTTACAAATAATTTAATCATAACATTTCCTTTTTAATAACTTTAAAAAAAAAGAAAACTTTTACAAAAAGAAGTCTTTAACTGTTTACCTTAAATGTATTTATATGTTAATACTTGAGAGATATTAATTATTTTACGCAATACTTAACATGTTATATAGAAATATATAGGCATTGTCATACGTATTTTGATTTAATTTTATTTTATAATTAACAACTATCCTCCGTTATTTTTCTCTTTTATATATATGTATTACATAAGTTCATTAAAAGAGTTCTTAAGAGAAATTGACTCTGTTAAATAATATTCGGGATTTATTGGTAAACGTACTCATAAAATAGCAACAACCAAAAATTATCTTAAACTACACTTTTAAAATTTATTAGATATTCAAGCTGTTTCGCTTAAGTTATACAAGTTAAAATCAAATATCTTTCAAAAAGCCTGAACTTATACTCTTAGAACGGTTCCTAAAATTAAAAACATCGGTTTTTTTTATTAATTTTGAAACAGAATTTTTACCTAACTTTTTTCGAATGAATGCCAATAGAAATTCGGTGACAGTGACAAAAATCACACTTGTTTCAAACCAGTGAACTTCTCAGCGTTGTTCTACTACAACAAGACCGTAA
Organism: Trichonephila clavipes; assembly: GCA_019973935.1. Lineage (NCBI taxonomy): Eukaryota > Metazoa > Arthropoda > Arachnida > Araneae > Nephilidae > Trichonephila > Trichonephila clavipes. The sequence goes on along the minus strand of BMAU01001365.1, from coordinate 187,240 downwards.
AGAATTTCACCGTGTATTGTTAGAGCCCATCGCATGTTTTAGGTTCTTGAAGTCGGTCGAAACCAAACGTCCATCTGACGCCTTTTCGTCTGGGAAGGGAGGGAGCTAATAAATATTGTCACTATTCTGACAAAAGTGACTCTCTAGGTTAGTCATGTATTGTCTCCTTGTACCCATCTTGCAAATTCAGAGTCACTGAAATAGCAAATATCTGAATATACATACAGTGAAAATCATTTAACAAGTAACTGTGGGGACTGAAATATTTTTCCGTGTTAAAGGATATTGTAAAAAGAAAACATATATTCAACAAATTAAGTTTGTTATACATTTTATTTACATATATTTGTATATATTCATGGATTTAATAAAGAGCAGTGAAACACAAAAACATTCTCAAAAACTTAGTGAAATTTAATACAAAATTCCGAAGTTTTATGAAAAACAAAGCATTTATTGAGTTTTTTGAAAATAATCTGGTATATTTCCATGCGTTGTCTTTTTAAGTATCAAAGTGTTCATTTCGTTATTCCTTTTACCATTGGAAGGTGCGGCTAAATAACTTTTCGTGATATTCCTTATTTCGCATGCTTGGGAACAAGAGCTGCATTATTAATTTCCTTGACGTAGTCAGAATCTGCATCAATGATATTTTTTTAGCTTTGAACAACTCCAAAATGTCTTCGTCCACCATAATTGGGCTGTACACACATTATTGTCATCTACTTCAACGAATTATTCCGATGGTAATTATAGGACTGTCCAGTAATACAGAAACTTTCTCAAACATTTCATTAAATGTCGGCTGAGTTTCAATATCCTCTTCCGCCATCATTTCGTGTTACGAGAAAAAGAATACATGAAAATACATAGTAGTTTGTTGGGATAGTTGTATTATTTCACGTTAGCCGATATTTCGTCTTAAACGTTTTCGCGTTAAACGTACTTCCCTATACATTCTAAAAAAATGTATTCCATTCTCACAGTTGCTAATTTTTTTAAAAAAAATATTCATGTCAATTATTACAAGCAAATTTGAAAACCAGAAATCTCTATTTTATGTGAGTATCATATTACTTTTCCCTTATATATAAATAAAGTCCCTATATATATATATATATAATTTAAAAGATAAGAAATTTACTTCCTTCATATTGAGAAAATAAGAAATTAAGAAAATATATTAAGTAACAATTTGTACAATATTCACATGAAACACAGAATGTAGTCAAATTTATGTATTAGTTATAACTCAACAAATGAATCATTTTTTTAATTATCAAGATTATGTCAATTATATGAAAGCCATAATTTTACTGTCGCTTTATGTATTACATTGGTTAAGTAGCAATATTTTTGCATGAACTCTGTATAACACAAGAGTATTCAAAGTTGTTCGTAAGTTAAAAGCTGAAACATAAAAAGCAAGCAATTTCATATTAGGTTATGTGCAAATATAAGACATAAATAAATTTAAAAAAATTAAGTAAAGGTTAAATTGACGATTAAAAATTTCGTACAATTTCAATTGCTTATTTTTGTTGAACAAGTTATTTAATATGCTTAGCAATTTTAAGGAGTTATGCGGCTAATTTGTTATGATGTAAAAAAATTTCTAGAATTTGAGGTAGGCGTTTCAAAACACTCCCTCTACAATAATTCGAAAATCTTTTGGGATTTCAAGAATAAAACCCGTATTTAGATCCTTCATAGATAAGTTTTTGAAAATTCTCTCTTTAGGACAATTCATGTTGCTTATTTTACTATTCAAGTATTCTAAAATATTTCTTTTTCTCAGTCACATAATCATTCACTACTGATTTGGGCTTTTAAAATATTAAATTTCAATACTATTCCCATATATTATTAAAAAAGAAAGTTTCAAGAACTTTTAAGTAGTTAAATATTTTTCCATTAGATTTATTTTTATATTTAAAATTTTATTTTCAAAACAATTCTTTTCCAATTTTTAATTTTTGCAAGAAATTTTTTTTATTCCATTTTATTTACATAACTTTATTATTTGAAAAATCATTCAACATAGTATGTGCGTCAAATTTATTTCCAAAGAAAGTATAAATCCTTAAGCTTCGAAGAATGAGGGGTTAAAATACGATTCTGAAAATTCAGCTGTACTCCGTCAGAGGATTAAAAGGGAAATATTTTATTACAGAGAGGGAAAGAAAGAATTTCTCTATAAATAGAGACAATATTTTTTAGTTATCTTAACTACTACATACAGGTGGGAAAAAGAGAAAATGTCCGTTTTTTATTTTCCTTTTGTGTGTGTGTGTGTGAATGGTTTTCTCCTCTTCAATTTCACAATCCTTTTTGTTCAGTAAAATGGTTTGCAGTTCTCAGGAACGGGGAAAATGTGGAACAATAGATTATTGATATCTTTTAGACCATTTTACTCACCCTTTCTTTCTCATTTATTCTTAAAGTCGAAGATAATAACCCTATCTCACCTGGAAATGCCAGCCCCTCAAATTCCTTCTATGTCAGGGTTGTATAGACTTGAAGACCGCGTAGATATTTTCATGGAAAGGTCACATAGGCTTTCTATAACTTGCTGAAGTACATTCAAAAAATAAATTTTTGTCTAATGTTTTCAAACCCATTCTGCCATAATATGTAAATTTTGGCTTAATTGTCATAACAGCTTTATGAAAGTGCGAGAGAACTATTTGTATATATGCATACATTCTGTTTTCCATTTAAACTACTGTTTTTTATATCCATACCCAAATTAGTCTAGATGGTAATTGTTTGCAAAGATCTATTTTTGTTAATTTTTACTATAATTTTAAGTTTTTATTTAGATACTTTTGTTAAATTGCATTTAATTTGCTCAACTGCACCTCTCATCTAACCTTTAAACCTTTTTGATTATTAGAGCTTTTACATGGAGGGGAATTTTTTACCTCCTCTCATTGTACATATATATTAAAATATTTTTAAAATGGAATGCAATAAAAAAGTGCGTAACTGATTTAATAACGTGAGATTTTGCTATAACTGAACTCAATTTGAAAGGTTCATAAGTCAGGTGGTTCGTATTTTTAAATTCGTTGATAAGCATGGTCGAAAAATATGTTCACAGAAGTATAAACTAATATTACTCCTTCATAAATAGAAAATAAACTTAATTTATCAAAGAATAATTCCAAATGCACAATTGTTTTAAGTATAATACCTGTATTATGCATACAGATGCAGCCAGAGGGAAGAGTAGATGGGGCTCCTGGCTATGGCTTAGGAATTTCCTTTTAATTTTTAGGTTGGAAAATTCAAATACTGCACTTTTTATCCCTTTTACGTTCCTTTGTTTGTAAACAATGCCAGTCAAATTCTTCCATTTGGTTTTTCTACAAATTATTCTATTTGATTATCGTCATGCATGATACCTTAAAGCTATAGGAAAAATTTCAATATAAAACTATTTACCATAATAGAATTTTTTTTTTTTTTGTTTCATTTTGAGATGGTAAAATAAAGTTGACCTAGCCCAATTTTAAAAACTGAACTCAAACATAGAGATAATCTTTAAAATAAACAGATGTTCAATTTCATTTATATATATTTTGATCTTTACGAATATATAACACCTATGTGTTTCCATGTGTACAATATTTTCATACATTTAGCATCCTATACTTTTGTGTTCAAATGTAGAACTCAATTTTGCTTTAAAGTTAAGAATTGCACTAATGATATGTTTCCTTTCTTCAATTATAAACGAGTATAATTCTAACAATCTCATTAGCTTATATTTAATATTAAACCATTTTAAATCTCTGGAAAATATAATTTAAACTATTATTTCGCATGAACAGAATTTCCTTTCATTTTGAGAATTTTCCAAGTAGCTTCTTTCATGCGCAAGAAAGATAAGTTTCTGTTTATTAATATCTTAAGTTCTCTTTATATGTTTTTAATCTAAATCATATAATATAAATTCCTCACGTTTCAATAGAATCCATTGTAGCCCCTTTTGCTAGAATAATTCTCAAAAAGTGGGATAACTTTATTTTTCTGATATGCTGATGTCCTACATGATCAATGTAAAAAACGTATTTAAAAGTTAAAAATGTCTGTGTGCTACATCAACAGTAAATTAAACTAAATATGCTTAAAGTATGCATAGAATGTAAAACTGGGCAAATACTTTCATGAAATATGCAAGTCAGTAGCTTGGATATGGCTATTTGAATGATCAGTAGGGCACGCAAAAATTTTTCAAGAGGGGGCAGGGTTGAAAGTCCACCACTTTGGTATCATGCTCTAATACGTCACCCAACATATTTTTTTTTGATTTTATCGATTTTCGGGAACAAAAACAATACAAAATTAATTATTGAATTAATAATTATCATTAATTAATAAAATTAATTATTTATAACAAATACATAGTTAAATTTTACGTAATATATACATAGGATTATAACCAATAGAAAAAAACCAAGAGCTCTAGGGGGTGTCTGAACCCCTAGGCTATCCCCTTGTGTGCGCCACTGTGAATGATCTATTTGTTCCGAAATTGGATTACAATGCATTAATTCAGGGCTGACAACGCTTAATATAATTAAAGATTAGTCAGATGAATTTAAAATTTTACTTCAGGAATTCTAAGCCCTAATTTTAATTAATTGGCCCTAATATTTGTTCTCAACACTCATTACAAATTTTTATATCTGCATTGTTATTTCAATTCAAAGGCTTCATATGTGTCTTCTTATATTTTCTAGGTGAGAAGCCCTTCAAATGTGAATTTGAGGGCTGTGACCGAAAGTTCGCAAATAGCTCGGATCGTAAAAAGCACTCTCATGTTCACACCAGCGACAAGCCTTACAATTGCAAAGTTCGAGGTTGCGACAAAAGCTACACACATCCATCCTCTCTCAGGAAGCACATGAAAGTCCACGGTGGAAGTGGCAAGAGTCCCCCGCCACCAACGCCAAATGGTAGCACGTCTGGATCCGGCTACGACAGTGACAATGGTGCAACAGGGCCTAACCTAACCGAGTGGTATGTGTGTCAGTCAGCAATGCCAACACCACCAAGCAATGAACACTCGCCAGTCAGCGCGGTGCCCAGCTCAATGGGTCTACCTACACACCCTTCTCTGCATGCCTCGGTGTTCTGACAAAATATAGGTCATTGGTCATTGTAAATAAGAACATTGATCGCCAGATTTTAAGAAACTCTGAATATCCGAGAATATGATGAACGTAAATGTCTTCCCCGATCCAGTTTGAAATATCCGCTTAAAAAAACTGTATTTCAGGAGGGTTGAGAGCCGCCTTTTCGATTTCCATCGAAAGGATGGTGCAATATATGTTCATTGTCAGGCTACATCTTTCTAGTGAACTTTTAAATATTTTGCACCAAACGAACATAAATTCATTCATTGATGCAATTGCTTAAAAGAAAATTACGGAGGATTTTTTTTTTAAACTGAAGTTCCTAAGCCAAATTTTCTTGACTGATTTAAATCATCAATTAAATTTTTTAGAATTGTCATTGAAATTTGAAAATGTTGTGATTGGCTCAAGGGTAACTTTTTTTTATCATGACAGATTCAATAGACAAGTTTAATGTATGTAATTAGTATTATTGTTTGTATTAGAATTATTGTTTATATAGTACATCTTACAATTTAAATTAGATATGTGTTCAGTCAAAAATTTTGTAGAATTAATACAATCAAACTTATTATTCATTTTAATATCTTTCTTTTTTAAAAAAAAGTTATCACAAAGCAACACCATACTTAACAAATAAAATACATTTTCTATTTTTTTTTTTTTTTTATGTGTGTTCTAAATTAACCACACATGAACAACTTTTAGAAGGCAATAATAGCCAGTGCATTTTGAGAAGATTGCAAGAAAAAGATATTGTTAAAATTTTATGAAATTGGACACAAATAATTATCTAATGATATTGGGAGATAATTATTTTAATAGATTTTAAGAACATTTTTTATAAAATGATAGATTTTGAAAGAAAATTTTTGAATTGTTTGTAACATATTTCAATGTTAGAATTATTGAGTAATTCCCATTTGATTGTAATCATGCCAAGTATGTTACAGATGTATAGATATATGTTCTACTTCTGCCATTAATTTTGAACTATTGACTAATTCATACAAGTGATTTATTAGCTATTTCACTATTATTATAGTAAAATTATACGTAGCTCTGAAGAAGCATGTGTTGTGAATGGAATTTATTTTCTAGTCTAAAAATATTTCAGGTGACATGTATGCAACTTTTTAATTCGATTTCCTTATAAAATTTTCCTTTTTTTTTTTGAGAAAAAATTATTTTAAAATTTCACAGAACATTTAGACAAAATTTGATATACTACTATTATTAGCCAATGCCTACGACACTGATATCAGATTATGAAAATTTCAGTGTATTATTAAAAATTTAGAAAATGATTTCGCGAAAAATTATTCATCGTTTTGTCATACTTGTATAGCTAAAGTCAATGTAATTAATTTTATACAGCACATTTCTTTATCAAAAATAGTAATCATGAACGTATAGTCAACTAAATTGAATAACAGTTTTCACACAAAAGAGAAAATCGTGGAACCATTTGGCGGATACCTAATGTACTGATATGAAATAAATATCCCCGCACAACAAGTTCAATATCTTTCTTCCAGTTTGGTAGTATTGATTCTGACTGGGGAGATAACTTCAATAATTATTAACTTATTCTTAAAAAAGATGTTTGGTAAATAAGATTTTCGATAAACTCATTACAAGTAAAAAAATCAGTAATAAAAACTTAATTTCACTCATACATAAATACACATTTTAAAATAAAACTAAACAGATTACCGAAATTCAACAATTTAAATTACTATTTTAATTTTGAAATGCGATTAGGTGTGAAGGGAAAATTTTTCTAAATGAATAACTGTTGTTGTTGTTGGGTATGACAAAGTGCAGAGGCTGTAATAATAAAACATAAAGATATAGTCAGATATTGCCAAAGGCGAGAATCACTGCCGTGGCAACATCCATGACACGATCCGAGTAAAGAATGTCCATGTTGCAGTCATTGTCTATTTTTAAAAGGGCACCAACAATGGAAGGATGGCTAAAAAGGTGTTTGGGATCCAGTTGCATGCTTGGGTAGTGCCTGCATTCCATACATGATCTGGAACCATCGGGCAGAATCTTCATGCCCTTAAAATGCTTTGTAAATAATTGTCATCCAATAGTTATGCTTGGGCATCATTTCAGCAAAAATACAAAGCTCTCGGTTGATATTTAATGTCAAACCCCCTCGAATATTATTGGTAATAAAACTGATTTAGAAAGTCTTGAAAATTCTCACAAACATTTTCTGAAATAATAAATGACAAGTAAAACTTAAAGGCGCCTTTGAAATCAAAGTTTGAAAAGTTAAGAATCATTTACCTCAAAAATGTTATCTAATCTAGCAAAATAAAAACTATTATATACAATTAATATTACACTTATTTATCTTTCTGTAAGGTACTTCAGAGAAACAAAGTAGAAATAAAATAAAAAAGGTCAAGAAAGCTTTCCGTGAAGAATTTCTAAATTTCAACTTCTAAGTTTCTCAGATCCCTTTTCTTAGACATAAACATAAAACAAAATTTTGATCATTAATGAAAAATAGACATTTCATGATAATATACTATAAATTAGAATAATAATTAATATTTTAAGTAATACAGTTTGGATGTAAATAATAAATTTTTTTAAAGAAAAACTCTCTCTATTAATACCACTTGTAAATCATTTTAGCGTTACTTAAGAATGAAAATACAAGATCTAATTAGTTATGATTAAAAATATTAATTATCTACTTTTTTTTTATCTTAGTGAAAATATTAGAAAAAGTGAAAACATCTAAAATTATTCTGTATACAATTTTTGATTTTAATCACTTTGCTGACATTGTGATGTAAACTTTCAAAGAAATTCTCCTTTAAGAACTTATTCTGGGGAATAGTGTATGTTCATAGTTCTGCGGCGTCTTTAAGAATTATATGAATAAGTGGTTTGTGTGATTTATGAAAGCAATCAATCTTTAGAAGGGAAATTTAACTGCGATTTTTCATTTGCCATGATTGTGCAGGGACTCTGTTCGTCCCATTTCTATTGAAGGGTGTGAAGAAAATGACATCCCAGATAATCTATTATAAGAAAAAATCGCCCCTAAACTTCAGGCTTGTTATTTATGCTTCCCCTTTTACATGCTGCCTTTAGTGGTCAAAAATGAATGGTAGCAGCAAGTTTTCTTAACCATTTTTCTTTATTCGTATCTAAGTGCGGCCGCAACGCATACTTTTACCTGAATTTTTCTTTTGAATTTTCATCAATCTTTTTAATTTATAAATTTCTTAATAACTCGACAGGTTGAAAATTATTTGATCCCTTTTCTATTTATCGGAATAAAATATTTTTCAAAATGTTTCTCAAACTTTTATCTTGACCTTAAGAAAAAGAATATAGTTGATTTCAATTTGTTCCTCCTAAGTAACAATATTAAATCAGGCAAAAGTACCTAAATATAGATGTGAAGAATATAATAAGTTAAATATTTTTCTCACATGAAAAATCTACTGTTTGCGTCTGAGCTTCAAATATTTATGAAATTATTATTGTCGATTTTCCACTATGAATCAAAATTTAATACCAATACAACAGATCATTTTTAAAATTCAACAAAATAAAAAGGGATAATATAGGATTAATGCCTCAGAAATTTAGGCAATCGCTTAAGAAAATAGAAAAAAAAATACGAGCTTAAGTTAACAAAAGCGAATTGTTCAAAGAAACCTATATTTAAAATTTAACTTACTTTCCGATATTCAAGACTAAATTTTAATAATTATTAAAAATGAGTGCTTCAAAATCCTAAATATTTCAAGTAAAAGGTGAACTTAAGCAAAAGAAATACTGGATAAAGATAATTTAATTCAAAAAAATAAACAAATAAAATTAATTTGTCAGATACCGCATTTATATTCAAATCTGTTTGTAAATGTATTCTCAGAATGCAAACAGATGTATACCCTCTTTTTCTGATCTCTGCCAAATGGACATTGAAGACAAAAATCAAATGCCGTGACAAAAGGACTGTCCCCTTATTCCAGGAACACAAGATCTTTTCACAGGAAAAATACGACTCAAATGTTCAATGTGTTTTCTCACCATCAATGACACCCCCTGTGGGAATAGATCGTCTCCCACAATATCCCCAAACTCCCCGTTCCCGAATCATTACCCCTAAAATGTGAGAAATGTAATAAATCTGTACTTCGAGAAGGTATACAACAAATAATTTGACATTTTCTTTTCTACCAGTTTTATTACTCTGTATTCTTAGTGGTTAATTGGTCGAATGTGGACACGTGGTCCATGGTCATCAGCTCCTTGGGTGGTCGGATTGTAAAAAACACTCAAGATTGTATTGATTTTCACAAGGCAATTACTTAAAAACAAATTTGTTTGTGGTCACTTTCCCACGATTTTGTTGTTTTGCAAGTGGTTTGTCACTTGGTATTGTATTTTACCACAACCATTGAACGTTTTATTACCATGTATTGGATGTCTCTGATTGTGGTTGATCCGTAAAATTTGCGCATCTCTTTGCCACCCGCGTCATTTAGGTAATAAAAAAGTTTGTCCGAGGGTACTCTTTTTCCCTATACAAAGTATTTGAGTCTTAAATCGTGAGAATCACTCATCACGTAATTTTTTCCCACACGTAAAAAGTACATAAAACCTCTTTTTCAATTAAGTTAAATAGGAAGGCTGCATCATGATCTTTAGCATATTAAAAAATATTGTTATTGGTCTTCGAATTATCAACTAAGGGAGCATTTTTACAGATTGAGAACAGTTTAAGATTTCGAATTTTTCTTTGTTTTGTTTTTACTCACACTGAATATTTTAACTGAGCCGCATATTTGAACATTTATATTTTAAAATTTGTTTTGCAGAAATCTTTTTTTTACCTCATTGTTATAAAATTTTAGATTAACATTAGTATGCATATGGTTATAACAGTACTCCTATAAATATATAAATATTCTTATATTTTTTATGTACTAAAAAGGAAATGACATTCTTATATTCTTGAGCCAAGTTACTTTACATTAAAGATACTTATATTACATCTGTAGTATTTTCCTGCAATTATCTTTTCCATCAGAATTTTTTTCTCTTTTGGTATTTGATATTGCTATGCTTTTACCAAGAACAAACGATTTTTTCTAAAAAAAAAAAAAAAAAAAAAAAAAAAAAAAGAAGACCAAAGATATGATTCTGATGTAAAAATTGAACATGAATCAATTAGTTGTATATATCTTAAGAAGAATACTTAATGTCAAATGAATAGTTGATTTGTGTAAATAACTGCTTGTCATTTTGTACAAATGTAATAAAGTCTTTTGAATTAATTTCATGTGTGATGTGTATTTTTTAGTTATACTATACAAATTTCATCCCCTTTATCAGCCTTTAAAAAATGTATTTGTACATTTCTTTCAAATGCATTTATAATCATAGAATGTTCTTTGAGTTGTGATACAGCTGAATAAAACATCCTTTTTTTTTGGAATAGGAATGGATTGGCAAACGGGGCATGTAAAGGTACTAAATTAAAAAAAGGAAAGATATTTTTTGTTCACTTATAATCTTAGGAGGGGGCAGAGTGTAATAATTATTTTTATAAAAAATGCTCAAAATTACTATTGTCTGTTTTTGGCCGGGATTTTAGAAATATTGGAACAATAGACATATTTATGGTAATGTATTTATGCAGGGTATAAATGGTAATACAGAGTGCACTATGGCTGTATCAGGGACTCTTTTCGAATAGATATACTGGGCCAGAAAATGTTTTATATACCACACCAGCTCTCATAGAAGAGGTCGGTTAAGGAACTGCGCAACATTCCATAAGAAAAAAAAGCTTGTCCCTGTGCAAGCGTAGTTATACATCGGGTGCCAGCAAGTCAATCCTCATTTAAAAAGTATTGAACAAAGAACGCTTACACCCACTCTTTACGTAGAGATTCCTCTGTAGAAAGGTGATTACCTTTTGTAGTATATGATATTCTGCCAACGGTTTTTTTAATTCGACTTTGAAACTCATATATCACTCACAGAATGAAGTGACTTTTGTGGAAGAAGGTATAATTTCATATTGCACAGCACACAAATACACTAACTACATTCACATATATTCATTCCAATAAAGCTTGGAAATGCATTTGTTTATTTGCATTCCAACAAAGCTTCTTTGTGAAATTTTGAGTAAATATGGTATGAAGGATTTCCTAATACTAAGTAAAGTGACGTCGATTTCAAAAAGTTACTGTAATTTAACTAGAAGTATTACCAGAATTGATGCACAAAATGTTTCAACTGTCGCTTGTAAACATGTATTTTCAGCATTTTAGTGTACTTGCTCATTTCATTATTGGTGTCCGCTATTGCTTGGATGCTGATCGGGGGAAGTGGACCAGTCTGATCGCCAGATTTATCGAAATCCGATTACTTAAGGGAGCTTTTGTATGTGAAGACCCTTTTGTTCATGAAACTTTACTAGGAACACGTCGCTCGACCACATATTGCGGCTGTACACGCGCGTGAAATACCTGGCATATTTGACCCTGTGTGAATGCCGATAACTCTTCCGATGCAGCCTAACCTTTGTGTTTGTTATCAGTCATCCTTTACAACATTTATAGTAAACAGTGCCATAAAGAGGAAATTTGTGATACTGCTATGAGTAAACAGTATGTTTTTCGAGTTAGTGCCTCCAAGCATCTTCCGTACATACATTTGTATAAATATAGTTGGCTTAAATGAGTTGTATCACATATAAAATTAAATAAACCCAGAATTTTAGTGTGTATTTGTATGTATGTATATAATCAGTTGTAAATACGCACTATAAAATAGCTTATGGAGGAAATTTAAATATTCAATCTTTAATTTAGGCATAAAAGAAAAATCACTTAAATGTGTTCATCAATAAGTATCCTACAAGTTTGCTTGTTTATAAAAAATTACAAAAAGCTTATTTAAAAAATTCACACGTAGTTTTTTTAAAGGGGAAAAAAAGAACTTTGGTATAAAGATTATTTAAAGATGAAATCAAATTTTCGTATCTTGATCAAAGGATGTAGAATAAAATGTCACGAGACGAATTTATATTTGTAATAAAAATAAGTGTGTAGTTGATGTTATTATAAGGCTTTTTTTTAAGTTAGTTTAGATGGAAGCTAAATTTACCCTTTGGCCGGAACATCAATTTTTTGGCCTATCTTAAAAACAGACGGGAGCGCCAAATTTTTTGAATTTTTTAACTTAAGGACTGTTTTAAATGTCCTTATCGCTCATGAAATTCAGTAAAATTTTTAATATTTAAGTCTTTGAGGCACACTATATTAATATATTTTTATCAAAAGAATTGTGACTAGTATTTTTATAAAAGCTGATTAGAAGTTATTTATATTCATGTAAAAATAATACCAAAAACACTATAGGTATATAGATACTGATAGACGGTGATAGATAAGAAAAATCGCACGTATCTTGAGTTGAAAAAATCGCCAAATACCATTGTGTGATCCTCTCACTGGGTAGAGTCCAATTGAAGATGTCAAGTCATATCACAGCGTTATCTACAGTCAATGCAAATCATCCCCGTCTGAGAGACGGATGTTCCGGTCAGAGGGTTAAGAAAAAACTTCAATGACGCGTGATAAAAGCGGATTATTTCAGCTGTATGTTTAAATAAATCAACACACAAACGGATCGATTGTTTTCAATTGATATGAGTGTTGGAGCTTTAATTAATCCTTTATAGACTATTAATTTTAGTTTAAAAGCGAGCATTGTATATAAGGGAGGTTAACATAGCAAAAATTTATTGCACATTTGTTAATGCAAATGAGCCCCATTTTAAAAAATTTCGTTCTGTAAGTTTTAAGTGTATTTGACCAGCAGCATGCAGACCTCTACTACGAAGGAAAGTTACATTGTAAAAAACACGGAGACGAAAACACTGAGGGGGAATCTCTATTGTAAAAATTAAAAGGGGTGAGGAAGTTGACCCCATCCTTGTGTTCGCTGCTGTATCTGACTATCTTTTTAACCAGACCAGGTGTGCAATACTAATGGCAGAGCCATCAGAGTTGCATCTTTTTCAATAGTTGCGAAATCTATTGAAGTTATGGGGGATTTCAGCACTAAAGGGGAATGTTTACTATAGAGGTTCACACACTTTCAAGATTTCTTTAGCTTGAGAAATTGACTTAAGTACAGCCCCCTTAGTGTTTACTGGCAAAAAAAAAGAACTGGAGGGGAGGGGGGGTATTTTTTTTTTTGTACTTTTTACAGGTGGTTTTTCTTGAGAAGTTTTGTTAAAGGCTTCGCTTTGAGATTATCTCACAGGCGAATGTCCCTTTTACTTCGTGCATTCTTTTAAGAAAATGGTCAAAAAAATAAATAAGTAGTGGGTTTTCTCGACATAAAACATGGAAATGAAAGGTTAAATGCATCTATTGTTAAAGGATAACCCCTAATTCAAGTGTGTAATATGAATGTCTCTTAATCATCTTGTGATTTTAAAATATCAAGTATTTAACTATGCAGTTTTAAACTTGAACATACAAAGAAATATATGAATTTTATATTACAGTGTTAAAGGCAAAAAAATGTAATCAACACTCAAAAACATGCACACACACACATATTATGGTTACTTAAAGTAAAATAAAATCAGTTTGTTATATATAATATAATGATAATCAAGGCTTATCATTCAATGATTTTAAACCAAGAAATCAATTAACCCACATAATTTTCATTCATATATCAAATTCGTAACTTTGGAACTTTTTCTTCCCGTTTGAATACATTTAATTGGAACAGTGCTTCTCTAACCTTTGTTTGTTTCTATTGCACTCCATTGACATTGGAATAATATTAAGAGAAGCACTGATAGATTTTTAGCTCCAAAATGACTAAAGCATTTGTTGCTCTAGTTTCGTTATTAATGTTTTACGACTCACTTTTATCCTGCTTCTTATGGTTTTACCATAACTTAAATTGGTATATCGTTCCGTTTTCTCATAAATTAAATATTCAGTTCAAACTAGATTGTGTATTAAATCTGCTTTGTAATGTAATTTTAAACTCAAGTTTGTGAAAACATATTCAAGGTTTTTCTGGTTAAAAAATAATTTTTTTAGATTAGGTCCTTGAATATTTATTTTGAGGATAGTTCATTAACTGAAGGAGAATAATTCGAGATTTGTTTATCAAATTCCCCCCTGGTCATTAAACATCAGTCATTGGCAACGAGCACTCCAATACTTTTTTTTCAACAGAGTTCTAAATTCTTTATTGCAGAGCACACGTTTAAATGAGCAATGTCCATGACTAGTTCAGAATCATGCGAAACACGTTAAGGTGAGGTAGTCAAATTAAAACGAAACAAATGAGCACAAGGCAGTCAATAATCTAACCTCAGCTACTGCTGAAGTACGAGGAGAGTCCGAGACACAGGTTTTAATGACACCCTCCAAGCACTGGCGCAGCTAGCTCTGAGGGGACCCTGTATCAAAGTTCCTTTGGGGCCCATTTTTAGATATGGGAGGGATTGTAGTTACACATGTGTTGGGCCCTGTAGGTCCTTGATACGGTGGTAGCTGCGCTCCTGCCTCCAAGGCTAGTTTTTAGTAACCCTGGTAGTTTCATTACGAAAGCAATTTTTATAGATTCTTTTAATTTCAAGTTTAGCAGAGTAAAGTTTTTGGAGAATATCCATGCCCCTTTTTGCCAAGAGGTCCGCCATCTCATTTCCCCAAAAAGAACCGGCATCCACTGGAAAGCAACTTTTATCTGAATTCTGCGCATTAACTCTTTACTAGGGGACTTTTGTTTTTCTAGGTTACTTGCCAAGGCCTAAAGGGCAGAACTAGAGTCCGATAAAATTACAGCCTTATCAGGAGAGGAAAGACGGGCAGAGGGCCTAACTGGATGGCTTGACTTCACCTATATAAAGAGAGAAATATATCAAAATAAATAAACAAATAAAATTAAATTCATAAAATATCTTTAAGTATTCTAAGGAATACAACTTATTGTCATTACATGTTATAAAAATTGCGTTAATTAATATATTCATTTTTAAATTGAAAGGTATTAGGAATTATAAATTTATATTTTTTAGAAGGTTTTCTTTTTCTTTGAAAACAAAAAGGATATTTATAAAAATGCATTGTTTTCAGGAATATATTGAGATATGCATTTTTAAAATGAGTATAATCTATACTCAAATATCAAACCCTTTTTTGTGTAAATAAATTGAATCTATTTAAGACTTTCAATAATTATTTTAAAAATGGAGGAGGGCTAACATTTTCCTTAGAATTGCTTACAAATTCGAAGACGTTTACAAATTATTAAAACAAGTTATATAAAACTAAGGAGAAATTTTTTTTTAAGTTAAAGAGTAAATTTTATTTTATTTTATTTTATTTTTGTGGAATTCGTATTTATTCAATGCGAGAATCGCAATTAGTTTTAGTTAAAATTTATCAAATAATAAAATCAAACTAATCATAATTTCAAACATTTGTAGAATTTAATTTAAACTTTTTCATCTTAAAACTTTAATTCAAACAGTTTTTAAAAATACATTGAAAGGGTAACTGAATTATTTTACATTGAATACAATAATTTAATAAACCCAGTTATTTGCAGATAAAAAGTGTAAATACATATTTTTCTGTCTTGCTTGATAACTCATAGTAACTGACTTGTATAATTCAATTTACTTTGGGACATTTCCACTGAATATTTAGCTTTTATGTATTAAAAAAAACGTAGAGAATACTAAAGAAGGAAAATGACTTAAATGTGCATCATTCGAACAATGGAAAAGAGAACATATTTGTTATATTTTTCCAGGAATCAAACAATTATATTGGTAGATACTTTCAGGCTACCATATATTTTAAATGCATATATATTGATGTTTTTTCATAATGTAGAATTCTCTGTTGCATCTTTAATAACAACAACAATCTTTGGCACTAAAAAAAATTAGAAGACAGCTTTTCAAATTCAAATTTTCTTTTTTCATTTTAAAATTTGCTATTCAGCTACGAGTTAAAAAATAACGCCACCTACAGAAACTGTTGATAATTAAAAAACTTAATGTAAAAACTTGACAATATATGGAAGAAATCCAATTTGGTTAAGCATTTTATGATGTTTTAAAAATAAACTCTAAATGATTTTGCTAATAATTCATTGGTATGATCACACACACACACTGTTAATAATTCTCTACTACAGAGACAGAAATCAATGGAATATATATAAGGCATAAGACTTTTTCCAAACTTCGTTTTCTTCTACAATATTTCTGATATATATGTTTTGTATAAATTTTCTGCTGAAGAGGAAGGTTGGGTCCCCATAAAGGAAGCTTAATCCCATCTCGCCACCCCAAGTCGGTGAGAGCTCTAGAAAACATAATAACTTTCCATTATTTCATCAATCGAATTTGTATATATATATATATATATATATATGTGTGTGTGTGTGTGTGTGGGTGGGTGTGTGGTGAATCCCCAACCCTCCAAGTGTCAGTTGGGATAAACTTCCTACCAGGACAACTCAACCCACCTCCCGCATAAGAACTTTGACTTCTACTTTCGCCGGACTTAAAAAAGACACGTACTAACGGCTCACTAGCTGCTGATCAATGCTAAAAGAGTCTCGTTTTGTCATGGCTTGGAGTGCAGACTGCTTTGCTGAATATTGAAATAAAATATAATATGATAAACGCGGCTGCACGTTGCATTTCTCCTGTCAATCTAAGAATTACTCCAATACATGATAAGTTGGTTTCATGGTTTTCAATTCTATAAATTTTATATTCTGTTTTGTAGAATAATTTATTATGTTTATATTTATTTTATTGTATATATATATATATATATATATATATATATATATATATATATATATATATATATATATATATGCAACCGGGCTGTTAAAATAAGGCACATTTTTAAATGATGAAATTAACACACAAGTTTATAATTCCAGGGCAAAAACACTCGTCTACATTACACATGCTTTTATACCAGTGTCAATACTTGCGACCCAATATCCAATCATAATTTTCATCGCACCCCCTCCCCTCCACATAAATATAATGTATTGAATTCAAAAATACCATACTTTGATTCTAAAAATCTGCAATGCAACTTTAACCTCTTAAGGGCCACCAGCGTATATAAACGTCTCGCTCAGCCAAAACTTTAATTGTCCCGGACGTATATATGCGTCTTTTCAAAGTACGATCTTTTCTCTGTACTGCTATGCAAAAAATTATTCCGAAGGCTTTGGAATGCAATAATAGGATCTTGACAGTGTTTGCGAAGGATTTACTTATTTCAAAGGATTTGATTATTTATTACTTTTCTCTCCCCCAATACACCACATACACTCGCCTACGTGTTAAAAAAAGGTGGCATTGGGGACCGAATCGCGTAACTTTTAATCGGCAGTTAAAGAATAAATTAAAAACCGTACAAATTATCAAGTAAGTGTTAATTTTTTTATATAATTTTATATATGACAAGCCCATGGGGTCTCTGGTGATTATCAAACTTGCTCTTAATTTACTATTGTTAAATTAATTATAAATGTATCAGTACTGCACACAGCGTATTTTATAAGTGTTTTATATCAGTATAAATTTATATTTCATTTTTTATTATGTCAGAATGTATTTCGTTTGCTAACTTTCAGTGAATTAATATTTTTTTAAAAAAATAATCTATATGCTCACGCCCCCCTCCTAGAGTTATCACGCCCCTCTAGGGGGGGAGGGTGCACCCCACAGTTTGAGAAACGCTGTTTTACCCATTATCAACAATTTTATGAGAAATAATTTTAAATTTTGTATTTATATATATATATATATATATATATATATATATATATATATATATATATATATATATAATTCCAAATAACTCCTGAATATGCATAGACCTTTACACTTGCAAAATCTTGAATGAAACAAATTTACGTTCCAAACATTAGGAATTAATTTGCATTGAAAATTCTATTTTAAAAATCATATCTTCATGAATTAACAGAACATTTTCTGAGGAATAATAACAAATGATTTTTAGACAAGTGTTGCTTTAATCCTTCGCATATCATTATTTACACATGTTCAATGAAGAATATTCTCATTTGGCAATGTACATTCGTTCCATCACTTCCCAAGAGTGACAAAAAAAGAGAAAAAAGTCGGAACGCACCCGGAACAGCACGTGACCTTTATTATGAGAGGGGATAGCGGACTAAAAAAGTGGGTGGTATGGTATTTGTCAGTGTCTTTGGCTGCTTGCTGATGGATGAATACCTGTGAATCTACCTGCTGGGAAGGGCACAAAAAAATAAAGGGCCAACTTTCTTTTATTTTTTTTCTGCTTACAAAGGTTGCACGCAGACAAAGATAAATGTTGCTTACTTTAATTGTCGCCAGTATGCTTGTTTTTCTAGTGTTAAGATGGATAAACTTGAACTGATGCTTCAAAGCAATTTTTATTCGGGAGTAATTAATATTTTAGAAAAATTTATTCTGTGTATCCTGGTTTATAAGCGGATTGTATGTGTTTAATTCAGAAAGAGATTACGAACTAACAAACGCCTGTTTTTATAGAATATGATTAATTCAAGATTTCGACTATTAGTATTTAACAATGCTGTTCGATATAAGTGTTCAGGAAAAAAAAAGAGTAAAATTATTATTATTCCAAACAATTATAATAATTTTTTTTTGCCTGTCAGAGAAAAGGGGACAACAAATCTTAGTTAGAGGAGAACAAATCTCAAACAACAAATTTTAATGAAGATGCTTGTTTGTCCATGTGGAAATTTTTACATAAATTAAAAGATTTTTGCGATGTCGAATATATATTTGATATTAAATTAGTTATGCCTTATGTGTGTGAGTTGTAAAGTTTCCAGATTGCTACATTAGTAGCTCATTAACAGTTTTATAAAAAAAAAAAGGTGCTACATTACATGAAACATTCATGCAATTTTTCAGATACAAAATAATTCTGACATTAATATTATGTTCTAGCTTCACTCTTCCATAGAGAGCAGCATGTTTTATCATACTCCTCATTTTTATCTAAGTTGATCTATAGTTTTTTTAAATACAAATTGCGCTTCACATTTTTTCTCGTATATCTTAATGCTAAATGATCTATCCCTTTAAATCAGGGGTGGCCAAACTGCAGCATGCAAGCCCCATTGTGGCATGGCTGAATTGTAAAAGTGGCACGCGAAGACTTATTGAAAAATTAAAAAACTTAAAAATATAATAATTATTAATTTTTTTACTGTTTTTTTTAGTGGGTCTCTCAGACAAAACGAACTATCCATATTTATTTTAAATATATTTAATTCAATTATAATAGAAAATTATAATGTAGACAACACTCCTTCGTTGTTGTGTGAGTTGGTTTTCTAAAGAAAGTGCATTCGTGAGATTCTGGAATTTAAAGGAGCGTGTTTTAAAATATCTGGAAGAAAAAATGAGTGAGTACGTGCTTCTCAAGAATGAAGACAGGCTGTGAGATTTAGCTTATCTTACCGATACTATAAGACATTTAAATAATTTAAGTTTGATTACAAGGAAAAGATTGGGCTTTCCCAATTCAGACTGATCAGACATCTTCTTTTTTGAATACGCTTTTGCTTTTTGTATAGATTTTGGAGAGAAAATACAAACCAATGCACACCTAAAACCACCCGATTTTTTTATCATCTTCGAGAAGTAATCCTAATGAAAAAGGTTTACAAATTGAATACTCAGCAAAAAAAAATCGACAGATTAAAAAAATACACTAAGGAAGTACTGATTCTGTAAAGGGTTTCAGGGGTATTAATTTTCTCTAGAGGTATGAAAATATAAACAATTTTCAAGCAGGTATAATTCTTTTAAATTTAAACTAAATAATTCGAATCTTTTACACATTATTTGTAAAGGAATGGGGCTTCAGAAAAGTATAAAATGTTTAAAATATAATCATAATTTTAAAAATTATAAGCATATGAAAATAAGAAACTTTTCTATAAGAAATATTTATTAAGTTTTACGGCACACATGCTATTGTCTAAAATAGTAGCTTTAATTACTAGCTATAAGTTGATTTATAAAAATAAATGTATTCTTATTACACTGTAGCTACTTTTAGATAAATAGAATAATAACTTACATATACATTTCAATAAATAAAAAAATACATTTTGAAAAAATATTTAAAAAATTGCAATATTTTACAAATATTTTGAAATAAAAAAGATATATAATACTAAAATTAGATAGTGTTTAAAGAGTATGATGCATTTTATAATTCTACAAAGTTTTATACATCAGAGGGTACTATTTTAGAAAATATAGTGTTCTCGCAACGCAAAAAATACTTAATATTTATTATAAAATTTTCATATACTTATGATTTTTAAAATTATTATTATATTTTAAACATTTTATACTTTTCTGAAGCTCCATTCTTTTATAAATAATGTGTAAAAGATTCGAATCATTTAATTTAAATTTAAAAGAATTATACCTGTTTGAAAATCCTTTTTTTTTTCAGACCTCTAGAGAAATTTAACACCCCTGAGACTAATCAAATTTTTCTGGTTACTCATTTTTATTTTATACCTAACTAATTGAAACTTAAGGAGAAAAAAAGTTAACAATGAAACGTAAGAGTTCTTATACATACTTTTGCCTTATTTATTATATTATTTTTAAATTTCCATTACTAATATATATAGAGAGAGACTTGCATAAAAGACGTGCTATTTGTGTAAAAATTCCATATTAAACCTATAAGTAACATTTATTCACCTTTTCATATTCTTTTCTTTGTTGGAAAAGTTTGAAGCGGTACGGATAATTTTTTTTTATCAGATAGTGACAGTCTTCTAAAAAGGGTTGGCCACTCCTGCTTTAAATGTTAAAATGAAAAACTAATTATTTATGAATATTTTGAAATTTTAAAAATACAACAGCATAAACATATGTAAGAATTACAATGTCTCAAATTTTCATGAAAATTAAGACATCTATCTGTCAGAAAAATGGGTTCTGCTTTTAGTTCAGGCTCTCAGTTCAGTTCAGGTACAGACAGCCTTAAGAATGTTTGTTGATTTTTTCTAAAGAAATTGATTTCACTATTACGTTCAATGAAGTGTAGAGTTTTTTCTTCTTTTTTTATGTGAATAGTTACTATGCAGAATATTGTGAAATGATAAGTAAATCGATTATCAAAACTGAATCATCAAAAATGTCTCAATATAATCCAACGAAGCTAGATTAAACAATTTATTGCTAAAAGATGTATTCTAAGTAGGAACATTCACTATTTTGAATATATCTAAACATGTTTACGATCCAGTTTATTTAGAGAAAGAGGAAAAGCGTTTCATCAGAGAAAAACAAACTTTATTGATTTTCACTTATATATCCATTCATTACACAATGATTTAAATTTTGAATGTAAGTTCAAAGATAATAAAATAGGTAATCTTTCAGAGTCTTTAAAATTCCTTGTTATTCATCAAAATACAGTCAACCCCCTTTTTTTTAACGAAGTCGCTAAATCACAAAAAAAAGTTCATTCAGAGGAAAATTCGTTAAATAGAGATTCGTCTTTCAACATGCTTCATATTTTTTGGTTTTAGGAAAAAGTTAGCAAAATACAAGGTCGTAAAATAGAAGTCCGACTGTATTTTCTTCTGTACAGAGGCGTATAGTGATTTCTTTTATGGGGGAGTCTATATTTTAAAAAACACCTGGATGTAAAAGCACCGAAAAATAATGTTTATGCTAAAAAATAAAAACCTCTTACGTATACGGGAGGGGTGTGAACCCTCAAATCTCACCCTTGTGTACGCCGCTGCTTCTGAATTATATTTAGATAAAAATATGAAAATAATAAAAGGGTCAGTTGTCAAACTTCCTAATATTCTTCTAACACTTTTATCTAGTTCCCGTAAAATTTTTATTACGAAACGACCATTAATAGGTTTGCATCTAACGACTGCCCATTCGAAAATGTTAATAAAATCAGGTTCTCTAACAAAAATTTTAAAAAAGTAATCGAAATTACGTTGTCTAACGTTTCGACAACGACACAACAAAAGGAAAAAAAATGATTCAAAACGAAAAGTAATTACGAAACCGCTTTTTTATTCATTCACCTGCTAACATTATAGCGCACCCTAATGTTGTCGAGAGGTCGCGCACAATCACACCATTCAACGAATGCCATTTTCATGTAATCTGCGGATGGCCCCACCTATGCAGCAGAGTGATTGCAGGGGCGATTGAGTCCGATCTATCTTTGTCTTGTGTTATTTCAACTGCTCTGCTTTCAACGGAAATATAATGTACAACTGGCTCCTCCTACGTATAATAGGTTTTATTTGAAATACGACTTTTAATTTACCAGACTTTCTAATCTGCGCACACACCCTGTGCAGATTAAGTTTTCGCTTTCTTTTATTACAATCCCGGATGTACAGCTCTGAAAATCGCTTCACATTCGTACCTGGGTTTGTCTTCGTCAAACGGTTTAGAAAAAGAAAAAGTATCATAGAATTCGATTTAGAGAAAAAAACAGATGAATAAAACAATCCACTTTAAGAACAAATAGTATTGCTTACTCACTCGGCTCTTATTTCACTTCATTTGCCTGAAAGTACAGTTTTTTTTTGTTGCTAGAGTTAACATTTTAAATAATTTTTATCTAAGACAATAGATTGGTTAAGTTTAGGAATTGAAGCTACTGTTAAATGTTGAAAATCAGGATCAGAACATATGGTATCTTAGTTAAAGTTAACCACATCATAGAACGTAGGTTTTCTTATTGATATTTTGTACACTATAACTTTATGTATACAAAAAAAAATTTGAAAACTTTATGTATACAAAAAAATTTGGAAACCTTATGTATACAAAAAAATTGGAAACTTTATGTATACAAAAAAATTGGAAACTTTATGTATACAAAAAATTTATTGAATTTATGTTTATTTATTGCGTGTATCATTTTGAAGCTTTAACCACCTATACAGCTGTCATTCTTTTAAGTTTTTAATCATTTATTAGAGTAATGTAAAATTGCACCTGCTATATTTGGCTTAAGTATTTTGTTCTGAAATTTTTTTTATATCACTATGCATAAACTTTCTGCTAGAGGGGAAGTTTGGGATCCCATATAAAGCAAGCTTATCACTTCTTACCCGCCTTAAGCTGGTGACAGCTCTAGAAGACATAATAGTTTGTTGTTTTGATCAATTGGCTTATATATATACCTATATATTGATTTAATTTTTGCTTAGAACATTTATATTTATCGAAATAAAAGCTGTTTCATGTCAATTTTATTATTATTTCGTTGAACTATCATAATAAATCACACAGCTTTCCATAATAGCATTAAGATTTAGAAACATTCTTTAAGTACGCAATTTTCTAATTTTATGGAAAAACATAAGCGTTCTAAACAAAAAAAAAATATTTTTTACATAAGTACTGGAGGCAAGGCATGATATCTATATTCGAACATTTTATAATAATATCAGTAAATTCAAAACTAAATAAATCTTAAGTTCAAACAAATCCTACAAGCATAAAATTCTAAATGCGTATCTTATAATTTTAATTGTTTTATTTGCTTTTGATAAAGTATGCTTTTCCTTAATAGTTACAGCATCGAGTGATAATTAAGAATTCCCACATATTTGTGGATAAATTAAAACTGCGGCTCTCACAAGTGTAGTCTGCTTTTGATGGCAAAGTTAAAAGATGTCTGAAACGGTAAAGTCAAGGTTTTCCTATTCATAAATTCTACTCTATTATTTGGCGAAGTGGAACATTTCATTTCAAAGTTAGTTCAGAAGACTAATCAAGGAAATCTTTCGAAAGTGTTGGTCTCCAGCTAAGAAAGTCTCTGTCACACAAATGTCGCTTAGCGGTGCATCTTGCTGAGGAAACAGACAGGGTTGCTAGATTTGCTAATGAAAAATGTCGCCAAATTAATGCCTTAAGAGACTGTTGTTTCATGAAATTAAATATCTTTAAATATTAGTTCTAAGCCGAAGCAAAATTTTTGTGAAGATAATTTTTTTGAAATATTTAATGAGTAAAATTTCTCTCTCTCAAGACTAAATCATTTTTTTCACGCATATGTGAATTTATACGTGTATGTGCATGCGTGTATGCTAATGCTATCTGAAATGTCCCCGGCAGCTTATATCAAAAATAATTTGCTACAATTAATTGTAATTAATAGTTATTTATACTATTATTAATTAATTTATAGCTGCTATTCCAACCAAAAAACGTACTTGTTATTAAAGTTATTAAGGATAATTTAAATCTAAAAATTACTGCAACGAATTATTCTTTTCAAGTTTGGTGTTAATTTGAGCATTTAAAAGAGAAAAACAAAGCGGCGAATAAACCAACAAGGATATATATCTATCAAATATTTTTGCTGGAATATGTTTTTTTGTATTATTAATATTTTATTTTGGAGTTACTTCCTCTACTTTGTTACTCTTTTCTATTAATTCTATAAAACTAGGAAATTCCTAACATAATGATATAGTGTCGTTCCTTTACAAATTTTACGACTATACTTTCCAATTTTATACTTCTAACTGAGGATGAAATTTTTTTTGTAATCATTACGTGTTTGTTCTTTCATTTATCCTTCTTTTAAATATAAAAAGTTCTTCCCATTTATATTTATAAAATTTTTATCCACTGATCGTTGAAATATCAATAAATCGTTCTAAAGATTTGATATAATCAAATATTTAAGTCATAAATAGGCTTTTTTACATGTTATATATGGCGTTATTTGAAAATTAATAAATAATAAATTTTTTGCGATTGAGATGAATACTAATTCATCGACCATATATTATAATTTAACTATGCTACGGGAGAATATTTTTATCTTGTCATTCTTTACAAACTTTTTCTCATTCATAATTCATGGTAAAATGAAATGTATTAATGGAAGAATTCATAAGTAGCTAAACAAAATTGATAATTTTGCACATGTTGGCCTTTCTGAAATAAATAGATAATTAAAAAAATTTCTAACAAACATCTGAATAATTTAAACATATTATATTTTATTTAATTTCTTACCAGTTTTTTAAAAAAATGTTTTTTAATGTATATTTTAAAAAAAAGATACAACATCCTAAAACACATACTGATCTCTTAAAATTTTACTTAAATGTCATTTTAAAATTTTCTTCATTGGCATAAAATTTCCCAGTTCATTATCCAGATTAAACTTTCCTTTTATTGACGTAGGAATAAATTATTTCTAAAATATAAATCAATTGGGACGGCATACTGCGTATTGTTTATGGAGCGTCGAGAGAAATGTGAGGTGATGGATTTTTAATTAACGTATTGCTTAGAAAGCTAGGCCCAGATCGAGTAGTAGCGTTTCGCGTTTCCACACCACAGGTCCGGGCTCTATTCCCGGGATGGGCAAGGTCGACTCTGCCTTTCATTCCTCCCTTCAGTGGGTAGATAAATGAGTTCCAAGTTTGCTTGGGGACTAAAACACTGGAGATTTTTCTCTTTAGACTGACCACATGATCGGGCCATCTGCTAATGTACCTCAGTACCCAATGGTCACGTATAATGGGATGGGCATAGTAGGCCCTGGCCCTCATGGGCTGTTACACCACTGAGCTTGAGTTTATTGTTTAGAAAAACGTAAGGGTGATTGACGATAGATCTCATAATTTTGAATCACGGAAAAATAATAAGGACGATGCCTGAACTACCACCCCACTCTCTAAATTTCCACACCATGCCAACGTGAGGACTTTGAGTATTGACAGATTTATTATGCATAATCTCCTCTACAAGACGCGTTTTTAGTGATACCATCAGAAATGCTAGATAGTTTTGACTGCAAAAATGCCTTCAATTATCAAAGGGATGGTTTGTAAATAATGTAAACTTAAATGAAATCCTCTAGAATACTCCATGACTAATTCTCAACATTCTCTCGAAAACAGTATTTGATGATAATAGTAAAACTTATTAATTAATTTCATTCCTTATAGTACCTATGTTGAGCTGGTGCAGATATTATTTCTAATTTAATTTTACAATAAATAAATAAATAAATTAAAGCCTGAATGGTATAAAAATAAACTTTACATGCGCATCTTTCTTTTATTTGGAGTTGAATTGGATACAATAATACATGTTTAAAAGAAGTAGACTGTTATTCTCAGAGTATATAAACATTTAATGAAGTGAAAAGGTAATAAAAGAGTTGGGAGACTTTACGTTATTGAGGTTTTGGCAAATGTCTAAACATATGGCATTTGATTGATCGTAAGTTGCATCGGACGCTCGTCGAACACCACTTGCATATATATAGCAAGGGTTCGTTTCTTTTTCAATCAATGCGTTTTAAAAAGAAAATAATCAGACTTATCTAGTTTATATTTAAAATCCCCTAATATAAGTGTATTTTACTGATCTTAAACGAGGGAAATATTTAAAGTTTCAAACAATTTCTGAAATCCAGGTAAAATGAAACTCTATTTTCAATATTACAATGTTTTATGAGATACTTGTGAAAGAATTACTTTTCAAATTTGAAATTATACACAATTTACTAAGATTTATTTATAATACAACAATAACTTTCTGTTAAAAAGGGATAGTTATTAAACTTTAAATGAAGTTATTACACCAGTAATTCTCAAACTTTCAATATTTGTGACCCAATTTTCAGTCATAATTTTCAACGAGCCCCCTCGTATGCATTGAATGCAATGATAATGTACTAAAGTTATAAAGCGACTCTAATTATAAACTGCACAAATTATCAATATAAGTATTACATTTTGTTTAAAATTTTGTATATGACAAGGTTTATGGAAGTCACTAGTAATTACTAAACTTGCTTTTAATTGAATATGAATAAATTATCAAATACTTTTTGCTGTACTGAGATACATTTAAAAGTATCTAATATCAGTGTGAATATGTATTTTATTTTTTTATGTCAGATTGTATTTTATTTTGCTCCCTTTCAATAAATTGATAATTACTTTCGACTTTTCGATATACTCGCGCTCCTCACTTAGGGTTATTACGCCTTCGCCCCCCCTATGGGGCACTCCACAGTTTGAGAATTGCTGTTTTACATACAGTAAAATTGAGTTGTTCAAGTAAATTCGGGCATCATTTTGATATCTTCCCTTGTTTTCCTTATTCATTCAGTGAGCATTTCTTCAGAGTTTTTTTTTCTTTGTTCCTTAACGTACATGATTTACCAAGATTCTACTATTCTTATTCGATCAACAATTATTGCATTTAAAAAAGAAACGCATTTGAACACATTTTCGCTACGTGTGATGCTTAATTGATGAGTTAAGATTCACAAACTATAGAAAAACATTCCAAAATCATCGTATCATTTATTTTAACATGTCGCAGGTATCTATATTTTTATGAGAGACAATTTATCATTGTTTAAGATATTATTCCGACAAATAACACCTATATTGTCATTGGCTGTTTTCGTTTAACTCTATTGTTATATATGACATAAATTTTTAATCTTGTTATTTTATTTTATGTGGAATTGATATAATGCATTCCAAAAAATAAAAATACAATAGATACCTGGAAATCCTCCGGATACAAAATTCAACTAAGCTCAGTTTAATATTAAATTAAACTGTGATTCGGAGCTATATAAAGAGTACGATATTAAAATTTAGAAACATTTTTCTCATCATCTGCTATTCAAGATTAAGAAAACTATTGCTTCAAGTATTAGTCCACTGTATAGATCACGGTAGCCTAGTTGTCAGGGATTCGAGCTTGTGCTAGTGTGTCGTGAATTCATGCCCTAGTTCTGCTGAATATCCACTCTGTACGGGGCTGATGCACGTTAAATATATCGGGGCTCTAAGTTCTGTCGTTGACGGGGTATGGAATTTAGGAGAGAGGGGTGCAAGCTTCGGTGTTGTCCTCATCACTTGACTGGGCTTCAAAATTACGAGAGCCGTCGCCAAAAGCCCTCGTGTTGCTTGAAAATGCGACTTAATAAAAAATCACATTCACTCCCAGAAGAAAAATTTGCTTGAATTTTTAGTATGCCTTTGAATTTTGAAAAAAAGAAGTTGGGTTACACAATTACGAGGTCCGTTTCCAATAATTCTCGTATTTCTTTAAAGTGCGATGTGAATAAAGACTTGCTCATGCTCTGTCCAGCTACACATGTCTTCACTTGCTCATACACATATTCGAATTACTTGTGGTGTATATCTAATGAGAAATAAGAGACAATTCACATTCTAAGATAAGGAAATCAAAATATTTTCAATACACAATATGATTATGGTAAAAGTCGTTTAAAAATTACAAAGAAATTTTCCATTTATGAAAAACATTAGCGGTGTTAAAAAAAATTCCGCAATGAACGCGGCCGCCATGGTTAATAAATAAAATAATTATTGTATAACTTAGTTTTACAATTTGTCTACTATTTTGATGGGAAGTATTAATACAACTTTAAAAATTTTAACTTTGTATTATATTAATATCATAAAAGTTCTAAGACAATCAAAACATTTAAAAAAAATCACAATATGATAATTTAAGAATTTGGAAATTGAGGCCGAGTTTCGCGCATGTTGTGAATTAAAAAATTTTAAAATAAGAATTTTTTTATAAGAGGCAGTGTAATTATAGCCTAATCTGAATGATTCTTAAAAATATTTTCTGTATTAAAATTCCTTTTCACACCTAAATATTATTTTCCTCAAAAATGAATATTCATAGTCTTTACATTCATATTAATCTGACACACAAACCTATTTCCTGCATTGTGAAATAGAGCCTATCCCTGTTACATTATTCTCATTCCCGAGTGAGGAATCTTCCTCCACAAATCGCAGATGCTCGCCAAAAAATAGTGATTCCGCACCCAATTCTAGAGCGGGGGCGCACCCTAAGCTCAGCTGCGGGGTATGGTGAAAGGCCGATCTCTCCGGGAGTCCTGATGCCCGCCCGGGAACAAAGCAGCTCTCAGCAGCAGAGCCGGTCCTGATTAATTAGATGTTCACCACTAATTGTTTTCCTGCGGCTTTATTTTATTCGGAGACGCCCTCTTCACCTCTTCTTTCCTTTTCTTTCCATCCTTCTGGGCGGCCTTTCCTGCACAACGTCTTCCAACGCTGCAAATATGAAATCGTACCACTTGCGTCTGAAGACGAAGCGAAGGACAGAGTGTAATTACCATCGGAATTTCATGTAAGGGTATTTTTCAACACCAGACATGTTCATGATTGCATGCTATTTACTAATTTATTTTTTTGTGATTATATAAAACGGAAAACGACACCTATGCGTAAAAATGCAGTGTAAGAAAACCGAGTATTTTATCGCATTCCATAACATTATGATATGCCCTCTTGTCCATAGAGGATAATACACTTTACATTTTAAACTAACGTTGATTTTTTTTTTATTGCCAAAAGTAGAGATGCCTGGAGAAAACTTCTGGAGAAGGCCTGGTCCCACCCAGGGCTGTTGAGATATTGAAGAAGGAATTTTCCATTTATGTATTCGGCTCTTTTACTTGGGATCAAGGACGTTTTAAGGCAGGGACCAACTGGGCCCGGGTCCAGAGCCTCGGCCTTTGGGAGTCTAATTTCACTTTAGAATTGGCCTCAGCAAGATCATAATAAAAATAATTTTAATCGTCAAATGTTATTCCTGGACATATTATACAAAAAAAAAAAAAAAAATGGGGAATTTCGAAGTACGCGCTAATTGGCAACAGTAGAAAGATTTCATTATTATGTCATGTCCGCCATCTATGCCGAAGCCTAGGCCTTCCGCGATATATTCTAATTACTCATTTCCTCAAAAACTTGGTGGAGTCGGTTTGTGTCTATATATAGGTTTGTGAAATTGCGAGTTACGAACATTTATTTGTTGCTGGCTGCTGTTTTTACGAGTATTTGACTCTTTATATACTGCCTGCATAAAAGGGTCACAAATGGGACCCACTTTGACTCAGAGGCCGAGAGCCGCAAGAAGTTTTAAGACTATTTATTACAATCTTTATGTTCTTTTGACTCGGGTATATTTTCAAAATTTACGATGATTTTTCATTAGTTGTAAGGCCTGTGGTAAATTTATGAGGTTTTTCTTTTATAATAAAGGGATTGTGTGTGTTTTTAAAATTTTAAGGAATACACACACACACGCATACACGCACACAAAGATGCACACATACACGTATACTTATTTTTTGTAAGGAGTCTATCCGCGAACCTTCAACCAATCCTCTTGGGGTAAATTTATTTCTTTTTAACTGTATGTTGTTCAATTGAAAACTTTCTCCCGAAGAAGAAGACTTGATTTGTTCAAATGAGTTGTCTATTTAATCATTGACATTTAGTTAGTCTACGTTTAATCGATGAATAGTCTCTGGATGGTCAATTATTGCCAAATGTGTAATAAGTTAAATATTGAGCTTAAGAATAACGATCGTAAGTTGTAAAAGTAAGAGATTTACCGTGAAATCTAGCGTAAAAATCTAGAGTGCTCCGACAGTAAGTGGTGTAGATTAAACTCATGTGTTAAGTATCCTTAAATTGTGTGGTTGCTCTTCTAATTAGTTGTGTAGTGCATTTCCTACCGTTAATTGTGTAGTTTAAGTCAGTGAGATAATAAATCTGAGTTTGAAACTGATTATGGCTGATCTTTACTCAAACCTCCAAACACCAACAACCGCTAGTCGGTTGTTACAATATAACTTGTAGTAGAACAATAGGCAAGAAAAAAAATGGTAATACATACAAAATATTCCATTCAATACTAAGTAAGACAGAACTTTTTTGTGTTAAATTGTTTGATTTAAACAAAGTTTAGACATTTGAATAATCGCTACAAAACTATTCTTTGAATAAGACATTTATTACAAAACAATTCGTTTAATAAAAAGACGTGAGTTTCTAAGCTCCTTAGGAATCTCATATTTCGTTTCCTTATTTACACAATTCAAAACCAATGTGTGTGAACGACACTTTTAATTAAATTTATTCTTTTCTCACTTCCATTCTACATGAAATGTATTCTTTGATCGAATAGACGATATAAAAAAAACACTCTTGTAACCAAAAGGCTATCTCCTTCGGGTGTTCGATTGCTAATTCAGGGCTCGTCCTACTCACTTTCTTCCGAAAGGGATATCCACTTTCCTTCCTCATTTCAATACGCAAACACCGCGAGGCGAGTTGCATTTCCGTCAACGCGCAAAAATCGAAACTTATGAATAACGAAAACAAAACAAAAAAGGGTCCTCGGGAAAAGTTTTCAAATAAACCAGCATAAAATGCAAGCAGGAACAATGCATGATGCATGGAGAGCTTTGTGTCCTATCAGCTGGATGTCGCTCGGGCAGGGGCCCCCCTTTGAGACACGGCAGGGAGCCCCGAAACCTCGCCCCGATGCGGCCGCAAAACTTTTTCCTTCCGTCGGCTTTTCCAGACTGGCTTGCGGAGGCGATCGAAAGCCCGCCGCTTGGTCAAGGGAGAGATTTCGAAGGATTTAGCAACGATCTTTCGCCGTGGAATGACGGCGGGCTGCTCGCTTGGCAGTTAAAAGTGGTGAGTTGGGTACACCCCCTTTTTTTTTCTTTGATCATTTGCTTAAAGTATGTTTCAAATGTAGAAAAGAGTAATTAAATTATGCATTAAGCTGCATTATTTTTTTTTATTTTTCTCTAAGAAGCTGATGTTCTGTTCTGATTTACTCTAATTTATTTAATCAATATTTCATTAAAGCTACAAAACAGACTGTAAATAACAGATCTCATATGTTTTTAATCATACTCAAATGAAATATGATCTTATATCTGATCCCTCCAAATATTCACAACCCGCCATTCAAATCATAGAGATTTCAGCGTCTTTACATAAAGAACTTCACACTAAACCTATGTTTCATGCGATGAACTTCTGATAAATTTACCTTAAACCTCCGACCCCTCCCCCCCCTCAAACTTGCAATCTCTCCCGCTATTGGGCTACCAAAACTATCAATCTTCAATACAGGAAATTTTTTAAAAATTTTTAACATATAAGGAAAAATAGAAGGGAGTATTATTTGTCAAACTCCTTTTAATGATATTTGTAACAATAGTATATCTATATATATATAAATGTTGTGTTGGTTTGTGTATGCTCGCATAACTCAAAAAGTTGTGCATGGATTTATCTGAAATATTGACACAACGTTGCATTTGACTCCAGTCAGGTTCTTATGTACTTTTTATTTCGAAATTCACTCTAAATTTTTTTAAATTTAATTTTTAAGTGATTTTTTGGTGTTATGACGTCATACGATGTAACGATTTGCTCTGAATACGAAAATTTAAACTTTGCGCATAGATTTTTCCAAATTATTGTATAACTCTACTATGGTTATGTTCATTGGTTGTCATATTTATCTATTTCTTGTTCTTTGATACGTAATTGGGATTATTTTTCGAATAAATCATTTTTTAAAAACTTTTTTTTCAACAACTCAAATTTTGTTTTGTAGTTTTGGCAACAATCAGATAGCATTAACGCGGGATGTTTACGACTTTGCTTACATTTTACATCGTGTTTTTTTCTGTAATTTTAAGTTAAATGTATTTCTCTTTATTAAGCGAAAATGAAATTTACATAATTGACTTCTGTACGCTACTTATTTTTCTACCAAATAGTTTCCGTCAACCATTTACCTCAAATAAAAAGACGTAGCCAAATGCCGCAATATAACATTCAATGTTTGGAAACAATGTTTTTGTCCCCCTTGGAGACATTTTAATTTGACGAAATTAATCGACGGAGTTTTAATATATAAGAATGTTTTTTCTCTGTTTTAGACAACTTTTTAAATTTCATTTGATTCTTACGTATTATCGCAACAATCGCCAACTTTCATGATAACTCGCAAAGTTGGCCATTCCATTTTCGCAGATGTTGTACGCGCGGAATTGGCAATCATGTGCTTCGTTTTGTACAATATCGCCAATAGGTTGCGATAATACGTAAGTACCTTTCATTTGATGCTACTATTGAAGTACAAAAGATAAAACTAAGATTTTCTGATTTTGAGTCATCAAAATATTGCACCTTATTTTGTTTCTGATTGTTTTATAAGATTATAACCTTCTTGAACAGATTCCATTAGTAATTTGTTAAAAAAAATACTTGAAGTTATTATTGTTTGTTTTTGTCAGGGACGTAGAGCTACCGCTGTATCAATGATGCAGGGGCCCCAACGAATGTTATTACAGTTCCACTTACATGGTGCTCATATCTGAAAAAGGGCCCCAAAGGAATTCGGATACAAGGCCCACTCAGAGCTATTTTGTAATTTCATATGTTTTTCTTTAAACCTTCATTTTAACTGCAGTCAATCGGCTTCAGTACATAAAATTGTATTGCAGAAACTCGAACTTAGGTCATCATACTGACCAAGCAAACGTAGTGCGAGGGGTAGTTGCTCATCAAATTAGAGTAGGCATCAGTGAATGAGTAAAACAGACAGATGGCTCAAATACATGTTGAGGAAGCAGGTGGTCGTAAGATTGTAATTATTTTTTCAAATTATACTTTCGCGTTGATAAAGATAGTTCAGCTCTTTTTATGTCAAAAGTGTTAGTTAGTATTGTATATCACATTTTTCAATTTATTTTTATGCTCAGAATATTTACTTTGAATAATTTTTATATGTAAAATACTAATTTTAATTCTGTACACTATGAATCTGTTTGGCGTGATTTCAAAATCTTTCCACAAACGAGTAGCGTACCGATTAAAATCTTCCACCTATTTTACCTTTCTCTAATGAATCTAAATTAAATTAACATATAAATTTTATTTTTTAGTATTTTTTTTTAGCCGGCCCTTTACCTAAAATCAAAAGACATCATCAAATGTTGCAATACGCATTTAATAAGGAAAAGGCGCTCTATGCCAGTTTGTGCACAATAATAATACCTTTTTGTGCTTGGCAGTGAATTTTTCCACGAAATAGTTATTGAAATTTCTAATAGTTGGAGCAATAACATTAGATTCACAAAATATCTGTTTTGTGTAATTTCAAAATTTTATTTGGTGTTACTGTGAAATACAAATGAGAAAATTAAGATTTTCTGATGTATATTTTGTGTTTGTTTTGATATTTATGTATTGCAACCATATTGGCAACATTAGCACTTAATTGCCAATTCACCGTGTATTTCGCAAACAAAATTAGAGTTATTATAGTTGCAACAGTACCCGAGTACTTTTGTTAGCTACTTTTTTTGGTGATTTCATAAAAATATTGATAATTTGTTATTAATAATTGGTTTTTGATAGCTTTTTATCATTTAAGTTTGTTATAGCTAGCTGTACACAACCATGTTTTCCTGCGGCTCAGTCTGCTTAAAAAGAAAGAAAAGAAAAAGCACAAATTTCTAATATCTTTAATAACTTGCACTTGATATAAATGTGGAAATATACATAAACAAAACTTTTCTAAACATATTTCATTTGTAATTTATTAACAGAATACTCCCAAGTTATTATGGTTTTTTTGTCATGTTTTGAATTTAAAATTATTTGCATTGTCTTCATAGGGGAGGTGCCAAGTTTGAAAAAAAATTTAAAATGACTCTTCTTGAGGTCATAGGGTTAATTTTAAAATGCTTATGGGTAGACAATTTGTCTTGCTTCATCGTCTGTATAGATACAGAAATTGTCTGATGTGTCTACTTTAGAGCAGTAGTTGCCATTTTTTTCAACACTACATGAACCACTTAATGTATTACTTTATAATTTGCGGTTCACTAATAGGATTGACCTCTATGTGACGGACCACTATAACTATACTTACGTCTTTATTTATTCTACCATACCCCTGAAAATAAGCTTCATGAAAAGCAATAACAATCAACAGACTGAAGTGTTTTGCCACCAATTTTCCAAAAATTGGTTAAGGTTACCAAAAATTACTATCCTCAGGAATTTTGTTCGTTTATTAATTTCGGTAACCAAAAGCTTTTAGTAAAGTATAATCCATGTTCCATAATATGTTATTTTATTGTTCACCTTTTTTTAAACTGAATCTCTTCATAGAAGTATAAAGTCCCAATTTTTCTGCATACAATCCAAAATTTCTCGCGTATCACCAATTTGTGACTGCTGCTCTGTAACACACAACAGTAATTATGTATTAGCATCACCATAACAAAATTGGTGCCACATGTATCACTTTAATATCTAAACCACAAAAATTGCAACATTTTTTTTATGAAAAAAGAAATGAGATTTGGATGGAAAATGTTGTGATTTGCATGGCGGTAATTTGGCTGCGGTGATGTTAATATTTAAATACACAGATAACAAATAATTTTCCACGTGAAAAGCAGTCTGTGTCTAGATATAAGCCACTCTGTTTTAAAGATAGGCCTTTAACTTTGTTGATAACAATTGCTAATGCTAATCGAATTGTGAATTGCAAAAATGCTCCATCATTATCAACACTTTGTCGTAGATTTATGCCGCAAAATCCATGTTTATATTGGAATTTTCCTGGAGTATTCGACTGAAAATACCTTCACAGCCTCTCATTGCGTTGGATTTGAGCTGTGTCAATTGATGCACGTTTGAAGTTAAATATTTCATTGGCGTTTTTTATTTTTTCCTTTTCTTTTTGTAACTGATTTTTCTTCTTTTTTTTTAATGTTTTGAAATTTTATATGTTTTTGTTTTAATTTTCTTTTCTTTTTAAGTGCAGTTCTAAGTTTTTAAAAAATTTTATATGCTTTGTTTTAATTTTTTTTTCTTTTAAAGTGCAGTCAATTGGCTTCACTATATAAAAATAATGCCTTGGGGGAAATAAAACTTAGGTCGCCATACTTGGAAGGCAAAAGTACTACAATGAGTGTAATTGCACATCAAACTGAGAAAGAATGGATATCAGCAAACGAGAAAAACAGACAAAGAATGGCACAAATACATGCTGAGGGTGCAGCAGAGCAACACGCAGCCAAACTTGAGGATGCACATTTGCGAGCACATCATTCGTGTTTTACAATATTAGAAAGATGTCAACCAGAAACAACACATCTGCGTCAAACATGACTTAGTGGTGAGCAATCACACAATAACAGTCACCTTGCACTCCGGTTCAACCCAGTAGAAGATTCTAGGTTCAGACAGCATGTTCTCAACAACACAATGATGGACGTGTATCCTTATTGCAATGCTCTGAAATTTAAGTGAGAAACAAAAGAAATGTTTTGTACCCCTGAAAAAATTAAGTTGCTTCAACTCAGAGAACCACAGAGCCACTAAAAATTTTGCTTGCTAGGTATACTGCAGAATCAAAACATTTCCTACATAACATCAGAAAATACAATTCAGGTTTCCAAATGACATTGTTTGGATAAATGTGCATTTGTGAACACACCTCTGATTTAATAGAAATATCCATAAGCATTGTAAAACCAACCCATTCCCCTCAAGGAATCCAGAGTAGAGCCATTGAAAATTTATCTTCAAACTTGAGGTCTCCACTTTTAAGACAATGCAAATAAATTTAGGTTCATAACATAAGGACAAAAATAAGCCGTAATAACTTCAAGCATTTGGTTAACAAATTATAAATGATATCAGTTAAGGAAAGTTTAGTGTATATGTATTTATACATTTCTTTTATAAAAGATCATACCTGCAATGCAAATGTTTTAACATACTGAAAACATGTGCTTTCTGTTTAACAAGACTGAGCCACAGCAACGTGTGGCAGGGTACAGCTAGTATAAAATAAAAATGGACGAGAAATGTATCAAGTAATGTACTGTTTTAATTCCTACTCTCTCTCTCTCTCTCTTAGTTCATTCTCTCCCTATATATATATATATATATCTTGTTCACATTTTCAATCGTTAATAAAGTACTTTCTATTAATCTTTCAAGTTTAAATACATTTTTTTAAACTTACAGTGAATGACACTTGATGTTAATACAGTTTTTTCAAATATTAATTCATTAATTAAATTGAAAAATGAATATATAGTGACAAACAAAAATAATAGTCCAACAACATATGTAGAAAAGAAAAGCGTCCGTTGTGTACCTGCTGCGCAATGGATAGCGTGTTGGAATTCTAATCCAATGGGTGAGGGTTCGAATCCCAGCTGGCATGGCCTAATTTCTAAGAATGTGATTTCTTTTTTACTATAATGTTTTTTTAGAATAATTTTAAATTTAATTAATGATTTGATTTGATTTGATTTAATATTAACGCCGCACTGTTCAGCTACACGAGGGCTTTTGGCGACGGACCACGTAATTTTGAACCATGGTCTAGTGACGTGGACGACACCTGAGCTGGCACCCCCCTCTCCTAACTACCACACCACACCAACGGGAGGACATTTCAGCTCTCGACAGATTTAACGTGCATCGCTGCCCTACACGGCGGGTCTTTAGTGGTACTGGGCTCGAACACGTGACAAGGCAAGCCACGGTCCGATACCTATACCACTCGACTACCGCGGCCACAAATTTAATTAATGAGTAAATAGTAACAAACAAAAATAGTCCAATACCCTATATAGAAAGGAAAATGGAACATTGTAAGGAAAATCACTTTTTATTTTGTCACTTAATATTCTGATTCTCTCATATATATATATATATATATATATATATATATAGACAAGTAATATAAAAAAAAGTAAGTCACACTTCCTACTTCGAAACTATTTAATAAAAAGTAACTAAAATAAAAATTTTCTTTGTTGATATACATATTTATATAAATATGTATATATATACATATTTATATTAATTGAAACTATTTAATAAAAAGTAACTAAAATAAAAATTTTCTTTGTTGATCGAAGTAGGAAGTGTGACTTACTTTTTTTTGTATTACTTGTCTTTTAAAAAAAAGACTTAAGTATAAGTAATATATAATTAAGACCCCACGATTATTCTTTTCTGTGTAAAAAAAAAATTGCAAAGAGGATTTGAATCTTTCTCACTTTTTATCAAAAGAACGTGTTTAGTTGGTTGAGATGTAAATGGAATATTATAAGGTGCAAATACAGAATAATTTCTTTATCATAAATAGGTAAAATAAATACTTCAGCCATTTTTGAATCAACATATAGTCAGCAAAAGCAGAAAATAGAACTACTATGCCTTGTTTAATAAATGAAAGAAACTTTTTTTTTATTTTTTACGTAAATGAATAAATTAGAAGTTTTTTCTCATGTTTATGAAGTTTATGTTGGATAAATTCTGTTTGTTGATTTCTGTCTTATTCATAATTCTATTCAATATAGCCTGAACATTTCCTAAATTTCTGTGAACCAATTTAAGTCTTGTACAATTGTTCATATTTTTCATCTGATTCTAACGAAATTTGCATAAAAGTATCTCTAATTATACCTTAAAGTACTTAAATTTCCCTTCATGAAATCTATCAAATTAAAAGCATACCTGGCCACTCGCCATTCATTTATTGAATCGATAGCAGAACTTAATGTCTTTTCAATCACAGAACAGTGTCTCATTTCTCTTATTACATACCCTCAAAACACTTTCACACATGTAATGTTAAGGAACAAGATCCGGATTCGGAGAACTTTATCACACAGAAGAAAGTTCATAGATAGAAATATTAATTTTAGTTTTTTTCTATTAACTTTTATTCTATTCTATTAATTTTCAAGTAGAAATATTAATATTATATAGGTACGTTTGTTACATTATTCGTTAATACTTATACCTGTTCATCAAATTATAACCTTCAAATTTAAAAACATTCAGTAAAAATGCTGCTTTTCTTTTATGGAACAAATTAAAAGTTCCTTTTGTGATACAATATAAGAAATAAGATATCGAAATATATATTTAGAAAAGAAAAGTTGATTAATATTAAGAGAAGTAAGAATGGTTTAAGGTTTATTGCTTCTTTAACATTGGTGAGGTCGGTACATAGGGGCATTTATTTTTCTATCCAAAATAGTGTTCCAATTTTCGTTTTTATTCCTTGACATTAGTCAAAATTTTCAAATGAATGAAATTCAAAAATAATATTTTAAGAAAATTTTAAGAAAAAAATGTTATAATTTTTAACCACAAACTTTTCTAAAACCTGTTATAATTTACATTTTTCTCTCTTAAAATTTAATTAAAAGTTCTGAAAGAAGTTTAAAAGGTTACAGTTTAAAACGCAACCAATATTTACACAGTGAAAAAGGGAAAATAGTTTTAAAATTTTCGATGAAAAATTAGTGATTTTGCATTTATTACAGGAAAGAAAAATTTCAGGGCCTTAATTCATTAGAAAAGACATTAATGTAAACATAATTTTTTTTCAATTTATTAAAGAAATATCATTTTTTAACTATTATTTAAATGTCTTATTTTTACAACATTTTGATAAATAGCAGAACTAAAAAAAGTAGGATCTTCAGAAATTAAAAAAAAAAAAAAAAAAAAAACGAGGAAGATTGTTAAAATGCACGAAAATTTGAATTTCTATGTATAATGAAACATCATTTTCATTTACTGTATCTTTATCACTTCCATTTGCTTTTTTGATGCATATCAGCTTTGCCAAAGAGGGGAAATGGGAATTTTGCATAAATGACTAAGATACGCTATTTTAACGCCGAATTGCGTATTAAAAAAGTGAGTCAGACTGTTTATGTTGCTAATTGCTTTGGTACTCATACTTATCTTGAAGTTTGTTTTGCTATCTATACATTATACGCATTCATACCTAATAAATACTTTAAGATTAATTTAAGGCATTGCATTTTATATTATAACAAAATCTGTATGAATATGATTCACAAGATATAACATTTAAAAATCATAGCCGATTTTAAGTAAAGAAACGTATAATTGAATATTGTGTGTACTTTCGTTATTTTAATTGTATTGATAAATATCAAAGACTAAACCTTTGAATTTGTGCGATTTTATTTAAACACGCGTATTAAGAAATGTAGAGCTTTAACTTTTACTTAAAACTTTTTTAGTAGCTTCTATTTTCGATAAAAAAAAGTTTTAGTGCATTACTATCGTTATTATCGTTACTGCAGCATTGAGAATATTACACAGATATCCAAATATACCACACATAATGCAAATTTTCCTTATCCATTTTAAAAGTTAAAATAACGGCTTAAACTGTTTATGACTATAACTTAGTAGTGATGACTATGACTAAAAAAATATCGCTATGAGAAATTTATATAAAAGGTAATTAAAAAACTTACGTACATGAGTAAAAATTAAAGCACATGTTAATAAATATGCATACAAATATTAAAATATGCATACAGTTATTAAAATATGTATGCAATTATTAAAATATGCATACAATTATTAAAATAAGCTTATTTGCTTTGATAAAGGGTGTTTTTTTAGAGGTATATAACTTTAAATTGCAATAAAACAACGATGTATTATTCGATTGACATGAATTTTTTTTTATTCGAAAGATAATCTTGTGGCATTACATTTTAAATATGATCAAGCAAGGCGTAGATTCGTCGAATGGGCACAAAACGAGATTGCCGTTGTTCCCGATTTTCATAAGCGAATTTTGTTTAGCGATGAAGCGCACTTCTGGTTGAATGGCTACGTCAACAAACAAAACTGCCGCATTTGGGTGAAGCTAATCCACAAGTGTATGTCGAAACACCGTTACATCCAGAAAAACTGACTGTTTGGTGCGTTTTATGGGCTGGTGGAATCATTCTTCAAAAACGATGAAGGCTACAACGTTACAGTCAATGGTGATCGGTATAGAGCCATGATTACTAACTTTTTCATTCCTGAATTGAACAATCATGATGTTCAGGAGCTGTGGTTCCAACAAGACGGCGCAACATGTCACACAGCTCGTGCCACAATCGATTTATTGAAAGACACGTTTGGTGACCGCCTAATTTCACGTTTTGGACCTGTGAATTGGCCTCCAAGATCTTGTGATTTAACACCGCTAGACTATTTTCTGTGGGGCGATGTAAAGTCATTGGTCTATGCGGATAAGCCACAAACGCTTGACCATTTGGAAGACAATATTCGCCGTGTTATTGCCGATATACGGCCACAAATGTTGGAAAAAGTCATCGAAAATTGGACGTCCAGATTGGACTACATCCGAGCCAGCCGTGGCAGTCCTATGCCAGAAATCATATTTAAAATGTAATGCCACAAGATTATCTTTCGAATAAAAAAATTCATGTCAATCGAATAATACATCGTTGTTTTATTGCAATTTAAAGTTCTATACCTCTAAAAAAAACACCCTTTATATTTAAGCTAAAGAAACAAGAAATAATGTGTGAAGACTTCATTCATCACTTTGTGTGAAAGAACATCTATAAAACCCTATTTTTTAGTCTTTTTTGTATTTTAAAATTAATTACATTCACCAGTCAACAAAGAAAAAAAAGGGGGAGAGGGCACCCACTCCCAAAAATATCTATTCATTACTGTGTTATAATGAAAAAAAGGTATAAGTAACTGAAAAGGAAATTTCACAGCACATTACTACATTCTATATCTTTTTTTTTCTTTTTGTATTACATAGAATAAAGAGATGTATTTTATAATGATAAAATTTACTGCTTCATGAATAAGTTTGATGAAATAATTTTGAA
Organism: Trichonephila clavipes; assembly: GCA_019973935.1. NCBI lineage: Eukaryota > Metazoa > Arthropoda > Arachnida > Araneae > Nephilidae > Trichonephila > Trichonephila clavipes. The sequence continues at coordinate 145,347 of BMAU01001365.1, read as the reverse complement.
ATATTTTATTCCAATTTAAAAAGTAATTCTTTTTGACAAGCTCGCCAGTTAACAAAAATCTCCCATTCCTACATTACTTGATCTAAATAAATTTCGTAGACCCTCCACGTTATATAAAATATGTTATTTAGAAGTTACTGAGCGAACGCCAATCTTAAGTAATACATCATGTTTTGACGTAGATTCATTGAATGCCTCACAGAAGCATGGTCAAGGAGTCATTATTATGGTTGACCACTATTGACGTATGAGAATTTCCCCAGGTGCACAAGTTTCTATTGTTGCACATAACCAAGCATGAGAAACTGAAGACGGATCGCTAGTGACCCCCAGTAAATTCATTTATATTTTATTTATTTCACGAGAATGTTTATAGCAAAATTTTGACTCTCATTTATTACTTAATGGTGATGAAGATATATACGAATCAGAAATCCAAAAATCGATTCATTTCATTTGACATAAACAGGTGGACGTTCGAAAATAGAGGCGGTAAAGGGGACTGATGTTATGGAAAGTAGTTCAAGTTACAATAGGACATTCCCTTTTAAGTAAATTCAATAGAAACCTTTCGCAGTTTCTGAAATCTACATAATGTCAACATTTGAAGTATCTGAAGAAAGAGCAAGCGAAGTGGGGGGTCTGCTGAAAATTTGCGATATAATTTAAAACAAATACTTCTAAAGAAGCAGTAGGAAATATAAAAATATTTATTATCCACTAGTACTGTTTAGTTTTGCGCAGCCATTTGTATATATATTAAAAATCTAGAATGTATATACTAGTATTATTATTCAGGACATTGCTGTGTTGATGTGCAATTCAAGAATATAACTCCGAGTTAAAATCCCTTTCTTGTCAAGTCAGTAAATTCATGATAAATTTTGTCCTGTTAAAGGCAGATTTTATATTTAAAGAAACCGACATTTTACTTATATATATATATTTAATTCATTTATCTAAAGCAGGGTTGGTCAACCTGCGGCACGTAAGCCACATTGTTGCACGGCGGAGTTGTTACAGTGGCACTCCAAGACTCATTGAAAATTTTTTTTTTTAAAAAAATTGAAAAACAATAATAAATGGCAATTTTTCTTACAACTATTTGAAAGTGTAGTTAATTATTGCTGAACTGAAATCAAAATCAAAGTTATTGACCTACAGCACCATACTGCCCTGAAAAACACAAACATAAGAAATTTATTTAACTTCAAGTAATCGGAAATATATTGAATTTTGAAAATTTGTTTCAACAAAGAATTTTTTTTTTTAATTTACGTGATTTGACTGTAAGATATTACTGTAGGTTTGAGCTAACATGTTTGTGTACAAATATTTTCTATTATAGGCACAATAAAATCAAACTGTCGCTTAAAATTGACCGATTTGCACCTAATTTTGTTAACATTTTCAAGAGAAATAATCCCAATTTGAATAACTCGGTAAAAAAAAAAGAAAGAAAACCCTATACAAATTTTAAAGTTGCACTAAGCAATTACTGTCTGTTGTTTAATAATTATTTAGAATTAACTGTTGAGTTAATCATCTTTTTATATGTAACCTAACCAGTAGTGCACACAGGAATTTTTCAAGGGGGCGGGGTTGAAAGTTCACCATTCATGTGTTATGCTCCTTTTGATTTTGCCAATTTTCGGGAACAAAACACAGTAAAAAACTAATTATTGAATAAATAATTAGCATTAATTAATAAAATTAATCACTAATAACAAATACTTAATTAAATTTTACGTACTATATACTTAGAATTATAATCAATCAGAAAAAAAATCAAGGGCTTTGGCGGGGGGGGTCCGGACCCCCCCCCCTTTGTGTACGCCACTGAACCTAACTGATTCTGAACACGTTAAAAGTTTATTAAACATAAAAAAATTCAGTTTGTATATTTTCTCTTATTTATTATACTATTTTTAAATTTCCACTACTGATAATTGCAGAAAAATGTGCTATTTGTGTAAATATTTCATAATAGCATTTTCTTACCTCTTCATGTTTTTTGTTCGAAAAGTTGGAAGTGGCACGTATAAATTCTTTTCGTCAAATAGTGGCACTCTTCGCAAAAAGGTTAGCCACACCTAGTCTAAATTAATGACATTTACTTCAAAGTCGTTTTCTAACATATATATATATATATTTCATGCACATGGGGACATATTTTTGCATTCAAGTGCATTTTTATAAGTAAAATATTTGTAAAGAGCTCTACTAAATACGGATTTTTTTTTCAAAGAGCATTCATAATGAAATATGTCTGAACAATTTTAAAAAAAATTAAACTTATGGTGTCCCAATGTAAATAAATCTATTTTTAATATTTTTTGTGTTGATAATTTTTAAGTTTATACATTCTTCTCTTTCAAAAAGCAGATTTTCCTCCGTAAGGGAAATTTGTATTCTTTTGATTATATTCTGAGATCAATGCGTTTTATCTTTGAGAAATAAATGTATATACGACAAATTAAATTTTTAATTTCTTTAGCTTTATTATTTGCAAATGTATAGTGTACTTAATATATTTAAATTAAGATAACTAAAAACAGCATACAGTTAAACAGATTGAACTTAATTTTAAGTAGCAACAAATCTCGACTTCCCAAAAATGGGGTGAATGCAGTAGTCAAGTGATCATGATCACGAAACGCTTGGATGGCAATGTTTCTCTTTAGTCGTGTGTTCAAATCCTGGTGTCACTAAAGACTCAATATGCAGGGACTGATCAGGTATGTTTTAAGATTTTTTGAGGCCCTAGACCCTTATGCAAATGTAGGCCATTCCCGAGATCTTTAAAAGTGAACAATATATAGCATGCATCGTTACACACACACAAATACTTGCTCTAATGGTAATTTAATACAAATAAATGTGCACGATTCACAGTCTCAAAAACCTAGGCACAAACTGGCTCGACCGATGGCGGTATTTCAACTAAATGAGTTAAATTACTGCTTATGGTATTAGGCCTAGGCCTAGACATGGACAACGGTCAATATATCATAATAATGCAGTATTACCACTTTTACCATTTGTCATGCAGTTTGAAATTCCCTGTTTTTCAGAGATTATGTACGGGAATAATATTTGACAATTAAAGTTATCCGGATCATGATCTTACTATAACAAATTCGAGAACGAAGCGAGGTCTCCCCTTAGTATGGGGCCCAGTTGACCCATGCTTTAAGATGTCCCTGGGAGTGATGCATTTTAAATCCATCGGGGTTCAGGTTAGAGGGGGTAAACTCTTAAGAGAGTGGAGTTCCAGTTCAGGTCTCGCCCTTGTCACTTGACCGTGTTTAAAATTACGAGGTCCGTCATCAAAAGCCTTCGTGTTGTTTTTACGTGCAACGTAAACAATTAATCCATAAGTCAAAATCAATGACGTCAATAGAAACTATAATAAATGTAGAAAATCAGATACATAATGAAAAGAGTTCCGTAAAATGCACAATTTTTGCTATGAAAAAATAAAGTCTGAAAATTATTTTATAACTATAATACAAGTTATATAATTACAAATCCTCATTATGTAGTTAGTTAAATAATTAAAAGAGTATTTTTAAGTTGTACATCAGATAGATTCGCAGCATCTAAGTCTTTTACACATAGTAAACTTTGAACTCATTTTACACAAGAAAAAATTTATCAGAAAAATTCTCCTTAAAAATAGATCTTGAAAATAGCAATTTTTGAATGGTTTCATTTTTAAGGAATTTTTCTTACGGCGAACGATTTTTCAGTGAGTTTATGGCTTACATCATTTGTGATTGAAATATTCTAAATGCAATAAAATATTAAATGCATAACATATGTTGTCGCTTGTACGTATGGGATCGGAATCAATAATTTTAATTTAAAATACTCTACCACTTCTCCCTATTTTCTTTACAGCAAAATGTTTGCTTTTCACGATATTTTTGAATTTTTGTTAAGATGTTCCTTTTTTATATACACATTAAAAGTAGTTGCATTGTAAAAGTAAATATTCCAATGCTGTGTCCCTGAAGAAAAAATTACTTTCCTCAAATAGTTTTATCGAAATTTAACAAACATTTGCAGGGAAAAGAAACTAATAAAAATTGAAACTCAAAGGCTAATTACTACTTAATTTGACGTTTCCATATGATTAAATATTCACATTTAATTCTTTTTTTTTTGACATTTTCACATACTCTTTGAGAAATACTGTTTAAGAAAAAAGTGCTATAGTGCTAGAATTCTTTCCCTTTTGTTTCAAAATTCCCGCGTATCTACTTCATCATCGTCCAGAATATGATAGACCAGGATGGGCCAAAGTCTTCTGAATTTAACGTTTTCAACCTCCTTTTCTGGCAGCCAAACTCCTCCAGTTCTTAGCTTTAAGGATCAAACGATCTTCCTCTACTGCATCTGTTTATCAAAATCTAGATTTTCTTCTAGTGTTACATGGTCTAGCCCAATGGTTACCAAACTTTTTAAACCAAAGGACCCTTTTTATAGTCAAAACTAGCACGTGGACTCCTTTTAATAGTCAAAACACCCACAGACCCGTTTTTCATGTCAACAGCCCCCCTAATGAAAAAGCTACATAAATGTATAGTATAAAAATAAAATAAAATTAAAAAAAATAATGACTTGGATGAACTTGATGAGATGTTATGAGTGTATTTATGTTTATCTTAATGTTTGTGAGTAGCAACTGCAAATTCCCACGAGCACTAAATTTTATTCACTTTACCTTTTTTCTTTTGTTTGTTTTTATGATGAGGTTTATAATGGCATTGAATCTGCGTTCTACCAAATTGGAAGACGGGAAAGTAGTCAACAACTTCTGGGATTTGTTTTTGTAACCAGAATTTGTGGTATCCTCGTTCAAATATTGCTTCAAGTCCCTTATTTGAGAATATTTTAATAAGATGCTCCTATAGTATGGATTAGTATGGATTTATCTGTGTTTGCGATCTTAGTTAGTCTACGTGCAAAAGGGTTCAACACCCAGTCGGGAATATCCAAGTGAGAGAATTTTTGTTATATATTTAAATTTCCAAGAAAAAAAAATGGTCAAATTTTTTTTTTATATTTAACATTGCGTGGACCCCTGATGTTGTTCAGGGACCCCCAAATCAAATTTAATTTTCCACGAACCCCCTGAATAATATCGGGGACCCCTGGGGGTCCGTAGGGACCACTTTAGGAACCACTGGTCTAACTGAAAAGATTTCTTTTAGAATGTACTGTCGTTTGTACGAATAATATGATCCTTCTATTTAAAGTGGAATACTTTTTGTAATGAGCAACATCTAGCTCTTTGAACATTCGGTTTGATTCTATGTCGCGTTTTCTACGCCAGATACCATTTTCCTGAATATTCCCCACAAACAGTTCTCAGAGCCTTGATTCAAAAGTACACCAAAAGCCTTTTAATTCTTCATGGTCATAGTCCAGGTCCCCAAAACATAAATCATAACAGGGCAAATTAGGGTTTTATACAGAAGCAGCTTTGTTTTTCTAGATAAAAATCCAGATCTAAATAAATGCTTCAATTCATAAAAAGCTTTATTAGCTGCAACAACGTATCTTTGCAAGACATTAATTTATCGTAATAATACATGTACTATAGTTTCAGAATCTCTAAGCTTCGTGTTATTCGAAAATCTTGATACATTGTCAGTATTTCTTTTCAAGTGGCTTACTCTGGCTTTTTTTTAAAGAAATATATTTTGTAAATATATATTTCGAACGTAAAAATACGCCTTCTAAAATTTACCATCAACAGGGATCTATTCTTAGCATAAAAACGAATGTTTTTCTTCTTTTCTTATTTTTATTTTAAATTTTAAAAGGAAAAATTTTTGACTAAGAAGAATTAGATGAATAGGCTGACTTTTAAATGTTCAACAATACAGAAAATAGTCACCTCTTAAAAAATGTGTTACAAATTATAAACTTTAAAAACACGCTTTGAGAATAAAATGTTTAACATATAACGAAATTGTTTCTTCTATTTTAGAAAACTCAATTTTTTTTCTTTTTGTTTCCATCGTTTCATGATTTTATAGATAGTTCTCGTGTTGCTTTAAGTGAGGCTTTAATAAACACTCACTCATTTACGAGATTATAAATAACAAGCAAAAATTAAATCTTTTCTTCCATTAGTAAATAAATTATTACTATACATACATTATTAATACTTTAGAAAGTATTTAAAAAATACGGTTAATAATATTTTATTAATCTATAACAAACTTCACTATTCTTCTAATTTATTTAAACAAATTTTTAATATCTTTCTTGAGGAAAAGCAGTTTTAATTTAACATTTTTGGAGCTCCATAAATTTTATTTTGATTATATGGAACAAAACTAATTCATAAACAATTATTTAAGACATTCAAACAGATTACATATTTGTGTGAGACAACAAAAACTCAATTGAAAAAAATGATATATTTATTTTTAAAGATACCAATTAATTACCTATAGATTCTAAAATGTGCATAATTATATCTAAATTATATAAGAAAATGCAATTTTTTCTATATTTCATTACAGAAATAAGTACCGTAAAATTCGGCGTATAACGCGTAACCATACTTTCAAGCTACATTTTTTTAATTTTAAGATATGTTCGCGGTATAACGCGTACCCCCCTTTTTTACGAAGGAACCTGAAATGTATGTGTGCAATGCTGTTATGTTTTAAAGTAATTTATTTAAGGTATTATCCCAGATATTTAAAAAAAAATAAAGTATACTCCTAGAACAACCCTTTAAGTTCATTAGGTATCTCATGTATTTTAAATAAATGGTATTTCGATCCATTGGAAAAATTTTCTACATAGCGAACTTTTTCATGGAACCTTTAACATTTCACGATTTTCTTCCTAAAATAACCTCTCTACAGCAAAGTGCATTTTCTATATAACGAACTTTTTCTTTTGTGATTCAATTTTTGTTCTTCCTTTTTTTTAAAAGTATTCCTGAAAAAAAGAGTTCAAGTTATTCTCTCTTTAACACATTTTATGGTGGTCATAAATTTTGAACTGGTTTTTTTCGATCCTAACTCGCCAAGAGTAATAGAGTTCAGGACGTTTCATCCAAGAAGTGCAACCTTTAACCCCCCCATTCCCCAGTTCCCTAGAAACATCTTCGATATCCTCTTTCACCCTCAGTGGAATTGTGCCGTGTCCCCATGTTCTAGTTATAAGACAATGTATATTTAATATGACTTGTATGCTTTAAACTATAAAATGTCCTTAAAATTCATTAATTTTAGTATAAAATTATTTTCTAATATTGAAAATACAGTGAATTCTTCAACATTCTTTTTTCTTGCTTTCCTTGCAATTTTTCTTTCTTTCTTTTTTGATGGGTAAGATGCATAAAATAAACATATACAGATTTTAAAAAAGGTGTAAATAATTATTTTTTTAATATATAGTGTTTATGAATTTAAAATGTTTGTGTGTGTTTTATGGGGTTTATAAAGTATATTAAGAGATGAGCATCTGTATAACGAATTTTCCATATAATAAACTTTTTTCTGTGATTTAACCACTTCATTATATAGAGGTCCGACTGTATATAGAAATCAAATTTTTTTTAAGCTCATCTTTTTTTTTATTTTTAAAGTTATCATTTTTATACCGGCATATTAAGCGCAGCCGTAAATTTCGATCATATTTTTTCATGCTAAAAGTGCGCGTTATTAACCATATTTTACAGTATATCAATTTTTATGTTCATATATTCAAGCAATTTATAATCTTTTTTTTTATATAAAATTATTTTAAGGGGAAAATAGACATTTATTAGTATAACTAATTCTGTAATGAATTTGTACTTTAAATGACAGTTAGCCGAAAGTATGGCAATCTTTTGCTTAATAAAATATAGAACTTCGGAGAATAAATTAAATAAGTTTTCCTTATATAAAGAATTGCTTTCCTTATGAAAAATGTTGTGTCAAAACATTTCAGGTCTTTCTTTGCTTTCAATCAATTTTTCATTTGCGTAATGCTCACGAAGAAAAGAGATTACTCCTTTTTTGTATAAGTTCTCTTATTTCTTTCCCACCCTTTACAGTAATGGATCAAGAAAATTGATCCCAAGAAGTCAGTTTTATCTGCAATTTTAGAATCATAATTCCAATAGGAGATAAAGTGATTTTAAAACGATGCGGAATATCTATCGGAAAACGTTTAGATTTAATGGCTTCTGCATCTGCTTTTGATTTGTTTATATATGATTCATCCAAAAAAGTAAATGATTAAAAAGATATTTATATTCATCTGTCTTTATATACCTTTTAGGAATCGGCATAAATAAGTGAAAGAAACGTTTAGATATTTAGAACCTTTTAAATATTTATTTCTTAAGAAAGCTTTTTCTATTTTAGTACAAAAACATCTCGGTTCAAGTCGCCATAACGATTTTTTATTTTAAAATAACTTTTCCATCCAGTGTGTGTGGGTGTATTTATTAAAAATAAATTTTAAATATAGTATAAGTTCCTTAAATATCAAAACTGAGCAAATCAGGAAATGCTTAAAACACATTTTGAATGACTTCGATATCATTTATTTAAAGGTTTAAATAAAAATGCAATGAACCTAAATCGTGAATTTTAAGATAGAAATCCTTATAGCAGAGAGAGAGAGAATTTCCTGCATTATATTATTTTCTATTCATCTTTCTTGACATTTTACTCTCTCCGTTAGGGTGTGTGCCTAGAAGAATCTCCTTCTAACCAAATGCACCTTTCATTATGGAAAAAATTTTAAATGACTTGAGAAGAATACATTCAAATTATAGAAATACAATTTCTTTAAATGTTGCTGCCATAAAAGGCGAAGTTTGGTTAGTAATATTATTTCAGAATTGTTTTTTGAAATTGCAAGATATTTCATTTCTTTCGTTAACACGGCGTTTCTCAAAGTTTCAATATTCGCGACCCAATATTCAATCATAATTTTCATCGCGCCCCCCTCATACAATTACAATGTATTAAATTCAATAATAGTATACTTTCATGCTAAAACTACCATCCGACTTTAACCTCTGAAGTGCCACCGTCGTATATAAACGTCTCGCTCAACCAAAGCGTTAACTTCAACGGACGTATATATACGTCTCGCTCAACCAAAGCGTTAACTTCAACGGACGTATATATACGTCTCGCCGAAGAACGATCTTCTCTGCTTTGTTGTTCATAAAATTATTCCGAAGGTTTTGGAATGCTATAAAAGGACCTGACAATGGAAAAGGATTGATAAAGTTTGCAAAGAATTTACTTAATTTAGATTATTTGCTTCTTTTTTCCTCCCCCCCAATGCATCACATACACGCACCTACGTGGAAAATAGTTGCCACTGAGAAGCGAATCGCGTAACTTTTAATCGACAGTTAAGGGATTAATTATAAACTGGACAAATTATCAAGATAAGTAGTAATTTTTGTTATAATTTTATTCATGACAATCCCATGGGGGGGTGCCAATGGTAATTGTTAAACTAGTTTTTAACTAAATATTGTTAAATTAATTGTAAAATATATTGAGTAGCATTGATACATTTATAAGTGTAATATATCAGTGTAAATGTGTATTTTATTTTTTATTATGTCAGAATGTATTTTGCTGGTTTATATTTTAAGTATTTTATATAATCCGTTTTTTAAAAAATAATTTTTTGTTTACAACTTTTCTATATGCTCGCGCCCCCCTCGTAGAGTTGTCATGCCCTCCAAGGGCGCGCCCCACAGTTTGAGAATCGCTGCGTTAACATGAAAATAGAACAAGTAAATTTTCATTAGAATTTTTGCTTCGTTTTCTTAATAGCTAGTACTCGATCGTATTCTTCAAGTTTCTGGTAACATCAGGGATGTCTTAAGATTTCATGAGGCCCTGGGCCTCTAGAAAAATGTAGATTTGGGATCCTACGTAAAAGTAGGCCCTGGGCTCCTACACAAAAGAAGGCCTGGGCCTCTACGTAAATGTAGGTCCCACATATGACCCATAGAAGCAGACAGTACATTGTATGCGTTGTCAAATACATGTACAAACGGTAACTTGAAAACAAATAACTGTGAATTATTTACAATCGCATTAACCTGCTCGACCAAAACATGGACGACGGTCGTCACAAATACCCAGGTCGAAATTCCCAGTTTTTCAAAAGAGTACAACCGGAAGTAAACACTTGACCTTTGAAATTATTCGAATCATTATCTTATCAAGGCTGAAGCGAGAACGAGACGAGGTCCTCATTGCGGTACAGACCCTGGGCCCGGGCCCAGTGGGCACTTTCCTTAAGACGTCTCTGGTACTTAACTACTTTTGTTGTTTTTAAAGATAAACCCATGTATTAGCCATTGCATATCTACTTATCTCATGTTAAATAATTTTTTATGATGAATTGTACGACAGTTTTTAAATTAAAAGTCATTTTCCTTGCAAAAATTTATGATAGTATATATAAAAACTGGTATCGTAAAACTGACACATCGTATAAAGGGTGTTTTTTTAGAGGTATAGAACTTTAAATTGCAATAAAACAACGATGTATTATTCGATTGACATGAATTTTTTTTATTCGAAAGATAATCTTGTGGCATTACATTTTAAATATGATTTCTGGCATAGGACTGCCAAGGCTGGCTCGGATGTAGTCCAATCTGGACGTCCAATTTTCGATGACTTTTTCCAACATTTGTGGCCGTATATCGGCAATAACACGGCGAATGTTGTCTTCCAAATGGTCAAGCGTTTGTGGCTTATCCGCATAGACCAATGACTTTACATAGCCCCACAGAAAATAGTCTAGCGGTGTTAAATCACAAGATCTTAGAGGCCAATTCACAGGTCCAGAACGTGAAATTAGGTGGTCACCCAACGTGTCTTTCAATAAATCGATTGTGGCACGAGCTGTGTGACATGTTGCGCAGTCTTGTTGGAACCACAGCTCCTGGACATCATGATTGTTCAATTCAGGAATGAAAAAGTTAGTAATCATGGCTCTATACTGATCACCATTGACTGTAACGTTGTGGCCTTCATCGTTTTCGAAGAATGATTCCACCAGCCCATAAAGCGCACCAAACAGTCAGTTTTTCTGGATGTAACGGTGTTTCGACATACACTTGTGGATTAGCTTCACTCCAAATGCGGCAGTTTTGTTTGTTGACGTAGCCATTCAACCAGAAGTGCGCTTCATCGCTAAACAAAATTCGCTTATGAAAATCGGGAACAACGGCAATCTCGTTTTGGGCCCATTCGACGAATCTACGCCTTGCTTGATGATCGTTTTGATGAATTGCCAAACCAAACTGAGAATAAATCACTTGACAGCTGTTAAATCGGTCGCCATCTTGGTAATTAATGCCAACTTAAACTTCTATACCTGGAAAAAAAACACTCTTTATATACTTAATTTATAATATTTTTGGATTATTGATTCACATTCTGATTCGATGATTGAATCCATTTGCACACAAGAACCATTGAGCGTAGTAGAACTAGATAAAGTTATCAAAGAAGGATATGTACAAAAATGCAGCCTATTAAATTTGAGACACTGTCATTAAAAATTCAATTAGAAATGTCTCTCTTTTGAAATTGGAGGGAGACGGGATGAAAACCTGGAAAGAACATACTCATGTTCAATGACAATAAAGCCTACTAGTGTCGAGTCTGAGCGAGCATTTTCTTCGATAGGACAATTTGTAACAAAATAAGAAGTCATTTGAACGATGAGATGCTGTAAACTGTGTTTTGTAAAACGTATTTATAGCAACACAAGAAGTGAAGATATTTTTTTTTCAATTTCATTATGCTCTATTTTTTATATATAGAAAGATTAAGTTTCTTTTACTTGTTTCAATAAATAGTATTAAACCAATTTTTTTGTTTTCAGTTTTTATTATGTAATTTCAATTTTGTTTAAGTGTAAGAGAGTATTTTTCATAAATAGTCCAAACTTAATTCCGGAATTAGGATTATGTAATTCCGTAACCCCGGGATTGAAAATATAACACGGGATTGCAAAAACCTACAAACAAAGAGGGGGGTAAAAGTTAACGCATGTGAGAACACGATGTAACTTTTTTGCTTAAGAATTTTTAAATTGCAAAATTTCGCACATTACCTTGTTTATTGTTTTTATGGATGTATTTAAAGACTTTGCAATTGTTTCCTGAATTCTGTTACCATTAACTTCTGGAACATTAAAAGTTTATTTCTTTCGATGCTTTTTTCTACATGAAAATAGTAATTGATGATTTTGTTCTGTCAGATTGCTAATGTTGATTATTTTGTGCTTAGAAAGTCAATATAAAGTATTTCGCATATCTCATTATAGCTCTATAATTATCTAAATAATATTCTTTTTGTTCAAAAATAGTAAAAACATGTCCTTTTATTCGAAACATTTTGTTATCTGCATTTTTTTTTATTGTAGTTTCTCTATTATTTTCTCTAAGCTCGTCAAAAAAGGGTTTTAAAATATCAACATGCGTTTTAATATACTTTAAAGTAAATTTTCAAAGCTCGCTTTTTTTTCTTAATGTTTTTTTTTAATATTATTAAAAATGTCCTTTATTTGTAAAAAAGAAGAAAAAAAATACCGGAAAGAAAAATCTTCGGCGTATAACGCCCTTTTTTACGAAGAAATCTGCAAATTATGTTTTAAAACCATTTGTTGAAGTTATTATCCAAGGACTTTGAAAAAATAGTATATTTTAAGAAAAACAAACCTTTAAGTTCATATTGTATGACATTTCTTTTAAATAGACAGTATTTCGATATTTGTAGAAGTCTAAGTTTTTTTTTTATGCGCATCTCTTATTTAATTTTTGTAGCTATCGATTTTAGACCCGGCGTATAACGCGCACCCGTAAATATCGATCTGGTTTTTTGTGTTAAAATTGTGCGTTACGGTATTTAAAATAGCAACAGGAATTTATGTTAAATTTATAAGCGAATTTTTAGCTATCTAATAAAAATGTACGCCATATCATTTTATATTCACACTTCAAAATTTATCACTACTTATTCTTATTAGAAAGATTTTCCTTTGGTATTCTTTTATAAAGTGAAATAAATGACACATTAAATAATCCGAGTTGTATAATACAGGCAGAGTATTGCAGACATAACAGCAATAACTTTTTGAGAATTACACATCATTTAAGACAACTTAGACAGAAAGGGTTAAAGAATTCAACAAAATCTTTGAAAATCAAAATCTTTAACTTGTAAACCGTAGTCTCAGGAATGTTTTCGCCAGGTACATAATTTGCGAGACATACATTGAATATTTAAAAATAGCGTTATAATTCCTTATTGCGAGATTTTATCGCTGTGTAACTTGTTTCTTGTCACATTTCATCTTTTATTTGAATCCTATTTATGCTTCCTGCGTACCATATTTTTCTAGTAATATACTTTAAATTGTGGCATTTCTTTCTTTCTTTTTTTTTTTTAAATTTTTCTCGGGAAGTTAGCAGTATTTTAGTTATCTTGCTTCGGGAATTTTTTTTTAGAAAATGAAATAAAAATACAATGTAGATGCTTAATATTCTGTGAGAAGAAATCTTAAGAGATGACAAAAAAATTTTGCTCCTCTATGCATAACAAAGAAAATGAATGAATAAATAAAACTTCGACAAAAAAAGAGAATAGACATTAAATATCACTTAGATTTATCAAAAATATTTTAAGAGCTTGTTTATTTGTTTTTGAGAGATATAATTAAACTTTTCAATTTATATCTCATTGAATTATTAGTATTTTAATTTTTTAAATAAATAAATAGTAAGATTAATATGAATTAGTACTTCCTTATAAACCTTTTCAAATAGTACTAGAGAGCTGATCCGATGTTTTTCTATAAAAATGTATAAATCATGAAAATAATTTAGATAAAACATTAATATAAGATTTTTAAATCAATAGTTGAGACATATATTTTTGAAGAATTCAAATTTAAAGTAATTACCAAGCTTTGAATATTTAAGCAATAGAAAGTACTTTTTTAAAAATAAAATACTTGGGAATAACTTGTTGAATATTAGGATAGCTAAATTAATAAGGAGCAATGATATAACAAGTAAAGTAGTAAAACAGTTTTTCGAGAATATTATAAATTAAGAATATTTTAACCATAAGTTCATATTTTTAGTCTAAAAAGTTTCATTATTGTAGAACTTTAAAACATTACAATGCATATAAAAGGAAGAATTATCTCTGCTATTTTTAAAAACTTATTTAATAATTGTTTTTTTATTACTATTATTTCGTATTTCCTTAAAAGTAAAATTTAAAAAACGAATAAAATTATAAAATCCTTGGTTTGTTATTCCTTCGAGGGTAAGGTAACACGGTCTTTGACATGATTTTAAAATAGAACAGATTTTTATTTATATGAAAACCGCATCAAAATATAACTCCTCTAAAATACTTTACTTTAAGTTTCATTGGCCATAAATTTTATACTGCGAAAACTCAAGCAATTTTGGAAACTTTTTTTTAATTGATTAAGGTGTAATTTTTTTCCTGATTTTTTACTGTAATGATCCATATTTTACCAGATAGCGCCAATAAAACCTAAAATATTCGTTTTCTTTACGTTTGTAGGTGTCACTCATGGTACCCATCTCAGTTTTCGTAACCTTGGGCGCGAAAACTGAGATGGAAACAGTAGGAGGGGTGTGAAACCCCCCGTACTTGCTTAGGAACTAAAAACTGGGGACATGATCCCCCCCCCCCCGAGTGTTTAGTTCACAAGCAACCTACCACTCTGCTACTGGACCACAAAAAGCAGTTACTTTATTATTTAATAACTGCATTTATTTTTTTTTATCAATTATATTTAAATACTTGAGCTTTCAATATTTTTTAAAAAAATTGTAAAGCTATTCTACTGTAGTAAGTTTTGAACCTTTAATTTTCTCGATGCCCCAGAATAGTGATAACAAAAAGCATTACATTCGAGCTACTGGAGAGTACACATACTCAGCAAACTCTTTCTTTTGGGATTTTATCTACCTTATGTATTGCTGTGGCATTTATAAACCTAAAACGCTATTTTCATTTGCCTGCATATTTTGGAAAATATAAATTTAGCAATATATATCAGTTGAAAATATGATCTTTTGTTATTTATATTTAATTTGAGTTTGTTTACATTTTAATAATTATCATTTTTCATATTTTATTGAGTCGTTTTGAAAATAAAATGATCTGACAGACCAATAGTGAAAGCATTTCTTATCCTCCTTTACTCTTTATCGATTATTTTATTTTATTTACTTTTAAAAAAAAGCAGTATTCAAAAGAAGCAGTATTTAATGCAAGAAAATCCTCCTTGAATTTTCTGTCACGTACTAATATTACTTCTGCGAAATATTTTGCATGAATATTTCTTAAGATGCAGTTATCATTTGAAAAAAAAAACCCAAACAAACCAGTTTAAATACAGTTTAAAATTGCTAAATCTTCAAAATATCAATTAAAAAAAATTTTAAAAGAATAAAAAAATTATGTATTTTTTCTTTATATATTAAAAAAATGAGTTAATACTTAAGAGCTTCTTTTACTATTAGTTATCTTAAGAGCCGTATTAAAATAACGGTAATTTAGCAACATCATTAATGAGAGCTGCATTTTAAGTGCTATTGGCATAAAAACTACACTTTTCTGTAAATTTTATTTTTTGATTTTATCCTCAAATCAAACTTGTTTAAGAAATATTTTCGGGAAGTTTCTGGTAGGAAAAATCAGTTAAAAATAAATATTATGGTTAAATGAATATATGTAGCAATTTTTAAAATAATGTCCAAAAGTGTTCGAACTTTTTATCACAAAATAAAAATTGTAATAGATAAATTATATAAATATTTTAGATGAATTTTTTTTATTATACAAAGTCTGACACGCTTCAACAGAACTAACGTAATATTCCCATGTATTTTGTTTTTGTTTTATGCATTACTTCTTTGAAAAAAGAGAATAAAAATAATTTTTATTTAAAATACATTGATCTGCTCAACGATTATGCGCATGTAGTTAATATATAGTACTTTTCTTTAAATAGTTCATAATGTCCGTAAGTATTTCATAAAATTGATTAAATATTTCTTATATAATTCATAATATTTTCATCAAACTAACATCTTTTGAACGTAATACATTAAATTGGTCGACTTAATGAATTGAAAAAATATTTAATACTTAAAAAGCTGTGTAATAAATGTATGTATTTTTGTATTATTTTCAAGTGCAATAAATCAATTAAAAATATAAATAATTTTTATTCTGTAATAGGATAATTATGCAGATTGATTCTGAATTTTTATGATGATTCTAAATATAGCTCCATGATAAAGATAAGAAATAAAAAATTTTAAATTACAATAAACCAAATTTTTAAAAAACTAACTAAATTTAGTCCATATTTACTATTGGTATTCTCTAACTGTTGCTTTTTTTTTAATTTGAGAAAAAATCTAGGGAAACATATCTTAATCAAATACAATAATTATTATGTTACTTAAATTATTTTAGTGAATAAATTGTTTGAGATTACTTTTCTTTTTAATTTCCAACGAATCCATTGGTGTAAATTGCAGTTTTAAAATTCTTCAACAAATTGCTACTACTATATTCATGGGCACAGTTCAAAAATCTATAAGAATCACCTTCGTAAATACGACCCCTCATTTCCCCATTATTAAAAGTCCTCTCTAATGTCTGTCATCTGTCGATGATGGCTTCAGACCCCCTGATTACCAGGAAAGGAGGGGGGGATAAAGAGCAGTAAACTCGCAGAATGAGTGGGGTTGGTGGACGCGAAAGAGAAAAAGTACGTAGAGTCGTCGGAAACGAATAGCGAACTTAGTCTCTAATTGAGCATTTATTGATTCCATAACTCAATTTGAGCACAAAACGTGGGTGTAGCTCATGAAGATCGCTTAATCATGATTATAGATGGTGGGCCGCGAAAAGGACAGACCGCTGAAGGACAAAGTGGTGTATTTTCGTTTGTTCTCAAGCTGTGTGCTTTGTGACTAACAGCGGATTGGCTCATTTGACGAAAAGTCATTTAGTGAAATTAATCACAACCACAGAGGCAGTAAAAATTTAGATGAATAAAAGGAAAAATAAGTTGTGAGAAAAAGAAAAGGAGCATCGAAATGGTGCTAGTTAGATTATTTTTATATGTTTATTAACCCAGCGTTTCTCAAACTGAGGGACGCGTCCCGCTTGGGAGGGGGGGTGACGACTCTACGAGGAGGGCGCGAGCCTATTGGAAAGTCAAAAACAAAAGATTATTTTAAAAAATTATTAATTTACTGAAAGTAAACAAACAATATACATTCTGGCATGGTAAAAAATAAAATACGCATTTACACTAATATATTACACTTATAAATGTATCAGTGCTACACAATTTACTTTATAATTAATTAAACAATACTGAGTGGAGAACCAGTTTAATAACTGCCAGTGAACTCATGGGATTGTCTTATATAAAATTATATACAAAAATTAACACTTATCTTTATAATTTGTACGGTTTATAATTAATCCCTTTGCTGCGAATTAAAAGTTACGCGATTCGCTTCTCACTGCCAACCGTTTTCCACGCAGGCGCGTGCATGTGATGTATTAGGGGGATAAAAATGCAAAAAATAATCTGAAATAAGTAAATTGTTCGCAAACATTGTCAATGTCCTCTTATAGCATTCCACAACCTAAGGAATAATTGTATGGATAGCAGTGCAGAGAAAAGATCGTACTTTAGAAAGACGTATATATTCGTCCGGGCAAATTAACGCTTTGACTGAGCGAGATGTTTATATTCGCTGGTGGTGGCATTTAAGAGGTTAAGTTCGTATCGTAGTTTTAGCGTCGATGTATAGTATTATTGAATTCAATACAATATTTTTGTATGAGGAGGGGGGCGATGAAAATCATGGTTGAATATTGGGTCGCGAATATTGGAACTTGGAGAAGCACTGTGTTAACCGATTCCCGCCGGCTTCGGTGGGTATTTCATGACGATTGTATGACTACATTTTTTAAAAGTTTTTAAGTCCTAGCATTAAGCTTTTGTTTGCATTAAAAAACATTCTTATAGTCATCGTCTCTTGATTTAAAAGGGGGATATAGAGAATATTTATTTTTTATATTCTCGTAATCTCCCCTTGGAGTCTTCTTCAATGGCTCAACAGCACTGGGTAAGCCCTGACCTTCTCCAGAAGTCTTTTCCAGGCATCTCTACTTTTGGCAACAGCTTTCCGGTGTTTAACTTTTAAAATATTGAGATCCTTTTCGATGCAACCAATCCATCTTAGTGGGGGTCGACCCCGAGTTGTGCTTCCCATAAGCTTTGCCAGAAAGATTTTCTTGCAGCAACGATCACTGAGTTTCACCTTCACTTCGTCTTACCACACTTGCTTTGTATCCCTGCACAAATAAATGTGTTTCATCACTGAAAATTACCTTTTTCCAGTCGGAAAGAGTCCAAGATAGGTATTTTTTGGCCCATGCTAAACATTTTCCCATCATTTTCCGAATTAGAAACTTTTTTTTTCTTGGTTTTGTTGCCTTACGACCAAATTCCAGAATCTTCTTGCGTTCAATTGAGGTACTCAGTTCAACAACATAATCCAATAAATCCTTTCAAATGTCTGTGCTTTCCTTTCTTGCATTTATTTTTCTATTTCTAATTAGAATTTTATTAGTTCATCGAGAAGTTTTCCGCTTGCTCCCACATTTTTTCTTATCTATTTGGTGAGGATGATCCGGAATCTTGAAATGTTCTTAAAATCCTTGAAACACTTGATTTTCTCACTTCAGCTTAAGTAGCTTTGTATCTCTCGCAGTCATAGAAGTGTGTTCATTAAGAGCGATTATGTTAGAATGCTTTCTCGAAGTAATTATTATCCATATTTGACAAGCAAAAGTAACACGTGTTAGGCGGGACGCAAAATTATAGCTACTAGCTGCCGTACTGAAATGCTAATAATTGAACTATTGATACACTAAAACCAGTCAAACGAGTAAATTATAGTCAAAGGCACTACCTCTGGGCAGATATAAACGATTTGAGGTGATTTGGGATATCGCTGGTAATCATGTACCAATTTAGACAAGAAAAATATGTTTGTCCCAATGAATTCGAACAGTATAGTAGATTGGTTATTTAAAATGAATACATTCTCCAGCATCGCAAGGGCTATTAGCAGTGGATATAGTTGTTTTAAACGAATAATTGAAAATGCTATCAAAATGCTATTTTCCTCTCCAAATTTCTCTACATTATGTCTTAGGAACACTGTTGTTCGCAAAGCTCATGATATTGATTATTGATTATCTTAAACTAAATTTAAACTTTTAAAGAAACATACAACATTCAAATCAATGGTGTAGATGGCAATACTTTTTTCATGATTCTAGATTTTGTACTAGACCAACAATACAGTGGTGCACACAAGGGGGGAGTTTGAGGATTCACCCCCCATCCTCCTAAAAATTTTCTGAAAGTAACCCCACGTTGATAAGAGAGGTCTGTGTGCACTAATACTCCAACATGCCTCAAATGCGGACGAAAATCATGAAGCTAAATACAGTATGAAACCAATGAGACATCCTCTACGTCAGGAGCGTAGTTAATGCCGTATCAATGATACGGGACCCGATATCCATAAGCAGAAAGTCGTAACATTTTATCAATAGTCTTGATTAAAAAGAGTTCCATTTTTTTCTTCTTCAATGGCTTCACCACTCTGGGTGGATCCTGGCCTTCTCTAGAAGTGTTCTCCAGGTCACTTAACCTTTAAAACATTAAGATATTATTCGATACAATCAATCTATCTTAGAGGGATGCGTTTTCTTTTACGATTATAAAATCGTTTGTCACTGACTTCGAACAGTTAAAAAATGTTCTTGATTCTGCATCTTTGCTCCCGCTATTATGTAGAAACCTTTAAAAGCATATATCATTTGACTCAAACTAATGAGAAAACAAGGAGTGGCATAGACTCGGAAAGGTGTCTAAAAAATTCCTAGTCAAAGCGGTTCATCAAAAAGATCATTTGAAGTAAAATGCAGATAACATTTGGAAAGGAAAAGGATGTTCTTTGCTTAAAAATCATAAACATCACACTTAGAAGCTACACGAAGGCTTGGTCCTCAGTCGGAAGCTTGCCCAGAGATGTCCAAAGAAAGAGAATAATATTGTTTATCTCGGGTCGTTTTTATTTGTATTACATTCAAAAGACCGAATAGACATTCAGGATCAGCAAAGGTTTGAAAGTTGCTCCCCCTTTTGAAAAAAGGTAGGGCTGGAAGCGCCAGAATTCTTCTGTCACCCTCCCAGTCGCTAGTTAATTGTCAATAGAATAACTACCAAATTCTTCGTTGAAAATACGACGATTTCTATAGTAATCATTCTAACAGCTTACCAAGAAATTAGGTTTTAAAGTTTGTTTCATTTCAATATGTCGATGTTATTGATTACGTTTTGATTCTTTGCGCGATGAACTGTTGAACATGTGAGCGAAAAAGGAAATCATACACAAGTGGTATTTTAAACGCAAAATTGAGAAAAATAAAGAAAATATTGCAAAAAATATTCCATCTATTTTTTCTAAAATGAATAAATTTGACTCATTTGGATCATAAAGGAAAGAATTTTTTTTCATTATTTTCTTATACTGAATAACAGAGTTCATAATACATTCGATTTTATTTTTACACGATTAGTGCCTTATATAAAATATCGTCTAAGTAGATACTATATTTGTATAGTAAAAAATGAGTTATGATCTACGTTCTTTTAACCCATGTTATATGAAATTAAGAATGTTTTTAAAAATGGTGTACATTTATCTTGAATCGTAAATTTATATATGTTTCAGTAAATAATTAAAATAACATAAGGAACGCATACATATTGCTTCAACGTAGGACAATACATTAATAATACTTTAAATAATATTAAATTATTCACCGTTACTTGATTAAAATGTATTTGTTAATATTGTGGGATAAGTACAAATCACTATTTTCGATATAAACCTATCAACTTACTATAATGAAAGCCAATAAAGGATTTCACCTAACAATAACGAAGTGTGTTTTGAGGAATTGGTATGAACTGCCTTTAGAAATTTTCGAAGTTTTAACATTTTTTTATGTGTAACATCTTTCCTCTCGCTTACCGAATATTTGTCGGGGTGAATTTTGTGAAAAGGGACGGAAATTCGTAAGAGGAAGTGACGTAAGCGCGCTATTTGATTTGACCAATGAGCACGCGTAATGGTATGCCTTCGCTACCCTCGCATCGGGTTCCAATTTGCTTGATGGTGCATTTTTACTCCCCTCGCATGGGGTCCAAATGTAGTAGATGTTTTCTTTATTATATTGTTAAAGTTAGCAGTTCAAAAGATTCGAATTCTTATTCTGGATAAACTTACTTAAAAAATTATTTTTACTGTTAAACGTCTGAAAAAGTTCAACATTCTTAAGAAAATACGAGTAAGTAATATAGAATTATTCAAATAAATATTTTAATGTGTATCTTTTTCATACTTTGAGGTTAATTCCTGTCGCTGGCAATGTAATTTTTTTAATTGTGATGAAAAAAAGTTTTCTTGACTACAAAAACTATCTAATTAATTACACGGGTAATTTCGATATTCTCTAATATTTCTAATTTTTAAACATTTACAAGCTAATTAAATTTTTGTGATTTGCAGAGATGGGTAAATCCAGAGCAGAATATATGCGAAATTATAGGCAAAAAAAAAAAAAAAAAAAAGAGAAAGAAACGAGCCTTACAGTAGTCGTATATGATGTGTAACATCTGACATGTTATCGTGGTAAAAACGCAATCTTATGTATTAAAATTCGTAGGTAAACAAATGTATCTATGTATGTCGGCATATATGAATGCAGCCCAATTTTCTCTCGAACCACAAGACGTAGAAACTAGCAGAAGGTATCAAAATTTCGGTAATGATCCGAGGAATCCGTTTAGACCATTTATATTCCGATATTCCAATTAGTGAAAAAGATATTAAGTAAAATCTTAAAACGCATTAAAATGCATCGTTGCGCCATCTGCAGAAAATATCGGAAAGAAATTCTGTTTTTACAAAACATCGAAACTTTTCATATAAATAAATTTATTTAAAAGTTAATATAATAAAATTATATGTATATATATATATATATATGTATATATATATATATATATATATATATATATTTCGTTCAATTTAATTAATTTACAATTTTTTTTAAGTAAAAATGAGTCGAAATCGGAATTTTTTTTTTATTTTTAAGGTATTAATCACGTACTGAAATTTGAAGTTTTATCTACAAGTTGCTTATAAAAATATTGCAGATAAAACAAACGAAATATTTTTTTAAAAAATACTTACGTAAAGAAATGTTTAAAACTATTTCAAAACAAATTTAGAAATTACCTTCTTTTTTTTACTTTATGGAATGGTTCACTATTTTTTTTTAAATAAAAAACATTCAGGCAGAATTTCTCCCTCTTTGAATAACACATTTTTAACAATTCAAACTAATTACACTGTTAATGGTTTTCATTAACTTTTTTTTTAAAAAAAAGTAAAGTTTTTGTAGTTAAATTAGGACATTTTTCCGCGAATAGAACAATATTATACGTAATCTGTACAAAGATTGATAAAATATCTTAAAAATTACGGTTAAAAAAAGAATGTGTTTTTCAACTTTTTTCTCTTTTGCGATAAATATGTAAACATTTACTTTTTTAGTTTTCTCTTTAAAAATTACCGTTGTTTGCAATCTATATATGAAGTTTAAAAGCATTAACTTAAAAATGAAGGCCAAAAAAATTTTTTTAACTTTAACAAAAAACGAAATGAGAAATTGACAAAAATCTTTTGATATTTTAAAGATTATTTTACCATTCTACCCGAAGGAGATCGTAGCTTGGTTGATTAAGGCACTGCTTTATATAATGGCAGTTCCCAGGTTCTGAACCTGAAGAGGAATAACGAAACGGGATGTTGAAAAAATAAGTTTTTATTTTAAATGTATTAATCACCAAAATATATATTTCGGGAAAGATCCGAGGAATCCGTTTTCACCATTTATATTCCGATATTCCAATTAGTTAAAAAGATATTAATTAAACACCTTAAAATGCATTTATTATGCACGTGGCGCCATCTGCAGAGAATCGGAAAGATCATTTATTTCCCGGGGAAAATTCGGAACTTCTGTTTTTTTTTCAAAGGTTTTTAAAAATATTTAAAAATTAATATAATAAAATTATATATATATATATATATATATCTTTCTTTCAATTTAATTATTTTACAATTTTTTAAAATATTTTATCAGTCTTTATTAAATGAAGTCCGAAAATTTTTTTTTTACTTTAACAAATAACGAAACGTGATATTGAAAAAAAAATTTTTTTTTTTTTAAAGAAGGAAAGGGAAAATTTATAAAAGTAGAGAAAGCCCGTGCAACGCCAGGCTAAGCGGTGGACGGGGGGTCATTTTGAAAATGAGTATTAGAAGTTCAGATTTTGTAAAAGAAAGGGAAAATTTACAAAATAAGACATAGCCGTGCAACGCCGGGCCATGCAGCTAGTGGTAACTTAAATCCTGAAAAAAAAATGAATCAAGTATGATTGGAAATAATTTTCTATCGAATAATTATACCTTTAATGAAAATTGTATTTGTTTAACACAAGGAATGTAATGCAATTTTTTATCAAAAATATTTATTCTTGTTCGATTTGAGGAAGAGTGGATACAATAGACTTGAAAACGGACAAACAGGGATTTCGGTGGCCATATACATATATTTCACCGAATCAAACGGTTAAAAAAATTAAAGATTTCCTGCATTTTGTACTTTCATCATACACCAAAGATGGTTCTGCTCTTTTAAAAACAGACTATCACTCGCTTCCCATGATTTTGAGTGGTGATTTCAACGTTAACTTGAGTTTGCTAGAAGTTGAGCCGCTCAGCTTTTTTGACTGATGAACTAAAGCTTGAAATGAATACAAATCGAAATATTTCGACTACTAACAGTGGTACTGTTATTGACGCTCTTTTTCCACGGTTTTTAAATACTTTGAAATTACAAGTATATGTGTCATATTTTACTTATCATAAGTCTATTGTGTCCACACTTCCCCAAATTTAACAAGAATAAATATTTTTGATTAAAAATTGCATTACTTCTAAATAAATTTTTCATTAAAGATATAATTATTCTATAGAAAATTATTCCCAATCATTCTCGATTCTCTCTCAAAACTCAATTCAGTCTCATTCAATTCAATCTCACTCAATGCAATCACACACTCGATTCAATCACATTCAAAATCATGGGAAGCGAGTGATATTTTGTTTTTAAGAGAGCAGAACCATCTTCGGTATATGATAAAAGTACAAAATGCAGGAAATCTTTAATTTTTTTGTACCGTTTTATTCGGAGAAATATATGTATATAACTACCGAAATCCCTTTTTGTCATTTTCAAGTCTATTGTATCCCCTCTCCCCCAAATCGAACAAGAATAAATATTGTTGATAAAAAGCTGCATTACTCCTTGTGTTAAATAAAAACAATTTTCATTAAAAATATAATTATTCGATAGAAAATTATTTCCAATCATACTTGATTCATTTTTTTCAGGATTTAAATTACTCTATTGTGTATTTATATACAACGATAACATGTCAGTTGTTACACATCATATGCGACTACAGTAGGGGGCTCGTTTCTTTTTTATCAGAAAAACCTCTTTTATTAATATAACTGTTTTGATTTTGAAAATGCTTTATATAATTGTAAATAGAAAGCTAAACAAATATTCATGCCATGAGACAATTTTGAGGTTTAGTTAACCAAACCTTTATTTAACGAATTTTTCTCTTTTCCCGATTAAAATAAAGGCAAAAATCCCTATTTAAGGAATAATAAATCTCTAATTAATAAATTATTTCTACAGCTGAATTTTTTTTTATTGGTTTGTATTAGAACAAGTTGGTTTTGTTTTTTTAATTGATTTATTCTTTTTGTTCGAAACAGAAAAAAAAAAAAAAAAACTTTTCTTGTGAGCAGCCGATTGCGACGAGAAAGGGTCTAAACCAGCTTTTTTTAAACTGTGAGGCGCCCCCTGGGGGAGAGTCATAACCCTATGTAGGAGACTGGAGTTCGTGGAAAATAAAAGATAATTAAAAAAATTATTAATTTACTGAAATGAAGCAAACTAAAATACGTTGATACATATAAAAAATAAAATACACATTTACACTGATATAATACACTTATAAACGTAGACAGGAAAAGTAACGTAATGTTTAGCTTAATATATCTATTACTTAAAAGTAACATATACAAAATTTAATACTTATATCGATAATTTGTACGGTTTACACTGAAGATTGTATTGTAGCTTTATCGTCAAAGAGCATCATTAGTGCATACAATGTATTGTTAATGTATGAGGGGCGATGAAAATAATGGTTGAAAATGGGGTCGCTAATATTGAAAGTGTGAGAAGCCCTGTTCTAAACCCTTATTAGACTTTACAGGTGCAGATGAGTCATGAGTGTAACCTATCGCTTGAGTTGTGAATATCACAGGAAACTTTTTTCTTATCTCATCCCACTCCCTAACGCTGGGGATACCTTAAAATTTTAACTATTGTGTCACATTTGATGACGGGCGGCCTATTTGTGCAACTGGAGTTAAAGGAAATTGTTGATTTGTTGGATCCAATGAATAGCAATTCTGATGCAGAAATTCAAAACGAAACTCCTATTGAAACTGCTACACTATCTAATTCTCTAGATAATTCATTGTTCAGAAACTGGGAAAATCCTATGAAGAAGGATGTAAATGACGCAATGTTTTGTCCTCTTTGCATAAATTCGAGTCAAGAATTAAAAAGGTTGTCAAACATCTATTAATCAGTATTTTTAACTATGTATATTTTTTGTGTAGATGCTTATTATAGAAATTCCAAAAGGTAAGTACAAAAAAACTTGTATTTCGTTTGAACCCCAATATAATGAATATCCCCGATTTAACGAGCAAAATGTTAGGTCCTGATGAATTCATAAAATTGGGAATCCGACTTCACAAGAAATATAGTTTTCTGAAGGAAAAGAAGTTATCTATTAATGACATATTAATGATGAAAATTTATATTTCCAAACATTTTTGTGCTCCTTTAATAAATCACCTCATAAATTGCCAAAAACTTAAAGGGGGAAAAGCTTCAACTGTCTCTAGAAATGCTAATTGATTACAAAAACAGTGAAAAATCATTTCGCGCTCTACGCTATAAAAAATAATTAGAACACAGTATTTAGAAATGTAGAAAGTGACACTTTGAATGATTGGTATACCTGTCATTACCTTAAATTGATTTTTTGAAGGTTATTCGGGAGTTAACTTGGTAACTATATAAAAGAAAAATGATGGATTACTAGTGGCAAAAAAACTCAGAAATTGTAAGAATTTTCAAGCTTTCGCGCAGTCTATTGAAAACAAAAATAAGCAAGAAACAGTATGAATAACTAGCTTAAGGCATATTATTAAATTGAAAGCTGTATTCTACATTTAAATGTATCAATTTGGTAGAGTCTAGGAAAACATTATTTTTATTAAAAATTTTTCAAAATATAACCTTCTATTTTAGTAGAGAATAATGGTGAATTAGAAATTATATAAGAGCTGCGTAGAAAGCATTTTTATACCATTCAAAAACCCATAGGAGTAAGTATTATAATATGAGATCATGCTCTCTTGAGTGGGCTATCTTTGTTTTGTTTTGTTTTTGCAAAGTTTAATAAGGATAAGGTATCTTGATATTTTTTGGTAAAGAAAGTTCTGTTCTATATATATACATTGCACAATTCTTTTTAAAAACCGCATTACCCTTAAACTGGTCAATAATATGTGGATTATTTTAATAATATATAAAAAAATTAATATATATATATACTTTATTTATTATTTCAGTTACACAGATTGAAACCTATATATACTACCGAATAACTTATAATATAATATAACCTTAACCTAAATATATTACCTTATATAATTAATTCCATTTTTTATTGCATAAGGATTGGGACAATTAAACTTTACTTTTGAATGTCTCTTATAAAACCATTACAAATACGAATAAAATAAAATTAAATATTAATATTACTAAATAAAGTATTCATATATAGCTAATATACCTTAGAAAATCCCTTCAAATAAAATAAGGACTAACAAACTATTGTAAACCTAAAGAGTAAAATACACTAAAATACTAACAGACCTTTTCTTAAATGAATATAATTATATTTTTTTTTATAATTATTTGCTTCAACAAAAGGTTTGCCATACTTTCAATCCTAAAAATATTACTATTATTTTATTTAAGACTATCTGCACATACTACTCTAAAGAGTGAGAACCTTACTTGGAAAACTTTTTAGATCAGACTTACCAATGTTAATATATACAAATCTGTTTTTTTATGGCATGTACTTGTTTATAATTCAATATTCTTAAAATTTAAAAACGCTCAATAGAAACCCCATCTTTAAGTTTTTACTTTAGCACATCATGATGTCAAGATTCAATTTTATATTAAAGCATTACAGGAGGGTAGTGAAAAATTCTTCATAAAGGGAAGTAGGGAAGAGGTCTACTCCTTCAATTCATATCTCAAAATTAATTTCAAGTTTTATTGCTTATTTTCAAAGTAAAAAGAATGTTTATGTGAAGTATGGGTTTTCGAATATTAATTTTATTTCCGGTAAAGGAGGCATAAAAAGTAAAAATGATTTTTATTAGACTTGGCATACTTAAAGTTTCAGTATACAGCAATCCATATGGAAGGGAGTCCAATGCCCACATTCTCCCACAATCGCTGTGCCACTGAAGCATTTTATGGAGGGGGGGGGGAGTATAATATGAAAGAAATTGTATGTAATATCTAGAGATTAATAATATTTCAAATTGTGTTGCTTTCCACAAGTTAAAGAAACCAGGATATGAATTTGCTAGTGAATCTTTGCTTTCAATCTTGTATTTGGTTCTTTTCGGAATATAATTTGGTCGAATTTTATTTTTTAACTCTACGGGAGAAAGAATATCTCTCCTTACAGAGTAAAGATGAGGTAAAATGTATAATAATCAAAAATCCTTTCTATCTCGTTTTTTTTTTAACATTTTGTATCAATGAAAAAAATATTAACTTAACAAATTATTACTAGAAACAGAGCTTATAAGAAAAATTTTGTTATTTTAACTAATTGTTTGTTCATGGAACTATCTCCATGAGGGTAACTGATTGAAAGCTACAAAATGAAAAGAAAAATCAAAACAAAATTTAAAAAAATGAATTTTAAACCACAAATATAGTAATACCTTAACATTTGTATAAAAACCGTTAATTGGAATTATGCTTGTATGCAATCTGTTACATTTTAGTCGTTTAAGAAATGTTCAATACATTTCTAAGTATTTCCATGCAGCTAAATTCAATGCCACTTTTTCCTTTTGCTGTTTTTTATGCATATTTTCTAAACATTCAACCTCTTTTCAATTTAAATGGTGACGTTCCTCCACAAACAAATGTAAAACAACATAGGGTTTGCAATCTTGTGTTTTATTTAAAATCCCGGTACTTCGGGATTACATTATCCAAATCACGGGATTAGGATTGGACAATTTATTAAAAATACTTACACATTAGCATAATCGAAATTGCATAACAAGACTGAAAATATAATTAAAAATTGGTTTAATAGTAATGTTATTGAAACAAATAAAAATAAAACAAAGAAATAAAAAACATTTCTTCATTTCTTGTGTTTCTGTAAATAAGCTTTAAAAAAACACAGCTCGTCCAGCGTTTCATCGTTCAAACGGCTTCTTTTTTTTATTGCAAATTGTCCTGCTGAAGAAAATAATCTTTCGGATTCTATACTAGTAGGTTTTATCGTCATTAAATAGGAGTATGTTCTTTTCAGGTAGTCATCACGCCTCCCCGACCATTTTCAAAAAAGAGACATTTTTTTATGAATTTTTTATGACAATGTCTCAAATCTAATAGACTGTGGTGCATATACCTCTTAGATAACTTTATATAGTTCTGCTACACTTAATGGTTTTTGTGTATAAATTAATCCAGTTATTGAATCAGAATCTGAATCAAGTGTTATCTTACTTGAAATAGAAGATTCAGCTGCATGAGCAGTTAGTAATGCAATGGGATTTGAAGAGTCTCAAGCAGATCTGTTATTAATTAACGGCATTTAATTGAAGAAGGTGAGATGTCTCGGCCACATCTGGAGAAGCTCTGAAAACAACCAGACCAGAGCTTACACATTTAAGAATCTTATGGGATCTCGAACAAGAGGAAGACCACCAACAAGGTGGATAAATGATGTTGAAAATGACTTAAGAACTCTAAATATTAAAAACTGGCAGAGAGTTGCTGCATATCGTTGGAAGAAGCGAGCTGTGGAGGCAGCCAAGACCTGTAACAGGTTGTTACGCTTATAAAGAAGAAGAATTGAAGAAGGAACTGTGACAAAATCTATTCTTGAGATGTTGCTTATATTATTGTGTAAGTATTGCAGTGAGCCACTTAGATCTGTGCCACTTTCTCCAATACGAGAAATGAGAGCTGCATATATGTTCTTACTTATTGCACTTATAATCGCACAAAAAAATTCTACGTACATATTTCATAAACAAAATATAAATTTTCCAAGAATTAAATTCTTAGAAAATTTTGATGAGAAAAAAAATTTTTTTTTTAAATATAATGTAGACAAAAATTAAATCCCGGGATTAGTTATTTTAATTCCAGGATTGAAAAAACGTCGAGATCCCGGGATCTCAGGGATGCAAACCCTAAAACAACATATAAACAAATAGTATATAAACATATTCTGCTATAAAAGCTAATTATTAAACAAAAGCTTAAGTTGAGCACCAAGGGATCTAGAATGAATAAATAAATATTAAGAACTAGCCGGCGTATTCAATCACACATTGTTCTTCGTTCATCTAATAGTAAAGTTCCCGATAAACACTCGTGATTATCTTGCTTTCGAAGACACCTGCCTATCACAGGGAGGTATCAACTCTCAACCGCACGGCGCGCCTCATGTCAGTGCCAATCAATCCCTTTTATTTAAATTCGATCGTCTGATGATAACATTAGCTATTGGTAACCAAACAGGCCTCTTTAGAACGCGGGCACGCCGATTTGTGACAAGATCCGGTATGTACATAAACCTCCACTCCATCCAGTCAATGATAAAAATCTGACTCATGCCAAAGGGTCCCCTGAAACTTACACAAATCCGGACGAAAACATATCCATGGGGGGAGGCAGGGGTATTACACAGCACCCAGATAACCCCGTGGTTCAAGAGGCATGTAAATAAATGGTGCTTGAGGTGCTGAAAGTTTGGATTTGCTCTCTCCCTAAACTGCAGTGTTGGCTACCGAGTTGTGTGGGGATGTTTCATTGATGATTTTTGGGTAAGCTGCCTGTTCGACAAAACCCCCAGACTTTAGTAGTGGATTTAAAGAGGGTGATGGGTGCGGAATATTTGGGTAGGTCTCCCCCTACCTTCTATTGTTGACTCCCAATTTAATTCTAGTTGCGTGAAATGTGACGTGAAAATCGTGTGGTAAATTTCCACGTAATATTTAGCCGTACATTGTCACCGGTTTGAATGTCATATTGAATGTCTAAAGAATAGTGATTTATGTAAGAAAAACTCATAAAAATATTGTTTGTGATAAATGTGTTGATTTGTATTCATCAGTGATGATCGAAGTTATATAGACATGTTTTTTCTCCCCCAAATCTTAAGAAAACAAAGTTTTTTTCAGTAATGTTTTAATTTAAAATATTAAATACATTTACGTATATGTTACTGTTGATCATAGATCCGTTATTTCATAGAATAACTAGGTATTTCGTGAAATAATTAGATCAGTCAGTTAAAGTATATAAAATTATTGATTTCTACGATTTAACTGGGTATTCTCTAGAATAACGATTGCTTGATCATTAAAGTATGAAATATGACACTCGGAAAGTTCTTTGAACCGGTTCTAGCTGCTTTGGAAAGAATTTTTCCGATTAAGTTGAATAATACAATTATACTATAGATATCAGTTCAGTACATGTCAGCGAGAATTAATTTCCATTGAAGAAGTTCCAAATATTGACACAACGTTTTGATCTGTTGCAACAGCTCAAAAATGCGGTACTGGAAAAGGATTTAAAAAGTCCTCGAGTAAAAAAAGAACGTGTTATACTTAAGAGCGTGCTTGTTTAAAAATAATAAGCAGTTCAATCCAAAGAGTCATCACAGAAATCCTTGCTGTACTAAATAATGAAAAGTAAAATATAAAGGTATCTCATAAAATTTTAATTAATATTCTCTTACATTTTTGTTTTAAAAAGTTTACACAACTTTTTTATGAAGCAACAGTTTTTCTTCCCAACATGTATTTTTGTTGATAATATTTAATTATTATCTGTCTTTGCAACATTCTATTTCCCCCTTTTCTGTTTACCTAAAAGCAATATAATAAATTATATCATCTCTGCTTTCCCTTATTATTAATCAATTATTCATATGCAAAAAGGACAAAATATATTTTTCTAGAGATTTTAGCTATTTATGATCCATTAATTTATAAAATATCCTTTAAATTGTTTATTTTCCCCCCCTTTAACGGTCGATTATAGTTATTTCATAGAATACCTAGTTATTACATAGAATAACTAGGTAAAGTATGAAATTTTTCGTCTATTGTATATACTATAACTGACTTGTCTAGTTATTTTATGAAATACCTAGTTATTCTATGAAATAACTGAATTATACACTTTAAGGTATCCGACTACTTTCGGAACCGGGATTTTGCAAAAGCGCATAAATGGATAATTTTCATGATATTTAGTGTCATTAGATTAGAATATATGCATAAAATTGCTTTAAGGACATTTTGACAAAAAAAAATTTATTTAAATATAATATTTTGGCAAAAAATTAACTTAGAATAATCTTTTTTCCAAATGTTCTCCTTTTGTGAAAAATGGTTCTATTATAATAATATTTTGCCTGTATATAGCTCAGACCTCTTTACAGAGGCTCAACTAGAATTTTTGAAATATATAACTTAGAAGTGGGTTTATTCATATTTTACGACAACAGCGTGGAGAAATTTTAAGAAAAAAACGCCAATAATTATTTCAATTAGTGGTAACTCAGAAAATAATGTGAATTTTTCAAAAATTCTAGTTGAGCCTCTGTAGAGAGGTCTGAGCTATATACAGGCAAAATACTATTCTAATAGAACCATTTTTCACAAAAGGAGATCATTTGAAAAAAAGATTATTCTAAGTTAATTTTTTTTGCCAGAATACTATATTTAACTAATTTTTTTTGTTAAAATGTCCTTAAAACAATTTTATGTATGTATTCTAATCTGAGTGACACTAAATATCTTGAAAATTATCCATTTATGCGCTTTTTTTAAAATCACTGTTCCGAACGTAGTCGGATACCTTAACGGTAACATATATGCTTAGAGAAAACAGAATATTAAAAATTTTCTAGTACTGGCGATGCATACATAATTTTGAATGAGTTGCGTTAATATTTATTAAAATAAATGAAATGTTGGTTGTAAGCAAAACTGTAAAGAATTTAAACGAAAATCAGATGACTGAGTTATTGGGTTGTTTTGTTGTTGTAATTTAAATAATATTAATATATGAAACCTCATTTTTAAAACGTACTGTATTTATCACTGGCGTAGCAAGTCCTGAGTAAGCCCTGTACCAAAATTGATTTGGGAGCCCTTTTTTGAAAAACAAATGTTCAAAATCGGTCCATTGCCAAAAGCCCTCGTGTAGCTGAACACAGCGCGACGTTAACATTCACTCGCTTTGAAAAATAAGTACAAATGATCGTATTAATAAAACTTATTCGAAATTGTCAAAATATTACACATGTTGGGGCCCTTGTAGTATGGCGGCCCGTATCATGGATACAGTTGATACGGTGGTAGCTATGCCCTTGGTATTTATACTCATCATTATTTACAGTAACTTTTGCTCAATGTATTAATTTAATTATTGAAGACTATTTTTTAATCAGATTTTTCAATTCTGATATAACATGTATGTATCAAAGTTTAAATATTTCCTTAGTGTTGTTTATAAATGTGATATAACGTATCACACACAATCAGTCGATAAAAATTTACAAAAAGAAAGGATATACACACAAATATCAAGAATCTTATAATCTTTGCTAAAGTTTCTTTAGAGTGAGAATTTCTTTAAATTTCAGACACTTTATTCAGCATAATTTTTATATATATATATATATATATTCAATTCCTTTCAGCGATCACGAGTTCATTTCCCCAAAATGCTTAAACAAATATGCTAAGAAGATAATTAAACTACATTTAACAGTTTAGTATAAAGTAACTTACTTAAACACGTTCGGGTGAAAAAATTAATACTACTAACTGAAATTATGGGATGAATGTTATTTAGAAATATATATACGACACTGTATACTTAGAATGAATTCTTAACTTCGTAATTTATTTTGTGTTTCGAACTAGGGCAATTTTCTTATTTTTATTGCAGTGCTAAATCATTAATTCTTTGCTTTAGATTTACCACTGAAGTTGAAGACTCAAAAGTTACTTTGTTTAGTAACAAATAAGTGAATTATCAATATATATATATATATATATATATATATATATATATATATATATATATATATATATATATGTCGATATAAGACCTAGCGAATGTTACGTTCGAGAAAATATAAAGTTTGAAATGCTGGTATTATAAAGTATGTGCTAAGAATGACGTGAAAATAAGAGTCCTTCTCTAACAGTTCTGTCAAAATATTCAAATGGCAACACCTTTTGTGATTGAAATGTGATTCTCATAGTAAATAACTTAAAATAAAGTTAAAATTGTATTTGTAACTCTTGAAAAAAAAGCCGTGTTAGGCAGAAATTAAGAAAAAGTGAAAAGAATAACAGGAGACAGAGAAGCAATAGCAAAATAAACATTTTAATTTCGCGAATTTTCGATTTATCCGCCCTTATTATACAATGGTACTTTGCATGAGAAAAATAAATTATACTTACGTAGAATACGTACCATGCGAAGAGAAATCTGTTGAATTTGTCTTGTGATGATATTTTTCATATGGCAAATATAATAACAAATTGTGAATAAAAAGCCCACAATATGGATTCCCCACAACTACACATCTGTTGAAGTGAAATAAGATTAATTAGTGGCCCCATGAAAAGGAAATGGCTGGAGATAATTCTGTTACCTAAGTGTTAAGTGAAAAAACGTTTACCGCGAAATATCCTACATGTGATAACACTATCTTGCATTAACACATCAGAGAAAACATTTCACTGTTAGAAATTGAAAACGACATAAAAATGACATTTAATTAGTCAGCATTAATCCATAGTCGACACTTCCGCGATCACTTTTGTGCGCCAAACTAAGAAAGTTCACTCACTTTAAGCTGATTTGAATCTGCGCACGCAGTACTTCGAATAAATGTTACAATTCAACAAGAAATGGGACCTATCTTCCGAATGTTCACGCTTTTTATTTGTCCATTTGCTGCAATTGAATATGCTGAAACCTGCTCGAAAACATGTGTAAAACAGAACACAGAATTTTGTGGACTGTAGGAATGCGACATGTCCTACATGCATGAACCATCACATGGGTTCAGATCTCGACCACGTCCTATTACCTGGTACATTTATGCAGTAAATTTAACAAGGACGAAATAAATCACATACGCAATCATTTTTTTCATATGTGTATGCCAAATCCCATTCAGATTTCAAACAAAGACCTCGTCATAATCAGTGGTTCATATGGAAGAATCCAATTCCTATGCGGCACTTTGTCTATTCAGATAATACAGGTTTGCCATTGGGTCACATTCTTTCATTGTACATTGTTCCAGTTTCAGAACAAAACAGCAAGAACACTCAAATTACAGTATCCTTTTCTTCGTGTAAGGCAGTGCTTCTCAAACTTTCAATATTGGCGAACCAATTTTCAATCAGAATTTTCATCGCCCCCTCTCCATACAATGATAATGTATTGAATGCAATAATAATGTACTTTTATGCTAAGGTTACTACACGACCTTATTTACAAACCGTGCAAATTATCAATATAAGCATTACATTTTGCACATGTTATTTTTAAGTAATAAATTTTTTAAGTTACTTTTTAGTAATAGGATAAGCATTATATTATTTTTCATAATTTAGAATGTTTTCTTTTCTTTTCTTTTTTTGCTTCATTTCGGTAAATTAATATTTTTTTTTATAAAAAAATAATCTTTTACCTTCGATTTTCCGATACGCTCACGCCCCTCCCCCCACAAAAGATTATCACGCCCCTCAAGGGGATCGCGCCCCACAGTTTGAGAAACGCTGGTGTAAGGTGATGGCGTTGGCCTACGTCAGATTAAGAAATCCTCATGCCTTGGTATCTTTTTTATCCTCAAGAGAGATTCTGTTGGCTAGATTCAGAGCATAATAGTATATAGACTGCGATGTCAATGAAAAAGCAATTCGTGTTCTGATAAATACAACGGTAGCTTTTTCTGTCTATCCATTTTTCGTTCTCTGAATACTATTCCAACGCTATTTTACATTTTTATGAAGATCCCATTTCAGTGACAAAAAGCAAGTACTATAAATTTCCAAATTTTATCACTGTTTCTTTAACAATAAGAGCTGAACTATTGTTTTCCGCATCATTCTTGGGAAAATAGTTCGTAATACCTGCATTTCATATTTTATTCTGTTTCCTCGAATGTTACACTCATTAGGGGATCTTATATAGGCAAAGACTGTTTATAATCATCTGGTATTTATTTCTTCCTTCGTCTTGAATGATGATTCTACATTAGTTAGTTAAAAATAATGCTAGACTTCTTATTGTTAACTCAAATAAAAATAAAGTAAATTGTTTATAAAATAAATAAATTATATAATTCTCCAGGATTCAATATATATTTAACATTTACAAGCGGATTATATTTTTATATGATTAAACTTAAACTTGTTTCGTTAATTGAGATATGATTTGAAATGGAACTGAAAAAATTGTACTAAACTAGTTGCTTTAGATATTTAATATGTTCCAATCGTTTTAGCCCGAATCGTTTCGTAAGATAACTTTTTCTTTTAAAAGGTTATCTAAGGGATGAGTAAATTAAGAAGAAAAGAATCAACAGAAAAGGATTAATACAATATTGAAAAGAAAAAGAAAAAATGACTTTAAGAACGATAGAAATTGTGAAAAAATGCAAAATGTGTGGAATTTTCAAGGTAAGTTTGCTTCTTTCCTATTTTCCACAAATCTAATTACTTTATCTCATTATTTCATTAAAAATTAGCTTTTTTGCAATCAGTAATTACCTACAATGAAATTTTTACTAAAGTATTTATAGGGGAGACTTGGAAAGTATGGCCACCAAAACACTTAATTGAAAACATAGCACACTAAGAAACACGTTTCATTTTTCCAAAATCAGGATATTTCAAACTTTAAAGTATGATCTAAAGCAGGGTATCCAACCCAAATGACTTTGCGGGCCACTTCGGAAAAACATTATAATCACGCGGGCCGCACATAAAAATATGTACATTTATATCAGATTTGGAAACAAAAAAAAACATTTATTGCAGTGAAAATTTAAAACAGAATGAATTATTATTATTGTTTTCATTATTTTCGTGTATACAGACATAGATAATATAATAATGTTTATATAATATAATAATGCAATGATCAAAATAATGTTTAAAATATTACAGTGTGTGTGTTGCCATTTTCTTGAAAATTAGGGTGTTCCTTTTGAATTGATCTTTCGTTACTCATTGGTGAAATTTGATTGTGCTATCATTCGCAAACGATTAAGTATACATTGTCCTTTATCTTAACCATCCTGAAAATTTTTTTAACCTTTAAAAAACATCTCTGACTGCCTCTTGCTTTTTGGCTACTCCAAACAGTAAAGGAGTAGGAGAAATAAAAGTCGCACACAATGAGAATCTTGCACCATCCATATTAAAGGATATGTATAATGCAATTCAGAATTTATTAAAAAAAGTAATTTATAATAGTAAAATCAAATGTAACTGTTTGATAAAATATAAATCTATTTTAATCTAAAGGACATTTCTATTATCAAAAAGGATTTATAAGAAACAAGAACAAGTAATAGGCAAATGTAGATTTATATATATATATAAATTTATAAATTTCATCTCAAATAAATTTCACAATAATGAAAAAACTTTAAAAACCTGATATTTTTAAATTTTTTTAAAAAGAGTCGGTGAGCCGCAACTTACGTACTAGCGGGCTACATGTTGGACACCCCTGACCTAAGATAAAGTTTTTATTGGTATATGAATAAATTTCTAAAACTTATTATTATTTTTATAAAGAAACTACGAATTGTATATATATATATAAAATTCTGGAATTGTCCATATTTGATTAACACTTTAGGTAATATCGGCACAATTTCCAGAAGTATAAGCAGGTTCCATTGTAAAAAAGATTAGAGAAACTGTGCCTCTACATTTACCTCTTCGAAATAGGAGTACATTTTTACACAACTTACATGTTTGGCAAATGATGAATCAAAAATAAACCTTTATTCGACAAACTGTATCACAAAAAATATCCAAGTGTTTATCTATAAATTGAAAATAATTAAATGTTGAAAATCAGGTAAACTATTAAATTAACACAAAATATTACAAACTTAAAGAAAAACAACTATTAATGATGATTTGCACTTGAATCACACGCTGCACTCAAAACAATAGAAGGAGTCACTCTATAACTCGATACACTCCTCATGAAACCAGGATGAACAAGAATCATGACATTGCTCCCAGTGGCGTAACGGAGAACATTTGGGCCCTCCCTGCAAAGTCAGGTTTTAGGCCCCCACGTTGAATTTTACAAAGGGTAGGCACTTACGTCAGCCAGCTCTGGGCCCCTTTAGAACCCTGCCCTCCCCGCGATGCGGGGGTGCACGTTACGCCACTGATTGCACCCATTCCTGTCCTTGATTTTCCTCTCACAACAGTTAGTCTCACAAACAGAACAAATGCAGGATGCATTGTTTTTGTTGGTATTTGCTGTTGCTCTGCGTTTTGCCCCTACACCTTCTCTACGACCTCTGTTGGCAACTCTCTTCTTTCTTAGAAGCTAGAACTTCAGCACTTGTCAGCTCTCTTGTAACGTTCTTACATCTTTCACTATTTCCGCAAGTTTATTTTAGTGTTGGTATTGGACTTCACTCCTCCAAAAATGCTGCTGCTGTGGGAGTTCAGTAGTGACAACAGATGAGCCTTGTGAAGCTGTAACTTGGCCTATGTTATTATAAGAAGAGGTTTATGGAAGGAAGATGAACTCAAAGGACGAATGAGATGAAAGGATGATCCGGGAGTAGGGTTGGAATGCATTACTTCATCAAATTTCGGTGCCACCCATATTACCCTTAATCTAACTGCCCATATATGCTCTAGTGACGTTATTCTGTAGAAGGAACGAAACTTTCCTCTAACGACACAACGGGTACTATACTCACACATGAGAAGGCAGCCATTTAAAGGTTTCATGTAAAATTAATTAATTTTTCGTGATAAATCTGAAGTAAGGTAACTAAAATTTAATAACAGTCCCAATTTGAAGTATCAGACTGTAGTACTTATATTAGAAATGGCATGTTTCCACTTCTGTTTCAACTGCACTATAACACAAATAAATCACACAGTCGCCATGGCGCATGAGCTTTGCCAACTCCGCAGTGCAAATGCACCATTATGTGTAATATGGAGACTTGCTTAAATGCGTCCATATTACCTTAGTGACCATATTTGCCAAGTTCACCCTATATTAAAGATTTCTTAAACATCAAAGAGGATATTCTAATGCAGGTAAATACATCTTGGATTTTTATCCATATTATTTACTAAATCTGATTTTTTTAAAAAAAATATTAAATGAATAACTATTAGTTTAAATTGCTTCAAATAAGGACAATTCACATCAAAATACATTTAAGGGAGTAATATCTAATTTATATAGCTAAAATAAAGACTGTTAATTAAATATGCAGAGAAATAAAGAGAATAAAACTTTGAAATCCGTTACAGTACAAAAAAAAAATTATATTACGGCAATTCTATTAAACTATAAGGGAATTAAAAGGCATAGTTTGATATCATATTCAAAGACTTTAATTTTTAAATATAAAACAATATTCAAATTATATAGTTATAATAGTTAATATAGTTATATACAGTTCTAATTTATAGAGTTATATATAGTTATATTATTAATATTTAATTGCATACTACTACTTTTTAATTAGTTAATATTGCAACTTTACTCATAGTAAGCCCTATACTTTTTAAACGTATCAAAAATAAATTAATCGCATCATTTTAATTTGTAATGGGAAGAATAGAATAATTTTAATAAAATACATATTAAAATTCTAATGTCTCTATATTCTAATATTGCTAATTAGTATAGGTCAAGATATTATTTAAATGCATGAAGAGTTGTTAGTAAGCGTACAAATAATTCATTATAAACAGACCAGCCTCAAGCAATTTTCAACACATCCTTGAAACAACTTTTGTTCTATGTTACTTACGATCCACAGTTGCAGTAATTTTTTTTATACTTACTCTGTGTATGTTTTAAACATGCATAAACTAGTCTAAGAGGCTTTACCAGAGGCTTTCACAGGTAAAATATAAATTTCTCTGAAAAATTTCCATTTTGGCACTCACGGACTCAACTTAAATCAGAGCGGAAGGCTTACCACCCGAGGCAGTGGAGTTTTAATTTTAATTTTAAAGAGTAAATATCACCATTTTCTCAGATTTTTTTTTTTTTTTAGCAAAATAATATTTCTTGATAATTATCTTGAAGCTAATAAATAGATATTATTTTGCTGGAAAATCAAAACCCAGCCAGGATGCTCTTAGGATGTTATTTTTGATTTATTTTTAGACACATTCTATGTTATCATTCTAAATAGACCAAAAGGTATGCTAATTTTCTTATTTATTCCTTTTTTCCCCTTTTTTGCTATCTGTGTTTTACGTAATTTTTATAATTATATTTAAGGGTAATATTTTTGAAAATTGAAGTGTATTTTTAAATACATACATTTCATCCATGTTATTGGGCTAAGGTATGTCAAGTTAACATATTCAGGCCTTATTTTACTCGAAAATGCAGTCTAATGAAAGCTACTTCGAGAAAAATGTTTCATTAACTGTTTTTCTAATAAAGATCCATTGTAAATTGCATTTAATTTTTTCTTTTTATGAAATAAATTTCATAAGCTCTGTTTTATTTTAGTTAACAAATTTATTGTTATTAATACGTCAGTTTAAGCCAACAAAAAATGGGAACTGATCGACCTCCAGGGGTCTATAATGACCTGCAAAGGGTCCAGGTAAAGTTAAAAATTGTTTGAGGGGTACATGAGGTGTAAATGGGGATCTATGATAGTAGCTTTCATTATAGCAAATCGTGATTTTAAAAGTGAATTTAAAAAATCAAGTGAAAAACAGATTTTATACCTATTTAACGAATTTATTTGCTAAATTTAATGTTAATTTGCAGTTACAAGGTAACAGTATAAATTTTATTAAAACAAGGACCATTTCAGCATTTCTGTCCAGAATTAAGTTAAAGAAGAAGAATATTGGTGTTTGCAAATTTTTTTCAATTTCTCACATACGTTTCTCAATAAGCGTTTTAATATACATTCAACATGTAAACGTTCTTTATTCAGATTTTCAAACTAGGTTTGAGATTGCTTTGACTATGGTAATACCACAGTGGGTAATGGAATCCATATGGTCACATTGAAAAAAAAATGTCATATTACAATAGGAACTAATAGGAATAGGCACTAATGGAGATCTTAAAAAAAGTTTAGAAACGGATGACAGCAATTTTGGTTTTAAAAGACATACTTGTTAATTCTCCCGAATTATGGAATATTGGGAGAAAGTTTTTGTTTACTTCTCCTAGTGAGAAGAAGCTTCAGCATGGTTACCTATTTCCAAAAAAAAAAGAATAGACTGGAACACTACTTCCAGACGAGAGTTAGGGTTAAACCTGACAAGATTAATACCAAACAGTGCCGGTTTAAGCTCATTTCGGGCCCTGAGCGCAGAAGATCTACAAGCTCCCTTGTCACTGGAGGATATAAATTTATAACCAGAAAATCTGATAAGTCTAGCTTATCCGGACCCTTCTAGGCCCTTGGGCGCTCGACCCAAGCACCCAATGGATAAACCGGCACTGATATCAAACGCTGAAAATTTGTTATTGAAGCACAGGATTCATTCCCCCTTGAAAGCTGTTGTTCAGTTATTTTATGCATTAGTTAAATTTTTATTAAATTAATTAACGTGTGTTTCTTAAGTTTTAAGTACTATCTTTTACAACTGTTAGAAATGTATTCTTTTAAAGTAAATAGTACTACCAGCTGTCAAAAAGACATTTAAGTAGATAAAGTTGTAAAAATTCATTTTTGGTAAGCAGCTGTCTATCCAAAACCGAAAAATATGCCAAGGGGTTTATGAGACAAACGAATTTGGGAACCTCTACTTTAAGGCATTATATATAAAATTTAATACAAAATTACATCAATGCCAAACTTGGTATATATGAGCGATAAACTAAGACGTAAGGAATTCTAATGTCATGATGAAATGAAAGCAACCCTGTAAATCGGTGGATTATTTGGTCTAACAGCGACACACAGGTGCGTAAATGCATTACATCCGTTTTAATGGGGGTGGATAGTGGAATGTTAGTACTTTGAAAAAGCCTTTTTGTACCTTGAGGGATGTTGAGAAATATTTGCTTTACATTTTGACGTGAGATCTATGGATATTTTTTATGTTTTTTTCCCCTCTCCTCGTGAATCTTGTCGGGTACAATGGTTCGCGTACAACACACAAAGGTGAGGCCTTCCACATTTCGGATTCAGCGTTTTGTGAGTGTTCCTTGGAAAGAACTAACAAAACGTAAATTTTCATTCCCTACAGTAGAATGAACGCATAAAAAGAAAAGGATGAATCAAGACTACACATCGTAGTGATTCACAAAGAAAAATTCTACATTTTTGATTACTGACTTTTTTAAAAAAAATGGTAAAATTTCAAAGGAAGGATATTTTTTTCCTTTGGATTCACATCTGCATTGCAGATATCAGGGACAGTAATCATAATCTTTTTTTCAATTCATACTATTAATTCACACCCTCCCTATATATATGTATATCTTGTTCAAATTTTCAATCGTTAACGAAATACTTGCTATTCATTCATTCAAGTTGAAATACATTTTTTTAAACTTGTAGTGGATGACAATTAATGTTAATACAGTTGTTTCAAGTATTAATTCATTAATAATTAGTAACAAACAAAAATAATAATACAACACTACATATAAAAAGGAAAATCCCTCTTTGTGTTCTTGTAGCGCAATGTGTTGCGCGTTAGGCTTCTAATCCAATGGTCGTGGGTTCGAATCCCACCTAATTTCTGAGTATATGCTTTATTTTTATTACACTATTTTATTGGAATAATTAAATTTAATTAATGAATAAATAGTAGCAGAAAAATAACAGTCCAACACCCTATATAGAAAGGAAAATGGAAATTGCTTTCTATTTTGCCGCTTAATATTGTGATTCTGTTATATGTATATACTAAGTACTTATTTTGCAGTTTTTATTGTCTAATTAAAAATTTTACAATTGTAATAAAAACTTTGGCTAAAACTTTAGTTTGAATTGCGCTAAAATTTAAATTTGTGTAAAATGAATACTGCTAAGTCCAATGATATCTAATTTTCGATTGTTTACCCCTTTGTAATACTTAATTGCGTAGATGACTTTAACAAGTACTTTCAAGTAACTTCAAAACTATTCTAACAATTGATATAATAACATCTATTTAATTTCAGTATAAAAATAAATAAATTTCTATGTACTTTTCAAAATAAAGTATCAGAGTATTCTTAACTCAGCATGTTAAAACTCGATACTTCCAAATGTTTCGAAACAATAACATAAATTTTACGTCACTGATTGCTTTTGGTTTCTGAAAATACTAATTAGAATATAATAGCTTTTAATGTAAGATAAAAGCTTAGATCACAATATTTAAGCTTAAAAATTTTAGTATAATTATTTCTTAGAATCAAGTATATCTTTAATATTTAATAATGATTATGACCATTAAAATTTTTTTGGAAACAATTTATTAATTTTGATCATATACATTAGCTAAAAGAAAACTTGAGGGTTGGCCATTGGTATACATAGACTTGACTTTTTTTTTTTGGGGGTATATTATAAAAACACATAGCTGAGACCACCGAAGCTAATCTTTATGCTAAAAATTAAAAATCTCTTAATCTTTGTGGGGTTGACCTCTCCCTCTTCTGTACGCTACTGAGATTGGTTGTATGGAATTCTCGACATCAAATCAGTTCTTTTGGACAGTGGCGTACACAGAGACTACTTTCATGGGACACGTTATATTTGTAAGAAAATGTAGACAAAAATACCGAGACGTATCTTTTATGCTAAAAATTAAAAATCTGTCGTTCTATAACAGTGGTCTTCAAAATTTTTCGAATCATGGATCCTTTAGAGCTATAAGGTTTTTAGGGGAATCCCACTTCATATACATAAACACATCTGAAAATAAGATTTATAGTAGATCAATATGTAAAAGGTACTTTATATGAAGACAAAAAATTATTGCATTTGGTATTTAAAGATTTTAATGTAGCTTTAATATAATTTACTCATTAATAATATTAATTTGTGATCCAAGTGTCCCTTACCGTAGCATTATATTTAGTTACTGGAATGTGTTTACATTTTTTTTTTTTACACAAACTGTCGAAAAATCTAGGTCTATTGATATTATCTGCAGTTGCATTTGATATTCTCCGTTTAATTTGTTTTA
The DNA here is from genome assembly GCA_019973935.1 of Trichonephila clavipes. Lineage (NCBI taxonomy): Eukaryota > Metazoa > Arthropoda > Arachnida > Araneae > Nephilidae > Trichonephila > Trichonephila clavipes. Next base: position 101,156 of record BMAU01001365.1, on the reverse strand, counting down.
ATATTTTATTTTTATATCCACTCATCTTAAGGAATATTTTTCACTTAAATACATTGTTATGAATGGCATTAAAATGTTTATAGTTGTGTGAAAAATCCAGTGTATTTTGTGTGAATTTGTAACTTAAAATTTAAGAACTGTTCTTGTTTAAATTTAGAATTTTACGTCGAATCTGTTGATATGTCGATATAAGTTGTTTCCTTTTCTTTCTAATAGATGTTTTTCCCCACAAATAAAAAAGGTACATTTTCCAAAAGAAAAAAAAACTATTTAGTTCTGAAAAACATTATACTAACTTTTTGTGACTCGAGGAACCCCTGAGTAGGCTTCGTGGAGCCCCAGGGTTCCGTGGAACACAGTTTGAAAACCACTGCTCTATGAGAAAGGTTTGAAGGCCCAAATCTTACCCTAGGGATCCTCATGTTTGGAGACTTTCTGTATCTGCAAAGGCTCAGCTACTAAAATGCAGCCCCATTGTGGAAAAAAAAGAACATGATGAATCAGATCACTTAACTACTGCAAACATTTCTGAAGATCAGGCACGCATATTTTAGGAACCAAACGAGAAAATGTTAATTGATTGAAAAATTTGTTACCTAATTTCTAAAGATACTCATATTTTACGAAAATTTGATAATAGACGAACACCGCAGTCGCCGTTCAGCAGTAAATGCCTCTTTTAGACAATATTTACTATGAAATCCAAGGGAGAAATACGGAATAGGTTAAATTCATGACAGTCGCATGATAAATGCAATCACGTGTTCTCCGTTGATTCAAAACTGACATTGTTTTACTTGTATATTTAGGTAAAATTTGAAATTTGTGTAAAGTTATTCAAATATTAAAATTCTTGAAAAAGTTTTTCAAAATTTAAAAAAAAACAATTCTTTTATTGTATGTGTACTTTTATATAAAATGTATTTGGCTCACCTATGTATGTTATTATTGTTGAAAAATACGTGCTTCTCTTAAAAGAAAGCTATTGTAAAAAGAGTAAAAATTGGCAACAGCAAAGCACATAAACTGATTGGATGGGAACACGAGATTGGATTTCCCCTATGAATATGATTTCACACGAATGTATGAAATTATTGGCTAGAAACACATGCTTACAGTTACCATGTGACTATGACACCACATGAAGTTAAACCACTAAATTATGATTGATGTGTCTAAGATCCAAATGTCTTGCATTTACTCTGTTGAACTACATAGTTGGAAGGTTAAACTGAACTGAACCTCTGAAGCCCTCATGAGGCGTTAGGTGGAAGTTAATAGAGTCTTTATATACAAGTGCAAGAATCATTCCCATTCATTGTAACTACTGTTCTGTTTTTAGGTCTGAACTTATTGCAATTTATAAGGGATTGCAATTTATTGACACTGCTTCTGACCTTGCATTCAGGGACATTTGGATTTTAACTGACGGTCATGCTTTTATATAGCATCTTTCTTGTTGGACAGCCGTTGGGGATATGACAAGTCTAAATAATCTGGCTCAACTTTCTTCTAGACACTTTATATACTTTCAATGAGTCCCCTTCCGTATTGGATTGCATCGTAACGAGATAGACGATAGTTTGGCCAAGTCTGCCACTGCTGACACCTTGCGGGGGAAACTTGCCTAACTTTTGCTGAACTCTCCTCTATTAAAAGGATATAAATGCACTTTGGAGAATACCCCCTGCTCACCCTTGGTATTTTGGAAAAAAACCTCGTTGGTGTCACCAACTTAATATTCCTTTCCTAGGGATCTGCAAACGGCTCTATCGCGCTTTTTTAGTGGCCACATCAAATCTCTTACTTTTCAACAGGACTGGAAAGTATTTTCAGAGTGTCATAGGTGCGAAGCTGATCAAACCTCTTCCAGTCATATTCTTAATTGTTTGAGTTTTACTTTTGACGAGGTTTTAGGAAATCCTATTTTATTTCTAGAATTTTTGGAGATTTTTGGTTTTATGAATACACCATCTGGGATGAGAACAACAACAGAATCATTCTCGCCTCTCGAGCACAATTTATAGTTACGAAGTCCATTCTGAACAGCCTTTTGAGTAATTTCATAGCACCATTCATTGAAATCGGACCAAACTAAACAAAATATTGAGGGTCTGACACAAACAGGCTATTGCATAGATCAGCTTTCGTCAATGAAATAAAATAAAACAATAATAACTGATATAAATAAAAACGTAACGGGTTTATAAAATAATAAGTTATTTGACTTTAGAACTGCGTTTAATTCACAAGCATTAATTAAACAAAAGACATCATGCTAGTTGAAAATCCAATCAAAACCTTTTCCATATTTGGAAGAGAAGGAGGAGCTGAGATCAATCGTATTATGCTCAACTCCCAGAGCTAACAACTTGCATTTTGAAGCTTTAGTGGCTAATACTTTCAAACGTTTGAATCAAATCTTGCTATTATAATGACAGCAACATTTGTTCGTGCGCTTGTGGGCTTAATGTTTACTTGTAGGGTAAAGAAAAATCCAACGACTAGTTTAAGTAATTGTTTGAGCTCCGACCTTGACCAAGCGAGAAGCTTGCTTTAAGAAATCGTCTGCTGAAAAATCATAAACCATTTTCATTTTCGAACAATGCTTGTTTAAGAAGGAAAGAGAGAGAAAGATAGAGAGAAAAAAATAATAACAAATAAATAAAAAAGATCCGGCAGAGAGCTGATTGAAAATTAACTCAGCGTGAAGTCCGCTCAGTCTGTAAGCTTTTAGCTATTCTTGTGCTGACAGATCGAATGAAAAAACCGCGAAGCGTGAAATATTTTTTCTTTCACTTAATGCTCACGGAGTCGAGCAGAAAAGATTGTTGCTGATGTTATAATATTCAATTCTGTACATTCATTTGTTATTTGAACTTCTTGAAAAAAGAAACGTGGTTTTAATTATGTTTCGCTGTGCATTAAGATGGACAGTTATAGTCGCAGTTACACGAGCGATTTAATGCTGACTGAAAATGAACAATTGTATCAAGAAGAGAAAAGATGAGAAATGAGATTAAGGGTTGTTATTCTCTCTTTATGAAATTAGATATTTTCTTTCCGCGCATTATAAAGAAACTATAGTTTGAAAGAGGTTGATTCTTTTCACCAATTTTTAGTTTGAGCTATGAGGTCATCTATATTTATTATGACTAAGTGTTATCTCAGATAATCAAGAAGAGTAATAAATCTATAATTTTATTTAACTTTAAGTCAACAACTTTAAATTATTTTAAAAAATAGGTATTTAAATTTCCACAATAATAATTATTAACGCCCTTTTATAAGTTTCGCTTGTATGTAACGGGGAATCTTTGAACTTAATTTCTAACCACTTTAAAATGTCAGTTAATTCGAAATTTTGCTCACTTGTCCAGGACCGATGACAATACAATTATTTAATAATTTTGTTCCATTGTCCTGATCAGGATCATCCGAATTACCGACTTCCCATTTTCAGACCTCATCCCGCATCTGGCGACTAATTTCCAGATTTCACGATTAATTCCAGATTTGGGTACTAAAAGATTAAGTTACAACTTAGTTCGATTAACTATAAAAGGATGTTTTTTAGTTTTTTTAACTATAATTTATTTTAGCTTATGATTTATAAAAAAAATTACAAACAGTGGATTCTCTGGCATTAAAACGTGGGTTAGATAAAAAAAGATTTTATTTAGCATTACTTCCACTTTATATTTAAAGCACAGGCAACGTGGCTCTAAGTACTGTAAATAAACTTTTTTTGTAAAAAATGAGCAGTTCAACTTTTAAAAAAATTGTAGAAGTTTGAGGAAAATTATTTAAACAAAACGTTCATCACAAACTGTATTTAATTCTATTATAGTTTTATAGTTTTTTTATTCATAAAGATTAATAAATGTAATTATTAAAACATAGCTATTGTTAATTATTTAAACAAAAAAATGAATAATCATTGGCGTAACGGAGAATATTAGGGCTTTCCTGCAAAAAAAAAAAAAGCCAGGTTTTGAGCTCTAAATCGTATTTTGCAGAAGATTGCAAAATTATAACCTTTGGGCCCTCCGTGATGCTGGGGTGAACGTTACGTCACTGTGAATAATAGCTAATTAGTAATTAATAAATACACTAACCTCCAAAAAAGTACAGTCTATCTTTAGTGTCCAATTTGAAAAAAAAAATGAACATAGAAACATGAAATTTGGAAAAAAAAGGTAGAAAAAATGTATGCTCAAGAGTTGTTATTGAACGCAATGTATAAATTTGTCTATTTTAACACAAACATATTTTTAAACAAAAAGGTATCGTGGCAGAAATGCACCTTTTTAGAAAGCGCAATACATCACAGTTTTATGAAGAAAATGTCGTAGAAACATTCCAATCTAATAAAGATTGTGTCCCCCTCCTAACCGGAATGCTTTGGCAGTATCAACTTTCCATACAGCCTTTTAAGTTAACGATTACCGAAATCGGGAGTGAAGATTAGACATTAAGTAACTCTTATTCCAGCTTCTGTAATAATTTTAAAGGAGGACTTTAAACATCAACATGTTTACCAAGGTAGCCTCTAATATGCCCTGTTAGATTCAAATCCGGAGTTTGAGTTGCCCATCATATTAGCTTCAAACCGTAAATTTAAAGATAGTCAAAACGCATTGGCTAGGTGAGCTCCCACATTAGCATCCATCAGAACATTACCATTATCCTTCTACATTATTACTATAATATCAATATATAAGAGGTATTTTGATTAAGGATCTCATCCGGTATTTCCACACCAGTCAGAGTTCCTTCATGAAACGCATGAGAGTCAGTGTAGTCAAAGAGAGAGTTCTTTAACTGTTGTGATGTTCCTCCCCTTGGAAGAACATCTCTCGAAGTATCAGCGTGAGCTGTGGCCGCGGCCCAGCCGAGTGGTATAGGTATCGGATCGTGGTTGGCTTTGTCACAGTTCGAGCCCAGTACCACTAAAGACCCAAAGCGATGCACGCTAAATCTGTCGAGAGCTGAAACGTTCCCGTTGGTGTGGTGTGGTAGTTAGGAGAGGGAGTGCCAGCTCAGGTGTCGTCCACGTCACTTGACCATGGTTCAAAATTACGTGGTCCGTCGCCAAAAGCCCTCGTGCAGCTGAACAGTGCGACGTTAATCTTCACTCACTCACTCATCAGCGTGAGCTAGAGGCGTAAATTAACGAAAGAACTAGGATCAAACATTATCTTAATATGACTTTATTAAGATATTCAACTTAAACCTTTAATAAATTAAATTATAATAATTAATATGAGAGAATCTACGATGGTAAAATACGCAACACACAATATATATATATATATATATATATATATATATATATATATATATATATATATATATATATATTATATATATATATATATAATAAGACTTAATCTAATTCAGACCACTATCAATAAGCGAACCGCCTAATGTCCGATTCTAATATTAAATAATCAATCCTACCTTATTACAGCTTGGAGCAACGATCAATCTTGTTATATGCTTAATCTTGTCTTTGTATGCACTGGTGTGCAACTTGGCCGTTTCATATATTCGACCCCTAATAACTTGAATTCACGTCACGCAAAACTCATTCAGACTTGAACCACGAACTGTAATAACCATCAACTGCCACGAACTAACTTCAATTGTCAAACATTACCTTACATTGCCATCCCGCTTACTCTAAGATCCTATATTTAAAAGTTTGTTCATTTGCATCTTTCATTCACACTTCACTTCTTGGATTTGGTTGGAAAAGAGTTGCCATTAATTCTGGCCCAAAGAACCCAAAGGACATGTTAAAGAAAAGACGCGTGAGACGTTACACTGTTCTATGCATCTGTTTCTTTCAGTAATATTAGATTTGTTGTATCTGGTACGTTGCTCTCTCTATATCAATAACCGTCCACAATCACTCTCGAGTATGACTCTCTGAAGAGTACAACAGTCCATTGCTGTCTGACCCAGGAAACGTGTTATCTTGTCCAACGCAAACGAGCAAATCTTTGTTGTCTGTTCATGTAGGCACACACAACTGGTCGTCTTGAACATACATCTGCATTTTAAAGACATCTTCTCATCGTAGTAGAGAAGATTCTTGCTTCTGATGCGAAAAAATGGGCACTTGGATTGCAAATTCACTTCCACAAGACGTCTGAAAATGATTTTGGAGCAACTGACAACTCTACATCTGACCATATCGCGGAACGAGCCACTATGAGATGCACAAGCGCTTACCGCACTATCTTTTGGATTATCTTGTCTTGTCTAGTGGTCTTATTAATCGCTCCAAATCCGGTTCTCATCATGAAGGTACCATCTCCTGTTATGACGGCACACTACGAACAATCGACTTCGTGAGCAACATGGTGCGTCAAGCAGCCTGCGGTTTTCATGCCGATGATTAGCCCCTTTTAAACTCGTTTAACTATGTGAAACGTCTTCTATTACGTCTACCTGGTGTTCTTTGGTCCTGACATACTAAAGCCCTTCTAGAATCGGTATTTCACCGTTACATTCATGAATCTCTTAGTATCCGCAACAATATGTAGAACCCACTTCTTGATAGCAGCGCCATTTCATAGTGTGTGGTGAAGTGTGTGAAGATCCCCGTGGATCTCACTTTGAGAACGAGAATGATTTTGAGTCAAATAAGAACCAGTAGCCATTTTTATAAATACAAACTTTCTTTATTTGGTTATCTTTACCAAATAGAATCAAAGACTTTTAATAACAAATAAATCAAAATAGTTATATGAGGTTTAAAAGGGACTTTCCTTTAAATTAACTTAAATATTTAATGATCCAATTAATTAACAATTAGAATATCGATCACGCAGAGATTACCGCAATAAGAGATCCCAGAATTATATTCAATAATATTCCTATTGAACATTTATCTTTAATCTCACTCCTAATATGAAGCTATAATGAAACTTTAATTATAAATCAATATTACCACACTGCAGCTCAGCTCTTCCTGAGATTTATCCACCTAGAAATCTTCAATAATAATTCTCTAATTTCACTATTATTCCTTCCTGCTTCAATCTCTCTCTCCTACTGCTATTTACTTTACTATTCCGTTTGACTTAAATACTCTATCTAATCTGCATAACAAGGAATCCTGTCCTCTCTTTGGAGCTGATTGGAAATAGGTAGGGGAATTAAATTTCCCTAAAAAAGACGTCTCAGAAGGTTAGTGATAAAGTTCCGTATAGGTTTGTCACAAGTGCATTGACACCAAATTTGAATTAATATCAAATCGGACGTCATTCAACTACTTTGTAAATGCTGGTGATTGTAAATCGCTTCCTTCCTGTTGCGCCATTTTCAGTGTTATCGAATATGTACATAAATACACACACGTATATGTGTGTGTGCTCTCTTTAATATATAATCAGTACAAAATTCAGTTTGAACACCAATTCTCAACGTATTCTCATTTGGAGAGAACCATGGATCCGTTGTCATCCATCCAACACCATGGGCGTAAGCCACTCTGAAGGTGATAGGGTTATGTTATAGGGTGGCGGGATTTTGGATGGTCTCACAAACTTGTACATCCTTAATGGATTTACTCTAACTGCTCTGAATTAATATAGTGATTAATAGCCTGTGCGAGACTTTTCAGAGGGGCAGTTGTCACCCAACTAATTTTTTACCTCTAGCTGGAATACTCACTGTTAGCCCAGGTTAAATTTTTAAAATTAAAATTCAAGTAACTAACATAACACTTTTTTAATGTAGGTCAAACCTGATGCAAGGCACTGTATTTCAAAGCATAAAATAATTTTTTTTCTCATTACGCACCTTTTAAATAACTTCAATGAACTGCAATTTGACCTCGAATGAAAGAATTATTTAATACAAAAGAGAAAACTAACATACCAAAAAGAAAAATATAAAAATGAATTATAAGAGGAAAGTAATAACACCAGAAGTAAGTTTCAGAACTGCTGTATCCGAGATAAATGAACTGAAGTATGTTTAAACAATACTTTAAGCATCGCATGGTAGCAAAATCCAAAAACTTGCTGAATTGTTCATTATTCTAGCTACAACTAGTTATTTTTCAACCAATAGTAATTGTATTTTTTATATGATTGTGGATATCACCGGTAGTTGAATCACTGCTGATTTCAAGAGCAGTATTAATTAGAAAGTTATGTCTATCCAATTTTCATCCTTAATGTTGTTAGGACAAACACAGGTACCACTACTTTGAACAATCACCACTACAATCATAGTCAATATTAAGTGTATATTACTTTATGTACTAAGCCTGTGTTAATTTCAAAGGCATGCCTATGCCTTAGTATACAGAAATGTTGCCAACAATAACAGAAATGTTGGAAAACGAGTTCGAAATCGAGGTAAGAATTCCTATAATTGGATCATAAGTCAAAGTATAAGGCTTCTAGTTTTTCTATGAATAATAGTTTTGAATTGTTATTATTTTTTCAGATAAAATATTGGATTAATTGTATCCAATACTTAGAGTTTTCTATGAATATTAATTAATCAATTATAATGGAATTTTAAGATTCCTTAAATTGTGCTTATTATACTTACTTTTTGCTTACTCCGTCTAATTTAAGCTTATCCATAAGCAGCCCATCACAAAAAAGCGATTTATTATTTCATAAGCTTCATAAGATTACAATTAAAAATACTTTTAATAATGCTATCAATAATAAATTACCAAATAATAATTCTATCACCAACATTAATAAGTGAAGGAAATAGCTTTTCATAATCGCATGGTTTTTATTCTAGCAACGCATGCTAAGCGCTCACATTGCAAGTTAGTCATCATACCAGAAATAAAAGAAATATCTGCCCCCAAATTACTATGAAAGGAATTACGAACACTTTATTATAGTTCTGTGACCCGCGTATCGAAAAAGAGCATTTTACAGCTTTCTATCTTAGATCACTGGTTGAAAGTTGGTATGACGTCATTCATAGAGATCAGACACACGGTTGTTGGAATTATAGTAAATAAAAAAAAGGTATTCTGGATATTCTGAAATATATTTACGCTATCCTTAAGGGTTTATTCTCAAAAAAGATTTAATTAATGAAGAAAGATTAGCGAAATAAACAAAAATCTTTAAATATTTTTCAAAACGTTTTAAAGTGGAAATAAAATTACAAATTAAGATTAACTAAAGTGATACACACTAATTTAGTTTAAAAATAAACTGAATCAGAAATTACAGAAGCAAAATTATTGGCAATCAAAAAACTATTTGAAACAGATAAAATGGGCTTAGGTTTGCTCAAGGTATCAACAAGAGCACATTAACATAATCTGCAAAAGAAACTGCAATTACCATTAACAAAAAACATTCGAAATAGATGCATATGAAGCAAACTTAGGCTTACTAATTTAAAAAAATAATTAAAACAGATTTAATTTTGATGGAACAACATCCGAAGTGTAAAAGTGGAATTGTAAACACACACCATAATGCCAGAACTAAAACGCAACTGTTGAAATAATACTTTTTTACGGTGATTCTTTAGCAATAAATGTAATTCTGCTTCAAATGGATAAATATTTTAAGTTAATATGTATAAGGATAATATGTAATGATTTTTAAAAACTACATAAAGAATATCTAGAGAGAGAGAGAGTCACATTCAAAGATAGAAGCCCATTTTCCTCATAACTTTGGAAAAATAACTTCAAGAAGGTCATTGTAAATTAAAGTGGATTATAAACTGTATCTGAATATCATTTTTTTAAAAAATTTCGATAAATACAGTATTTTTTTCTCATGCGTTTATTGTTGTTGATAAATGAACTGTGAATATTTTAAATACAACAGTTCACACTTTACTCAAAGTTTTTTTACCCTTAAATAACTGATTGCTTACAAATCGCGTGTAAATTTTTCAGAAACAAATCACATATAAAACATACACATATATTAAATATCTGAAAATTAACAACAATTTAAATATTTCGCTAAATAGAAGTCGAAGCATTTGTAATACTCTGAGAAGGATTTTCGCAGTAAAAAGCTTTATATTTCGTTCAATTACTCGAATAAGTTGAACGAAACATCTTTAGCAACTCTTCACATATGTTGCCCGCATGAAAAAACACTTCTTTATCTCACAGTTTATTTTTGTTAAACGTGTGATCCAGAAATACATTCGTGATGATCTCTCAACGCCTGAGTTCACCAAGATAAGAATATTTCAGGGAAAAAAAGGGGGAAGAGAAATAAGAGAGAGAGAGAAATGAGTTCTGTAATTGAAAGGAAAAAAACGTAATCCGCGTTGATCAGTTGAAACATCAACAGAAAAAGTGTTTCACGTTTATATAAAAAAAGAATCTAATATAATCATCGAATGTTTTTAAGATAAATAGTTCCAATCGAGGATTTGGCTTCAATCCTCATTTGTAGATTAGTTCTAAAATAATCTTTATTTGATCTCTGAAATATTTCTAAAATTGGAGCTGTTACGATAGAACCGTCATCTTTAGTAAAGTAATTTTCTATAAATATGAGATTTAAAATATTATTTTAAAAACACACACACACACACACTCTTAAGTAGTTAAGTAATATTTCAACAAAAAACTTTTAGAAGATAAGTGCAAAAAGATCCAGCTCAGAGAAAAAAACATATTTTAAAAGACGATTTAGAAAGATTTTTAAAACCAAAATGTTTTCTGAGATTTTTTTGTAAAAGAAAATGCAAGGATCTATACATTAGAAATGAAAATTTAATTAATATTCTTATAATAATATATCCAAATATTTCTTAAGAATTTTAAAATAATACTTGTGTTTTTGCAGAATTTTTATTTGACACATTTTAACAGTAAAATTTAATTTCTATGACTTCTACGAATTTTAAGCATATTTTAAGTCGTTTGGGTACTACGTATTTTATTGAAACAATTGCCAACTCTATTAATAACTCACCAAGTTGGCAACCCGGATTTCCTATGAGTCGTACGCGCTGAATTGGCAACCAGGTGGTTCGTTTCATATAATGTCGCCAAAATGTTGCGATGCTACGTAAATACCGTCGTTTGGATAAAAAAATTCTTTTTTTAACAGTTTTAATGCTATAATTAGAATTCTTAAAATATCGTCTGGAGAATTGTTAAAAACAAAACTTAAAAAATTTCGGGAAATTTTAATGTAAATATATACCGTGGACCACCAACAGTTGCAATTTCCTACAAAATTTAATGTTTTTGACTAATAAAAATTAATGTATCGGAATTGTAATTTTTTTTATATCTGCAATTTGTTTTTTTATGGAATTATATAATTAATTTTTTAAAAATAGTGTAAGTATTATTTTTAAAAATTAATAATCACAAAAAACTACTAAAAAAAAGTACGCCACAAAAGTCTTCGTACATTTAACAAAAATCTCAACACAGCTTTAAATATTGTGTATTACTTTCTTAATTTAGTACTTAGTAGGATATCTTTTAGTGTCCACAACAATTTTTAAACGTCTTAGTATAGATTTAATCAATTTTTTATAAATTCTGCATCTATTTTCCTCCATGCTTCTGTGATTATTGCTTTTACTTCGCAATATGTTTTTATATGTGTCTCGTGTTTCCTTTTTTTAAAATCAAATTTTCACCAAATATGTTCTACTAGGTTAAATAAAGTGATTGAGGAGGAATTTTCAGATTGTGGGGACAGTTACAGAGACACCAGCGACCTACATGGAGAGCAGTGCGCTTGGCGTCAGTGTTTTGTTAAAATAATTAAGTCGTCTCCTATGTCCAAATTTTGTCAGATAATTTCACAAAATGTTTTTTAAAATATTTAAATAGAGAGCTCATGATTCACAATACCAACAAAAAATACCAATTTACCTAAACCTGAAGATGATTTACACCCCCCCACGAACAATACTTCCACCTTCATGGTTCACTGATCCTACTGATCAACTAGATTCGTGGAGTTAAGTTTTAGAAAATTCAACATTAATAACAAATAGGTTGGTTTGACAGAAAATTCAATATATTTGGTTGCAACGAGCGTATATAGTTTGTAGAAGAAAAAATGAGGAACTTAATCCCAAAAATTTATGTGGAACAAAACACCTCCACCTCCATGCTCCAACATGGAGGTAGAGGTGTTCTTGCGTGTTGATGTAAATCGGCTTCAGGATTAGGTAATTTGGTATTTTTTGTTGGCATAGTGAATCATGAGCTCTATTTAAATATTTTAAAAAACAATTTGTGAAATTATCCGCCCAAAATTTGTACATAGGAGACGACTTTATTTTTTTTAACAAAACACTGACGCCAAGCGCACTGCTCTCCATGTAGGTCGCTGGTGTCTCTGTAACTGTCCCACCTCCTCAATTACTTTATTTAGCCTAGTAGAACATATTTGGTGAAAATTTGATTTAAAAAAAAGAAAACACAAGACATATAAAAACATAATGCGAAGTAAAAGCAAAAACCACAGAAGCATGGAGGAAAATCGATGCAGAATTTATAAAAAATTGATTAAATCTACACCAAGACGTTTAAAAACTGTTGCGAAAACTAAAAGATATCCTACTAAGTACTAAGTTAAGAAAGAAATGTAATATTTAAAGCTATGTTGAGATTTTTGTTAAGTCTACGAAGACTTTTGTGGTGTAATTTTTTAGTGGTTTTTTTAATTATTAATTTTTAAAAATAACAGTTATACTATTTTTAAGAAATTAATTATATCATTTCATAAAAGATAAGTTGCAGATATCTTTAAAAAATTTCAATTCCGATATATTAATTTTTATTAGTTGAAAACATTAAATTTTTTAGGAAATTGCAACTGTACGAACACTTTTGTGGTCTACTGTAGCTAGAAACTTTCTATTTTTAATAATTTTTTTTTACTTCAAAATTAATAAATGGTTATATAAATGTAAAATTTAAAAGCAGATACATCTAATCTACTTTTAACTTATTTATGATTAATATTGACTTGTTTTCTCCAAATCTTTTCAAATTTTATTTAAGATTCTTATCTAAATCGATATTTAAAAACAACAAATAATTAATAAAAGAATTCTTCAATCATATGGTGTAAATTGGTATAAAAAGAGGAAAAATTATTACAATAGGACACATCGTTTAAACTCTTTTTTTTTTTTTTCTCCTTCTTGCGAAGAATAATTGAAAAAAATGAAACGGTTAGTGGTCTCTCTCATTTCTTAGGAAGCAATGTTTTTACCAAGATTTAGAAATTGATTCGGAAATATTAAATAACATTACAATAAATCCCCCAAAAGTAGTTTAAACAAAAATTCTTTATAAAAAGCAATCTTACCCAGATATTTTGGACATTCATCTTCTTCTATGAGGCCCATAATAGCATAAAATTTACACGGTTATGCGTTTGCAACAAAGCAACATGAAAATTGCATGCTCAAAACTCAATTTCCTCGTAAACACTTTCAGAAAAAAATAAAAAATAAAATAAAAACAACTACAGTACACTCATAAATAAATTCCCAGAAGCTTTCAAAACAGATTAAATATTTAAAAACTGAAGCCCTTGCTCTTACACAAAAAACCCTATGCTCAAATTTTACTCAAAATTTCTGAGTTGAGCTTTAAGACAACGAATTCATTTTAATTAAATGAATTAAATTTATGATTCTCTATATTTCATTGCCAGATAGGATGAAAAACTTTGAATTTTAGATATTCATTAAGGTTTATCTCTAATATAAAAAAGTATAGCTGTAGCATAAAATAAATTATTTTTTGTTTTCAGCTTGATTAATTCAATACTGTACTTTTATTGTTCACATTATTACCTTATTTATTTCATTTAATTGCATTAAATTTCTGAAAATTCCAATTTAAAAGGATAACTTTTTTACAATAAATATACTATAAAACAATAAAAAATACACAAATTAGTCGCTAATGTTTATGTTAATCATAATTATTAATTCGTAAATAAATGAAACTTTATTTATTTGAAATATTTTGATATAACAAACAAAATAAATCATATTATTACAGATTAATGGTGCTCAAGGCTAAGGCTAACGACAGGTCTACATCTAGCCCATTATCATGATGAATTTTGTGGGCCTGTATCTGACACAGTAGAGATCAGGTAGCATAAGAAACAACACAAACAACACAGATTTGAAACTCTTTACTGCAAAAAGTGCAGAACTTCGGGATTGCGTATTTAAAATACAAATGCACAAATTGTTTACTTGTACAAAACTTTCCATCTGAACACATTTCAAGAATCTTCGCATCATATATTAAAGAATTTAAACTTTACTGTCGATTATTGATTTTTTTAATTCAAGAAGGCTCACAAAAAATTATCCAAATTAAGGCATTCAAAATATATATATGTATATATATATATATATATATATATATATATATATAATATATATATATATATATATATATATATATATATATATATATATATATAAAATATATATAATATATATATATATATAATATATATATATATATAATAATAATATATATATATATATATATATATATTTCTTCGGTATTGCTTTTGAAAAATAATCGGATTTATATCTGAAATCTTTATTACACTGAGTAAAAATCCTGTGCATCAATATACTCTAGCATTCTAAAATATACATCTAACACAGAAGAGATAACAGAAGATTAAGGAATCCTACGTATAATTATGAAATTGTATAATCGTCATCAAGATTAAGTAATTAATTTTGGATTTTTTTGAAAATGTCAAGGATATATGCTTGAGAAGTAGGAAAAATAAACTTCCTTTAAATCTGCTGCATAAATAAGTCTGACTCAAAAAAGGAAAATTACTAAGAAAAGAAAAAGGAAGTTGAGTGTTTTTATGATGTTTTAATGTTTTTTTTTATCTTTTGATTGTTTGAATGCGAGTTAATGCACAAAGATCATATAATTTTATTATTTAAAACTAAATGCGACTTTCAAAATAAATTATGTCTCTTAAGCTAAACAAATACAAGTTAACCACGTGGAAATAATTAAAGAAAAAATTCGGAACTTAAGATGTGATATATATATATCTGTTATGAACTTTTGGTTCTTTACCTTTTAAGTACAGAAAAATTGCTTAAAATTACAAAGAAACACTTTTATTTGTTAGACTTAGTAACCGCTAAAGTCAAAACGTTGCAACTGGCCTTACGTCAAAAACGAACTGTTGCCAATACAGTAAAATGAAGAAGGCTAAAAAGAAATTATTTCCAGATTTACAAGTACAAAAATAAATACAGTTAGTTTACATAAAATACAAAAATAGTAAATTACAAACGCCTAAATATAAAGTTATGAAATTCATCTTAAGGTATCCGACTACGTTCGGAACCGTGATTTTAAAAAGGCGCATAATGGATAATTTTCATGGCATTTAGTGTCACTTAGATTAGAATACATATATAAAACTGTTTTAAGGACATTTTGACAAAAAAAGTTTATTTAAATACAATATTTTGGCAAAAAATTAACTTAGAATAACCTTTTTTCAAAATGTTCTCCTTTTGTGAAAAATGCTTCGATTATAATAATATTTTGCCTGTATATAGCTGAGACCTCTGTACAGAGGCTTAACTAAGATTTTTGAAAAATTCACATTATTTTCAAAGTTGTAATCATTTGAAATAATGATCGGTGTTTTTTTCTTAAAATTGCTCCCCTCTGTTGTCGTAAAATATGGATAAACCCACTTCTAAGTTATATATTTCAAAAATTCTAGTTGAGCCTCTGTACAGATGTCTGAGCTATATACAGGCAAAATATTAGTATAATAAAATCATTTTTCACAAAAGAAGAATATTTTGAAAATGTTTCATTCTATGTTCATTTTTTGTCAAAATATTGTACTTAAACAATTTGTCATTGTAATACTATTCTTAAAACAATTTTATATACATTTTCTAATCTAAGTGGCACTAAATATAATAAATATTATCCATTTATACGCTTTTGCAAAACCACGGTTCCGAACGTAGTCGGATACCTTAAAAATTAACTATTTTTCAAATTATAATGTTCTATAATTTTATTACATTTTTGATTGTTATTGTTAAACTCACTTGGCTTGTGCAGTCATTAGTTGGCAAAGAGTTGAACAATTGTTGTCTTAGCAATCTAAATATATAAGTCTACGATTTAACTTTTAGTATTTTCTTCCCTACAATTTAATTATGTTCTACACTGCATAAACAGCACAGTAATACTTTGATGTATACTAAATATTGAGATTTATTGATAAGATGAGTATATAAAGACAATAACTCATTTTTGTTAATTCTCATTTAAAATATTGGAATGTAGGCTTTGAGATTTTTCAAAATCACAAATTCTTTGTAGAAATGAAATTATTTCATAAGCTTTAAAATAAAACATTTATAACTATATTTAAATGTCTTTTTACATGTATAATATCGCAATTTAAAAACTATTAATGTTGCTAATTATTTTTAAAGCAAAAAATTAGGTTGAAACGAAAGTAATTTATCTAAGCTTACCTCATTCTCATCTGCCTTCTTGTACATTGAACTCGCAATAAAATCATATCAGTTTTTTTTAATAAGCATGTTCAGAAAAAAGGAATTTTTAAAAAATATTAAAGAATCTCTATTTTTTTTAGTTTTGAATGCCCTTTTCAGATTAACTTAATATTTTGTTGATCGTGCACTTTATACATGTAATACGTTGAGTAATCCTTCACAAAATCAACAGCATTTTGAAGAATAAGGAAATATATTCTATATATATATATTGGATTATATATATGGATATATACATATATATACAGTGGCGTAATCGGGGTGCCGAGGGGCCATGGCCCCGGGCGGCAACGAAAAGGGGTGGTGGCAAGCACCACGATTTATAAATTCAAAAAATATTTCAAACTCCAAATCTTGCCCGCGCAACGAAACTTTGATACATGCTCAGATGCAGGAAGTTTATTAGTCGCTATGCAATCGCATTCGTCTTTATGTTACTTAAGCTTCTGGCAACCGGTACTGTGTGAAGTCAATGATGATGCCCAAAATTATTTGCAAACAGAGGGACTAAATATCCATCAATGTGCTAAAAAAATACGTGCTTTACAGACCATATTAGAAGCAAAACGAGAGGAATTCGGGGAGGACACTTAAACATATGCTAAAAGTTTATGTGAAGAACCTGGAATTTCTTTTTGAACCCCCAAGACGAATCAGGAGGAAGCATATATTTGGCGACGAAAGTAAAAATGTTCGGTTATCGTACGGGGTATAGGGTTACGGACGATTATTACGATGTCGGATATGGAAACCGAACCGCCCGATGGTACGTTGAGGCCCAGAAAGACCTTTTCCCCAAATCAAATGACGAGTCCATGGCAGATTACAAACGAATGAAGCCATTCGAACTATGCAACGCACTTGAATCACAACTGCACCAGCAGTTACCCGATTTCAACCAACAACGCGACAGAAAAACCACTCAGGGCAACGACAAGCGCCGAAAACAAAAAGAACCAAAAAAGAAAGCCACTGATCCTCCTCCAAAAGAAACTGATAATGACAAATGCCGTCGCCATAAGGAGATTCAAAAATTTGTCAAAATGATGAATGGTAGACTCTCCTTCCTTGAGCACTGCATTAAAAGCGAAAAGGAATTTCCAGACCTCACTGACGATGACGCCCTCGTCGGATACCAAAAAGATTATGACGAACTCTCCTCCCTGAAGGAGCACAAACTGGGTGAGTTAGCTTTGATTCTTCCTTGCCCTGTACTGGATTGCCCGGAAAATACTAATAATTCTATCAAACTAAATGACCCCCAGAAAATAATGCGAAGAAGCACTCGCGTCAAGCGAGCCACGATAGCAAGAAAATAGCAAACTCAATTACCGATGGTGGCTTCACCTCCCCCCAAAAAGTTGCGAAAAAGCTAAAACTTTCTGATCCCATTGCCGGGACCAGTCAGTCTGTCAGCGTTAAGAATAAACTTAGTAGCCTTGCCAGAAAGGAAGCTAAAATTACTCCCCCAATCTCGAATCAAACAACGGCTCCAGTTGCCACCCGCCCTAAAGCCCCCCAATTATGTTCAAACATAAAAAAAAATTATAAAATAATCATCAAAGACTTAAATAAGGATTTCCCCAACTGCGACGTAAAGTTAGCAGGAAAATACCTCAAAATCTTCACGACAAGCACCGATGAACATCACATTGTAACGGACTACCTCAAAGAAAAATGCGAGGAATTCTACGTGATTAACCCGCCCCCAGAAAATCGTCATCAAAGGACTCCCGGTTTCCACTGAAATCGGTGAGATCCAAATTTAATCTCTCAAGGATTTTGTGTCGAAAATGTGGCCCAGCTCACCAGATTGAAACAAAAAAAGAAAATTATAAAATAATCATCAAAGACTTAAAAGGATTTCCCCAACTGCGACGTAAAGTTAGCAGGAAAATACCTCAAAATCTTCACGACAAGCACCGATGAACATCGCATTGTAACGGACTACCTCAAAGAAAATGCGAGTCGTGATTAACCCGCCAGATTCCCGCCCCAGAAAATCGTCATCAAAGGACTCCCGGTTTCCACTGAAATCGGTGAGATCCAAGCAAATTTAATCTCTCAAGGATTTTGTGTCGAAAATGTGGCCCAGCTCACCAGATTGAAACAAAATCCCCGCTCCCCATTTTTATGGTTGAGCTCGAGCGAAACCGACTCCCCAGATATCTTCCAATTAAAAAAGTGTTGCTACCTAGCTGTGCAGGTCGACACTTTTAACAGACGACCGGGGGTTTCCCAATGTTACAATTGTAACTTGTTCAACCACTTGTCAAAAAAATTGTTACATGCGCACTAGGTGCTTAAAATGCGGTGAATCTCACCGAACCAGCGATTGCCCCATAAAAGAAAAATAACGAACCCCATATGCATTAATTGAAACAAGACGGGTCATATGGCCAACTGGAGCCAGTGCGAAGAATTTCCTAAAAGAAAGCCGAAAAAAGGTGAAACGATTTACAATCGTAACACTATCAAAGAACCAGAAACCAAAAAACCCTCCAAACCGGTCACACCAAATCTCTCTTTCGCAGCCACCCTCTCGGGCGCTCCAAATAAAAATAGTACTCCCGGAACTTCGGCCGCCTCCGAAGAAGCTCCTACAACCAATGAAAAAAATAACGAAAATTACTTTGGATTTAACGACGCGATCAACGAATTAAGAAGATTCTTCCTCGACTACCCCTTTCTCTTAGAAATGGGAAGACAGCTCAGGAATGCAAAAGGCGAAGAGAGGATTCATATCTTTTATCAAAATCTCGTTAATAATTACAACCGTAAGGCCTAAGTTTCGTCTTAGGTCCCTAAATTTCAAATATCTCTCTAATTTTTAAGATCTTTTAATACCGTTCGCGTGAGAATATTTTTCTCTCTGCCAACTCCTCCTTTTCTTCCGAGCGACCCGTCCTCCCAATGGGAGACGAGCCGCCCGACCAATGGAGAGAGTTCCTCTCCCGTCACAGATCGCATTCTTCCCTGCACTTCCCATCTCAAAGACTCGCTCGCTCATTGGCCGCCCTCGCCATTGGTCAGCTCATTGGTCGCACGACGACCCCGAAACCAATCCAGTACTTATTACCAATTTTTAACAAGATTTTCAATGCTATTCGGAAATGTTCTGATAAGAGTTAAGATCTCTTCGATGGAACCGTCAACATCTTATCGTACGAAGATGACTTGTGGCGAACAATGTTTTCTTCAATAGACAGAGTATTTGCTGAAATTCGAGAAAGATTCCAACAGTTGCAGAATCTAGCGCAAAAGATATGCTTTTTTTTAAGGCCTAGAGTGATATTGAGCATGGATGAACTTAACTTAGATCAAGCTCCTCAAAACATTAATAAAGAATTCCAAGCTTTCGCAACAGCCCCAGGCTGTAAAAAAGAACTCATTAGGTCCGGCTCTCTGGGTTTATTAAAAAATATTTTTGAGTCCAAACTTAAAGATGGCTTACCAAACATTGCCATAATGTTGAGAATTTTTTTCAACATCTGTCATCAGTAATATCAGTTGTGCCAGAGAAGCTTCAGTGAGCTAAAATTAATCAAAAATTATCTCAGATCGACTATGTCCACGTTAAGACTATAACAAATTTAGCTATTCTGGCAATTGAACATGACACATACGTATTGATATTGACAATCGTATAAAAGATTTTGCTGTGAAAAAAACACAAAAACTGTATTTTTAATCAATAAAAAAATTTAAAGCTGCTTTTTTTTTACTTTTTGCTAGGGCCCCCACATTGGGTTATCATGCCCCCCCCTTAGGAAGGCGCACCCCACATTTTGAGAAACGCTGCTTTATTATCAATTATCTGTACATCACACATCCAAGATATTATTTAAAATGGCGTCAAATTGCTTAGAGAATTTTAAAGCAATTGGAATGCTGTCTACTCTGTCTATAAATTAAAGTTGGGTTTTGTTAAATTAGCTTACTATTTGGAACATTGTAGGGTCAAATCATCTTGTTATTGCTATGAATTGGCATTTTACTTATATTATTTTTTTTTCTTAAAAATTTTTTTATTTTCGCTTAAATTACATATATACAATTAAATCTCTGAAACAGCTGAACCTGTTCCATATATTAGGTTTTCTTCTCTAAAAAGAGTTCCAAGTTTGAAAATGTAGTTTTCGTAAATGTATGAACTTGACAGTAAATTTATAGAAATTGTTTTTATTATTTCTAATGGGCTGCAGATTGGTGTTTTACTCAGGTGTTTATTGACCTAGTACATTCCCGGTTGATTGATTGAATATTAACGCCGCACTGTTCAACTACACGAGGGCTTTTGGCGACGGACCACGTAATTTTGAACCATGCTCAAGTGACGTGGACGACACCTGACCTGGCACCCCCCTCTCCTAACAACCACACCACACCTACGGGAGGACGTTTTAGCTCTCGACAGATTTAACGTGCATCACTGCCTTACACAGCGGGTCTTTAGTGGTACTGGGCTCGAACTCGTGACAAGGCCAGCCACGATCCGATACCTATACCACTCGGCTACCGCGGCCACAGTACATTCCCAGAAGCTGGTATTTATTTTTAGTTGAGCACCATATAGGCGAATACCAATCACCGCAGGTAATTTTGACGCCCAGTTTCCTCCATAGAGGGAGACACCTGAGCTCTGACTAGGAACCTGTACTAGGATTTAATTTTGCCAAGAGCATCCAAGCCAAACAGACACTCCTGGGATCCTTTACATACCGTATAATCATACAACATGGCCACTGTCGATTTTCTGCATCATGAAAATCCACCGACTTTGGCCGGGTCGAACCCGCAACCTTAGTTGCAGAGGGCCAGCGACAAACCAACGACGCCACCCAGCCGGCATTTATAGAAATATTTGTTTTTATTTTCTTAAAAGTTATTCGACTATCGTGCATCGGCAGATATTTCCGCTAGTTCCCCACAAAAAATAAAATGTTAAATATATTTTTAAATTAATTTTATATATATATATTTTATATGTTTCGATCTTAATTGCGTCGATTGTGAAAAGTGTCACGAAGAATTTATGGTTCACATGTTGTTAAGTTTTATATTTCAGGAGCCACACACGTGTCAAAATAGAGAAGCAGGGATTCTTGACAATATAGTTGCGATACTATTTTATTTCCTTCTTTTTCTTTTTTGGATCATAAAACTTAGGGCAAGATAAAAAGAAAAGAAAAATCAGAGGAATATCTTCACCTTAGTTGACAGTCTTCCACCATGACCCTTGTTGGGGGAAGCCGTATAAATTCCAGATGCTTTTTAAGATTTACTACCCTCATATATAAATGTTCAGTAACTATTCTGCCCCATGTTACAGTAGAATGCCTTTATTCTACTAAATGTAGTCTTTGTTTTCGAAGGCTCTAGCTTCGCAGTGATTAGACGCGTCTGGAAAAATAGTGGTGAGGAAGAGCTTGTTTTTCCTAATTTTTTTTTAAAAGCACTGAGAATTAATTACATTTTTTTGTGTCATTGATTTCTCTATGTTTTTTTTTCATCCATCCTAAGTTCTTAAGCAGTAGCGAACAAAAAAAAACGCGCTTAACTTTGTTTTTGAATGTGTATGAGTTTTAAAATTTAAATTAAAATATTTTTTGAAGGTATATATATTATTCATAATAAATTTATGCCTTTTTATTTTGATTATTTCTTTATAATTATTGCGTTTTTCGACAATCGTGGACAAATTTTAGGAAAAATATTTGTTTACATTTGTGAGAACCCCCCCCCCCTGGGTTCCACCCTGGACACTAAGATTGAATTGAGGCCAGACGCCATTTTCAGAATAACAAATTATATTTATTCACTTAGTTCAAATATCAACCTTCTAATTACAAATATTCAACTCTATGTCTACGTCAAAGGGGGATTTACCTTTATTATTATATTAAATTACGAATTATGAAAATTAATAACTAAGCTCAATATCTAACGGGTTTACCAGAATAGGAGGTCCGAGAAATACATACAACTTGAATAATTATCTATCATTAAAATTGAACTAACTTTATTATACTAACGCTTGTAGTCAGAGGTACTAAGTTAGAATATTTCACCTGGCTGTAATGTGGATCTCTCCAGGTAGATTAATCCTTCTAAGTCTACTTCGCTGAATAATAACAGCAATAATCTAATCTCGTAATCCACTTTAATCTTCCTAAGACGAATCACTACTGCTGCTGGCTCAATCGCCTTCCCTTATGCTAACTTACAACGCTCTCCTTAAATACCTTATTTGATTTACATATCCCATTTTCTTCTTTTAGAGCTGATTGGAAATATACGCAAATTTACAATACCCAAAGACGCCTAGGAGTATTAGTGGAAAAGTGCCGTAAAGATTCGTCACACATTGTCTTTCACATTGAATATCAGTTTAAAAAATTAGAGAATAATTATTTATTTCGATGGATTTTTTCAAGCTAATAAAGAACATTTCATGAATGAATAAACAGTAAAATAGGAAAGGAAGCAAGATATTAATATGAAATAACAATTGCTGTTTTTGTAAATGATTTAAAATGCATATGCATTCAATACTGATAATCTATTTGGTTAGGTCAGGGGTGGCCAACCCGCGGCACACGTGCCACAATGTTGCAAGGCTGAATTTTAAGAGTGGCATGCGAAGGATTATTGAAACATTAAAAAGGATAATAATAAATATAAATTTTTTTACTGTTTTATTGAAAGGTGGTTGTCTCAGATAAGACAAAACTTCTAAATTTATTTTAAGTACACTTAAGGTATCCGACTACTTCCGACAACTTTTTTTTGAAATAATGAAGATATGGGGATTTTTTTTTGTGTGTGCGTGTGTGATTTTTAGATTTATTTAGTATATTTTAAGGAAAAATCCTAAAATTGAAAACTGAATTTTTTTTTTTTAAATGGGAAATAACTCATAAATGTACAAAAAATTACATAAACAGGGTCCGCTCTGTACAAAAACTTTATGTACAAATTCTCAATTTTTTCAATTTTGATGTGTTACTTTGTTATTCATGTTTGAAATGACCTTCAGGATAAGAGATTTTAATTTTTACAAAAACTAGAGCACTTTATCTTAGAGACTATATGAAATTGCTTAAAAAAACAGAGCTTATATCCACATATAGAACTGTAAATTTTGAAATGAAACAGTGATTGATAAATCTGAAGGTCAAAACACTTCTACAGCTATATAGAACATACACACAAAATTTCAGGAAATTCTTTTAAAAACTTTTTGAGCAATCGTTGTCCCCGTTTGATTTTTTGAAAAAAAAAAAACACATTTCGAGTAAAACGCATTTTAAAGTTTGACATCTTGTGTAAAGTTATGGCAACTGCTTTTACTAAAACACTTGTGGTTTTTGTTCTAATGAATGGAAAGTAAAAAGCTAGCTATTTTTATAAAGCTAATAAGATGGCCTATAAAATAAAATCATAAAAAAAAGTTGCCAATTTTTGAAAAAAATCATTATTTTAGGGTAGTCGGATACCTTAATTAAATTATAATAGAAAATTATAATGTAGACAATGCTCCTTCGTCGTGTGCGTTGGTTTTCCAAAAGAAGTGTATTCGCGAGATTCTGAAATTTGAGGAAGTGTGTTTCAAAATATTTGGAAGAAAACAATGAACTGCCCAGTGAGTGCTTGCTTCTCAAGAATGAAGGTCGACTGTGAGATTTAACTTTTCTTACCTCTCTATATATTCTTTTGTGAACACATTTTTTTTGTCTCGATTTCAGAGAAAAAAGAGAAACTGATTCACATTTAAAACAACCCTATGTTGTTAGCATCTTCGTGAACTAATCCTAATATAGAAGATTCAACAAAAAATCTACAAATTGAGAAACCACATTAAAAAAGTACTGACAGTTTAATAATTATTTAGAATTAAATTTTTCTGGATATACTTATTTTTGTTTTAAACATAAACTAACTAATTGAAACTGAAAAAAATTTAACATTAAAATTTGTTCGCGCGTAAATTTGTTTTATTATTATATTACTTTTAAATTTCCACTACTTAGACTTGCATAAAATATGTGATATTTTCGTAAAAATTTCACAACGTGTGTGAGCTTATAAATATAATTATTTCATCTTTTCATTTCTTTGTTGGAAAAGTATGAAGAGGCACGCTTAATTTTTTTTTATCAGATAGCGGCACTCTTCCCGAAAAGGTTGGCCACCCATGGTATAGGTGTAACTGATTTTATTTTATGCATTAAAAAATTTAAGCATTGAACTTTTCTAGTACATAACAGTAATTTAAAATTTACAACTCTTATTTTTTAAATTTCATATACAAGATTTATATACAACAAAATAACTATATAAATCTAAAATATTTTGAAACCAAGATGATTTTAGTCGCTGAAAGTTGTAAGAGGCCCGCGCCTCTCGCGCGAGCACCTAGATGTGTATGGAGGGAAGGGAAGAAGCACTCGGCATGATTCAAATCTAATCTTTTTATTTCAACACTAAGAACAGACACAATTTAAATTAATAATATTAAGAGAATGTCTTAATGAAAATCGTGAAAGTGGAACAACGACAATAACGCGTGAGCGATTAGTCGACTAACAAACTGGATCCTTCTTTTAATTCAGGATCTAACTTATTATCTGATTTAATCTAATCTTAATTCAATCTTGATGAACAATCGTCACTTTAAGGTTTCTTTCTATTGATAATCAAAGCTCTATAGTTCAAATATATACCTTTAATATCCATTTCATCTGTCTCGAGTATATCTCCGCTCCTTCTCTCCTAAAGTTTGAAAACCTCGCCTATTTATAGTAAGTTAATTTGCATATCACGATTCTCATCTTCCGCAGGGCTGGTTGTGAATAACGCGAATTGATAGCCCAAAGATTTCCCAAGAGGATTAGTTCGAAGATCGCGTATAGATCCGTCACAAAGTCGACTCTGATGTATGCCACTTAAATCACCGGGTTTTCTATCAGCATAATCATCACATTTAAAAAGGAGGGGAAGACAATTAAGAAATTTGAGTTGATTTCTTTACAGCTTGTTAGATGAATTACTTTAATTATGTTTTCGTTAAATATTTAGGATTAATAAACACTTGTTACGTTAAGCTTGCCTCCCGTTATATATCTTTAAAAGTTAAACTCCAGTTGAAAATTTTTCATGAAAAGATTTTCATATAATCACCAAATTATTCGGATCTTACAAGCTCCGAAAATGAATTTTTCTTTCCATAATCATATAATATAAATTAATCAATTAACCAATGTAAATATGTTTTTATTATAATGGATTTAAATGACTCTGTAGCCTCAAAATGACCGAACTACCATTTTTTAAAATTTGTATTTCATTTTGTTCTTTATATTATTATCTTATGATTTATATATCATTTTCTCATGTCGGAAAGTTAGAAGTTAGATAAAACCTCGTTTGAAAAGTATAAATTAACAAATTAGGCAATTCAACCACGCTCTCTTTTTAGAAAAAAAAAACTAAAAAAAGCGTTTTGTGATAAAAAAAAATCTATTTTAAAAAGAGAAACAATAACTATATAAAAAATGAAGGTGTAATATATAAAGCAGGATATTACTGAGGCATTAAAATAACGTAATTTTTTTCTTTAGGAAATGTGTGCATGTAAAATTTTTGAATTAAGGCATTTTATATTAGTAATTTTATAATTTCAGTTTTTATTCCTCATATGTTTTTCATACAGATGTAATACTTCAAATTATGTGAAGAAAAAAACTAAAATCTCTGTCATGACAGAAAAAAAATTTTTAACGTTTTTCTTGAATTTTCCTGTATAATTAATACTCTTTAAAAATTAATCATTTATAAAAATGTATGGGTTGCAAAAATACAAAAATGCAATTACTTTAAATAAAAATGTATAACTAATGCCTTAAAGTGGTGTTTTAAGTTTATTTAAGCTTATTATAATTATTTTTTCAGAATTATAAACTTTAAAGTGGTTTTTCTCAGTTTGTGTTTTTCAAAACATTAGTACATTCAAAATGCTACTCCTTCCACAATTATTTACCAGTCACTTCCATTTTTTCCTGCGTGTTATGTATAAACCATGTAATAAAACTAGGGATCCGTTTTGCTGTAAACGGAATATTTTTTTAAAAAAATTAAAATGTAAGAGATATTGGCTTTTTTTTGAATTTTAGCATGCAAAACAACATTTTATTTTTTTTCTCCAAAACTAATTAAGTTATTGTAAAATCGATTCCTAAAGTTGTTTAGAGCATCATCCTTAAGCATATTACAAAAAAACTCAGGTCAAAAAAATTAATAATTACAAAAGAAGTAGGATTTTAAATTTTTCAAATTTTCTTTAAAAGATTTAAAATTTTAAAACTATGTGAAAAAAATGTGAAAAATTTCATCTCGTATCATTTTTTTGATTAGAAACATTATATGAAATGCTAAAATGTAATTTTTAAATACATAAATAAAAAAAAAATTCCAAAGGCTACCGAGAGAGTCCCTTTAAGAGTAGATGCAAATTGAATATTAAGTTTAATTTTTAACAAGGATATGATATATATATATTTCAAACACACACACATTAATAGTAATAAAATAAATATAATAAATGTTGTTCACACACATAACAAATATCCTTCATAACTGAGAAAAGTAAAATTGTGAAACCGTATATAACCAAGAATAACAAACCAAAAAAAAAACGGATCTCCATTTTACGAACCTCCATTTAATGAATTTTATATTTTTCGAACTTTTTCCTAGAATAGTTCCTCCTCCAAATAGAGCAAAGCGTATTTTCTATTTAACCATATTTTTCTCTTGTGATTCTATTTTTTCATCCCTATTTTAAAAACATTTCTGATTCACTTCAAATTTTTCTCACCTTTGACAAAGTTTATGGGGATCAATGGCCTTGAACTGGTTTTACCAGGTAACTAACTTACCTAGAGCAATAAAATTGTAATGATTTTTTAAAGAAAATTAACAGATTTCATTAGTAATTTAATTTAAGGGCGCATGTGGCAATGTCTGCATAAAATTAGTGTTTTTTAAATAATGTTAGTTTTGAATTACTTGCAAGCTTAAAATTAGAAAATTTCACTAAAATTGATTAATTTTAAAATAAAATTATTTTTTAAAGTAGAAAATACTGTATATATTCCTCTGTACAGGTTTTTTTTAAAAAAATTTTTATGGCTTTCCTAGCAGATTTCTTTTGGATGGGTAATATTTAAAAAATAGATTTTAATTTGCAAAAAAAAGTGCAAGTAACAACTTTTTTTTAATCATATGTAGTGTTTATGAATTTGAAATTTATTTTAAGTGGTTCTTAAAGTGCATTAAAATATGAATCTCTATTTAACGAACTTTTCACTGAACGAACGTTTTTTTTCCCGGCATTTAGCGGTTTCGTTGAATAGAGGTTCGCCTACATATATCTATGTAAAGTCAATTGACCAAAGGGGAAAACTATTATATTTGCTAAAGCTGTAACCGATTTAGAGGAATGAAGTAAGGTTAAGCTTGTTTTAAGGGGTGTTGGAAAGCTAAAATCTTATTTTTTTGACAATTTGAGATTTTACATTTTCAATTTGTATAGATTTTAACCTTTCTAAAAATACCTTACTTTAACCTCTAGGGTATTTAGAAGCCCTTAAAACGTATTTTTAAATAATCGTTGAATTTGGGCCACGCCCATTTTAATGACGAAAATTGTAAACAAATTACATTGTTTTTGCTTAAAAGTGTAACGACCGATATAAACCAAAACATGTATCCTTTATTTTAAATTGAGCCTTTTATTTTTTTTATTTCCTAGCCGATTAGAAGTCTCACTGTATACATTAAAATCAATTTATCTCAAAATGTAAACTTTAATGTACGATGTACCTTTTCTGAGAAACTACTGTTCACAGGTATGTAAATTTTTTACGAATTATTTATAATGATGTCTAATATAAACTAAAATGAGCTTTTTGTAAAAAACTCAAAAATTTAATTTTTACAAATTTTTTAAGTAAAAAATGGGTTAAATTTCGCAATGTTTGATAAAATATTTCATAATTTATTAAAAAATTCAAAATTAGCTAAAAGCTCATTTTAGTATAATGAGAGAGGTGTACTTTAATAGTATGAAACATTTCAAGCATGTATATAAAACAGATTTTGAGAAAAGGTACATCGAAAACAGCCAATTTAACATTGTCAGTATAGAGGGAGAGAGAGGTTTCCAACTCCTCTTAAAGAATCCCAACATTCACTTTCAGCAGAATATTATGAATTGTAGCGAAAGAAAAATTGTAGAAAATAAACCAAGAAAATACTTCTAACATTATATATCATAAAATCCGGAGTATAGCGTGCACCGCCATATAACTCGCACCTTTACTTTAAAACTGCAATTTTTAATTTTGAGATACATTCGCCGTAGAGCACACACCCTCTTTTATACGAAGAAACCTGAAATGTACGTATGTATTTCTCTTATGTTTTGAAGTCATTTATTCGAGGTATTATCACAGGTTTCCGAAAAAATAGTATACAACAGGGGTGTCCAACACGCGGCCCGGCAGTACGTAAGTTGCGGCCCACCGACTCTTTTTTAAAATTTTTTTAAATATCTCATTTTTAAAGTTTTTTCATTTTGAAATTTATTTGAGGGAAAATTTATATTATATATATATAAATACAATGTATTTGCTTGTTACCGGTTCTTGTTTTGAAATAAATCCTTTTTGGTAATAGAAATGCCCTCTGAGATAAAATATAAATCTATTTTAATCTAAACAGTTACATTTGATTTCAATATAGTAAATTACTTTTTTAATAAATTTCGAATTGCATTATGCACATTCTTTGCTATGGATGGCACATGATTCTCTGTGTGTGCGACTTTCATTTCTCCTCCTCCTTTTCTGTTAGGAGGACCCAAAAAGCAAGAGGCAGTCTCTCAGAGATGTTTTTTAAAGTTTAAAAAAATATTCGGGACGGTTAAGACAAAGGGCAAAGTATACTTAATCGTTTGCGAATGACAGCAAAATCAAACTTCAACAATGAGTAACGAAAGATCAATTCAAAAGGAACACCGTAATTTTCAAGAAAATGGCAACACACTGTAATATGTTAAACATTATTTGACATTATTGTATTATCTATGTCTGTATACATGAAAAATAATGAAAACAATAATAACAATTCGTTCTGTTTTAAGTTTTCGCTCCAATAAATGGTTTTTGTTTCCAAATCTGATATAAAGTTACATATTTTTTATGTGCATCCCGCAAGATTATATAATGTTTTTCCGAAGTGACCCGCAAGGTCATTTGGGTTGGACACCCCTGGTATACATCTATAATTACAACTCTTGAAGTTCAAAGGAAATGCCATTTATTTAGAATAAACAGTATTTCGAGATATATAGAAGTCTTAATTTCTTTATAATCATCTGTTTATTTTATTTTTAATGCTATCATTTTTATACTCGACGTATAACGCACACCCGTAAATTTCAATCTCATTTTTTGTGCTATAAGTGCGCGTTATACGCCGGATTTTACGGTACATAATATATACAATAACACCAGAGAAAAAAAGACGAATATATCTTACAATAATATATTCACAAAATAATGTAATACATATGCAAATATTTTACTAAAATAAAATACCATAAAAGCGTGTACATTGAACCCATTCCATTGACTTCCATTTTTATTGAAATGTGTTGAGTAATAATACATAGAAATTCTTTCTTTATTTCTTATTTAATTTCGCACAAAAATCATGTATATACACACAGAGAGAGATAGATGTGCTAGGATTGGAAAAAATTATAGAATCAATTTTATGCTCTTCTTGTGCTTCAATCATTTTCCGAGATTTTTTTGTTCCACTTTTCCCCATCGGAGTAAGGGGGAAGGATAGGTGTAGTTATTGTATCAACTGACATCCCCAGCTGTCTCCAATTAGAGAACTGCCGTCAGATAAAAGGGAGCGAAAGAATAGAGCCACCGTTTTCGCATAACGACCGTTATCCTATGCGATAGGTTCGAGTTGTTGTTACGAGGTCTTCAATCTGATAACCCGTAAGGTTTTTATAGGTTTATGTTATGTTAACAGGGGGTGAGGGTTATACACGATTGACCTGCAATATAAATAATAATTTAAGTAACGAAAAAAAGAACCATAAAAAACAATGTTGTATTTCGATAACTTTTATAGTGTTTTGATATTTGTGTATGTGCTTTTATATATATATCAATATTCCAAATTTATACTTTCCTCAACGAAAAATTCATTTTTTTTCTATCAAATTCAATCTTTTTAGAATCAAGTTTAGCCAATGATGTATAACTAAGCAGTAGTCAGAAAAATAATTAAATACTGTCTAATTTTTCCCTTTTTATTCTAAAAATTTGCAAATTAAAAGTTCTTTAAAAAAATGAAAGAGCTATTCTCTATTTAAATAAATTAACACAAAACAAACATCAGCTATATAAGCATTCTTAACAGAATTTTTGCAACCGTTAAGAGTATTTCTTCTAAGAAATGGATTTTTTGAAATGATAACTTCGGTTGGCGCGTTTTGCTGGAGAGTGAACTTGAATGAACATCACGCTCGGGTATTTAACACTCCTTCGGCTTTTTTCGTTCGAGTTGACCTATTCGTACAAGGTCGTCCGTGACAAACACTTTAAAAAAGAAAAGGAGGGATGTTTTCCCCCTCCCCTCCCCACTTCAGAGTGGGTCATCAACTGGGGGTCCGGACCGCCCCCCCAATGCCCTTGATTTTTTTCCCGATTGATCATAATTCTAAGTATATAGTACATGAAATTTAATTAATTACTTGTTATTAATGATTAATTTTATTAATTAATGCTAATTATTCAATCAAAAATTAGTTTTTTACTGTTTTTTATTCCCGAAAATCGACAAAATCAAAAGGAGCATGATACAAGAATGGGGAACTTTCAACCCCGGCCCACCCCCCTTGAAAAATTCCTGTGTGCGCTACTGCCCCCTACCAATACGCCGTAAAAGTAAAGTTCCTAGCTTTGATCTAAGTGGGTCTGGGCCCAGGGCCTCATTTCGTTCTCAGCTCAGTCTTAATATGGTCATGATACAGATAATTTTAATGGTAAAATATTATTTTCGTACATATTCTTCGAAAAACAGGGAATTTCAAACTACATATAAACTGGCAAAAGTGGCCAGACTGTATTATTATTATGTGATGACCATTGTCCATGTCTAGGCCTAAGCCTAATACCATAAACCAGGGATGGCGAATCAATGGCACGTGACAGAATGTTTTGGGCACGCGAATGATCAAAATGGTTTGTATTTTATTTCAAAATAACAAAATTCACTATGAAGTATTACGAACAAACTGAGTGATCGGACGCAGGGCGGCAGGGAGCACACTCGCTTGTTATTGTCTTGCCTTTGTTATGTCGTGGACTACAGTTGCTTATGATGCAAAATTTATCTACGCATAGCACAGTCAATGAGGTTGATTCATGTGACGTCAGGATCATGTGATGAGGAGAGCACGTGAATATGTTTTGGTTTGTTTCCTGCTTAACTCTAACCTAACACTTCTTTTGTGTACTATTTTGCTCTTGCTCTTTTACATTATAACTCGATTACAGTAAAATATCAGATAATTGTATAGGAAAAAAAATCTGTTTTTAATATCCCGGTAAAAAATTCGAGTGTTTAGTTAACGTGATGAAGTGTAAGGATTTTAAACCATCTCTTCGCTTATTATGCTCTGACCACTTTGAATAATCTTGTTTTCAATATCAAACATTTTTAGAAATCGTCGCCAGCTCCATTCCTATACTATTTTTGTGTTCACAAAAGAAACTTCTGCTAAAAGGAATTTGGATAGATATCTACAGGAATGTAAATATTTTTTTTAATTTAATTACATATAGAACATACATAAAAAGATAAAATATATTTAATTAACTTAAATTTTAATTATTTTACTCATCTTCAGAGTAGTTAATACATATATTTCTGTATTAAATTATCTAAAATAAAAACACACAAGAATCTGATATGTAACCCTACATTTCATATATTAAAACAGGTTTTTGTCTCTCTCTCTCTATATATAATGTATTATAGAGAGAGAGACAAATATGTATATATATAATGTATTATATATAGAGAGAGACAAATATGTATTAATATATAATTTTATTCTTTTGAGAAACAAATTTCGAAAAGCATTCACTACAGAAATGAAAAAAATTTTAATTTACTACAGGTTCATTATTGTTTATACTTGAAGATAAATTAAAAACCATTTTCAAACATTAGAAATGAAAATTACCATTTACCTTTTGTAAAGTTATAAGTAAAAAAAACTATGCAACATTTTTAAAGCCTTTATTCGCAGCACCATTTTAGTAAAAAGATATTATTTATCGAGAATTTTATTCTGAATGTGGTAAAAAATTAAGACATTAAATTTTTTTAATTAAATTGTGTATATTATGGAAGATAAATTTGTGTGTATATATATTGAATATAAAAGTCCTGTTCTCTCCTGCATGGTCAAAATAATGTCATTTTTGAATTCATAATTCTTTTACACAAAAAAAATTAAAATTATAAAATATTTATGTGGTGTATCTATTTATTATGTAGTATAGGGATTTCTTAACATAACATCTGCTTTTCAGAATTTGACTGGTATAAATCTGTCACACAGATGTACAGTTTTTTTTACTATGGATAACATTTATTGATATTTGCACAAGAGTTATCAAAATGTAAAATTCATTAATTTTGACGATAAGTTTCACGTATAGACTATACACATATTATTGAACTATAACACAGTTTATTGAAGAAATCTATGCAAGCCCAGCTGAAATGTATTAAGCATAAGAATACTCTGGATTTTAATTTTTACATTAAGTATTAAAGTCTAAAAGGTTCATCTGTATTGAAACTATCCTGCTTATAAATTTAAGTCCTGAATAAATTTGTTGTATTGAGTTATTTACAAATATTGACCCAAGAAGTGTACTTAGATCAGTTCTATGATATTTATCAGTAATTAAAATCATGAAACCAAATATGATTTTACATATATACATTTGATTCTGTAGGATATTTACTTTCTAAAAGCAATAGAAATATTCGAAATTTTAATATAACCTTTTTCAATTCTCTATTTACCCTTAAAGGAATAACTTTACAAATTGCTGTTCGCAATAATATACATTAATGCAAAATTCAGTAAAAAAAAAAAGGTAATTTCAGAAAAATTTCAAAATTACTTTTAATTGGTTAATTGTCCAAAATCACTGATATTTTTGTGTGACGTGTATTGAGAGGGCAAATTTGGAGAACTTGTATATTATAATATAGACTCTCTAATTTCTTAAAATCATAAAACCGCCAAATGCTACGATATACAACCAATAGTGGAAACTGTTCATGATCATGTTTGAACATAGTAATTATAGTGATATAATTTTTTTTTAAATTCGGATGTCTATTTGATTGGCGAAATTAGTTGGTAGTTTAATATGTATGTTCCAAATTTTGGAATGGTATGAGTATTGATTTAGCATTTATTAGACAAACTTCGAAGTAATTAATTTTATATTTTAAGTTAATATATTTTCAAACATGAAACTTCAGAGCAAGAATTCTGAATCTGTTTTCTTAATGTTGTTTCATTGTCAATTTTTTTTAGTTTAAATATAATTATATATAAAAGGATACTTTAGATGCATAATCAGTGATAACAAAATAACATGTCAATACATTAACCCAAATAAGTTTAAGTTTGGATGAACTGAAGTATTTAACACTATACATACAATAACTGGTAGAAATAGGTATACATTAAGTGTTGGTATGTTCAGTGTAAAAAAATCAAATATTCCCATTAAAACAGAAGATAATGCTTCGTATATTTTTAAGGAACAGATTGTAGAAATTTTGTACTTAGCGTGAAATTCAAAAAAAAAAAGAAAGAAAAAAGAAAATCCTTTGTCGATTTTATTTTGATGTAGTATATGCAATGCAAAGATTTATTAATAAAAATTAAAAAATTAATGTAAGGAAAATTAGAGTGGTTTAAAAATAAATATAATAAGCTTTAGTATTTAATATGTAATTTTACGGGTATGATAAACAAATGTTATACAAAGGTTTATTGTACTTGAAATTGTATTGTACATGAAAAAAATTGTATCGAGATATTTTACAAAAAATAGTTACATTGCCATTTTATATGTGTATTTTTTTTTTATTCGAAACTTCTTTCTATAAGTTTTATGATTTAAGTATACTAATTTGTTTTATGTTAATTCAGAAAGTAGATTGTATAGATTTAAGATATGAAATTTTAAAATTCTTAGGATATTTCATTTAATCTGGTTAGTTAGTCAGTTAGATCCTCTATTTGTTCTCTATTTGTCCTTAGAGTATAGTGTTACATTCATAGAGTCTGCTTTATGTACTTATAGTGTATTCATGTAATGTTAAAATTAGTGTCAATAAATAATGTATATTAAAATGAGTATGATTATTGAATAAAACTGTCCGATAACAATTTTCTGCTTCATTATATGAGAAATTTTCATGAAAACAATTTAATTTGTTCTACTTTAAAATAATTTTATTAAAAAGCCTATTTCTTTAAGTATGTTTCTAAATTTATTTTTAAAAAGTCAAGTTCTCATTTCTTTCTAAATGTTGGAGACCGGCATTTCTAAAAAAATTCAAACCTTTTGAAGGGTAATAATTACAAAGGAAGTCAAACTATAAAACATATCAAATATTTGTTTATAATGAGATTATTTCAGATATCCCAAACCTTTAAATGATCTTAAAAACAGTTTCATTTCCATCACAGAAGAATTCCTAATTATTAATCAAAAACTTTCATTATTAACCTACTATTATTTTATACACGCTGCTCTCAAAAAGTATAAATCTCTTGTTAAACATTAGAAATAGGTATGAAAATTTTTAAATAAACAAAAATATATCCCTGTCATTGACAAATCTTATAATAAATTCATTTCCAAAATTATATTTACTTGCATTTCCTGTTTCTGAATGTTCCATACTCTTCTATGAGAAATTATAGAGATAGTATTTCTAAAAACATTAAATATTTGTAGCTGGTATTTACTAAGGGAATCAGAGAATGAAAGGTATAAACATTAACATTTCAAAATGGGACCATTTCATATCTGCATGTTTCTTATAAATTACACTATTTTATGAATTTATGAGAAGTGATACACTATATGTACCAATAAGTAATTGTACACATATGAGAAGTTTTTCCAAATGCAATGGTCTCAATTCTATACTGTAAATCATTTTCATGCGTAAATAAACATAATAAACTACATGAAAACAAAGGACTTATTATTAGGATGCTAAAAATAATCTAGAACTATTAATAAATATGTAAACAAACACTGCAAGAAGCTACCGGCTTCACACACTAACACCTAATGACAAATTTACTAAACTGAATCAAAAATTATGCTAAAAAATTACGAAAAATACTTCATACCTAATTATTAACCAAGGATAATGCAAAAATATAATAAAAATAAATAAAATTTCAGAAATAAGCTTCACACACAAGAGGTAAACATATCAAGCATGCGAAATTTACACACTGATTCACACTGAGGAAATGTTGCTATCCTCGTCACGTGATTTCGACTAGGCGTCTTAATGTCTGTGAATCAACCTCATTTCGTTGACAGAACTGTATTTTAAAGTTTATTTGTGTTATATTTACAATTTTTAACTGTTATTGTGAACATGGCTATAGTTCAGAACAAAAAGTGCAAGATAGTAAGTGTAACAGAGAAATTCAAACTTGGTGAATCTAGAAATACGACACTATTAGTCAAGGCAACAAAAAGTGGTGAGTGCTTTATGCTCTGGAACAGTGGTATGCTGAGCATTGTCTGTAAAACGGCATTTTGAAACAAATCACAAACCCTCTTGTCAAAAAAAGTGAAACACAGCAAAAATAACTAATTGCTTAGAAACCATTAGGCAGAGGACTTCAATTCAGCATGCATTCTACTAAAAGTAACAACTTACAATCCTAATATAAGTTATTTGTCATCCACAATCTGCAGCAACAGAAGTCACACTAATGTTACTTTAATTTGAATTACACGTGTAACTAAAACATTTTCGACTATACAGTGCAAAATGTATTTTTTCGTACTAAATAAAGAGTTTTGAGTTGTTAGTATTAGCTTATTATTTTCCCAATAATCCCAAATCAAAATAACGTGATACAATAGAGAAAAAAGAAAAGAAAATTGATTGCATTTTTGACTTTTAATTTAAAAATATGTAGACAAGCAGGAAATTAAAAAAAATGCAATATTTTTCATAAATAAAAAAAATTACAATAAAAAAAGTTATGCTATTATATTTGTATATAATATTTTTGTACTTTGATATTATTATGGTAACTGTATATTAAGTGTCAATACTTCCTAGATTTCGAATTCCATTCAGTTACTAATATTTATCTTTACAACATATCCAAATGAACGTTGATAGAAAACAATACATTATTTTTTTATAATAACAGATCAATATTAGATACTATACACCGAATTACATTTATTATAAAATTAGATAAAAGTGTCCCTCTCTCTTTTACTGTATACTTACAACTAGCTGACTCTTTAAATATTTAAACAACAATTTACTTTTATGTAAGATGCTCATATTTTCAAAACCTGTATTTTATTACTATTTCTTTTGAATAAAAATATTTTTAAAATGCATTTACTAAAATTGGTTGTTTGTAATAATGTATAACAATTAAGTATTTATATTTTAAAAAAACCTAAATAAAAGTATATAGATGAGATTATAAGCATCGCTTATACTTTGAAACATTTCTTGAAGAATCGGTTTTAAAATTACTATAGCACATTTCCCAAGAAACAATCTGAACCAGTGAAAATGCAAAAATTTATTCTTAAGTAAAGAAAAGAAGAAAAAAAGGGAAAGAGACAAAAAGATTTCATCAATTACCAGCCACAAATTAATCACAAATGTCTATTACCTAATTTTTAAAAATAAGATTCCGCCATTTTTCAAGAAAGAGAAGTAGACCTCTTAAAGCTGGAGTTTTGCAGTGACTTTATGTCCCCTAGAAACCACAAATCACAATTTTAGCAATAACTGGGGGATATAGTAAAAACAAAAAGTCAAAAAATAAGTCGACGAGCAGGAGGAAATTTTTCAAACTGTCTCTGCTCTATTGTGGCCACCAGCTAAGATTTTCCGAGGGGGGAGACAGATTGAGGGGGGAGTTGGAAAGATCCGCATTTGGGAAGGAATATTTCACGTTCATCTCTCTCCCCTACACCCCCAGCGTACCCATCACCCGTCAGAGGAAACTTGCCTTCATTAAAAACCGCTCGCGCCACTCTCTTCTGGAGGGGTCAACAAAAAATTTACTCGAAATTAAGAACACAATTCGAACGCCGTCCTTGGAATTTATTTTTAGAGAACTTTTTTTGCGTGTTCGATTGCTTTAATGCTTAATTTAACTAATAAAAATTTCATTTTCGAATTACAGATTTACTTAAACACTAGATTGCTCAAGAAAGTCATTTTGGCTGCTTTTTGATTTCAATTAGAAAAACAACTACGTATATAATGACACAACTTCTGAGACTTTTTTAGAATACATTTTTTGCCCAAGTGTAGTACATTTTTTTATTGTTAATATTTACTAATAACTCGTTATATGACTGTAAATAATATGAAAAATATTAAAAATTAATTTTTTTTAAAACAGATTTTTTTTACACATTAGTTATTCTTTCACAATGCAGTCATTTTGACGGATTTTGGGCAATATAGGGATATACTAAATTTGAGTTTTTATAGTGTTAATTAGCATTCCTCATATTGTATATATTTAGCATTAAATTAAAACTACTTTTTAAAAAATTATTGTATTTAAGTAATGTGAAAAGAAATAAAACGGGAATATAAATTGCCAAAAGATTGTTTTCTCTCATGAACACTCTTTTTTAATTATAAAAATATCTAACTGATGTAAATTTGTGCAATTATTATAACAGTTAATTATTTATTATACTGCGGTCTTAAAAGGTTAAAAATATTGAATTAATATTTAATTTCTCTATTTTTACGGTATATGATAAAATCCAATGTTATATAATGATAAGTAACGTATACTATTTGCGCAATGTTTATTTTTTAATACAGGTACAATAAGGTTTATTAAATGTAAATTTTTTTAACTGGTTTATGGATTCTTTATAACGTGTGCCTGTGCTGTGCTGTACGTTAAGAATTTTTATACCACTCTTCCTTTTAACTACTTTTCTGAGGAAACTGAAGCTTGATAATAAGTTGATAGTTCTAATATGCTCCATATTCATAAAATAATAACTATTATTACTAATTTTATAATTTAAAAACCAATACGTGTATACAATTTTGTTTTATATCAAACTTCACCTTTGTTAGAACCGCACAGATACACACAGATAATGAATTTAGAATTAGAATTCTATTGATTATTAAGCATAGGAAACGAAATATCAATTATATTCTGGACACAAAAAAATTACTACGCATAGAAAAAACACAGGTGCATATTAAAATATTTGTGATCTCTGTATGTTAGTGAAGAATAATGTAATGAGATAATGTAATAGTAGAGGTTTTTCGATTCTCGAAAGTGTTTCCTTAAAATTCTGGATATTTCTCTCTATGTGGAATTCATTAATGTTATGAGAAAACAACTTTATAAATATTTCTTTAATGGTAATGATTTTTCTCCAGACCATAGGATTACCGAAAATCAGTGGCTCACACAAAGGGAAGTGTTCCGGGTCTGGAACCCCCCTCCCCTCCTCCATAGCCCTCGAACTTTTTTTCGATTGATTATAATCCTATGTATATATTACGTAAAATTTAATTATTTTTTATTAATAATTTATTTCATTAATTAATGCTAAAACTATTTATTCAACAATTTATTTTTTATAATTTTTTCCTCTAGAATCGACAAAATCAAAATAATATATCTGACAGCGTATTGTGGGATATGAGAATGGTGGACTTTCGACCCTGCAGCACCTCCCCTTAAAAAATTCCTGCGTGTGTCACTGCCGATATAATCATTCAATCATTATTTTACCAGATATGTCCGACTTTTGAATTGTTTCTAAAAAAAAAAATCTAAACTGATACTTACGTTTCCTTATAAAATGTGCCTAGCTATATTTTTATATACAATTTTAGCTTACCTCGAGCTTTTTGGCTGCGTTGCATAATAAAGTTAATCGTATTTTGTGAAAAAGTTTAACTGTTATGCTCTGAATATAGGACTATAATTCAAATCTATTAATGAAAATTGTTTTTGTACTATAATTTTTTCAAAAAATGCTGTTTTAATTACTTCTATTCATATTAAACAAAGTGTTTCTTTAAACAAGTGTTGTGCTTTTATTTAATACGCTGAAAAACTATAATATATATATAGTAAAAATGATTTCAGACACACACACAAATTAATGTTTTCAATTTTTCATTTTTGCATATTCAGCTTTTATGCTTTTAAAAATACAAATTCCAGTTTCTTATGAAATTAAGCCAACATTTTGATATTTTTAATTTGTAACTCAAACTAGGATCAAAAACATTGGACAGAGGCAACTTGATAGAGAAAATTGATTTTTTTTTTTTTTTTTTGTAAAATTTGTAACAGTACAGCTCTTCATTTGATGAATATTACAATAAAGCGTCCATTTTTTCTGAGTAACTTTTGAGAGAACTAATGATTACTGCCTCTAGTGGCTTACGGGAATGGGATGGTCGACCTCTTATAGACTAACAGATTTTCAATTTTTAGAATAAAGATTACGCCTTAGTATTTATGTTTTCATGTTTTTTTTTATATATCGCCCTTCTCCAATAATAAAAATTTGTATACGCCGCTGTTACTCACCATGAGGATGAATTTAGTGGAAGAAACTATGGTTTGGAAATGTGGAAAAACTATGGGGAAAAAAAGGTTAGGGGGCTCAAATTCCTCCCATAGACTAACAGATTTTTAGTTTTCAGCATAAAGAATACGTCATGTTGCTTTCGTCTTCTTGTTTAAGAAAATATAGCTCCTCTCATGAAAATTGTGAGCGCCACTGATTTCAGGAGGCTGTAAAATATCCTTTGGAAAAGACCAAAACAATCCAAAACGAAGGAAGGAATTTCTGAGACAATAATTGAAGCAGTATTTCTTAATGTTGTCAGCTGTGAACTATTAAAATTAGAGTTATTTATAATTTTTGCATAAAATCTAGCTTCTACTTTGCCAATAATGCTTCAATCTACTCAAAAACTGTTCTAGATATAAATCGGCAAAATGTTAAAAACAGTATTTTTATTGCATTTGAATTTTTACAAAATAAATAATCTCTTGATTCTTTTTAAAAAAAATTAAAGCTTAAATAATTGGAGTCAGTGGCGTAACGTTCACCCCGCATTATGGTAGGGAGGGCCAAAGTGTGACTGACGCCAAGTACGTACTCGTTGCAATACACGGTTTTTGTCACAAAAACTGACTTTGCACGGGGGGCCCTAATATTCTCCATTACGCCACTGACTGGAGTGCATTTGTACCATCAAGACACAAAATAACTAGTATTCTTAATTAATTTTAAATAGATACGCTGTACGAAGCAGCTTTATATTTTAAGGGGGTTTGTTACAATCTGAAGGGGGAAATTGTTCTTTTTTATTATTATTATTATTTTATGAGAAAAAAATGAGTGTATTTTAAACTACTCAAAAATATAGTTTTATCCTCTTTGTATATGTAGAAACCAGCGAGATATTTAGTCTGATGAACGATTAGCAAATTTATGCGGAAATCTATTTCACAATTAAGCGTATTTTAAATATTAAGAGGCTTCATTACTTGATATGATTACATGTCTTGATTTGATGTTTGTCAGAAGTGTAATACTTTATACATTAGAAAAAATCTATGCTGTACGTGAAATGCTTAATTGCTTGAATTTTCAAATATGTGATATTATGCGAGGGGTGCATGATTATTTATTACAGTTCCTGAAATCTTATTTGAAAAGAAAATTTATAAAAAATTACTTATACCACTGTATTTAAATATATTTTACTTTATTGAATATATTGCAAATACTTCTCGTAGATCAATCATCTTTCATGATACAACTTTTTTTTATTACATATTTCTGAAAAAAAAAGTTGGAAATGGAATCACGTATGAAATACAAGCACAAGAAATTCATGAATATATTTACAATTCAATATTAACTCCTTGATAGTTTTACTGGACGTATGATGGATAACAAATTGGAAATTGTAAACTTGATATGCTCTTTGATTAAATATTACAATATAACATTTCATTCATGGCCTTATTGGCTTTTTTTTACATAAAGTTTGTCGAATTATTTTTCCATGAAATAATATCGCAGACTGTAGTTTTCCTTTAACTGATTTTAAATAGGAATAAGAGAAGTAAATATAAATTTACCCCTGTGTGTGGTAATTGCTTAACACGTACTGATAATCTTATTTTTAACTCATGCATTAT
Source organism: Trichonephila clavipes (assembly GCA_019973935.1). NCBI lineage: Eukaryota > Metazoa > Arthropoda > Arachnida > Araneae > Nephilidae > Trichonephila > Trichonephila clavipes. The sequence goes on along the minus strand of BMAU01001365.1, from coordinate 58,939 downwards.
AAATAGCCGACTGAATTGCAATAATACATCTTGAAATGAAAGGAAATTGAAGACTACGTAGGCGCATGGATTACTACAAACAACAATTGAACCTTTGAATTTTTAAATGAAAGGAAGCTGAAGACTATGATACAGACATATGAACTACTAAAACTGCATTATCAAGCGATAGAAATGCAAATTGTATTAGCTCACGCCTGGAATAGGTTGTTGCCGAAGATAGAGCTCTTTGTGGGGGAATATGATCGAGTAGATTAAACAACGAGCCCTTTACCTTGAAACGCTCATAGTGGGGAGTCTTGCAGGGAGGGACAATGAATTTCGCCATTTTGCGGAGAGGTAAAGGGAATGTGAGGGGTGGAGGGTCAACCAAAAAACCATATGCTGCATTGCTGATGGGCTCATAAAGATCGTGCTTAGGAGGATACCTCATTGTAAGTGAAGGTGCAAGCTCCGCCTTCTCTGGCAAAAAAGCACCAATTGGGATACCTCTTTTTGTCAGATGACGAGTCTTTGATTTAGATGCAAGATGTAGGAAAAGCTGCCCGGCTGCTATTTAAGTTACAAGGTAATGAGCGTTGAAGAGAAGAGAAGAATCACGATGAACAACAGATGCAACAAATGGTCTGGCAAAGTTGAAACGATTCATTTCTTTGTCCTAGAAAAAAATGGCATGGTTAAAATATTCATCAAAGTACTTAAGGACAGTTGATTAATCGAAATGAACTGAACTGAATCTTTTAATTTACACGACATTGCAAAGGCAAAATAGTACAATTCCAACGTACTTTACAATCTAAAAGGGATAAGGTCTACACATAATAACAAATCGCGTGATAATAAAACTAGATTAGAAAGAAGTGGCACAGAGATAGCTGCAACAAGAATGTAAAATCGTAGTCTGTTCTAAGAATGTCAGACTCCCAGTGGCGTACACAAGGTAGGATTTAGGATTTAACCCTCCCTTCCATAAGTCAACAAATGTTTGATTTTCGCCATAATGATTGCCCCTTGTAACTTTTGTTAACGTGTTTTTTAGAATATAACCTCCTCGTAGAAGAGGTCCAAGTACGCTACTGCAGGCTCCTGTTCAAAAACTTGTAACTACTTACAGTTTTATATATGTATATGAAATGATCGGTGGCGTGGTAGTTGCGGACACAACATTTCGTGGTAGTTGCGGACACATTTTTTCTCCCATCTTAGAACAGATAAAGGGTGCTGATAAATAAGGAAATAAATACTTTTAAAAATCACACGGCAATTGCACTTCTAATATTTATTTTACTCTAAAATACAGTTTTCCACAAAATTCCAGAAATTTATTCATACCTTTCATTATTCTGTTACCAGTGGCGGGAATTTTTCAAGGAGGGGGTCGGGGTCGAAAGTTCACCATTCTTGTATCATGCTCCTTTTGATTTTGTCGATTTTCGGGAACAAAACACAGTAAAAAACAAATTTTTTAATAAATAATTAGCATTAATTAATAAAATTAATCATTAATAACAAGTAATTAATTAAATTTTACGTACTATATACTTAGAATTATAATCAATCGGAAAAAAAATCAAAGGGCTTTGGGGATCCCCAGAGTCTGGATCCCAGGACCCCCCTTCTAATGTGATTGGCACCACTGTCTGTTACTTACTGTTAATTTTTAAATATTTCTCTGAAAGTGTTTATTTTTATCACATTGCACTATTTTTAAAATGCCTTCAAACCATAATATCTTAATTCAATGTAAATAATTAAATTTGATTGGCAAAATGTATTTATCCTTGTAATTCGATAATCGAGTGTAAAAACAGAAAACTTCAGTAAAAAAAAAAAAACGTTATCCCTCTTCAGAGATTATTTTTGACAAGCAATGGAAGTATTTTCCTGAGTGTTCTAAATTTTCGCGATAACAGTCTTTGAATGCCTTTGATCCGGTGGCAGATGTAATATTTGACAACGAGGCACTCTTTTGAGAACTATGATTGCAATTAAATTCGCATTCCTGTCGAGCGTATTAATAAAAAGAATCGAGTATTGCACAATTGGAGGGTTCAGAGCAAAAGGAATTTAAAAAAATTCCTCTCAAGAAAAATTAAATGGAGAATCATTACAAAAGCATTATAATCGTTTAAATATGAACTAAATTGCAACATAAATCTAAATTAATGCTAACCAATATTAGGAATATAGCCAGTGACTTGAACGAGGGGGAGGGGGCTCAATTCCCTACTCCAATAAAAACCAATTGATTTTTAATTTTCAGCATAAAGATAACACTTCGATGTTTTTATTTGAGATTTTTAAAATCTACCCCCTCTTCATAAAAGTAGTCTGAATATGCCACTTAATATAAGAAAACAATACAGGAAAAAACGGGATGACCACGGAAATATGATATACAAGAAACACTCTAGAACTTAATAATTCTAATTTTTGATAAAATTATGAGGGGTTTGATCTGGAATAATAAGAATTCTAATTAACCATACTCAGAAGTATTATTATCCTCATATTTTAATTATAAGCCAATTTTAAACAATTTTGAGCTTGATTTCAGCACGCGATGTTTTCCATAATATTTCTAACGTTAGAAATATAACAGCTATGATATATCCATGCAATTCGTGTAAGTTGAATATACACGAGTAATATGTGAGTCGTACTCATGATCTTTAAATATCATTTCCGAAAAAGTACAGTGGAGTCAGAGAAATGGTACTAGACCTCTTCTATCCCTGGCATGAATGTAGTTTCAGTGATTATAATTTTCTAGCTGTTGATGCTCTCATCGTCCACGAACATACTTTAATCGATGATTATTAAAAAATTATGATTACTAATACCCAGCGTCTAAGATCACGAAAGCTGAGATAGATACAGTAGGCCTTGGCCCTCATGGGCTGTTGCGCCGCTAAGTTCAGTTCAGATTATTTATAGTTGAAAAATAGTTATTTGTTGCTGAAATGCTTTCATCTTTTTCAGAAACCCTGGATTTTGCTACAGTTCGGATTTTCTCCAAGATTTAAAATAAGTTTTGTAAAATAACAAACATCTAAGCACATTGTGAAGGACCATAATAGTTAAAATGCTCCCACATTCCAAACTAACGACTGTTTGGTGTTATTACTTGTAACCTTCTTACCTCACTGAGTTGAAATGAATCCAATAATGTAGGGATATTTAACTATTTGAACTAAACTCAGTGATGCAACAGCTCATGAGGACCAAGACCTACTGGGCCTATCTCAGTTTACGTGACCTTAGATGCTGAGGTGCATGTACAGAGGTTTCGGTCAAGTGGTCAGTCTGCCGCGAAAATCCAGTGTTCCATTCCCAAGCAAGTTTAGTACTTATTTATGTACCCACTGAAGGGATGAATGGCTGAGTAGACCTCGCCTAGCCCGGAATTTGAATCCCTGACCCGTAGTGTGGAATCACGATACGCGATCATTGAGCTTCATACAACTATTTAGCGATGTATATAATAGAAAGAAAAATAACTTTAGAACTCTCTAACCTATAAAATAAACTAGAATGGTTTTTTTAAACTCTATTTCTTGATGATGCGATCTGTGGTAATGGGTGAAAAAAATACGAAATCGGAGAAAAAGTATTTCAAAAATTATTAAATGCGTTTTAAAACCTTATATTCTCAAATTGAATTATTTTTTAAATTTTTTTATTGACAACTGATACTCACGTTGAGCTAAACATTTACCAATCAGTGATTAATACTAACGCAACGAAGAGATGTTTATAATTTTTTTGAAAAAATGTATAGATTTTATTGTTTTGTAATTATACTATTGATCAAAATGCTTAATTATAAAATGTAGTTTTTCAGATACTTTGATTTTATTAACAAATAAGAATTGTTAAGAAACTGTAGCACCCCTAACATATAATCTACGCATTAATATTTTACGTACAAGCTAATAACTCAAGGCAAACAAACGATTTACCGATTGCGAGGATTGGAAACACTTATAAATAACTCCAGTCAGAGGCACACACAAGGGGGTCCTAGAGATCCGGACCCCCCCAAAGCCCTTGATTTTTTTTCAGATTGATTATAATTCTAAGTATATAGTACGTAAAATTTAATTAATTACTTGTTATTAATGATTAATTTTATTAATTAATGCTAATTATTTATTCAAAAATTAGTTTTTTACTGTGTTTTGTTCCCGAAAATCGCAAAATCAAAAGGAGCATGATACAAGAATGGTGAACTTTCAACCCCGGAAAAATTCCTGTGTGCGCCACTGCCAAACATGAGATTTGGCATTATGAATACTTTTCAATTAGCTTTCAAGAATAAACTAAAACCTAACCAGATGTCTGTAAAACAAGTAAAACGTCAAAAAGAAAACCACGAACCTCAATCTACAAATTACGAACAATGAATACAAAGAAAGAGAGCTGTCTTTGAAAAGTGAGGGTAGTTGTAAATTTGTAATTCCCCGAATTTTCTTTTTTCTTTCAACTTTGTCATAATTTGTCTTCGGAACACTTTCTGAGAAAAGTTGACTCATCCAACGCAGTGTGAAGGAACATTGTTCTCATTTTCCTTCGTTTTATTTCTTTGGCATTCTTTTTTTCCCCCTGCGACTGATCATCGTTTCATATAAGGAGTGTCGTTTCATCAGTTTTTTTTTAATAAATATTCCTCCCTCCCCCTTCTTTTTGTTGTGTGTTGCACTTTTTTTGTCACAAGGAATTATTAATCAATTGAGCCTCCAGCTCTCCTCCCGACTGAGGGTGCAAATGAAATTAGGGGCGAAGTCCCCTGGCGATCCATCTGCGGGTCCTGACAGCTCGAGCTCGCCAAAGAATAAGCCCCCCGCGGCCCCTTTCTCTTTACGGAGCATTCCTACGGTAAGGCTATGTTTATTGGCGCTGCAGCGCATTTCTGGCATCCATTAGAAGCCTGTTTTAGAAAATTAATTCAAATTGTTATACATCAAGTATACTTTAAATCCAGCCATTCTCACTACGAGGTATGAGAGGCAAACTGATATATGGAAGTTACCTATCATTAATTATTTCTAAAATCTTCTTTAATAATAAAATATTTAAATATATAATTTAAACCATTGCATATAAATTTGTATTGATTAACTATTGTTTAATATTTGGTTAAATTTTTTAGAAGTCAAATTCCTGAGGAATAATACTCATTGTTTTTTACATTGAAATGCACAAAGATATATGCAATCCATGATTGAAAAACTTATATAATTATTACAAATCAGCAATAATTAACAACTAATTACTGATAGGGGACTACACAAGGGTGAGGTTTGGGTGTTTAAACCTCTCCCAAAGACGAACAGATTATTCAGTATTAGTATGAAGATTAAAACTCGGCTGTTTCACCTACGTGTTATTCTTTTAATGTAACCCCTCCCCTCTGTGATTAAGATTACAGATCATTACCAGTGATTACAGATCATACACAACCAGTGGCGCACACAAAAGGGGGGGTGCCCTAAGAGTCCGGTCACGCCCCAAAGCCCTTGATTTTTTTTCGATTGCTTATAATCCTACGTATATATTACGTAAAATTTAATTATGTATTTGTATTAATAATTAATTTTATTAATTAATGCTAATTATTTATTTAATAATTAGTTTTGTATTGTTTTTGTTCCCGAAAATCGACAAAATCAAAAGAATATGTTAGGCGGCGTATTGGAGCATGAATGGTGATTGATTGAATATTAACGTCGTACTGTTCAGCTACACGAGGGCTTTTGGCGACGGACCACGTAATTTTGAACCATGGTCAAGTGACGTGGATGACACCTGAGCTGGCACCCCCTCTCCTAACTATCACACCACACCAATGGGAGGACGTTTGAGCTCTCGATAGATTTAAAGGGCATCGCTGCCCTACACGGCGGGTCTTTAGTCGTACTGGGGTCGAACTCGTGACAAGGCAAGCCACGATCCGATACCTATACCATTCGGCTACCGCGGCCACGCACGAATGGTGGACTTTCGACCCTGGACTCCCCCCCCACACACACCTTGGAAACTTTTTGTGTGCGCTACTGTATACCACCATAATCTGGAATGTGTATTACAAATACTTTTTTCATACCAAACATGTATCAATGTTAATAAAAGTAGTATAAATGGTAATAAAATTTATATCCTTTTGCGATAGCAAATCCTCAAAATTTGAAAACGCTCAATAATGATATAATTTCTTATTTTAATGCAAAATATAATTTTTAGCTTTACATGCTAAAATTTATGAAATATAACATGTGGAATATAAAGGGTGTTTTTTTAGAGGTATAGAACTTTAAATTGCAATAAAACAACGATGTATTATTCGATTGACATGAATTTTTTTTTATTCGAAAGATAATCTTGTGGCATTACATTTAAAATATGATTTCTGGCATATGACTGCCACGGCTGGCTCGGATGTAGTCCAATCTGGACGTCCAATTTTCGATGACTTTTTCCAACATTTGTGGCCGTATATCGGCAATAACACGGTGAATGTTGTCTTCCAAAGGGTCAAGCGTTTGTGGCTTATCCGCATAGACCAATGACTTTACATAGCCCCACAGAAAATAGTCTAGCGGTGTTAAATCACAAGATCTTGGAGGCCAATTCACAGGTCCAAAACGTGAAATTAGGCGGTCACCAAACGTGTCTTTCAATCAATCGATTGTGGCACGAGCTGTGTGACATGTTGCGCCGTCTTGTTGGAACCACAGCTCCTGGACATCATGATTGTTCAATTCAGGAAGGAAAAAGTTAGTAATCATGGCTCTATACCGATCACTATTGACTGTAACGTTGTGGCCTTCATCGTTTTTGAAGAAGGATTCCACCAGCCCGTAAAGCGCACCAAACAGTCAGTTTTTCTGGATGTAACGGTGTTTCGACATACACTTGTGGATTAGCTTCACTCCAAATGCGGCAGTTTTGTTTGTTGACGTAGCCATTCAACCAGAAGTGCGCTTCATCGCTAAACAAAATTCGCTTATGAAAATCGGGAACAACGGCAATCTCGTTTTGGGCCCATTCGACGAATCTACGCCTTGCTTGATCATATTTAAAATGTAATGCCACAAGATTATCTTTCGAATAAAAAAAATTCATGTCAATCGAATAATACATCGTTGTTTTATTACAATTTAAAGTTCTATACCTCTAAAAAACACCCTTTTACATAGTAAAAATATAACTTATTCACAAAAAAAAAATGTAATAGTGTACAAAACTGCTGTTCGATGCATTACTACATTGAGAAAAACATGACAAGAATACAAGTACGTTTTGAGGTATGGGCCTACTGGGCCCAGGGCCTCGGCTTCGAAGGGAGGAAGCTAATCTTATTGTCCACTTGGCTCAATATGATCACAATTCGAATAATTTTCATTGTCAAATGTTATTCCCAAACCTATTCTCCAAAAAAACTGACATATTGTATGTCAATTACGTTTGAATAATTAAAGAGCTTGAAGAGAGTATTCACATAAACAAAACGTAATTAATGGTTTTTCTTATTTAAAATGTCGAAAATGAATTTCCTAATGAAATTTACATTTAATTATGGACAACTTTTGCTCAACTTTACATGTATGTGTATAACTGAACTCAGTGGCGCAACAACCCATGAGAGACAAGACCTTCTGTGCCTATCTCAGTTACGTGACCTTAGGCGCTGGGGTGCATGTGCAGATGTTTCGGTCAAGTGGTCAGTTTGACGCGAATCCACAGTGTTCAGTTCCCAAGCAAGCTTGGTACTCATTTATCGACCCACTGAAGGGAAGAAAGCAGTGGCGTAACGTACACCCACCAACCAACGAATCGCGCGGGGGGGGGACAGAACTAGAGGAAGACCAAAGCCTATGTTATGTTATGGTTTTGGAATTCCTTGTAAGATCTGTATAGTGGCCCAAAACCTGACTTTGCAAGGGGAAGGGGCTAACATTCTCCGTTACGCCACTGGATGAAAGGCTAAGTCGACCTTACCCAGTCTGGGATTTGAACCCAGGATCTGTGGCGTGTAAACCCGATACACTACCACTCAGACACTGGGCTTCTGTATGTATATAGCAAATATGAAAAAAGATTGAAGATGGGTCCTAGTTTTGCATAGAGACCAGTGGCGCAAACAAGGGGAGAGTCCTAGGGGTCCAGACCCCCCATAGCCCTTGATTTTATTTTCGATTGGTTATAATCCTATGTATATATTAAGTAAAATTTAATTATGTATTCGTTGTTAATAATTAATTTTATTAATTAATGCTAATTATTTATTCAATACTTAATTTTGTATTGTTTTTGTTCCCCAAAATAGACAAAATCAAAAGAATATGTTGGGCGGAGTATCGGAACATAATACCAAAATGGCGGACTTTCGACCCTGGACACCCCCCTCGAAAAATTTTTGTGTGCGCTACTGATAGAGGCCTAAGCCTCAAGAAGTCTTAAGACGTCACTGTAAGAATACCTAGTAGAACCTTATCTACCGAGTATATTCCAGTTCAAAGTTTTGATTTCATTTTTAACACTAAACAAATGCGGCTACAATTCATTCCCTGATTCCATTTTAAGTGTACAGAGCGAATTTCAGTGTAAATTGATAAATAATTTAATTTCAAAAATATAAATCATATTTATTCAACAGAAAAAAGTATCGTGCAAAAATAAATAAAATCTTTTAAGTCATGCAATAAAAAGAATACGGCCTCTTTGTCATAAGTTGCAACGAACCGGCAGCCGAAAAGGGTCCTTTTAATGTGTTAAACCAAACGCGGGGAAAACAAACCTAATTGAGTTAGCATGAGAAAAATGATCTAATCCGAAGGGGAAGAAAAGCATATTTCGCAAACGATTATTGATAGGGTAGGGGGCGACCGTGTGGTTCACCACTCAATTAAATCACCGTCGTGTCGAGCTTTGTTCGGAATATGTAATTAAATGAACCGAGAGGGGAGGGGTGCAAAAGGAGAATTCCACGAGAGAGCGTGCGCCACATTTCAGTAAGCCAGTCGCGTGTTTTAGGAATATGTTCCATTAGATTATAAGGAGAAATTAGGGTTGTCCGTTATTACAAGATTTTGTTCTCACATTTTCGGAGCATAGGTCTGATTCATGGGTTCCTCTCTTTCCAGTTTTAGAATTTATTTTTGCAATGTATGGTAGAGAGATATAATTTAATTAATATTTCATAATAAAAAAGAAATTGAAAACATAGTTTTCTCTTCTTTTGGTGATAGACTTTGAAATTTTGATTCATTAACATTTTTTACTCGCTGAAAATTCGTCAAAAGTACATTTTATTTAAGAAAGATTGGTAGATTCTTTGAATTCAATGTTTATCTTATCTTTAATACTGAATTAAAAAAATAATAATAAGGAGCTTTTAAGTAAGGGTTCCAGGTACTATCTGGTGTTTCAAAGGTCACGCACATTAACCTTTGTGGTTGAGTTTTAAAGACAGATGAATTATGTTATCAAACAGAATAAAGGACAAACAAAGGTTGAACGGTTATCTTTATTGTCAGGTGTCAGACACGGGGAAACTACAGTAAATGATCAAAATAATGTCCGTTTTAGTGGACACACAGTCGAACTCTTTTTACCAAATTAATTCACACTTTACGAAGAGTGGGAGATTTAATGTCCGATATTGCATGAAGGATGTTACTCTTAAGTTCATCAGGCATATGGGGATTATTCCTGAAGGTGACATTTTTCAGATATCACCAAAGGCAAAACTCCCGAATTGACAAGTTCGATGAACGTGGGGAACAAAGTCCTTTGGAATTGACACGATAATCGAAAAATTCAGTTAAAACTTCCATACTGTCCCATGATGTGTGCACCGTCATGCTGCAACCAAAATATCGTTCATCACTGATCAGCAAGGATATGAAATCTGTAATGATGTTTATGTGGACGGACGGTCTTTTCTTTGAACTTCGTAAAGCAGTCTCCACATCTGCCACTTTCGTTTTCACTATGGACGCTCTACTCGATCACTTCCTGTCTGCAACCGATCTTGTGTCGCGGAACCGTTGCACTAAACGTGTTATCGTTGATGCATTTGGTAATGTTTCACCTGGATATTTTTGCTGAAGTGCATTTATCACACAGCAATGAGATTTTATAGCAAAATAAAATTCCACGATGGCTATTTGCCCTTGAGAAAACATCATGCACCTCCCGTTGTGCTCAACTCAATATGACAAGAATTCTGAAACTGAGGCCTGCTACGTTCAAAACTTCTTATGAAGGAGCCCCTGTTGCCATCTAGTGACAGAAATCTCAACCATCTCTTTTTGTTTTTAAGCAACGAGGATTATCATGTGGATGTGCGTGACTTTTGAAACACCCGGTATATATGTCAGGGGTACTCAACCTTTTTCTCCGCCGAACTACATACATATGGCAACTGTTTCATGCGAACCACAACATGAGCATTAGGGGTGGGGGGAAAGCTATAAGATCAAGGACATTTAAAATGCGGAACATATATTAAAATGTTAAAACTCGTAATTTCGGATTTTATTTTAAAACTATATTAAACTCCATCAAATTCAACTCACAAAAAATAGGTTTTACGCATTTTTTACCCAGTTATGGGATAATTTCGATTTCCTTTCGTTAATGCTCCCAAGCCCCTTGTTTGCATTCTATTATCATAAAAACGAAGCTGCCTAGTACTTTGATAATTTGATTTTTTTCTTTTGACAAAGCTTCACTTACTTTTATTTCAGATATTAATTTATCAAGTTCAGAAGGGCAGTAAAGAGTTTTTACTTAATTCCAGATTGAAATCAGTATTGTTTGTTTCAAATTAGTTCAGACTTCTCTCATTTTTTTTTCAAATTTATTCAAATACTCTTTGATTTTTCCAATATATATATATATATATATATATATATATATATATATAATATATATATATAATACATATATATATACATATATATACATATATATACATATATATATATACATATATATATACATATATATATACATACATATATATATATACATATACATAAATATACACGGAGAAAAAGATTTACTCAAAAATGAGCACGTAGATACACTCAATTTGAAATGACTATGATTGCATCAGATTTGATCGCATGCCTTGATTGAATTTGATTCCTTGCACATACTCAAAATCCCCAAAAATGCTAATTAATGCTTTCGGAAAAATTAAAAAAGATATTCAGGATTGCAGAAACTCTTTTAATATATTGGCTACATATTTTGATAATTGGGGCTTAACAACAAATTTAAGAAGACTTGGTACCCTAAAAATCACAAACCTATCGTTTTTTTTTTATTTTCATTTAGTCTTATTCTTTGCATTATTATCTTTCGATTGATATATCACTTGTGCATGTCGGAAAGTTAGAAGTTGAATAAAACTTCATTTGAAAACAAATTAGGCAATTCAGCCACACACCCTTTTTAGAAAAAAAAGCTAAAAAATGCGTTATGATAAAAAAAAAAAATCTATTTCATAAATAGAAATAATAACTATAAAAAGAATGTGTAGTATTAAAAGCAGAATATTTCCGAGGCAATACAATAATGTAATTTTTCTTCCTTGTGAAATGTGTACATGTCAAATTTTTAAATTAAGGCATTTTATATTAATAATTTTATAATTTCAGTTCTTATTCCTGATATATTTTTCATACAAATGTAATACTTTAATATTATAAGAAGAAAAACTGCTAAAATTTCAGTCGTGACAGAAAAAAATTTTTAAAGTTTTTCTTGAGTTTTCTTGTGCAATTAGTACTCTCTAAAAGTTAATCATTTATAAAAATGTGTGGGTTGAAAACATATGAAAATGCAATTATTTTAAAGAAAAACGTATAAGTAATATCTTAAAGTGGTATTTTAAGTTTAATTAAGCTTATAATAATTATTTTTTTCAGAATTATAAACTTTAAAGTGGTTTTTCTCAGTTTGTGTTTTTCGAAACTTTAGTGCATTCAAAATGCTACTCCTTCGACAATTATTTACCAATCACTTCAATTTTTTCCTGTGTGTTAAAAATAAAGCATGTAATAAAATTAGGGATCAATTTTGCTATAAACTGAATACTTTTTTTTTTAAAAAATAAAATGTAAGACATGTTGGATTTTTCGTTGATTTTTAGCCTGTATATCAACATTTTATTTTTTTTTCTCGAAAACGAATGAAGTTATTCCCCTAAAGTTGTTAAGAACATCCATAAGAATATTATAAAAATTTCAGGTCAAAAATTAATTTCTACAAAAGGAGTAGAATTTTAAAATTTTCCCAATTTTCTTCAAAAAATTTAAATTTTTAAAATTGTGTGAATAATATATGAAAAATTTTCATCTGGTAACATTTTCTTGAATAGAAACATTGTATAAAATGTTAAGATATAATTTTTAAATACGTAAATAAAGAAGTTTGCTCAAAGGGTGCCAAGTCCCCTTAATTCTCATAAATCTTCCGAACTATTTTTTGTATCTACCACGCTACCCGCGGAAGAACACATGAGTACAAGATTGTTTTGATTTTTGAGTTAAATGTTCTCATTTGTATTTCTTAAGTAACTGCATTTGAACGAAGAATTTAATGGGATAAATATTCACCTTATTTTGGCGGATTAGTGTTAAAAATGTAATATAACTTACTTGATTCATAATAAGCCATTTTGTTTAAATTATTCAGGCAAATAATTTTGTTACTTTGGAATAATTTTAAGGTGACCAGATTTTTAAAATGAAAAGGAGAACGAAAAATTTACAACGTAAATATATGAAACATTTTATTAATTCAAACAAAAATGCATTTTTTCGTTTCTCAATATATTTTATAATTTATCGGAAATTTCGGAGCAAAAAAATTACCTTTCATCTTTACTATAAGTACTGCAGCTAAAAAATATCAACATTCAATCTTGATTTCTGACTTGTCCATAAATTACGAACTGAAAAGACTCAACTGATGCATTAGTTCCAGGGCAGCACAATGTAAATTAAAAAAAAGAATAACTAAATTTTCTTATGGGATGTGTTTATTTATGAAATGGTTAAGTATTTCAACCCATCCCATCTTATCAATTTCAGCATGTTGATTTTCCAATTGTTTCAATTTTATTATAATTTAAATATACATTCAGTCTGCAAACTGACCATTGTCAATGATTTTAATATCAGGCATTTCTTTTGATAAAAAAATCAACACAGTTTTCTATATCTGCCCAATTTACTAGCGATAAAGTCAAAAAACACCATTGAAAACTGTTATTTCCTGTGATATTTGTTTCAGACTATTCCTCGACATATTGGAAACATGTTTGGTTCATCTCTGAATACAGAGATTAAAAGATCTGTTTTAAAATATTGAAAAAAGGAGGACACTTTTCGAGGAAACACAGGATCTATAAAAGGAGAATAGTTGATCATCTTAATAATTTTAGCTTTACTTTCATATTGAACTCTAAAATGCATGGTTTGAAAAAGGCAAGTTTACAAAATAAATTTTCGTTTTCAATTAGTAATCTTTTTAGACTCTTTTATAAGCTTCACCTGTATGTAACAGAATCTTTGAACTATATTTTTACCCACTCTAAAAGGTCTGATTAATTCGAAATTTTGCACACTTTTCAAGGACTGATGACAATACAATAATTTTGTTCCATTGTCCTGATAAGGATCATGACTATTAACAATTTCCCATTTCCAGATTTGGTGACTAAAAGATTAAGTTACAACTCTAAAGCGAAAACACTCATGTCAGTAATTTCTTATTATAATATAAACAATTGCCCATTTTCTTTGAAAATGGTGATGATGGTTTAAAAAATTAAAAAAGCATGCTTTTATTGTAGATCGAACTAAAAAATGAAAAATAAATTATAGTTTAAAAAAACCAAAAAACACGCTTTTATAGTTAAACTAAAAAGTAAAAAATAATTCATAATGTAAGAATAAAATGATTAACGAGAAAATATATATTAATGTCATTGTGGTAAAAGCGTGGGGTGCTTTTGTTCTACATTTTTACACTAACTCGGCATTTCAGAATAGAACTAGTAAGAAATTATAACAATTGATATTGAGCACCCCACATTTTTATCACAATGACATTGTCTCGCTAATCATTTATTCTTATATTAAGAACTATTTTTTCCTTTTTAGTTCGATTAACTATAAAAGTGTTTCTTATTTTTTAAACTATAATTTTTAGGAGTCTAATTTCTTGTACGTTTTAAAAAACCTTTTTAGCTTATTAGTAAATTTATGGAAAATGTGTTAAAAGTTCTCATAAAAATTATTTAAAGAGCTTCAACAATTTCAATATACTTTATGATTCTTTTCACTCTCATTTTCGAATATTGAAAGAATCAAAATTTACTGAACAGAAATTACAGAATGAGCAAAATTAGTTTGTAAAATTGAATGTAATCTATATTTCAAGAATACTTTTTATTTTTAGACATTACATATAAATATTAAATGTTCTTGATTACTAATATTTAACAACTATTTTGTTTTATTAATAATTGATCGACATTGTTTAAATTGGATTTATCAGTACTTACATATTATCACAACCTTTTTGGCGACATTATATGAAATGGAGCATATAATTGGCAATTCAGCGCATATGACACATGCGAAATTGGTATTGCTATGTATGTAAGTACTAATTTATCTTATAACCCTGCATCACTCGTGCAAAAAAAAATGGCCTAAAGTTCTTGCGCAGGGTATCTCACACCCCCAAGGATGTTTAGGTTCTGATTATACCATAAAATTTGTATAAAAAAGAAAGAAAAGTAGGAAATACATTATGTTTCTTACATTTTTCAATCTTAAATTTAGTTTTTCTATTCTTTTTATAAGAGCATTCAGCACATTGTTTATACACTACTTTAATCTAGTCGTGAGTGAGTGCGATGTTTTCACGGGATCTTAATTTTAAAAAAAAATCTTTATCTTATTAAAACTAAACATATAGGAGTAAACTTTGTTTTTTAAATTTAAAAAAAATTTGTTATTTCTTTTTTATTTTCTCTTATTTTCCATCAATATTTTTTTTCTTCAAAAGTTCATCTGAAAGTGGATAAGATGTGAACCAGTTGTGTCTCCTTTAAAATTACGTTCTTCCCAAATGTTTTTGTTTCTCTTTTCAACACAGTGAACACTCTTCTAAATTAGAATCGATTTCAGTAGAGGAATCATACTAGCTGTTATACATTTCATTCTTCCTCATAACAGTGAAGAGATTTCTTCATCTGAAAATCTTCCCTTTTCTAAGTCCCGTGATCATGTGTGTGTGATCTAGAACTTATGGAATGATTATAAACCATAAATTTTTTGGGGGATATTTTATTAGAGCAAGGATTTTACATGAAGTTTGAAATGGACTTAGGCTTAACAGAGAAAATCAACTGGTCCTAAAGGATGGTAGAGAAAATTTAGGTACTTGCATATTATCGCAACAATGCCAACGTTCAGAATACTTCATCAAGTTAGCGACCCTGATCTTCCACGTGTTGAACATGCTTAATTGACACAACCACGTATTTAATTTCATATAATCTGGACAATAAAGTTGCGATAATATTTAAGTACCAAAAATTAATACAGCTTTGGTACAAAAACTCTTGTATGAAAGCATGTTACAGCAAGTAAAAAACATAAGAAATCTGAGTAAGGAAGACCTGTGTACCTAGGGCCACCCCATTTTATTTAAATAATACTTAGTTCTAAGTTTTACTACTCAGTTGGGTGAGTTGGAACACCAATTCCTACTTTGGCATTCATTTTGAAATTTTTCAAAAGAAAGTTGTGGTTAGTTATAAATGTAAAACATGTTTACATAGTCCGAAGTAAAGTTCTGTAGCTCATCTCTTTTTATTGTTGTACAAAGTAAGTCAAAAATTTTCTTTGAATTTTTTTTCTTGTACATAATTTTGTTTGTAGCATTCAGTACAAAATAAGATTTTAAATAAATCCTCTCTCCATGTGGATTTTCTGCAGAAGACATTTTGTATAAAATTACCTAGTCTTGTACCTGGGGCCACATAGTTGCCTTGTACCTAGGTACAATTGCAATTAATATTCTTTATGTTATCATTTTAATGAAAAAGTTTTCATGATAAAAAGAGGAAAATGGTCTTAATTATCTGAACCATTTTGATTTAGTCAAGTTTTTATTATTATTGGATGTTATTAAAATGAGAGGAGTGTATATTTTGTTCTAAAACTTTCAACATGTTTGATTTATAAAAAAAATATCTTAGCTACCATTATTGTTATTTTTCAGGATTATTTTATTTATACAAACATAAGAATTCATTTAATTAACAAAAAAAACCCAATTTTTTATAGTTATAAAAATAATATAATTCTAAATCAGATTTTTACGATATTTCAATTAAATTTTTAATTTATCAATTTTCCTCTTAATGAGCAATTATAAATTCTTGACTTTTTTAGATACCTAGAAATCCTGACTGAATAAAATGGTCAAAACCTAATGCATATAATATAAGAATTATCAGATATTGAAGGTTCTCACATTTCACTGATATGATGCAAATTCTACAGTAACTGATGTAAGGGATAGTAGTGAAAAGGGGGACTTTTGTTTAACAAAAATACAAGGCAAAGAAACTAAACATTTTTATATGGCAGAAGTAATAGATGTTAAAAAAGAACACAAGAGTGTTAAATTTCTGAAGAATATTGCACGTTCAAATAAGTTTCTTTGTGATAAAGAAGAAACTTATAAAACTGGCAACAGAAATATTGTGTTCAAACTGTCTAAACCATAATCTGTTGATGCTTCAGAATGACAATGTATGCAGCTCACTTTTGGAACCAGTTTTTAAAATTAAATGTTGGATCAAAATACGTGCAATTCATTAATAATTTGGCACATTGCAATTTAAATAATTACATGATAAATCAATGTATTAGCTGATATTGTTTCTTTTATTAAATTCATGTGTGTATGTTTGTTTTCTATTGATTACAGAGTGAGAAACCTAACTTTCAGGGAAAGGCCCTACGTACAATGATATTGTACCTAGGGCCATTTGTGAATTTTTTTAAAACCTTTTATTTCACAGAATTTAATATTTTAAGTACTTATATTTACAATTGGATGATAGTTAGTATAATGATGACTGCATATTAGTTTCACATTTTTAAACAGGCCAGGGGCTCTGTTTTTGTGCATTGAAAAAATATAGCCCTAGGTACACAGTTTTCCCCTACTTATATATTATTGCAACCTATTGGCAACGTTATATGAAACGAAGCACCTGGTTGCCAATTCAGCATGTACAACACAGGAAATTGGAGGGTACTTATGAAATATCGCATCAATTGCCAACTCTATTAATAACTCACCAAGTTGGGAACCCCGATGACACACTGAAAATTGGCAACTAGGTGCTTCATTTCATATAATGTCGACAATAAGACGTAAGTACCAATTGGAGTTGCCAATTCAGCGAATTATTAATAGAGTTGGCAATTGTTTTGATAATACGTAAGTACTGAAATCTGTTCAGTCTGACGTACATGAAACACCATAGTTTTAAAAAAAAATGCTTTTATAGTTAATCGTACTAAAAAGTAAAAAATAAATCTTAATATAAGAATGGGTTCAGTCCTAGGAGAGCCCACACCCTTGGAGCAAATTATTTTGGTTGGCGATAATTGCACCATCTTGGTAACTCTACTTTGATACATTATGTACGGTAAACCTAACTATTTCTGGAATTTTTGTATTTTGTCAGCAGGCATATCGAATTGCGTCATTTTGTTGTTGGGCCCCGGGCTAGAAGTATGGCACGTGTGTGAGTGGATATACCTTTGAATTTTGTACTTTGTTGAATGCGAAATGTAAGAAAAAATAGATTGAATGGTGTATGAAGGAAGGATTGATTGCTTGGAATTATGAATGTTCTAAATGTAATGAGCGAATGGGGTTATACGAACGGAAGAGTGCTGTTTTGGATGGATTTGAACGGAGATTTTGAATGGGTATGCTCGACCATTACCTCGCAGAATATTTATGGCTGCGCTCCCACGATTATTCTCTTAACGATGAAACCTTCAAGGCTTTTTGTTAAAATCCGCTGTCATGCTGTACCCTCCACTCGGAAAAGATCAGCAGTAAGAAAGTAAGTGCTGTTTTGTTTTTTTCATCTTAAATACGTTTGATTAACTTTTGTATTGTTTACATATATTTTCATTACGATCCACCTTGTCCCGCTATATTCACTTGCCGCCATCACATTCTGGCTTGGAGCTTTTTTGGTTCGTCGCCAAGGGTGTGGGCTCTCATAGGATTGAACCTAAGAACAAAATGATTAACGAGAAAATTAATGCCATTGAGGTAAAAGGGTGGGGGACCCTTGTACTACATTTTTACACTAACTTTGTATTACACAATAGAACTATTAAGAAATTATAACAATTGATATCAAGCACCCCACGCTTTTAAATGCAGTTATTATATTTTTTCATTTTCCCCACATTCCAATTTCCATAGTTTTTTCCTGGCATTTCTAAATACCTTGTGTTCTGTTTTTAAAATCCTGGCACCCATATTTTTTTCTAATTGGTTTTCTACAAAAAGTACTTACATTTTTGCTTCATAATGTAATTTCTCTTTTGTCAGGAATAAGCCATTCTTTTAAACTATTTTCATGTTGAGTTCTTATTGCGAGACCATCTTAGATTGAAAACTATTGGATACCAAAATCTTATTTGCAGCAATTTCAAAAACATGCCTAAAAGATTTGGTGTGTAGTGTACTGATATATATTTGTTCCAATGTGTGGTATTTTGAACAGTAGTTTTTATACATGTGAACTTCAAAAAAATACATGCCTTCATGTGTAATATTTAGAAAATCATACTTTTAAACCTGTTATCGTGTTTCTAGATGAGGAATGCTTTTATTCTTAATTTGCATTAATTTCATTTCTACTAGTAAGCAAATAATTCAATATATATTACATTAAAACAATGGAGTTGACTATAGTATCGATTGTATAGTGTTTATAAAAAATAACTTATATAGATGAAGGTATGTTGTTTCAAAAAGTCTCACTTATATTTTTGTTTATTTTTTGAATGTATGATATGTATATGTCAATTTCCAGAATAAATATTTCAAAAAAATATGATTTTGGTTTTTTTTATTTTTCTTGTTTACAGTGAATCATTGAGAAAAAAAAAAAAAGAGGCATTGAAAATAAAATGCTGTATATTGGATTATGGTTCTACTGTTTTAGTTGTTTTTTTACATTCTTCTCTAAGGACTGAAATTTTTAAGTATTTTAATTTTTGATTATAAAAACATTAACTTAAAAACTATAATATTTTGTTTTCTTTGGTGATAGGAGAGTATAAAATCAGTTGATATGAATAAAAAACTAGCTTAATTTGTAATATATATTGCAATGGATTTTTCTATATTTCCATCTAGATGAATGTGTTTCTATTTAAACAAAACAATTCATAAAAAAAGTACTTACACACCTGGGCCTAATGAGTGTTATTTTAGTCAAAAAGCTTTTTCTTCATTACATAATATGTAAAGAACTATTTCTTTCTTACTTTGTTTTGAAATTTTTACTACATAAAATCTGTTATTCATCCTAATGTTTCCAAGAGATTTCTAATAACTTATTGAAAGACTGAATTTAAATTAAAGTTAATTTTCTGCTTGTATAGGATTTTAAAAAAGAAACAATACAATTCTTTTAGAAACATAAATATAACTTGTAATAAACCAAATTGCTTCTGGAACTAGTTAAAATGCTTACAAATTTGTTTAACTATTTCATCGAATCTATTTTTTGTTATTTTCAAAGATTTAAATCCGATGTATAAGTTCGAAGACAAAGTTTTGATCAAATAATAGTTGTATTTTTTTTTCTTAAAGTAAAATTTTTGTTGTATTGGCGACAGCATATAAAATTAAGTACATGGTTGCTAATTCAACGCGTACTAGACATGGCGAATTATCTTGAACGTTGGAATTTTTGCGATTATACTAAAGTACCTTTTTGTAACACAATAAATGCAAAAGGAATTTAGATTTTCGAAGTTAAGTGGTAAAAACTTCATAAAATGTAAATTAAATAATATATAAGATGGAAAAAAATGAAATTTACCAACATAAGTATCGAATATTTAGATCCCTTTAAATTTGATTTGATGTATATTTTTATGTTAAAAATTCGTATTGGATACAACAGTATCGAAAATAAATAACATACAAACTCATATTTTGACGAATAAATACTCATAAATAAGTGCATTACACACTCATCTAGCTGTTATTTTCTCAAATTTGATCCAGTAACAGGTTCAAAAATGAGTATGCGATGTTTACAATTTTGAGTACGTAGTCGTTGCCAAAGATGAGAATGGGCTTTTCTCAAATTTGAGTATGTTTGCATCGGATGTATTCTGAGTATGTGACGTATTCAAAAGTGAGCATTTTGTACTCCGTTCTGAATACCGGTTTTTCGCAGTGTATACATATATATATATATATATATATATATATATATATATACATAAATATATACATATATATATACATACATATATATACATATATATATACATACATATATATATATATATATATATATATATATGTATATATATACAAATATATAAACGAAAATATAAAAATAAACAGATAGTTATAAACCTAAGATAACTATAAATAGGAAGAAGGCACAGTAGTATAATGACAAACTCCTGGCCTTAGGAACCAGGATTGTAGGTTTAAACATGCTTTGGGGCTGGCCAACCTTCACCTGTAATTTGTCATACTATGTACCAAGAGGAAAGGAAAGAATTATATTGAATTTTCAACTATATATGAACAAATAACAAAATAACCTGGAATTTAAATATTAAAAAATCATTAAACTAATAACATATGAACAAAAACATATAACCTACTTTTATTCACAGTGTAGACGTAGGTCGGGAGTTCATCAACTAGCAATATGTGTTCCCGCCAAATACAAAGGAGTGAAAGCAAATCCGCATAAAATTAATTGCGATAGGATATTAAGAAATTTATTTATATATATATATATATATATATATATATATATATATATATATATATATATATATATATATATATATATATATACATATATATATACATATACATATATATATATACATATACATATATATATACATATATATATACATATACATATATATATACATATACATATACATATACATATATATATACATATACATATATATATACATATATATATATATACATATACATATATATATATATATATATACATATACATGTAGCATGCAGTTAAAACCAAGCAGTCTTCGCGCGCAGGCGCAGCTAAAACACGAACTAAAACTTTTGAACTAGTGGAAGAGAAACAAAAACTCTTGGACATTAGAGAGAGAAAGGAGAACGCGAGAGGTGCGCGAGCAGGCGTTACCTTCTGCATATCATTGTCAAACTTATCTACCTTTTTAATTAATTTTTGTTTAATGTTAAATAAACCATAAGAAAGAGAAACGTTTTGGACCCCTTGTTGTCTCCCACATACATATATATATATACATATACATATATATATATACATATACATATATATATATACATATACATATATATATACATATATATATATATATATATATATATATATATATATATATATATATATTACTTTTAAAAAATCATAAAATAATATTCATATAAAAATTAGTGTAAAATATAAATGAAACGTAAAAATATATAATTATTATTAAAATTTAATAAGCATGTGGCACCATCTATTTAATAGTTGTAAAATAAATTAGATATTGTGGAATTATTTAAAAATCATTACAAAACATAATGATAGTAAATAATTACAGTAATACAAATTGTATCATTAAAAACCATTATAAATATAATTACAAAGTAAGTTAGCAGGATATTCATGTTCAATACAGTGATTAAAAAATTTATTAAGATTTTAAAAAATATTAGCTTTATCGCTAACTAATACATTATTACGATAAATATAGTTAAAAATAATATTTCTATATATAGATATTGATAAATTTGAATTCCAGTAAGGCACTTTGATGATATTAAAACTAAAGGCATCTCTTTTATCATAAATATTACTATATAATTTCAAATCCTTAATATACAGTGTTACATCAAGGTAATTAGTTTTGATTGGATTATTATTAATTTTAACTAAGTTTAGGTAAGCCGGATAAAAATTAATATTGGGATTTAAATTATCTTTTTTACCAAAAATAATGAAATCATCAATATATCTAAAAATATAGTAGTCATTATTAAAAATATAAATTATATTCATAAAAATGTAAGTATAGATTAGCCAAACTATTGTTAGCTGGGCCCCCTTGTGGGAGTCTTTTCTCTTGTTTACAAAAAGAACCATTAAAAAAAATTAATATGATTTTCTTTTAAGACAAAATCTATGAGAGTTTTAAGTTTGTTAATATTAATATTAAGATTATACATACTGTGGTTTCCTAAAATTACTTTAATAATATATATATCAATGGAATTGAAAAGATCTTCAAAGTCATAACTATAAACTGAATAAATATATTTATTATTCAAAAAATCTATAATCTCTTTACTATTTTTAATTATAGCTTTATTACATTGCTGATTAATAAAGTTTTGTTTAATATTATGAAGTAATTTGCCTGCAGTAGTAATATATGTTTTAAAACCATTTGTCACAGTTCTAAATTTAACAGGACTTTTATGGAATTTTGGACTTAAAAATATATATGGATACTTAATTTTAGTAATACAAAAACCTAATTTTTATAAATAGCAATAATACGATTACTAATTTTATTATGTGACAAATCTAATTTTTTAAAAGATCCATTATTTAGAAAGTGATCATTAAGAATATTATAATATAAATACTTACAAATCACAGCATAGTTACCAGGTACTTTATCAATATAAACTATGATAAAATTCTTTTGTAATTCATAAATTTTCTGTTTTATATCTTTAAAAGTAGTTTCATTTTGAGAATGGTAGCTAAAATTCATAAGGTCTTTTAAAATATTGTACTTATACTCATCAAATGTCTCAATAGGTAGTCCAAATTTAATTGCAGATTTTGTAATAAAATTATCTATATCTTTAATAATTTGTTTTTTAACAGTATTGTTGTTTTTAGAAACATTTAATCTAAAACTAGTGCCTTTACTCAATATATCTTTTAAAATATTGTCATTGATTATGTCTAAGTTGCCCGTAACTACATGTATATGATGACCATCAATAAAATCATTATAGTTTTTACATATACAATCTTCTATATTAATAGAGG
Organism: Trichonephila clavipes; assembly: GCA_019973935.1. Lineage (NCBI taxonomy): Eukaryota > Metazoa > Arthropoda > Arachnida > Araneae > Nephilidae > Trichonephila > Trichonephila clavipes. Next base: position 35,529 of record BMAU01001365.1, on the reverse strand, counting down.
GCGAACTATTGTTGTAATTAAAGATAAATCTGCCCATTGTTTTGTTATATTTAAATGCTTTCTTTACAACCACCTTTCTAACCGGAAAAAGTGACAAATGTCTATTAAGTACATTAGAAAAGTTAATTTTGTCAAAAGTTTTATTCATGAATAAAAAAGTGCAGTACTCTGTAATAGGTTCATTAATTTTCTCAACATTATTATTGAATTTATTAACTAGATGGTTAAGAATGTCTTTAATAATGTGTACTGCATGACAAACCTTTAAGGAATCATTATTTAAGGTTTCATTTAACAATACAATTTCATGTTTATTAAGACCAAACATGAAGTATTTGATCTTCTTGATATTAAAGTTTTTTTCAAAATCATCAATAAGATCTTTAATATTGTCATTTAATGAATTTTTATCTCTATTTTTCCTTTTAGTTCTATTACTTCTAGATTTTCTTTCAGAATTATTATTTAATTTATTGGCATTATAAAAAAAATTCTTTATTATTATTCTGTAACATTATTTGCAAAGTATTTTTAGCAAAATACAAAACATTAAGACCATATGGATAAATTGTATTAAAACTCCTATAATAAAGGGATTTTCCCACCATAATCTGTGCTTAGTAATTAGAATAATTTTAATGATAGACAGTTCAACATTTTTGAAATCATGCATATGAAAGTGTCTAAGTTCAATTTTATTAGAAATATTGGAATTATTAAAGAATTTAACGTCATGTCTATGCTGATTAATCCTTAAGTTAATTGTATTGGAGGTCTGTCCAATATATTTATATTGACATACTTTACAATTTAAAAGATATATACAATTAAAAGTTTTACAAAGGTTAAATTTAGATTCACAATCATATTGATCCTTATTTAACATAGTACATGTTTTACATCTACTATCTCTACATTTATTGAATTTTAACTTAAGACTATTATAAGATTGAGTGTTCTCAGAATTATAAGAAGAAAAATTATCTTTAATTCATGTATAGCAGGACTCTTAATGTAACATTTATTAATATTTTGTGAAATGTGATTACTAGAAAATCTAACAAGTTTTGTTTATAATGATTATGATGGCTATTAATGAATTTTTTTTTCCAAAAAATTCTAGTCTTGAATAGTTTAATATAAGAATTACTATTACAAATATTTAATTCTTTAACAGAATTCAGTTCCTTTCCAAAATTGTTATTGGAGAAAGAGGGAGAGTTATAAAACTCCCTCATCCTAATAACTAACAAGTCAAAATAGATAGAGATTTCTGTAAATAATCCAGAAATTGATACCCAGTCAAAAGAGAGTGTGCCAAAGCAAAACAGAAACAAGTTAATTTTTTTAAAAAAAACTTGAAAGTAAGCTCTTAAAAGTAAGAGAAAGCTATGCTCAAAACTAAAACCAAAGCTAAGAAAAGGCTCAAAAGACAGCCATCCACCACACAAAAATCAACAGAAGGATACAAATAGGTAATATTATTACGATGATGTACCTACCTAATCAGTACACCACAGAGCAAAGATCAGCTATAAACTAACCTAATTGCCAGTCGCTAATACAAATTATGTATATATATATATATATGAACAAAAAACTGAATTTATGAAAGAGTATATTGGAAGCATTTAAGGAACACTAACAATTTCTGTATCATCTCATATTTTTATCAATATATATAATGTAAAAAAATTTATAGGAGAGGCTTTTGTTACCTCTGCATTTTGCGTCATTACTCCAGACAAAACATTTTGTTGCTGTTGCAAAGATTTTTTTAAGAAAACCAATTTATCTCATCTTGAAAGAAATCCTCAAGCAAAAGATACGTTGAAATATTTGTGCTTAGTGGTATAATGACGAGAAAAATTATATTTTTAAGTACAACATTTTTACGAAAAATCAAACAAATCGTTGATCCATGTTTGTTTTTCTCTACGTAATAGTCAAGATTCCAAACGTCTTATAACAACATATATTCTTTAGAGTTGTTTTTCTTTTGAAAGACATGAGGGTTAATTAAAAATTTGTTTCACACCTGAAATGGTTGCTACTCCACTGTTATTTGTTATCACTAAAGGTTACAGTTACAAAAAGAAAAAATTTATCTCGCAGTTTCGTACTAGCATGATATCGATAGCAGAATTGTTATATTTATTTGCTTATCGATTGAATTTCTCCCTAAATTTTTAATGCATTGTTCCTAAATATTTGAATTTGTTATTACAATGGGCCATGACTGAGCCACTCAGAAAGTTCAGGTGGGCCCTAATGTTTTGCTCTTCTCCGGCCTTTCAATCATAAGTCATACCGGAAGTTCTTACAAAAATATTGGGAGAGAATTTATTTAAGTAGTAGGACACACACATGATTTTTTTTTTTAAAAAAAGCCAGATAATGTAGGTGATTTATAATGACTATCGTTATTTGGTATTTTTTTCTTTCATTGAACTAAATTTGTCAAATTAAATGAAAACTTCATTAAAAAAAATACGTAGCTCTCTCCTTTTATGTCTCTGTATAAAGTTTATTCTCCAATACATCTAATGAAACTTAGAAATAAAATTATATGACTATAATGTAAGAACTTTACTTTCATTGCTTATTTGCTTAAAAAATTTTTCTTGAATTTCTGAATAATTACAAGATTGTTTTTAAATAAGAAAATGAATATTTGCATACATATAGACATAAGTGTATGTGTGTTGCCATATGTTAAATTTATATATTCTGCCTAAATTTGAGGCATTTAAGCAAAATGAATGATGCGATGAGTATATGGGAAGAGAAACAAAATACAGTCGAGCCTCTATATAACGAACCTCTATATTGCAAAATTTTCTATATAGCGAACTTTTTCATGAAACCTCGACCATTTCACAGTTTTCTTTGTAAAATAACCTCTCAGTAGCGAAGTGCATTTTCTATGTAACGAATTTTTTCTTTTGTGATTCAATTTTTTTCTCTATATTTTAAAAATATTTCTCAACATTTCAAGTTATTCTCTCTTTTAACACATTTTATGGTGGTCAAAAATCTTGAGCTGGTTTTATTAGATCCTAACTCGCCGAGAGCAATAGAGTTCTGGACGCTTCATTCACAAAAAGTGCAGTTCACTAGAAACATCTTCGATATCCCCCTTTCACACTCAGTGGTGTTGTCCTGAGCCCTGTGTTCTAGTTATGAAATAATGTATGTTTAATATTACTTGTGTGATTTAAAGTAGAAAATGTCCTTAAGATTCATTAATTTTAATATAAAATTATTTTCTTAATATTGAAAATACAGTGATACATTCGACATTGTTTTTTCTTGTTTTCCTTGCAGTTCTTCTTTCTTTCTTTTTTTTGAGGGGTAAGATGTATAAAATAAACCTATATTAATTTTAAAAAAGGCGTGAATAATTACTTTTTCTACCATAAGTGTTTATGAATTTAAAATTTGTTTTATGTGGTTTACAAAGTACAAGAGAACCTCTATATAACGAATTTTTTATATAACGAACTTTTTCCTGGATTTAGCGACTTGGTTACAAAGAGGTCCGACTGTATTCCCATCCAATTTATATCACATCAGTTTTCTATACTTAACTCTTAATTTTTAAGCAGCTACCCAAAAGCAAAACTAGTCTGAAAATTTGATAAATAAAAATTATTCGAAAGTTAATGAAAATATTTCCAGAAATTTTATACCTCTTCAAGAGCATTTATTCAACAAAAAAATTATCCACATATATAATCTTTATAAAGAATTATCCTTATCAGTTTTAAGTGAATCGTTAAAATTTGTTAAAACAGATTAATCGATTTCGTTAAATAAAAAGAGATACGATATATTCCAATGTATTTTTTCTGCTAATTTTTCACTACATACTAAGACATGTGCTGCAGCGTTTCTCAAACTGTGGGGCGCACCTCCCTGGGGGGGCGTAAGCATATTGAAAAGTCAAAAACAAAAGATTATTTTTTAAAAAAATTATTAATTTACTGAAAGTAAACAAACAAAAACATTCTAACAAAAAAAGTACATATTTACGCTGATATAATACACTTATAAATGTATCAGTACTGCACGATGTATTTTTATTATTAATTTAACAGTACTAAGTTTTTTTTTTAAGAACAAGTTTAAAAATTACCATTGATCCCATGGGCCTGTCACAGTAATTTTTCAAGGGGGTGGGGAGTCCGGGGTCGAAAGTTCACCATTCTTGCATCATGCTCCTTTTGATTTTGTCGATTTTCGGGAACAAAACACAGTAAAAAACTAATCAATGAATAAATAATTAGCATTAATTAATAAAATTAATCATTAATAACAAATACTTAATTAAATTTTACGTACTATATACTTAGAATTATAATCAATCGGAAAAAAATCAAGGGCTTTAGGGGGTCCGAACTCCCAAGAACTCCTTGTGTGCGCCACTGGTCTATCATATATAAATTTGTATTCAAAAATTAACGCTTATCTCTTGATAGTTTGAACTGTTTATAATTAATCCATTATCTGTTCATTAAAAGTTACGCAATTCACTTTCCAATGCCACCGTTTACGAAGGCAAGCGTATGTGATATATTCGGGGGGAGGAATAAATAAGTAAATCCTCTAAACTAAGTAAATCCTTCGCAAATACTGTCAAGGTCTTTTTATTGCATTCCAAAGCTTTCGAAATAATTTTATGAATAGCATTGCACATAAGAGATCGTACTTCGGTAAGACGTATATATACGTCTAGGGCAATTAACGTTTTGGTCGAGTGGGACGTTTATATACCTCAATGGCACTTGAGAGGTTAAATTGCATTGTAGCTTTAGCATCAAAGTATAGTATAGTTGAATTCAATACATTGTTATTGTATGCAAGAGATGGAGGGGGCACGATGAAAATTATGATTGAATATTGGGTCGAAAGTATTGAAAGCTCGAAAAGACTGACGTACTGGACAAGGATGATGATTTTCCTCGATTAATCCAATTAAAAATGCTTGTTTGTACTTTTTTTTCTTCCATAAGTCAAAATGTATGTTGTTATTTGATATACAGACTATACTGATACCCAGTGGCGCACACAAGGGGGGGGGCTCCTGGCAACACCTCCTAGATACAAGGCCTGGCTACTGAAATGAGAGAGGCTTGTGACGTCACATACAGTAGGTATAGAAATCCCGCTTGATTTGAAGTTCACTTTACTCACCTACGCCATTTTGATTGTTGCTCCTGTACAGTTCGCAGCTTTCTACATTTTTATTGCAAATTTTCAATTTATTTGTGACGATTTTGGATAAGATCATAAAAAAATGGTCTACACATGAGTTGTACCGAATTGCAATAGCAATTATAAAGATACTGGGACAGTACAAATGTTTGGATTCCCAAAAGAGGACTGGATACAAGCCATTTCAAGAAAAGATTTTGCTCCATCAAAGTATTCGAAGGTAAGTTTTTTTAATTTTATTCTATTTATGGAAATTGTAATAATACCTTTATTTTAAAAGTCTACAAATAACTTTAATAGGTTATTCGATAAGACCTTTGAAAATGTACTCATTTCTTTTTCTTCATGTGAGTTTCTTAAACATTGGCGATTCATTTTTATTTATCTATAATGATAAAGGTGTTTTGTTTATGAAATAAATATTTTGTAGCCCTAATAAAATTTATGTTTTTAAAAATGAGCCCAAACAAGCATTGTTAATGAGACAAAAACTGTCTAGAGTTTTTGCTATTGCTGCTTTATTTTTGTGTCATTTACCAAATACCTTTTCGTAGAATCAACGAAAGTACCTTAAGTATTAATAGTTTGTTAGCAAAAAATGCCCATTATGATATACAGTTCGTAGTCAATGTAAATGTGGACATATGCAACCGTTTATTGTATATTAATATGATGTGAGATACACACACAAAATGCAAAACACATTCACAACAACAACAACAAAAAAACTAGCTGATTTTTGAACTATTAGGATGACTTTAAAAGTAAGAAAAAATAAAGCTGTAAAAGTAAGCTGAAAACAGATAAACATGGCTCAGTTTTAACCTCACAATTCGTTAACTTCATAACTTCATTTTAAAAAAATCAAATTATCAGAGAAATTTTTGTTAATTCTAACAAATATTTTTTGTTAGTGCAAAACAATATATATATATATATATATATATATATATATATATATATATATATATATATATGTGTGTGTGTGGGACGGGTGTCTAGGGGCAATGATAAAATTCTTAACGAAAGAAAGCATGAACCAAATTTAAAGAACAAATCAATTTATTAAAGTAAGAAAACAGATTATATTTATAGATTTAAATTGCTTACAAGAAAATAGATTAAAAGTTAATTCGGAAAAAGAGAACAGGATTCACCTGTAGAGATGGGGGCGTCAAACATTTCTAGGTTTAAAGAAATGCCGTTTCTGATCGAGCTCACTCCGTCGTGTCCGGTGTGCGAGTGAAGGCAAGCAAGCCAAAAAAAAAAACGATCCCGCGCTTAGGGATTATAAGCGTTCGACGTCATCGCTCGAATCCCTGATTGGGCATTGAGATGCCTCATGCGTTTGACGTCAGACGCTCCGAGTTCCTCGATTGGCCTCTCAATTCAATTCAGTTCGTTTGAGGCCACCATCTCCTACATATCTCTCTCGAAGTACACTGGAAATTTAAAATATTCCAATTATTCGAAATCGCAAAGAACACAACTTTCCTACAAGTTCGGCCATCCTGGAATCACTGTGACCCCAGTGATTTGACATAACGTCGAATAATTTGGTCTAGAACATTAAAAATTTAAGATAAGAAAATACAACACAATTCACGCAAACAAAAACACCAATGACAATAGATAAAAATAAAAGAGAAGCACAGTACACAATGAATTAAAAAACGTTCAATCTCTCATCCCGGTGAATAAAATTTCATTAAATCGGCGGAAGAAGAGGTTAATTTAGGACCTTCATGGTTACCTACTCTTTCTAAATTATACCTATCTCTAGGTTTAACTTCGATTACTTTGTATGGTCCTAAAAATTTAGGCCTTAATTTTAAACCTGATCCGAATTGTGTTCTCTGGATGGCCACTAAGTCTCCCTTTTGATACCCAGGTGCCTTCTTGCGTTTCCTATCGTAAGTTCTTTTATTTTCTGCTTGAATCTTCTGAATATTTCTTTTCGCATCTTGTCGTAGCTGGTTTCTCTGTTCCTGCAATTCTTCTACCATCTCTTCCATTAATAGGTTTCTCAGGTAAAGGTCTTCCCTATTTCTCATGGTAACGCCAGTCAATAGTTCAAATGGAGACCATTTGGTACTTCGGTTGGAGGTGCTATTTAGAATACTTTGAAGTCGGTCTACGAATTTGTACCATTTTGTAGGATCGTCGATTGACAACTTGGTCAAAATGGGGATTAGAGTTCGGTGGATTCTCTCCACTTGACCGTTCCCTCGGGGTACGCCGGTGGTGATCTGCAGATTTTGGATTTTCTCTTCGGTACAATAATCACCAAATCCTTTGGAGTTAAAAAAGGAGAACCCCTGTCTGTTATTATTCTTTTGGGATTGCCGAAAGTCTTTTGTTGTAGCTTTAATTTATCTAGTGCATCTTCTAGGGTGGTGGATTTTACGGGATACAGCCAGGTAAACTTAGTAAAGGCATCAATTATTGTGAGGATATGTTGATATCTTTTGTTGGTAGACGGCAAAGGTCCAATAAAATCTACATGATAAGTGCTTAATGGCACGTCCTCTTTTGGAATAGGATTTAGAAATCCCTCCTTTTTACCACACTTTTTGTTAGCTAGAATACAAGATACACAGTTAATGATCACGTTTTGTACTTGTTTGCTTAAATTAGGTATAAAAAATTCTCGTTTTACAATTTCTTCTGTTTTAGCGGATGAGAAGTGCCCTTTCTCATGAGCTAACTTGATTAGCTCGGTTTGCATATCCCTTGGTGCAGCTATTAATTCGCGGCCATCTACATATTTGTATAATATTTCATTTTTAATAAAAAAGTCCGTAGCATTATTTGTTCCTATTAGTGACTTTAAATTTTGAATATTTTCGTCTTCTTGTTGGGCTCTTTGTAGTCTTGCGGTGAGAGTATCGCTTGTAATTATGGTGACTGGGTACCTGCTCAGAGCGTCTACATGTTGCATTCTCTGGCCGGAACGATGTGCAATCTCGTAGTCATACTCTTCTAACAGTAATGTCCATCTTGCTACACGAGTAACTAAATCTTTTTTGTCCATAGTCTTTTGAAAAGCTGAACAGTCCGTTATGATTTTAAAATGATTTCCCAGAAGGTAGGTGCGAAATTTCTTTAAAGCGTTGACAACAGCAAGAACTTCTAGTTCATAGCTACTATATTTTTCTTCTGCTGGAGTCGTTTTCTGCGACATATATTGGACAGGATGTAATTTTCCGTCTTCTGCTTCTTGGAGTAAAACGGCGCCATATCCTTGTTGACTCGCATCGGTATGTAATTCGGTAGTTCTTCCTTGCTGAAAAATGCTTAATACTGGACTTTCAGTCAACAATTTCTTAAGCTTTTCGAATGATTCCATTTGGGGTTGCTCGAACATAAATGGGTTGTCTTTCCTTGTTAGGTCACTCAATGGTTTCGCTATTTGAGAGTACGCTGGAATAAATTTGCGAAAGTAACCGGTGAGTCCTAAAAAGCTCTGCACTTGTTTGACTGTTGTTGGTACCGGAAACTTCTTGACGGCTATTGTTTTTGCAATTGAAGGACTTATTGTCCCATTTTCGACGACGTGGTCCAAAAATTCTACTTTTCTTCTTAGGAATTGACATTTCTTAAACTTCATTTCTAAGCCATACTTCGAGGCAACCTCTAATACTTCCCCTCAGTTTTTCTAAACCTTCTTTCTCATCTTTAGCAGGAATCACCAAATCATCCATGTAAATTATTACAATGCTTTTCCGCATGAGCTCTCTGAAGATACTATACACATATCTTTGAAATACGCTGGGGCTGGTGCTTAGACCGAAAGGTACTTTATTAAATTCGAATTGTCCGTCTGGAACAACGAAGGAAGTGAGGTGCTTGCAATCTTCATTAACGTCAACATGGAAAATCCATTTTTTAAATCTAACGTTGTGTACACTTTGGCTCCCTGTAGTCTATCTAATACATCCTCTATCAACGGCAATGGAAAACGATCCTTGACTAATTTCCGGTTCAGTCTTCTATAATCTACACACAACCGGGTGGTACCATCTTTCTTCTTAACTAATACAATTGGACTCGCATATTCGGATGAGCTTGGTCTTACAATCCCCTGCTCTAACCATTCGTCGATTTGCTTGTTGACATCCTGATTCTCAGAAAATGATAAGCGGCGTGCAGGTTGGTAAACCGGTATGTCGTCTTTCAGGATAATTCTCATGGACACATTTGTCATTTCGGTCTTCTTTGGCTCATAGTTGGAGATTAATTCAAACAGTTCTCTTCGTATTTGTGGATTGGTAACATGTTGAACTACAATTTCGTCTTCCACTTCTGCTTCGTAAACTTGCATTTGCAGGAAACAGTTTTTATCCTCATGTTTTCGGAACTGAACACTTTCTATATAGAAGCAGACAGAGGCTAGCTGCAGTATATCTGAACCTATTACTGCCTGAAATTCCAAACTCGGCGTAGGTACGACATGCCACGTCAGAGAATATTCTTCTCCATCTAGTTCAATCTTTCTCTGGAACGACCCTTTTGTTTTGACTTCGCACTTCCCCAGTCCGATCAATACTGAAATGTCTTTCGAGAGTTTCGAAGGTTCGATGATTCCTTTGCTTACATCTTCTCGAATGAGTGAAACTGAACTGCCGCTGTCAACGAGAGCTTCAATAATCTTGTTCCCTATGGTTATTTTTCTGGTCTTAATTCTTTCTCGAGAGATTCGTGAGCAGATTTGGATTGAGGAGTCTGTAGAGTTATTAATTTTCGAACATTTGGGGCGCTTCGTACAATCTACGGCATAATGACCTGGTCCTTTACAGTAGCTACAGGTTAGTCGTTTACTTTTCCCGGAGTAGGAGGTACCGTTCAATTGAAAATGTTTTCTCTCACGCCTATTACTTCCACCCTGGGGATATTCAGTTCTTTGAAAGTAAGTATCGCTTGATCCGCTGGCTTCGTATCTTCCCTTGGCAAATGAATTGTAAAATTTCGGTCTTAATGTTCTTCGGACACTTTCATACTCTTCAAATTTTTCTGCTATCTCGGCCGGTGAGTTAATAGTAGACCATGCATCTAAAAAGTGCTCCCGAAGCTCGTACGGTGCACTCTTCTTTATTTGGTCGGCTATAATTAGTTCTCGCAGCTGGTCGAAAGTTTCTACATTTGAACCGGAAATCCATCCATCGAAGTATGTTTGTATTTCGTAGAAAAAATCTTGCCAAGTTCGTTCATTAGATTTTCGGTGAGAAATAAAGAGTTGACGAAGTTTCTCCGGGGATAACTTAAATCTTTTTAACAGTAACCCCTTAACGTGGTTGTAATCGTTGCATTTATCCGCTGGCTCTCTGGCAATCAAATGAGCAATGTCGATAGGAATCAGTCCTATAAGCTTCTGTACCCAATCCTTCTTCGGCAAGAATGTCAGTTCCGCATGTCGTTCAAATAATGTCAGGTTCAAGCTAATATCGTCCTTCATATTAAACTTATGAAAAGTTTCGTGGATCACTTTCGGTGCTTGTACATTTTCGGGGTTATTCATAGTATTAGCATTCTTTTCAGCCTGTATTCGCAACTTCTCTAATTCATATTCTCGCTCTTCTCGTCGCAATTTCTCTTCATATTCTCGCTGTTCTCGTCGCAATTTCTCTTCATATTCTCGCTGTTCTCGTCGCAATTTCTCTTCTTTTTCTTCTGTACGTATGCGATCCTTCACAATGCTATCGATCATTACCTTGACATCATCTTCGATGTAATCTGAGCTTTTCACGATGAGATCCTTTAGCTTGGGTTTAGTCAAGCTCGCTTCGACGATCAACCCTAACTCTTCGGCGAGTTCTATTAGATGCTCCTTTTTCTTTGAGAGAAGAAATGCCATTTTTGCAACCAAAGATCAAGAGTGACGGCTCAGAGAACAAATTTAAAATTTTAAACCAAGCCCAATTTTTCCCTAAATACTTAATCCGGATGCGAAACGTTTATACAATAACGCAGGAAAAGCTCCCTTACTCAACCAAGAGGAGAGACAAAACGTAGATAAAAATACAATTATAACAGGTATACGAATAAAATTCACAAATACTAAAAAATTCTAAAATCGACACTAAAAATATTAATACTACGAAATCGAAAAATTATGACAGTAATATCTCAATTTCTCGAAATGTAGTCAATAAAAACACACTGGAAGAATCTATAGCAAAGCAGCATTCCTTAAAATTAATAACATATCATAAATTAAAAGTAAACCACAAAATATTCGTAAAAGTATTTTAAAAAATAGACAAAATATCTATTTCCCAGTTGCTAAAAATATTATCTAAAACAATGCACAATTTTCACAAATCATTCCTATTCGCAATCAAATCATTTAGTTAGCCACAACTACCGCTAATTAGACAACATACTCTTATTACAAAACACTTTTACGAAACGAATTTATGCGAGGAGAAAATAAAATATTCACGATTCCTAGTTATTAATCACATGAAAAAAGAATTTTAAAATGACATGAACAGACGATAGTTTCGTAAATTTCTGCAATCGTTATTTGATAAGAAAGTACCACACTGACCTGGCGATTCGTTGATTTTCGGTGATGACGCCCGAAAAGACAGAATGGATCACGACGAAATTCTTGAACGATGCAAGTTTATCTTCACTGTAATGGATGACGACGCACTTAGGATCATTGGCGGGAATTAACTGGCGATTCGCTGACCCTCGATGACGACGCTCGAAAAGACAGAATGGATCACGACGAAAATCTTGAACGATGCAAACTGATCCTCACTGGAATGGATGACGACGCACTTAGGATCGCTGGCAGGCCTTTCTTTAAAATAAACTGGCGATTCGCTGATTCTCGGCGACGACGCCCGGAAAAATAGAATGTATCACGACGAAATTCCTGAACGATGCAAATTGAATTTCACTGGAATTGTTGACGACGCACTCAGGATCGCTGGCGAACTCTTTCCAAAGCAAACTTTAAAAAATACATTAGAAAGGAAGTTGAAATTGACACCGACGGACGGGTGAGGTCTCGACGTTTTGAAAAAAAAAAGAAAAGTCGCTGAAAGGTGAGCACGAGGAAAAAATAATGAATAAGGCTATTGCTATATATATATAGGCAAATGCCTAATACGAAGAAACGAGTTTAACATCGCGGTCGAGCTCCCAATTTGTGGGACGGGTGTCTAGGGGCAATGATAAAATTCTTAACGAAAGAAAGCATGAACCAAATTTAAAGAACAAATCAATTTATTAAAGTAAGAAAACAGATTATATTTATAGATTTAAATTGCTTACAAGAAAATAGATTAAAAGTTAATTCGGAAAAAGAGAACAGGATTCACCTGTAGAGATGGGGGCGTCAAACATTTCTAGGTTTAAAGAAATGCCGTTTCTGATCGAGCTCACTCCGTCGTGTCCGGTGTGCGAGTGAAGGCAAGCAAGCCAAAAAAACGATCCCGCGCTTAAGCGTTCGACGTCATCGCTCGAATCCCTGATTGGGCATTGAGATGCCTCATGCGTTTGACGTCAGACGCTCCGAGTTCCTCGATTGGCCTCTCAATTCAATTCAGTTCGTTTGAGGCCACCATCTCCTACATATCTCTCTCGAAGTACACTGGAAATTTAAAATATTCCAATTATTCGAAATCGCAAAGAACACAACTTTCCTACATATATATATATAATTTTATAGGTTTGTGAATTACACTTTTCGGATGATGCAATACGAAGATACACCGAAGCTTACAATGAAAAGACTGGAGAGAAGATATATGTGCCCTTAAAGTGTTTCAGACTACAAAATTTTGCTGGGCCAACTATTTTTACAGATTTCCCCACATATCTTTCTAACTCTGGAAATCCTGCTCGAGAATGTCCTGAGCAGAGACTGCAAAGATTAGAAAATGAACATTTACTATGCTCAATCCAAGCAAGCATTATTTCCAAGAAAGAATTCAAAAAAAAAAAAAAAAAAGAAATCATTTACGTCGTTTTCAGAATTAGTAGAGTGTTTAAATGCAGAGGAGCTTCAGGACATACGGACTGTCATTTTTAAAAATGATCTAGTAATAATTATGATGCTAGGCACAATAATATCTTCTGTTATTAAAGCATCAGTGATTATAAATAAAGACTTACACTTAACAATTCACATAGGTCAAACAAAGATAGATCAACTTGGTAAGTACAAATTTCCTGTAAAAGTTAATAATATTATTGTTGTAAATGAAACATTACATGAACTGGCTTTCAGAATAGAAATGAAAAGCTCCCATGATTTTCCTACAGCATTTGGTTTTATTGTTAATCTTTTAGAAAGTATGTTTTCAGATTTATATAGACGATGATAAAAAAAATTGCACTCCATTTCTTAATTGACCAACTCAAGTTTTTAACTAGTAACAAGTTTTCTTTTAGATATTTCTCTGAAATGATGGGGTTTTTTTTGTATATTACAATCCATATCACCTCATGCCTATAAATTTTTCAGAAATTCAGGATATCTCAATATTCCCCATCCCAGAACTTAGCGCAAAATTTGTACATCTTTAATAACTAACCCTCAAACAGAACAATCAAATGTAAATTTTCTAGCATACATGAAAAAAAAAGTAAATATCCTAAAATCTGTTGACAAAACTGTCATACTGATGCTTGACGAAATCCATTTAAAGCCATATTTAGATTTTAAAGGGGGTAATATTCTAGGGATGGCATATAACAGTGAACAAGCTGCTACTTCAGAATATGTGTTCATGATTCAAAGTCTTCTTTCTCCTCTTAAAGAAGTAGTTCATATAATGCCAGTGAGAAAAATCGATGGAGAAAAATTGTTTGCTGTTGTTAAAAAAACTATCGTAGAACTTGATGGTATAGGATTCAAAGTTATAGGTGTAGTTTCTGACAATAATTCCATAAATTGAAAAGCAATGTCAAACTTTTCTGTTCCTCCCAATTTGAGCATTGTATATCCACATCCTTCTGATTCTTCCAATCCTTTATTTTTTGTTATTGATTCAGTGCACATTTTTAAATGTATTCGTAACAATTGGATTACTCAAAAAAATGCAGGTTAATGTTTTTATTTTCCAGATTTTGAAAATCATAATAAGTTTCCTTTATTAGAAGCAAATTTCTCTACACTTAAACAACTATATGACATAGAAAGTAATAATTTAGTTAAGTTTGCTTATGGTTTAACTTTGAAGGCTTTATGTCCTACAAATCTTGAAAAACAAAATGTGAAACTTGTGCTTAAGATATTTAATAATTTTGTTATTCAGGGGCTTCAACTATAAGGAGAACAACATAAACTATTTAGTTATGAAACAACATCAATTTTTATTTCTTTAATTTGTACATGGTGGAAAATACACTGGTGTGCAAAACTTAAGCAACAATGTAAAAATTAAGCAGATAACCATGAAATTGCAGAAAAGGAGGTCTGGAGATCAGTACAGTGAACACGTAAGTCAGTAGAAACGTCATGCGTATGCAAATATTAGAAACGAAACGTCAGAAACGACGTGAGCGTACGCAAAACGCGTGATGTCGGCGCGTGCTGCTCAACAGTAAAAGTCAGTTCGTGAAATATGGCTAGAAGAAATCACCTGGACGACTTCACACGTGGAAGAATTATCGGAAAGCTGGAGGAGGGGCGTACCGTCACCAGTGTAGCTGCAGAGTTCAGAATCAACAAAAGTTTCGTTTCGCACTCTTGGAAAGCGTTCCAAACCACAGGTACAGCTGTTAGAAAGGTTGGTGGAGGCCACCCGAGGACGACAACGGCAGGGGATGACCGATATATCATCCTGCAGGCGAAAAGAGGCCGACGGTAGTCAACAAGCGTCATTGCTCAGCAACTCTCTACAGCAACGGGGCGACAAGTGTCGCGGTTTACTGTGGCCACACGCCTTCACAAAGGGGGCCTATTCGCCCGCCATTCTAAACGCTCCCTCCCGTTGAAAGTTGACCATGGACGCCAGCTTTTACAGTGGTGCAGAGAGCACAAAAACTGGACAACTGATCGATGAAGTCGTGTCCTCTTTACGGATGAGAGTCGGTTCAGTACCAGAAGCGATTCTCAACGTGTTTTGATTTGGAGAGAGATCTGGACACGGTTTTATACCAGTAACATCAAGGGAAGACACCATTACGGTGGTCCTGGAGTTCTTGTCTGGGGAGGCATTATGCTGAACGGGCGAACTGAGCTCCACATTTTCGATAGAGGGTCTGTAACCGTGGATCGCTATTGTAAGGAGGTACTTCTTCCCCATGTGCATCTGTTCCGAGGTGTCATTGGCCCAGACTTCATTTTTATGGATATGGATGACAATGCACGGCCATGTCGGACTCTTGCTGTTGAGGAGCTGCTGGAAAGTGAAAATATCACTCGAATGGATTGGCCAGCGTACTCCCCAGATCTAAGTCCCATCGAACATGTGTGGGATGCTTTGAGGAGACGTATTGCAGCACGCTTACATCATCCGGAGAACACCCAACAACTCAAACAGATGCTGATTGAGGAATGGGCACTCCTACCGCAAGAAATGTTGCACCAGCTGGTTCTGAGTATGCGGAGACGGTGCAAAGCAACCATTGCAGTGAGGGGAGGGCATATACCATATTAAGGAACATCTGCTTGTTTTTCTTCCTGTTGGATAGACCCTCATGAGCCACGATACTATGCGTTCAATAAAGCCTGTTTTTGTTTGATTCCATACCGTATGCATTGTATTCCTTTTTCAGGGCCAATGCTTTCGTCATCCTTTACGTACATAATACTCACCCTCATTTCTGAATGTTATGTCTCTCAGATGATTTTTCGTGAAGTTATGGCAATAAACCCATCTGTTGCTTAAGTTTTGCACACCAGTGTAGTTAATGTTAAAACACCATTAAAGGGACAACATTTGCCTGATCCTTATCAGCAACCGATTACTTTATCTCCAGACAACCAAACATGTGAATTCTTGCATAAAATTTTGTCATGGACAGACTCGTGGAAGGGAAAAATTGTACTACTGGCACCCTTGCTAAAGAAACACATCTTGCTTTTATTCATACCGCATACGCTTTACTTGAAATGTCAAAATATTGCATTAACGAATTAAAATTTTAGTATTTTCTTCCCGGAAAAATTCAAACAGATGCGTTAGAAAGTCGTTTTGGAAAATATAGAACACTTTCATGTTCTCAATATTTAATATCAATTCAACAGCTTTATGAAGTAGAATCTAAACTAAGAATGCAAAATTTTTTACCTCTAACTTTGGTTTCAAACACATATGGCCAGCTTAACTTAGAAGACATTCATTTGGAAAATTCGTGTAATGAAAATCCTTTAGAGTCATCAGTTTTGCATAATTTTAATATTACACTATCTGAAAAAGATTTTCGTGATGCTCAGCCATATCTACCTGTTTTAACATATTTAGCTGGTGTTTGTGCTAGAGCAGCACTTAAAAAATTAAAATGCGACTTTTATTCCAAATCACTTGTTCTTAATAAATCTTTTGAACTAAATTCTAACTATAATTTAATAAATAACTTAGACTGAGGAAGTTTATTGTGTGCCCTTCTCCAAATGTTGTTACAGCAGTGCTCTACAACTATAAAATAGTTCAGAAACTTCTTTCTAATGATTATGAAAATATGTTCCTTAAGCAAAATAATCATCGTCAAATTGCCTCAGAAATATCGATTAGCTTGATAAATTCAAATGAATTTATGCATGTACTATGCATGGTACCAATAAAGTTTTATAATATATTTAATTCACATTTGCAACAATGTATAACTGCATTTGGAAGAAAAGTACCAAAGATTTAAAGAAAGAAAAGTAACTGCGACAACAGTTAAAAAATTGTATAATCTATTTTTATGTATGTATTTATTTTTCCTGTATATATCTATAATAATACAGTATAGATTTTTGTCTAAAAATATATTTGGAATTTATTTAATAATTCTTAATGCTGTGATTGTATTGGATACCAATAAAGCTACTGTTTTTAAATTTGTTTGTTTTTTTTTTTTTGCTTTGAAAAAATACCTAAATGAATTACATTTTTACATATGGGTGTATTATATTTTCTCTCTATATATACATTTACTTTAGGTATATATTTATGCTTTAATATATGTACAATTTATCTAAAATATATATTTTTAACTTATTTTACGATAACCTGTTATATTGTTATTTATGGGAACTTTATTTTTTGGTAATTTTTAATGCTGTTATTGAAGAGAGTGAAGAATTTTTGCTTATTACTGAGCATGATACCAATAGTTTTAAAACATTTAATCTACATTTTTAACAATGCATAATTGAATAACTATTGTTGGCGGGAAAATATAGAAACATTTTAAGCAATGAAAAGTAACTGACAAATAGCTAAATAAACTGTGTAATCTGTTTCTGTGTACATATTTAATTTCATGTATGTATCTGTAATCATGTATATATGGATTTAATAAAAAAATATTTTTGTCAACTTATTTTATGGTAATTTTTCATGCTGTTATGCAGACAGCAAACTTTTGTTTATTAATTTGATACCAATAAAGTTTTAAAACATATTTAACTACTTTTGAGAGAAAAAATACTAAAATTTTAACGAAAGAAAAGTGACAGACAAACAGCTAAATAAACTGTGTAATCTATTTTTAAGTATATATTTATTTTCCTGTATATATCTATAATTATACAGGTGTAGAATTATCTACAAATATATTTGAAATTTATTTAATACTACTTGATGAGCGATACCAATAAATTTACTGCTTTTAAATTTGTATGTCGTTTTTTGTTTTGAAAACTATTTCTAATTTTATTTTCCTCTTTGTAACTATTCTGAAACAAAATAAGAAGATAAATTTTAAAATTAAGAAATAATCATAGTTATGTAAAAAAAGAAATATACGAATACAAAAGGCTCTTATAATTTGCTACAATGTAATAAATGTGTTTATGTTCAACGCAACGCGTTCTTAGTAATGGATAATCATATACTTGCAATTATTATTTAAATAGGAAAACTAATATTTACTCATGTTTTATGCACATGAAATACAATTTAATATGATTAATTTACTAATTTTTTTTAATCTCCAGTAAAAAAAAAGAGTATAATTAGTTTAATAACAAAAAGTATTTTAAAAAAAAATGCATCGGAGAAGCTCCGTAGGCGATGGATGATTTCTCCCTACTAGTAGTGACGTCACAAATCAGTGGCCAGGCCTTGTATCTAGGAGGTGCTGGTCCTGGGGTTCCGGACAGCCCCAAAGCCCTTGATTTTTTTCCGATTGATTATAATTCTAAGTATATAGTACGTAAAATTTAATTAAGTATTTGTTATTAATGATTGATTTTATTAATTAATGCTAATTATTTAATCAATAATTAGTTTTTTACTGTGGTTTGTTCCCGAAAATCGACAAAATCAAAAGGAGCATGATACAAGCTTGGTGAACTTTCGACCCCGCCCCCCTGAAAATTCCTGTATGCGCTACTGCTGATACCGCGTACAGAGTTAACGTGTCGGTCCCCACCCCCGGGGTTTATAAAAATATTTTTAACTGAAAACAATTGAAGTAAATTATTCAACAGCTGATATGGTCTTGAAAGTTTGTATCCATATTTAAAGCATGCTTCGAAAATTATCCTTTTTTCCATCCTTATGAAGGCTTTAATTACTATGTCCTTAACACGTAACTGATTACTCGAAAATTTTCTCTTACATAACCTTAAACGAAGAATGAGATAGAAACGAAAGTTGTTTGAAACACCGCCATTCTCACACATATAATCACTAATTTCATCTGTGATTTATTCGACAGTTTGTATACATTTCCTCGTTTCGGAGATATTCATTCGTAATTTTTCATAAAAAAAAATCGAGATCTAATCACTCAGAATCACACTTCGATAAGCAGAGAAGAAATAGACAGTTTATTCATTTCATTCGAGCCCGAGTAAGTGTTTATGTTCTCAGCTACTGATCATGAAAGTTCTTTTTTTCCAGACGCTGGTTGTCACCGATAATGTTACCAATCTGTCTCTTTCCAATGCTCCAGCGTCAAAACCCGTGTTTCCGCGATAAGGGACGAACTCAATTTCATTTTTACGAGGTTGATGACAGTGTACGATTAGATTACGAAACTCTGCATGCATCACGAATTCTACAAGAAAGAAAGACTATGTGTTGAAAATGACAGCACTTACGATAAGATTTCGCAGTTTTCATACTTGGCCAAAATGGATGCTGTTTCGGGTTATAGAGGACGCCTATACAACAGGACTTAAAAGAAAGAACTTCTTCACTAAGTGTGAATAGAAATATTAGGGGGAATAGTATTCGTATGATCTTACCCAAAAATGTATATTAATTTGTATGTATTTTAGGTTAATGAACTTAACAATTAACATTACTCCAGAGCAATGGCGCACACAGGAATTTTTCAAGGGTGGGGGGAGGGGCGTTGTCGAAAGCTCACCATGCTTGTATTATGCTTCTTTTGATTTTATCTATTTCCGGGAGCAAAACACAGTAAAAAACAATTTTTGAATAAATAATTAGCATTAATTAATAAAATTAATCATTAATAACAAGTAATTAATTAAATTTTACGTACTATATACTTAGAATTATAATCAATCGGAAAAAAAGCAAGGGCTTTGGGGGTCCAGACCCCCAGGACTCCCCCTAGTGTGCGCCACTGCTCCAGAAAGTTATTTAAGAAAAATACATTTTATGATTGAAATTTTTTTTATAATGTTATTTACAGGAACTGTATGAAATGTGCATATGATCTCAGTATGTCCTTTAGATTCATAAAATATGCATTCTATGGATCCGACTACGTTCGGAACCGGGATTTTAAAAAAGCGCATAAATGGATAATTTTCATGATATTTAGTGTCACTTAGGTTAGAATACATGTATAAAATTGTTTTAAGGACATTATGTCAAAAAAAAATTTATTTAAGTACGACATTTTGGCAAAAAATGAAAGAAAAACCTTTTTTTCAAAACGTTCTCCTTTTATAAAAAATGCTTCTATATTAATAATACTTTGCTCATATAAAGTCCAGAGAGTCTGAACTAGGATTTTTGAAAAATTCACATTAGTTTCAGAGTTACAACCATTTGAAATAATTATCAGCGTTTTTTTTCTTAAAATTTCTCCCCTCTGTTGTCGTAAAACATGGATAAACCCACTTCTGAGTTATATATTTCAAAAATCATAGTTGAGCCTCTGTACAGAGGTCTGAGCTATATACAGGCAAAATATTATTATAATAGAAGTATTTTTCACAAAAGGAGAATATTTTTAAAATGGGTCATTCTATGTTCATTTTTTGTCAAAATATTGTATTTAAATAATTTTTTATTGTAATACTATTTTGAAAACAATTTTATATACATTTTCTAATCTAAGTGACACTAAATATCATAAATATTATCCATTTATACACTTTGGAAAAATCACGGTTCCAAACGTAGTCGGTTACCTTAAAGACTCAGTCAAGAAAATCGGTTATCTTCTGAAACATTCCTGAGCAATTTTGAATTTGAATATAGAAAAGCACAATATAGGTTATTTTATATAAAATGACCTTAATTTTTATAAAAATTATCATTCAAACATTATATAAGGGGGGAAAAACCTTCCACACACACACAGAATGTAGTCAGAAAATATATTGACCTCAATGCTACGTTCGCATGCAATGAATACATTTACTCAGTGCCATTTAAGCTCATTTCAGGCCCAGGGCGCAGAAGATCAACTGGCCTCCTTGGCCTTCCAAAAGGGCCAGTAGGATCCGGTCTAGTGGATCGAAATTTATAAACAGAAATCCAGCTTATCCGAGCTCTTCTGAGTTGCCTCAGGCCCAGTTGAAAAACCGGCACTGCATTTACTACTTTCTTAATAAGTAATAAAATTATTTATCAAATATTTATCCTTTCTTTTCAGATAGAATAAAAAGGAAATATGAATTATTATTTAAGTACGTTTAAAGAGAATTTTAGTTTTTTGTCACTAACCACTATATACACTATACATAAATATCAAAACAAACTTTTACAATAAGTTAAAATTTTGAGTTAAATTAATAAAAATTAATAAATAATTAGCGATTGAATTCTATGAATATATTAAGGCAAAGCTATACTAGTTATAAACTTTAACACAAATATTGTAATTTCTAGAACAATAGATTAATATATAATAATTAACTATATACATCCTTTACTAAGATTTGTAATATCAGTTATATTAATTACATTTATAAATTCACGTCATATAAATTGTTGTCTCTTTGAATTAATTATTTGTTTTGTTAATTTATTTGTTTTTTTTTATTCTCTTTTTCTTCTCTCAATAGATTGAACTCTTATTCCGTAAAAATCGACGTGATTCGTGATGGAGCTATAGATTACAAATTGAATTGAATAGATTACAAATTGATTCTGACATAATGTTGTATGGAATCTTGGAGAATGTGTGTGTGAATTACAAGGTACCATCCTCGTCATCGGACCTTAGCTTGAAATTACACAAACTTTGTCGCTAACATCTTATTTTGTTGCTCTAGTAAGACTTTAATGCAATCAAAAATATATATTGAAAAAAAAAATTATCAGTATTCTTTTAATATATCATATATATAATATTACAGAAAAAATAAAATTATTATACATACTACTTTCCATGCTTAATATGTATTCTTTCTGTGCATATTGAGATCCTGTTAATTTTCCATGACAGTTTATAGAATAGAATAAATAAATCACAAATACAAAGATGTTCTTCATAATCCATTTTTCTTGTTACTTTTAGTATTTTGAATTTTTATAATACTTATTTAAGTTCCTTTAATGACTTAAAATCAAATCTTTCAGATAATCAACTGAATAAAAATATTTTGATTCAATATGTAATATATAATGGAAATTAAATTATAAATCATTATGGAAATTTTTTTCTTTTGGAAGTGATTATACACACAAATGTTATATTCCACCAGCCCAAAACTTCCTAAACTGGTACTTTCCATGCTTATTCTCATTTAAACTGTGGGCGAAAAAATATACTTAAACATGTACATTTAATTTCATAATTTAAAATGAATGTGAAAAATAACACACACAGCAATAAATTCAATCATTTTTAAAACAAGATGAAAAAAATGCAATTATGTATCAAGGATACAAGTAAAATAAAGGATTGAGGTAAATAAGTAAGAATAAAATTTGTTCTTTAGAGGCAAGAAAAATTAAGATACACATTTCGCAACCTTCATTTAAAAACTACATTTGTTTATCATCAAAACTAAGCTGAATATTTTTTACTTGTAATTGACAATTTTTTTTTTTTCATTTCATGTAATTAAGAAGAAAGAGTAAACTAAACTTTCCCTTTCAATAAAAACTATTTAAATCATTCACCGTTCTTTTTGTTCTCACTATTATTTAAAGCTATCTAAAATTTATCAAAAGGTATTCGGTTCTTTTAGCAGGAAATAAATACAGAGAAGAGTTCATTTATAAATATATATTCCTCTCACCTATAATTTTCTTTCTTTAATTATCAAAGAGAAAACAATGAATTAGATACATGGTTCGTTACCCGACATATGTAAATGTGTGTGGGTGTTATGCGTCATTAAGAAACATGCGTAGTTGCGATGAATATTGCTTTTGGTACGAGAAAATTACCTACAACGAGCAGAGGTAAAGTAGTTGTAAACTTGTGGGTTCTTTTCGGATCGTGCTCGAATTGTGAAAAGAAAATAATTGCAGTCAGGATTTTGTCCCTCTGTTTTATTGCACATCTTCCATGGGACATTTCATAACAAAAAGAATATATTCAGATGATCCAAGATTACAAACCATCGTCCCGCAGTCTTTCCTTTATCCGACCACGTTTTTCGCGCCACCGCTCCCCGTTCTCTCCTCGTTCGGACCCTTCTCTTCTCTCGTTGCCAGGTCCTTCTCCCTATATCATGTGTCTCGTTCGACCTGTTGCCAGGTGCAGGCAGTAGATCCTTACAGTAGTGTATCTTTTTTTTCGGCCGAAATAGATAGAAAACGGTCATCCTCCGATGTAGTCTATTTGCAATATGTTTTCTCTTGACATAGAATCTTCATATTTGAACTTATTCTACAGTTGTTGGACCACACTGAGAAACACATTGAAACGCGCAGCAGAATCATCTTGTTTCCAGCCACATTACCATTCGTCTGCTCTCCACCTTAAGGAATCGGGTAGGTGATGTCTCTTTGACATTGCTGAACTCTCCTAGACAATTTCATAGAAATTTCCAAAATGCCATTAAAGAACAATAATGATGCACAAAAAGTTTTTTTATATGAATCATTTTGAGTACAAAAGTTTTTACTTAAGGTTCTTTAGTATCATTTATATAAAATATACATTTTTTGTGTTGCTGCAACATTTTTTAATGGTAAGCTTTGATAAACCAGCTGCATCATACTTTTTGGAGATCTCGGTACAAAGCATACACATACTGCAAATCACCCAAAATGCACCACCATTAAAAAGCAAACACAATATGGAATATGCGTTAAACTTTTATTGTTAGTATACAGCGATGGGATATGCATATGTTTAAAAGTTCATCATATATATCATGAGCAACACAAGTAAGCGCAAGAAAAATGGACAGCAGAATACCTTTTGGAAAAACAGGAATTGCTTTTTCGTGAGATTGTTTGGCATGAAAAGTTTCAGTACGCCTAGATGAAAAATGCGAGGATCATTTGAGCTCGTTTCAGAGTTTGACTCAGCAAGAGTTGTTGCCTTTAGAGAATGGAGATAATTTTTCTAAGAAATTGGTGATCATGACGGACGCAATCAAGCAACACTGACGTGGTTATGTAATCGAAGAAGGTATAAAAAAATGGCTGACCAACGTGTCATTCAATCATTTCCTCATGCACCGACTAACCGCACCACCCATGACAAGCCTCATTGCACAGCTATACGTGATGATAGGCATATTGTTCACATGCCAATGATAGATCGCTTTAATACACCAGGAATCATATTACAGTAAAAATGATCTGTTGCACAACAACCGGTGATTTCACGTACCTTTCAACGCTGTTTGAAATCAATGTCTGCAAAGCATCAATTGTTGCATTGAACTTAGTCTCAGAACCGCAGGCACTCTTGCATCTGTAAGTGCCTTGAACAGCAGACATGGAGAACTAAATGACACGGCATTCTATTCATAGAAGAATCACGCTTCTGTCTGCAACAGCAAGACAGTCTAAAGACAACACTGGAAAGAAGATGCTCAGTTGCCTCCTAACGTAGCACCACATTGTTTCTGCATCCGGTATTATGGTTAGGCGTAAGTTCACCCCTGCTACTCATAGTACCTATGCCAAGTACAATGACCAACCAGCGCTATATCTCTGAAATTTTGGAGGCTAGTGTCCTCGTTTATACTTTCAAAGATTCCTGCTATCACATTCTATCAAGATAGGGCACGATCACGCGTGGTATGCAGTGTTCAAGATTCCGTTGTTTGCAAGTTTACATTGCTGTCTTGGCCTGCCTTATCTCTCTATCAATCACATGTCGAACATGTCTGGTCAATTATTTGAAAACTACAGGTCCTACATTTACAAACAGCTGCAATACTAGATTGATATTAACAATTTGTGGAGACAAGATGTCCAAAGCAACTTACATTCATTGTGAAGACTTATAAAAGTGATTAATGTCAGTACTCAATATTTGTTCATCGTCTTCCTCACCTCGCAGAAGAATATAATTTCAGTAACTTAACCTTCTTACTGAACATTATCTATCTACACTGATGAAAACAATGTTTTCATCAGTGTTAATGAATGTTTTTTTTAAAAAAAGTACAAAATAATTAACACTTACACGCAAAAAAGGTACCAGAGAATAACTGAGCTCTTCGCTGATACCTCTGCAACGCAGTGACCCATGACGTCATAAGCCAGTGGCGCTTTTATCGAGTTTGTGTAGAGGCACCTAAGCGTAAGGACATTTTGAAACATCGTAGCTTAGCCCAATCCTTGTTTTATGAATTTTTTTGTTTACCTATCTTCAGTGTCGATTTAAGCTCATTTCGGGTCCTGGGCGCAGAAGATCTACAGGCCCCTTTTTGTACTGGAGGATCCAAATTTATAACCAGAAAATCTGATTAAGTCCAACTTATCTGGGCCCTTGGACGCCCATCCCAAGCGCCTAATGGATAAACCGGCACTGCCCATCGTTAATTTGACTAGTCATCATCGTCTAAACCAGAGGTTCTTTACCTCGGGCCACGGGTGCTAATATGCCTGCAAAACTTTTTGTGCGTATACTATATCAAGATGCTATAAAATTGGCAATATCATCATATACGCCTGACTTTTTAAAATTAGTGGATAATATGCAATGCGAAAAATTGCATTAATAAATGTAACTATTTTGAACTTTTTATTAAATTTGTAGTGTTGGATATTGTGTTTATTATGCTTATGATTGCAGTAAAATAAAGAAATATCAAGAATCGCTAGATTTTTTTAGCTGCGCCCACCAGCACTTTCTTCTTTGTGAAATGCGCCAAGACGGGGAAAAAGTTAAGAGCCCCTGGTCTAACAATGGCACGAAGAATAGTTGGAAGACTCAAGGTGGATCAATCGACAAGCTACCTGATGTTATGGACTTCGGGGTTTCGAGAAATGTGGTGTATACTCTGTAGAAACAGTCCACAGACACAGGGACAGTGGTCCGACGACCTGTACAAGGATGCAAAAAGAAAACAGCTCCAGCTCGAGAACGTGACAGCAACACAACCTATATAATGCAACAGAAACATCCTTTTCACGGATAACACAGTCACCCAGAGACTCAATGCAGGTGCACTGTATGCCAGACATCCTGTAGTCTACACCCCTTTGATTGTGAATCACCAAAACAACCGTCTAGCATATTGCCAAAAAAACTTTTCTCGGACAGAGGATGATTGAGAACTGATTCTTTTCAGTGATTAGTCGCAATTCAATCTGGACAGCGACTCGGAACATGTTCTCATCTGGAGGAAACCCGGTCCTCTATGGTCGAGGTGGTTTGATGTTCTAGGCAGTTATCATGACAGACAGGCATTCCGACCTCCATGCATTCGATAGAGGTATTCTGAGAAGTCAGAGGTACACGGACGCGATCCTTGAACCTTATATCAGACCTGGTGTGGAGTATATAGACCAAATTTCATCTTTATGGACAATATCATACGTCTACACAGAGCTCAGTCGGAGGATACTCAAAAATTGGAGTGACCTGAGATGTCCCCTGATCTTAATCTCATCGAACACGTATGTGATTCCCTAGGACACTCAAATGCAGCTCGAAAACCATCTCCAGCAACCACTGATGATGCAAGAGTGGGTGCGGTTGCCACAAGGGTTGATAAGGACGCTGGTAAACACTATGAAATGCCGATGCGAGAGTTGTGTAGCTGTTAGATGTGACCATACACCCTATTAGACATGTTTTCTCTGACTGACAGGGCGTTGGTCAGCTGCTATGCTGAAAAAAACCCAGTTTCCTTATTTAGAATGCAGGTTGTGCTTATTTTTGTTTTTTCCATATATTGGTCTTAAATCAGATTATATTTTGGCAGGTTTGGTTTTACTTGCTTTGTTAGTTTTCTTTTTATTACAAAAAAAAACATTTGCCCCTTCCATTGTTTTCGCTAGTGTGTTATAAATGACTTTGCTCTCTTGTCTTTCTTGATGTTGCAAAAAACTAGATAAGTAAGAAATTCATAATTTCAAAAACTGAAAAAATAACTTCCCAATTAATCAGAAAAAGTAACACAATATTAACTGATTATCCTGCAACAGCATTTGAGACTGTAGTTCAGAAACATTGAAAACATTTGAAACTAATTCATTACTAGAGAAATAAATTATTTCACTATGCAGTAAAATTAAAAGTCATTATAATTAACTGATTCCTTAAATGAACGCTTTTTAAACTACATTAGATCAAAGTTAATTTTTTAAAAATATTTTTCCTTCAGCTGCATGCTTCGAGAGATTTGATTTTCTGTAAAATATGACCCATTTTCTAGGAATTTCCACTTTAAACATTCTACACACAGTTTAATACTTTAATTATGACAGCTTTATTACTAAATAATTTTGTTAATCGCGTAAATTAATAATTATCCTGTAAGTTGAAATTCAAATCCTTTTAATATAATTTTTAAATACACAGATGCTGATTGATTGCTTATTATGAAACTACACAAGAGCTATTTGCGGAATGCTCAAGGGAACCAGGCTCACCCGAATTAATAAAAATTACGTTTGTTATTACTTGCCTCTGTGGGCTAGTGTAATCAGAGAATCACCCCTACCTAATACGATCAGAATTTTTCTTTCAAAACTTCTTCACGTTATGAAATATTTTGATACGTGAGCAAAAGAAACTGGATGCATCCGCCATTGCCAATATATTTTTTATTTAGTCTGAACACGGAGGTTGAGTAAATCCAATATGAAGGAGTAAGTTAGCTAAAAGAGAGAGAGAGAGAGAGTCTTGTTTTAAAAAGTTTACCGCTGTGAATATATTTTAAAACAAGAAAAATAAAATCATATGGTATTAATATTATTTAAAATTTAATACTTAGCGAGAAAGGAGTACAGAAATCCAGAAATCGAAGTGAATGACCATGTTTAAGTATGGATTCTATCAATTAAAGCTCTCATTAATGAGGATTGATACGACCAGTAACGTACACATACCCAGGAGGCCGTCAAGGCCTGGACCCGGGCTCAGGGTGTCGGCCAAAAGGGGGGCCTCGTTTCGTTCTCGATTTAACCTTAATAAGATCTTAATATTCGAATAATTTTAACGGTCAAATGCTTTTTTCGGTTGTATTCTCCAAAAAACTGGGCATTTCGGACAATATATCAATTGGCTACATGTGATGACTGTCATCCAGTAGCGCACACAGGAATTTTTCAAGGGGGTTCGGGGTCGAAAGTTCACCATTCTTGTATCATGCTCCTTTTGATTTTGTCGATTTTCGGGAACAAAACACAGTAAAAAACTCATTTTTGAATTAATAATTAGCATTAATTAATAAAATTAATCATTAATAACAAGTAATTAATTAAATTTTACGTACTATATACTTAAAATTATAATCGATCGGGGAAAAAATCAAGGGCTTTGGGGGGGGAGGTCCGGACCCCCAGGAATCCCCCCTTTGTGTGCGCCACTGCCGTCATCCATGTATAAGTCTAGGCCTACCACCAAACACCTTCATTACTCACTTATTCAGCCAGATTGCAAGACGATTGAGCCGGTTTCTGCGATTGTAAAGTCATGTATATTTATTTGTTTCGGGTTATTGTGTGTACGAGTATTTGACAACATATGCTACTTGCTGTCTACTTTTAAGGGACTACATTTGAGGTGGGGCCTACATTTGAGGTGGGGCCTACATTTGACTTAGGGCCCAGGGTCTGCTTTTGCGTATGAGCCCAGGGCCTCAAGAAGTCTTAAGACGTCCCTGCACATACCTCTCTTATTGGATTGGGGGAGGTGGAGATGGTTCATTCTAAAAACACACAAACGAGAAAGTGTGGAAGTCAGGAGAGTGAAGCAGCTATTAAGGTTTAATTCTCAACGCTTGATAGAAGCTCAATATGAGGTTTAAAACCAGTAACCTATGAGTTTTTACAGAAACTTTAAATTAAACCAAATATAACTTGGCAATACTGTAATTCACCTCCTCACATCGGTTTCAGGATTTCGCTATAGAGGGCGCTTCTGTAGCATGAAAACTAGTTCAATCTCTGTTGTTATTGTTGCTCATGCCACCTGTCTGACATAGTCAGATCGAGGCCCACGAAATTCATCGTGGCAATGGGCTAGATGTACGCCTGTCTGTTGGCCTTAGCCTTGAGCACCATACAGGTGACAGTACGATTTAGCTCAGTGAAATTCCCGAAGGAACGATAGAACATTACGATAGATGGCGCCACCATCTATCTCCACCTCCTCAATTTAGGCATGGAACTGACGTGGAGGAAAATTTTCTCAGGTCCCTGCATTCGTGATTCAGCCCACAAGACTTTCGGACCCACTGATTTAACGAGCACGTACTCCGTGTGTACTCGGAGGGTATTTGGCGGTACGGGCGGCATGGAACCCAGGCCTTCCGGTCCAGAGTCCGGTGCTCTAACCACTAGGCTACCCACGGCCCTGTTCAATCTCTTTAGTATCTTAATGAGTGGTGTAATAATTTTTTTCTGTGCAAGAGACACGGCACCGGAGGTGCATGGTCAAATTGAAATGGCACAAAATGAGCCACAAATAAAGCAGTTGTCAACAAGAGAAGAGTATTCATTCGAGTGATTACCCACAACATCTTTTTCTCATTGAAAGTTAAATTGCGTGGTAATATTTATTTTATATAATAATCCTCATTCTAATCTATTTTTAGAACTAAACTTCTGACTCAAAACAAATCCCTGATAAGTAAAAGTGATTGGTTGCATCATTTTCATTCGTCCCATTCTTTACGAATGCCCTCCCACCAAGTGACTAGTAAAAGTTACCGATAAGGAATGGGTGGAAACCCTTTCACTTCTGGTGTTGAATTACTGCTAACCAATTATGTGGCACAATGCTCACGACCTCTCCATCACTCCCGTATTATTTTCTCCTAACCACCGCAAAGTCATCAGCCATTCGAGTCAAATTTTACGGCTCTTCAAATCTTTCAGTCCCAACTCTGCGTGGTGTCGCCGAAGAAAAAGTGTAAATATCATTCCTTCAATTGCGTCTGAGGGACACCTGGGGACGTTGGTTTCATAAAACTGTCGTTAGGGTATGTCGGGGGGTGGCGTTGGGCTTTCCAGCGCAATCAAGGTATTATTGTGTTTTGAGGGAGGGGGGCTCTCCTCCTCCCCCTCGATCTTCAACTGTGATGTATGAGTTCCTCCGCTCCCTGGACAAAGGGAATCCTTCCTGACCGAAATGATTGAGTCTGAGTTATTTGTCAGGGGTGATTTTCCCGAGATTTGTTGCCATTTTCAGGATGCCTTAAGTTATGTGGAGTCCGTGTTGTCAAACATTTACCTACAAATGTTTCTAATGCACATCTTCTGAGAGATAAAAATCAGTAGTGAAATATATGCCCAGGTGAGGGTGAGTGCTTTATGAAGAGAGATGTTTCAACCAAAGGTGACCAGAGGAATTTTAATTGGTTTCTCCCTTTGTAGTAAAAAATAAAAGAGCGAAAATGAAAATAAACAGATTTAAGGAAATCAGTAGAAGATTTATATAGATTATATATTCCAAGAACGACTTAAAATGCTTTAAACTGCAGTATAGTTGTCGAAAACAAATAACAATTCTACCAACTTCATGATTTTAGCCCTAAAATAAAGAAGAGAATATGTATTAAGAATATATTATTAAGTAAATAAGGCTCTACAAAAAATTATTTTAAATGATCGTGTGCGTGTACAGTGGATATAAATTTTGAAAATACAATAATTTTTTTCTCTAATACATGTAAAGTCACAAATGCAGTAAATAATAAAATATAAAAGAGGAAACTGAAATATATTGCAAATTATTCATTAAAATATACTATTTTCCATATGTTAGTGAAGTAGTTAGTTATTTTCCATATGTTACTGAGCATAGATTTATTTGAAAAAGTATACCTGTTGTGAGTTACATTGTGGTACATATTAGAGAAATAGTAAATCAAAGATAAAAAGTCTGGATTGTAAAACTAGATAAAACTGTTCAGCTGTTTCATTTGGATTGTACGCATTCCATGTGAAACATATAAACTTAGTGAAAAATAGTTTTTAAATTTATTTTAAGGGAATTTTCTGAAAGCTCCCCACTGTAAAACCTGATTCAATTAGTAAAGCATGGTTTATATTAATGTGCTTTTCTATGAACTTTAAACATGAGTAGAGGTTAGATAATTCGTTGGAAAAAATAATAAAACCTTAAAAATTTAAGCAAATGGTAAAATTTCACTCATATAAACTTGAATTGTGTCAAGGAATTTTACACAACTGAAACGAAGTTTTTAAATGTGTTCCGAAGAAAACATTAAATAATAAAATAATCATAGTGAAAAGTATCTCGGGTTTTTCATTTATTGCTAATTGAAAAATAAAGTAATATTCAATTTTTGAGCTCCTGTAAGTAGCAGTTAAATGAAAAGGCACTCATATAAGCTGTAGCGCACACAGGAATTTTTCCAGGGGGGTTTGTCGAAAATGCACCATTCTGGTATCATGCTCCATTTGATTTTGTCGATTTTCGGGAACAAAAAAAGTAAAAAAATAATTATTCAATAAACGATTACCATTAATTTCATTAATAACAAGTACTTAATAAAATTTTACGTTCTATACACATAGGATTATAATCAATCGGGAAAAAATTCAGGGCATTGGGAGGGAGGTTGGGACTTGAGTCCTCCCCCTCCTTTGTATGCGCCACTGCATATAAGCATGACTTACTCAAATCAAATGTCTAATCAAAGCTTTTGACATAATGAACATTAATTAAGGCAAATAAGATACATAAATGTAGGAAATAAACTATAAAAGATTGCATTATAATGAATATATTCTTTTTAAATATATTAGCAGTGTATGAATATTTATGTGATTGGTATAGTTAATTATATAATTTCTTAAAAACAATTCAGACAATTCTCTAAATTTCGGTTTTATCAAGATTTCACAAACTCGTTTTCATATTGTTTTGTATTAAATTAATTCAAAGATTACGAGAGAAATTAAATGTTTGCAAAAATGTTATAAATCTCCATTGTTTGTTGCAAAATTTAAAGGATTTCATTTAAGGCATCGAAATAAAATGAATTTTGAGGAATTAAAAAGTGATTTGGGAATAAAATCTTTCTTAGAACATGACTTTAAGACTGTGATCCGCAACCCCTGGTTCACGGACCGGTTCCGGACCACGAATCAAATGGTGCCGGGCCATCTAAAGAACATTAAATTATCATTTTATTTGAAGTGGTGCATTTCTCTCGGATTTGCGAAACTTTCCACGGAAATCGCTTTATATTCCCCATTAAATCACTTTTATTCATTTTTGGTGTAACTCTATTTTATTCTGAAGGCATATTTAAATTGTTAAACCAAAACAATCTAAAATATAAACAATCAACGTGTCTCACCCTCGGTGGGCCGCGGTAAAATTATCAAACGTTGACCGGTCCGTAGCGATAAAAAGGTTGCGTAGAAAAACTTAAATAATATTGAACTTAATTATTAATTTATTTCTACGAGACAAAAGGCAGTCTATTCTAATGTAATGATTAGTTTTTTTAAAATAATGAATTATATATTACAATAGAAGATATATAATTTTTAGCAGCTAATTCATGAGGAATAATGATGATTGTGCTTTGTAAATTAATAGAGTTTTTTTATTAAAGAAAGACTGTTATATTAATTTTCTACTAACGTTTCAGAAATATTCTGTCTCAACCTGAAATACTTTTTTTTAGTTACGGGAAAAGCTACAAAGAAAATTTTAGAAATCTTTGATCAATTGCTGAATTCACACATTGCTCTCTTGTCTTTTACTTCATCATTACTAGTTTTTTCATACTTGTGAAAAGGTTATAATTTCACCCCTACGTTTTAAAAAGTTTATTTTGTGACTATTTACTCTTTTATTTCTCTCCCAAAGCTTGCAGGAGTAGCATAGTAAAAAAGGTATATCTTACATAAATGAGGGAATCCCACTATATAGTTGAAATTTACGACGAAGCTTCATAACATACGCACAAAAGAAAAATGGTTTAACCCAGCTGTTTTGAGACGAGGAATCTTTTGTTTTGTTGCAAATAGAACCACGTAAAACGTATTTCACGCCCAGTCTCATTTTCTAGGGTCCTCTTATTTTTGTGTCATAAAAACAGGCGTTTCCGCGACTTTGACCTCCATGGTTAAAGTCGTTGAGTCAACAAAACACAGTAACTTATATCGCTGCCAAGAATTGGTGACTATATGTCAGAAAAATATTCTCTTTCTGGTTTAAGATAAATATGCTTGCATTTTTGCCATTGTGTCAAGTTGTTTTATTAGCATAAATGTTGATGATGTTTCGATTAATATGCTAATTTACCGGGATATTTTTTTAAGTTGCTCAAAAATTTCTGTGGGATGAAAAATTGTTTTTAGTTCTTATTCATTAACCTCTGTCGACTGTTCGGGAACAGCCATTTTTTTCCATCCTATCTTCTTTAGTTCCGATTGATAAAAGAATTTATTTTCAAATATTTCACCAATGT
Organism: Trichonephila clavipes; assembly: GCA_019973935.1. NCBI lineage: Eukaryota > Metazoa > Arthropoda > Arachnida > Araneae > Nephilidae > Trichonephila > Trichonephila clavipes. Next base: position 1,943 of record BMAU01001365.1, on the reverse strand, counting down.
CTATGAACGAATCCGTATTGATTAAACTCTACTCTTTTTAAAGGAAAGAATAATATAGCATGATTAATAGCAAGGCTTAGAAGTATAACATACAGTCCCTGGCCAAATTATTAGACGCACTCCTGTTTTTTAATAATTCATTGATTTATATAAGTTTATATGCAATACTTTCGTATTTAAACATATATCCAATGGATTTTAAATGGATAAATTTATGATATATTTTGTATTTGTATTTGTTTTTCCCACATGGCAACACAAATTTAATAAATTGTCACACGAACATAAAAACAAGTCAAAAACCTGCTCGAGTCGCGTTCGCGCATACTTCAGTTGCGGACGTGTTTCTGTGGGTTAATGTGCTTTGTTTGTTAATTTAGCAGTTTTATTTTATGCAGTTATTTGTTTATTTCGTGTGCGGCGTTTAAATGATCAGTTTGTACACTTTGAGCATGGGTAAAAAAGGCGATTTTGCACAATGTAAGAAAACAGAAGTAAAAATTCCCTTGTGAATGCAAAATTGTTTTGAAACCGCAAAATATCACGAAAGCTGAAAGTTTCTGAAGCTAGTGTACGACGCATAAAGAAGAAAATTCAGTAAGGGGAAGAATTGAGCCCAAAAAGAAAGAAAAAATGCAGCAGAAAGCCTATTTTCCCCCCAAGGTCAGAAAGATATTTTAAGAAAATTTGCCTTGAAAACAGATTTGCTACCACAAAAGTGATAAAATCGCAACTCCAAGATATTAATGTGAATGCTTCTGAACGCCCTGTTCGAAGAAAATTAAAAGATTTAAATTTTAAGACCTGCCGCCCCACCAGGAAGTCCAAGTTAACCCCTGCAACAAAAGCAAAGCGTCTGAATTGGACCAAACACTGGCGTGATAAAGATGTGTACTTCTGGAGATCGGTATGTTGTCATAATTTATTCACAAACAAAGTGTTTAACCATTTTCTATTACAGAAGGAACAGCAAAAATGTTTATTTATTATTTATTTTTATTTTTGACACGTCTGCTTCAGGGATGAAAGAGCATTTGAAATTTTGCAGAACAAAACTCAGTTTGTGCGTCGTCGTGATGGAGAAAAGTTTCATTTTGACTGTGTTGTTCGGACTGTGAAACGCCCTACATAAATAATGATTTGGTCAGTCATCAGTGGCAAGGGTACTGGATGTCTGGACGTGGTTAAAGGTATGATGCGGCAAGACCAGTACAAGATGTCTTGCAAAATCGCTTGATTCTGTAGCTGGAAGAATGGTTTCTAAATGGAAAACCATACATTTTTATACAAGATGGAGCTCCTTGACATACAGCTCGGTTTATCAAAGCTTTTTTGGCAGAACAAAATATCGCTTTGTTGGATTGGCCGGGTAATAGCCCTGATATGAACCCAATCGAAAACCTTTGGGAGTTAATGAAAAGAGAAGTGGCTAAAGATGTGATTACAAATAAAACACAGCACTTAGAAAGAATAATTCACGACAGTACAGTCTAGTCTAGAGACAGTACAGTCTAGTATTGATAGCAAGCCGCGCAGAATTGAAGCTCTCATGGCGGCTAAAGGTGGCTCGACAAAATATTAATATTTAATTATAATTGTTCCTGTTTTCTTTCAAGAGCCAATAAGTACATATTTTTTCTTTAATGATGTTTTATTTGTGATAATAATAGATTATTAAATGGACAACCAAAAACACACACTGTATCTGATGAATACAAAAAACCTGTATAGTATCACCCGATAATTAACATTTTTCATAAAATCTTATAGTGCGTCTGATAATTTGGCCAGGGACTGTATATATATATATATATATATATATATATATATATATATATATATATATATATATATGTGTGTGTGTGTGTGTGTGTAATTAAATTAGATTAAAAATTAAATTCCCTATCTAGCACTTGACTCATCTTTCTCAGTTCCCATCTTCA